>CM035426.1:169007673-169295173 GCA_020310875.1 Ceratopteris richardii | reverse complement strand
GAAGAGAAAATGATATACATATTTGTGAAAAAATAGAATATTACTTAAATCAAATTACCTTTCTTTCACAACCTATCATTAGCTGCCTCAGATCATATCAAATTCATTCATTATTTACATTGGCTTGTTGCATACGAGTATATAGCCAATCCGTGAAAGAAGATATATTTATATTCTCATTGCTATCGATATTATGTCTATATCTTTTCTTTCTCTATCTTTGAGATTTTAGAGTTCTTGTTCATACTCATTAATGGATGCTTGCATACATTCACTATTATATGCGATAAAAGTAGAAATATCACTTTTTTCTTGCAATGTAAATTGAAATGGAACTCCCTGACTTGATGATACCTCATCTGTCAATTTTGAAGAATACTGGTTAGTCCATGCACACGAAGCTTCTTCATGAACTCTTTCAAGGTATTCACTAACATAGTACATGCACTCTTCAAGCATCCATGCCTTTACCATAGATCCTTCTGGTTTTTCTCTTTGTCGCACATAACCTTTTAATATGCCCATAAATTGCTCAACCCAAAACATGCATCAAGTGTTTACAACTCCGACAATCTCTATTTCATCCAGAAGATGGATCAATAAATGAGCTTGAATATCAAAAAATGGCATTGGAAGCTCTTTCTCCATTAGATATAATAGCTACCTGCATTCACATTTCCTTTGTGAGATCGAGTCTTTGTCAATCTCTTTTGATGTAATCCATCTATTATCATTCATAAAAAATTAAATTATAAAGAAATTAATTCATAAAGGAAAGATATAAATAGTCTTATATATTAAAAATAAAAGTATGATAATGACCTTATAAGCGATCCAAGATGATAGATCATGTCCCTAGTCCTTTCATTGCACATCCATCGATAACAGGAGGTAGAATATGCTTTAGAAAGTCATGTGAATCATGTGTCTTTAACCCAAACAAGCTCCTATCATCCAAAGTAAACATGTCTTGGAAAGATGCTCCATATCCTATATGTATTCGAATCAATTGAATCCTGTTGTTGATACTTTGCATCTCCTTTGTCATAAGTATCCAAGGAGCAAGTTCATAAGTTGTTTCTTGCCAATTTTTATCAAAAATTGGCTAGAACTTTGGTTTTGATTTTCGATCCTTTAAATTATTTCTTTATGTTGTTGTGTCTTTTAATCCAAGAAGATGTTGCCATATTGAATAACCAATATTCTTGAATATATACATAGGATCAAGAAGATGACAAATTTTTAACTCTCTCCAATTCTCCAAAGAATACCATATCAACATATTCTCTGGTAGTGACAATTTTCCTTTACCTATAATCTTCACATTCTTATCATCTTCATCGACATTGAAGATTTTGGATTGTGGATCTATAAGAGGTCCATGTGTCCATTTCCAATACCAATCTGTAGGTATCATTGGTTTCTTTCACTGACTTGTTTCAATCTTATCGTTAAAATGTATCGCTTTTCTTTTGCATCATAATGGATGGGCATCAGGCAAGAATTGTTGATGTTAAAGACACATATTTTTATTGATGTTTTTACCATAAATTGATCTCAACCAATCACCACTGCAAGGACAAGCCGTATATCCCTTAGTAGATATTCTTTCATGCATGAAAAGATTAACTCACATACAATTGTATATATAGTAAATAAAAAAATTACATGATTATCTGAACAGACGCCATATCCTAGAAAGTTGTGTATAGTCCAAGCCACAATTCCACAAACCATAATGTGTCTTTGATTAATGCTTTTTGATACATCAATGACATTAATACCTCTCCATAACTCTTGGAGATCGTCAATGAGAGAAGCAAGATATACATTCATGTCTTTAACTTGTCTTTTGCCTGGGATTAAAAGTGAAAGCATTAAATGTTTCGTTTTAATGCTTAGGTATGGTGGGAGATTATAGTTGATGACTACCACTCGCCATGTTGATCATTTACTAGATTTCATAGAAAAATGAATTAACCCCATCTAATGCAACTCCTAACTTTAGATTTTGTGGCTCTTGTGCAAAATCAGGCCATCTAGAATCAATATGTTGAAAAGCTACACTATTTATTGGAATCCTCATTACTCCATCAGTACTTTTATGATCAAATCCCCATGTCAAAAGCTTTGGTAATTGAGGGCTTTGAAATATATGTTTAATTTTTGGAGCCAATGGAAAATTTTTCAATACCTTTTTCAAGATTTTACCCTCTTCATGTTTACATTGAGGGGATTGACATTTTGGACATGTCAAAGAGTCTACACATTCACCTCTATATAAAATACAATCATTAGGACATGCATGTATACAATGATAATCTATACTGAGATTGTTGATTATCTTCTTCAATTCATCATGTGATGTAGTAAGAATATTGTTGCTTGGTAAAAGCTTTTCAAATAGTAACCTCCAAGTTCATGAAAAAAAAGTATTATGAATGAAAATAAATAAATAAATAAATATGTGTGTATGTGTGTGTGTATGTGTATGTGTTTATGTGTATGTGTATGTGTATGTGTGTGTGTGTATGTGTATGTGCATATATGGATGTGTGTATATGTATATGTGTGTGTATGTGTATGTGTATGTATGTGTATGTGTATGTGTATATATGTACTTGTATATGTTTATGTGTGCTTTTTTTATACATTGTTGCATTCACCAAATAGATGTGACAACAACTAATTTTTTCATTTGATTTCTAATTTTCTTTTTGTTTATTGATGCATGCAAGCTATTGCTTGTCTATATGGGCTACTAAATCACTTGGCTATCTCCCATTTCATAGATGACTTAATACCTGCCTTGCTACCTAAGACTTACGCATTTTTATGCAAAGTGCAAGTTTCAGTTAGCAATGTAGGTATTAGGTCATCTGGAAAGTGGGAAAATCAAATTTATTTTGAAGATTCTAAAGGTTTCCAAATCAAATATGAATTTGATGCGAAAGAGCCAAAGAGGATTCTCTTCTTACAAGTGCCTTTCATTTTTTTGTTGCACTCTATCATGTTAGGTACTTTTCTTAGCTCTTATGTTCTTCCAGATAAATTTACTTGAAGAACCCAAGAGGTAACAAAAGTACCTAACATATTAGAATGCAAAAAAAAATGAAAGGAACCTGTAAAAAGAGAATCCTCTTTGGGTCTTTGGCATCAAATATTTTTTTATCTTTGATTATTAAACCTTTAGAATCTTCTATATAAATTTGCTTCTCCCATTTTTTGGATGACCTAGTACCTACCTTGCTAACTAAGAATTAGACGTTTGTCTCCAAAGTTCACAAAGTACTTAGCAATGCAGGTATTAATTCATCTGGAAAATGGGATCAAAGGCAGATTTATATGGAAGATTCGAAAGGTTTGCAAATCGAAGATGGAAAACAATTTGATGCCAAAGATCCAAAGGATTCTATTCTTATAGGTGCCTTTCATTTTCTTTCAAGTGTTGGTGTTTTTTATTTTGGACAATGTAAACTCGTGCTAGGTTTTCATATATTTTTATCTATAGGATGGATGGACAAAAAATGTTCATGTTCTTGATCTCATCTCATCTTTTATCACTTTGGCCTTACTTTCATAACATGTGTATGTGTGTATGCATGCATGTATATGTGTATGTATATGTGTGTATGTATGTGTATGTGCATATATGTAAATAGATAGAAAAATAAAACCAATATCTTAATATTGTCAAAACAAATATATTACTCCATCTAAAACAATTTTGAAGATTGAGAATAAGTAAGCGTGCACTTATTCGGCCAAACAACTTCCTTCATATATATGCTTTAGACATTCTTCTCAAAGATATTTCTCATTTTCAAAAATATCAATGCTTTCACTATCATTTTGATACCAATCCCTAATAAAATTTGTCATGCCATCATTATCATAATCATCATTGCAAAAATCTTGTACTTTATCTTCTTTTGAATATACTTCTTTCAATCTTTCATATCCTACAGGATCACTTTTGCATAGCCTCCTCGTGGATACTTTTGTTAAATGAGGTCTTATTGGAAACTTTGAATGGTGTGGTGGAAGATCATCAATATCATACATTGGAATCTACATACATGAACAAAAATCATTAGTATTCCATGAATGAATGAAAAATGAACATAAAGCAAAAATTTAAATATATAAGTTATTTGAAAATAGTTTCAATTAATCAGAGCTTTCATTGCAACACATGATAGTTTTGGATAGAAAGGTTTCATTGCTCTCTAGCTAAAAGGTGCTCTTAGAGGTCTACGCCATCCATAATTCACTAATAATTCATCACCAACACGTCATGAAGTAATAACATTGACCACTATGTATCTTGCTACATCTCTACTCATGTATGCTGATTCATGACTATTTTCATGCTTATCAAATGTGAAATTAGTGATTGAACTATTATATCCTCGAATAGTGTTTATTAAACTTGCTATATTTCCATGCATGTAAGGTCTTGCATAAATATATAATCTTTCATTTTTTGTATGTGTAATCCCTCTACTAGCAAGAGAAGTTGCATTAAGGCATAATCCATAAGTACTCATGCTTTCAATTTATGTAAGTTGATGCCAATGTACCCATCTATCTATAGGACCACAAAATGACATAAGAGTGACTTCAGAGTTTGGAGGCACATAGAAATCCTCTACAATAAAGAGACCACGACCAACACCAATGATAGTGGAGGGAGCAATCATATAACAATTACCCCAAAAGTTAAAAACCTCTCCATCTAAAGGAAGTGGTCCTCTATGTCATCCTCCATATCTTCTTCTATCATATGTTTGTATTAGAGGATGATCACGAGTTGGCAATGGATAATCTCCAACCATTTGAGTCTGTAAACCATTCAAGAAACCTCAATCTATAATTGATAAATGGCATGTCCATGACATATATGAGGTATATTAGCATTATTAGTAGGAGAATCATCATCATCATCATCAAGCAAATATTCCTTTATATTAAGTATAATTTTATGTTGCATATGATTTTCAAATAAAATAATGATATTAATTTAGGGAATCAATACATACCCAAGCATTATCATATTGATCAAGTGGTGGTACTCACTCAAAAATACCATAATCTACCTCATGTTCAATACATTCCAATTGTGGTCTTCAAGTCGTGCCATGGCAAAAATTATACCAACATATAATATGCTTATGGTAGTAAAAATCATCATGATTCCTATTGGATGACATATGTGAAGTCGTTGCATGGGTAGGAGGTGGTGGAGTACCCTCTGATTGATCAAAATTTTATTATAATATAACAATAGAAAAACATATATCAGTCATGTATGTATCATATATCAGTCATGTATGTATCTACCAAATAGTAGAATTAAAAGTTTGATATACTTACAGTACGTAGTCCTTGCAAGATTAGGAGATGGTGGTGGAGTTCCCTCTAATTGATCAAAATCTGATCGTGTAGCAAAAAAATGTACTACATATTAATAATCTGATTCTTTACGTACATACACATTCACATGTACACATTTACACATACACACATATTCACATATACACAAATACACTGAATGATATATAAATACATATACAAAGTCCTTGATGTATGATGTGTGTATGTATGTATATGTGTGTGTATGTATGTATATGTGTGTGTATGTGTGTGTATGTGTGTGTATGTGTATGGATATGTGTGTATGTGTGTGTATACATGTGTATGTGTATGTTTGTGTCTTATGTATGTATGTGTATGTTTGTGTGTTATGTATGTATGTGTATCTATGTGTATGTGTATTTGTGTGTATGTATTTTTGTATGCTTATTATAATTTATTATTTTTAATAATATTATATGTATGTGTGTGTACGTATATGTGTGTGTATGTGTATGTGTGTGTATGTGTATGTGTATGTATGTGTGTGTATGTATGTGTGTATGTATATGTGTGTCTATGTGTATGTGTGTCTATGTGTATGTGTATGTATGTATGTGTAAGTGTATGTATGTATGTGTGATGTGTTGTGCCTTATGCCGCTCTTAGAAAACTTTGTGATGAAGGCTTCTAGCAACTTGTCTATGTTTCTAAATTATCTCTGGTGTACTCGTTGAAACCAAGTAAGAGCCGTGTTCTTGAGTGTTAGACCAAAATCATTGTATTGCATGAACAAGTTATCAACTTGCTCAGCTCTCAAGTCTTGCCTAAATTCTACCACATGATCGTATGGATCTCCTGTGCCATCGAAATAGTTCTTCATGGACTTAACCAGTTGTGTAGGCCTCAAGATCCTAGGATGTTCTCTAGGCCTTGGCAAGGGAAACTCATCCATGCCTCTTTGATGTCTCAGATTTCTATGTCTCTCCTGATTTGTTCTTTCTACCTCTAATTCTCACTGCTATTCTTCCTAAGGGGTTTGCAAAGCTCACTTCGGTTCTATCTCTACTTTTGTCCCTCTGAGTTCCATGAGCTTGGGATGTTCCAAATCCTTGATGACCATAAGAGACATTGGGTCTTGGTTGGAGAAAAATAAATTCACCCTTCCAAGTGTAGGCATGCCTACCTTGCTCCATTACCATGAACACTCTCTCTGATGTGTTGTCTAAGTAGACCACTTTGCGTAGGATGTCAGGATCTTTAAATTCATATATTATCATGCTTCCTACTTTGGTAGGTTGATCGGTCTTAAACCTGTAAAAGGCTTCATCAATCTCTCTATTCTAGAATAATTCTACACCTTTGTTATCTTGAGGGATCCATTCTGGTGTGAGTATCCTAGTTAAGACCGACTTACCTCTAGGAGTTATTGGAAGCACCTAATCAGTTGTTCTTGATATATTCCAATTGAGCACCTAATCAGTTGTTCTTGATATATTCCAATTGAGTCTTGTAGGGCCCTTCTGGTTTTTCTAGGTATGCCACTCCTAAGCTACCTACGGGTCTCTCCATGCTATACGACATCTCAGAGTCACTCGTTTCAAAACTTAGAACGTGTTGGGCCCATGACCGAGCCATATGATTGACACTAGCTTGAGAAGATATGAGGCTTTGTCTATCTCGTCCTAGATATCTTCTTCACCTAAGGTTCATAAGTCTTGGCTGTTATGCCAATTTTTTTTCCAAGTACAACGTCGTTGCAAAGTCCTTTTTTAATAGTCACTTGTGCTTTTTATTTTCCTTAGCCTATCACTTCTTGTCCAATAAGTTTTCACCACAAGGAATACTTGAGTTTTAATGCACTTGAAGTTTGATCCCTCAATTTATGTTCTTTCACTTTAGAGTTTGTCACAAAGATAAACTATTTAAGCTTGCACTTGAGTAATTAGGGTTTTTGTACTTGTATCATGCTTAATGTAGCCCAAATTAATCAATACCACTAATTTTACTTAGCCTAAGCTAGGAATTGACTTAGGGGGTTGAGAATGCTCCAACCTGAAGTTGCTTCTCCTTTTAATCACTCTTGATTGCTCAAGACACACGTTCTCAAGCTTGTAACACAATTTTGATCTGGATGCCCTTCAATGCTCTCAATAGATCGATTGGAGTTGTTGTAGCTACTCTGGATGCTCTTACCTGCAAGAACGCTCAAGAAACATGCAAAAAAAACACACACAAATTCGGTCTCTCTCTCTCTCTCATGCTTACTAGTGAAATGAAGAAATGGAGATGGAATGTAGGTATATGAACAAAATGGTGAAGATGATGATGGAAGGAGATGGAAACTAGAAATGGTGGTGATGATGATGAAGGAGGTAGAAGAGTAAAAAGTAAGAAATTACATATGATTCCAATGTCATGTCTCTACGTCTTATCATCACACCCTCATCCTCAAAGTTCGATCCTCGACAATGGTGCCAAATTTGGTGCCACTCTAGCACAATGACAAGTACCAATGTGAGGAGATCCACCTCATAATTCTCAATCTGTGAAGATGTGAGGAGGGTATGCGACCATGAACAAGTGAGGTGCCGTGACTAAGAAGCACACTAGCATGCACACACATACACACACATGTGCACAAACGACAAGACAAAGAGATGGAGAAATGAAATCTTTAATTAGTCAAAAACAAGAATACAAGCTCTTTTTCACTTCAATTACCAATTTGCTAACCCCAAAATGAGCTTTCTAGTTCCTTTTATAGTTTTTTCCTAGCTTTTGGTCCCGTCTAGGCCTAGTGTCTGGCTTAGTTAAAAATTAGGTTCCTAGCTATTTTGGAGGCTCAAACGAACTCTAAAAACCATGAAAATTGATACGTAGGTACTTCTAATACTACTCCTCAAGCAGGACTCCTCGGTTTGAACAAAATGGAGTCTATTCTACCAAAAATGGTCTTTACAATGTTGATGTAGTGATGAAAATCATTATTGACAAAGATTTATCTTAAAAAAATTGGGTAGGCCTAGTTGTCGAATCTTCGTTGACTGCTCTACCTTCTGGTCTTGCTTGACTCTCCCTCTATTCCGAATCTCTTTGATGGCTTCTCTATCTTGTAACACCTTGGCTACCCTGGCTACTGCGAGTAGGCCCTCCTTATACAGAGTTGGAGGAGTCTCTCCAAAGTACAACATATGTGGAACAATTCCCCTTGAAAGAGAATGGAGCTTTCATGAGGCATTGTAGTTATTATCGATGTTCCATTCATATGTATGTGATCATTGCAAAGCCTCTATACTCCCTATTGTCTAACTTTGAGTGGACAGATGAATGTGAAAGATCCTTTAATGAGCTTAAGATACGAGTGTGTTCATCACCAATCTTGACTACACTAGATTGGAACAAGCCATTTCATGTTCATTTTGATGCATCCAATTATGCAATTGGGTGTGTACTAGCACAACCTACTAGTGAAGGTAATATGGATCTGACCATTGCTTATGCCAATAGACAATTGAATGCAGTTGAATGACATTATACCACTACTAAAAGAGAAGGATTAGGGATGGTGTATGCGGTTAAGAAATTTAGACATTATTTTCTTGCAAATTTTTTACAAACCATCAAGCACTATTATATCTAGTGAACAAACCATGCAATATTGGCCGATTAGTAAGGTGGTTCCTCTTAGTAATGGAATATGACTTTGAAGTTGTGGTTAGGAAAGGTAGGACTCACCTTAGAGCATATCACCTTTCTGGACTAACTTCAAGAGAGTCCCCTAAAGGAGTATCAGATGACCTTCCTGATGCCTACTTGTTCAATCTAGAAGTAGTGCCTAGATGGGCCAAAACTATAGTGCCTATTCTCACATTTGGACCCAAACACCGTGTACTAAAAGCCAAAGATAAAGAAGTAGTGAGGTCTCAAAAATATCACATCATGGTAGGCAACATGTATAAGCACACTGATCAAGGTATACTCACTTGTTGTGTAGATGAAGATGAGCATGCAAAGTGGTAATATCACATGTAGGTGCATTACAACAACATCACTCCAAACACTAAACCCTACAAACGCTATGAAGGTTAGGGGTATATTGGCCAACAATGAAAGCAGATGTCCATAGGATGTGCAAGGAATGCCCAATCTGCAGTATTAGACCACCTGTGGAGCATGCTACACTATATCAAGTGTCTCTAATGCCAGATTGGAGTGAACCTTTGGTAGACTTCTTGAGGGAAAAAACATTCCCTCAGGAGATGGCATTGGCTAGAAGAAAGAGCTTAGATTAATAAGCACTAGATTACACACTCATAGGTGATAATCTATACAAGCGTGGAAGAGATGACTATCTTAGATTGTGTGTCCATGAGAGTGAATACCTCAAGATATTAGATACTACTCACCAAGGTGTGGGAGGAGGACATTTGGACCAGACCATGTGATCAAGGCAATCCTATTTGCACGTCTTTGGTGGCCAACTCTTCACATGGATGCACATACATATGTGGAAGTGATGTGATGTTTGTTAGCGAACTCAATATCCTATACGTAAAGATGAGATGCCAGTAAAACCCATGATGGGTGGATGTGCATTCTCTAAGTGGGGAACATACTTTTTCGGTCCGATTAATCCCCCGATGAAGAGTTCACGTGCTGAATACATCATTGTTGCCACTATCTATCTAACCAAATGGGTAGAAGTAAAGGCCACAACGAAGAACGATGCTCAAACGACGGTTAAGTTCTTATTTGAGAACATATTCACCGGATATGGGTTACCAATTGAGTTGGTAAGTGATAGAGGCATGCACTTCTTGAATGAATTCATTGAAAACCTCCTCCAAGAATTCTTGGTGGTACATAAGAAATCTGCTTCCTATTACCCACAAGCTAATGGACAAGCCGAGAGCACGAATAAGATATTATGTAACATATTGAAAAAAATGGTGAATAATAAACGCTTTGATTGGGACAAACAACTACATCATGATGTTTGGGCATACAGAGTTGCCTATAAAATGGTACCCCAAGCCACACCCTTTCAAATAGTATTTGATCAAAATGCAGTGCTACCATTAGACTTCCTGATACCCACACTGAAAGTGGCACAAGAGCATCAATGGATCGGCCATGAGCTCTCATCTAGGATACTTGATCTTGAGTGACTAGGGGAGACATGATTAAGAGCAGCTGTATGAATATATGCATCTAAGAAAATACAAAAAGCCTACTTTGATGCTCATGTGAAAGATAAGGGCTTGAAAGCAGGAGACTTAGTCTTGGTATACACATTGAAACAACATGCACGGAAGTTGGAGAATCCAGGCTATGGACCTATGATCATCAATAGGATCTCAACAAGTGGAGTAGTTCAATTAACTACTCTAGAAGGCAATGAGAAGGCATTGTTGGAGTTAGACGTCTGTGGAAGCACGCGAACAGCACAAGGAAGAAGAAGAAGCTTGGAGCACAACACACAAGACTGAATGTATTACTAGAGAATGTACAAAGATAAGTAGCCCATTAGGGCAATAGGCGTATATACAAGTCGGGGGAAAAAAACCTCCTAAAGAGGGAAAAAAGTGCCCCAGCGGTCCTAGAGTGTTCACACACATCACTACCTAAATATATCAACAAATCCCCCCTGGGAGTGATGCGGTGAACAAGGAGCTGGCACTCATGTATAAGGAAGTGCCGAGCTATGTGGAAATCACTCCACAAAAGGAAGTAAGCCCAAAGCTTTGCGGAAAGCTTCAAACTTCTCCCTAGGCAGAGCCTTCGTGAAAAGGTCTGCAATGTTCTCCTGCGTGGGCACATATGCCAAGCTGATCTCCCCAGCAGAGAACCTCTCCCTGACATAGTGATAATGCACCTCAATGTGCTTAGTGCGAGAATGGAACACAGGGTTCCTCGCAACTGCCAATGCGCTCTGACTGTCAGTGAAGATGGTGGTGGCAGAAGACTGGCCAACACCCAAATCAGCCATAAGGCGTCTGAGCCACACACACTCAACAGTCGCTGTGAAAGCTGCCCTATACTCAGCCTCACAACTAGAAGTGGCCATAGTAGGCTGCTTCTTGCTCAACCAAGATATACATGAGCTACCAAGCATGAAGCAAAAACCACTGGTGGACACACGAGTGTCATAGCAACCAGCCCAATCTGAGTCAGAAAAAGCATGCAAATCTGGCGGTAGTGATCCCCCCTTGGGATGAAACAACCCAAGTAGCCGAGTACCACTCAAGTAGCGAAAGATGCGCTTAACCGCTTTCCAATGCGTGACTCCTGGGCAATGCATAAACCTGCTCATCTGTGAGACAGCAAACTGAATATCTGGCCGAGTAATGCATAAGTAAATCAAGCATCCAACAGCCTGCTGATAGAGAACAGCATCAAATGCATCTCCAGCATCATGAAGACTCAATCGTAAACCTGTCTCCATAGGAGTGGCAATAGGCTTACAGTCTTCAAGGCCAAAACGCTGCAATAATGTGTCAATATATTTCATTTGACACAAAGCCATTCCACCATCAACTTGCATAAACTGAATGCCCAAATAGTGATGCAAATGCCCCAAATCAGACATCTCAAATGAGGCATGCAAATCAGCCTTGAAATCAGCAATATGCTTCTCAAGAGGACCAGTGAGCAGCATGTCGTCTACATAGACAACAATGATCAAAAGCACATCATTAGCACGCTTAACATATAAGGTGCTTTCAGTTGGACTGTTCTCAAAACCATGTGCAATCAGATAGGCATGTATTTTCTCATACCAAGCACATGGTGCTTGCTTTAAACCATATAACGCCTTCTTTAACCTGCACACCTGGTTTTCATGCCCTTTCTGCACAAAGCCACAGGGCTGAAAAACATACACTTCTTCATGCAAGTCACCATTCAGAAATGCTGTTTTAATGTCCAACTGATGTACATTCCAACCATGATGGGCTGCAAGTGCACAAATGCTCCGAACAGTAGTCATACGGCATGTAGGTGCAAAGGTCTCATCAAAATCAATGCCTCTTTCCTGCGCATAACCCTTTGCAACAAGCCTAGCCTTATACCTGTCAACTGTACCATCAGGTTTACGCTTCAGCTTGTATACCCACTTAGTGCCAATGGCCTTCTTGCCAGGAGGCAAGTCACATAAAGACCATGTACCATTCTTCATTATAGCATCATATTCAGATTGCATAGCAACCATCCAATTTTCTGAATTTTGTGCTTCATCAAAAGAAACAGGCTCATTCTCATCACAGAGACCAGATGCAGCCATAGCATAGCAATCTGATGCAAAGGAGGTACTATGAGAGCCTGAACGAGTACGATATGACAAAGGTGCATCTAATTTGCTGTCACGCAAAGTCTCCACCAACCATTTTGGCATAGTTTTTGCCTGTTCAATATTAGCTCTCTCATCAACAAGTGCATCATGTAAATCTGCATCAGAAATGGAATGATCTGCATCATCATATGAAACCTGCAAAGGCTGAGAAGTTGCCTCATTAGGACCAGCGCTAGCCTGTCCACCTGTAAAAAGAGGCATCAAAGTATCATACATGTCTTTGGAGCTAACAGATGTCTCCTTAGTACATGAAAGCAATGGCTGAATAGCATCTTCCACAAAGACAACATCACGGCTAATCAGAATGCGTTTAGTCTGTGGATGATACAGACGATAGCCTTTACTTTCAGAACTGTACCCAACAAAAATACATTTTACTGCCTTATCATCCAATTTTCTGCCATGTTGTTCAGGCACTAATGCATACGCCAAACAACCAAAAACACGCAGATGAGCAACAGATGGCTTGCGGTCATGCCAAGCCTCATATGGAGTGATAGACTGCAACGCTTTCGTGGGACACCTGTTCAGTACATATGCTGCACACATGACAGCCTCAAGCCAGAAACTATGTGGTAAAGCCTGACTTTTGACCATGCACCTCGCCATCTCCATGAGTGACCTGTTCTTTCGTTCAGCAACTCCATTCTGTTGAGGTGTATACGGCACTGTACACTGGTGTTTTATCCCACGTTCAGCCAGAAATGCATTAAAATCTGAAGACATATATTCCCCCCCTCGATCAGAACGGAGGGTGCCCATTTTACATGCTGACAGATTTTCAGCCAAAACCAAAAACTGTTTGAAGCACATGAACACTTCGGACTTTGCTTTGAGTGGATATACCCATGCATGCCTGGAAAAATCATCAATGAAAGTCACGAAGTAAAGGTAATTTCCAAAAGAGGGTGTCTGCATAGGACCACAGACATCACTATGTACAAGCTGCAATTTCTGCATAGCCCGAACTGAACCATCTTTTGGAAAGGAAGAACGCTGCATTTTGCCCAAAATACAGCCTTCACAAACATGTTTTCCAGGTGCCTCAAGTTTGGGCAAAGAGGACACCATTTCAGATTTCTGCAGGCGTAACAAACTAGCAAAATTCAGATGACCAAAGCGTGCATGCCAAAGCTTTGCATCTGACATAGCCTGAGAATCATGAACTGCACATGCCGAATCATTCACAGATTTTTCATAGTCTATGAGCTTATACAGCCCACGACATAAAATGCCAGAAGCAATAATCACATCGCCATTTGAGAGATCATGGACTGTACACCTGTCATCAACGAATTTCACAACCAAGCCAATCTTGGCTAATGCAGAAACTGATAACAGGTTCTTTTTGATCCCTGGCACAAATAAAGCATCTGACAAAGTGAAAGAACTACCATCAGCAGTAGTCAGAATGATCTTACCAACTCCCATAACAGGATAAGAGGAGTTATTGGCGCATGTGACAGTATTCCCTGTAGGGGCAGGCTCGAGTGAAGAGAAGAAACTGCGCTGCGAGGTAATATGTTTGGTTGCCCCACTGTCAAAGTACCAAACATCTGAGTCTACTGCAGACATGCACTGATCATGAGAAAAGAGCTCCATTTTCCTTTGCCCTTCTGACTAGCCAGGAAAGCTTGATCTGCAACACGCATAATGGACCTGTTCTGCCTGGACTGATCTTCCTGCAACAGAACAGAGACTAATTCCTCAAATGACAAGGCATTCGGATTGCCTTTCATCATCAATCGAAGAGTAGAGGCAAAACTCTGATATGAATCAGGAAGGCCATTCAGAACGGTCTGCACAAGTGAGCTACCTGGTATAACCTCATCAGCAGAAATCAATTGTTCCTTCAGGTCTTTGATCTTTGTAAGAAAACTGTCCATCGAATCACCTTCATTCATGTGCTCACTCTCCAACTGTTTTCGGAGGTAAGCAACACGAGCCTCATTCCTAGCCTGGTACAAAGTGGTAAGTGTATCCCAAGCATCCTTTGCTGTTCTGCAAGAGCGAATGTGAGGAATAATGGCACGTTTGACAGACAAAGCTATCAATGCATGTGCCTGGGCATCTCTGCCATCCCAACAAATCTGCTCTGCAGTAGGTGCAACAGAAACAGCAGCACGAACAGGAATCTGCGGAATATCATCTTCGACACCATCTTCATCAGCTCCAACACCTATATTTGCAGTACCTGTCGTTACAGGTGTAACAGGACGTCTTTCAACACCCGACACAATGTTCCACAATCCTTTTGCAACCAGTACATGTCGCATCATATAAGCCCATAATGGGTAGTTGGTACCATCCAACTTATCCTCAACAGCCAACATACGGAATACATCACTGCTTTCAGCCATAGCCGGTGACTAAAATACCTTGATGCAAAAAATTGACTGTATCTCAAAAAGTTGAACAGAACTACCCAGACGAGTTCTGCTAGACCTGTAGCAGACTTCGAGACGCTTAAACTGGCGAACAGAAACTGGTATATACCTTTGGCACAAAAGGACGAAATAGCCTGCACAAGCACTGCGATAGTGCGTTCGGAGGCCGAAACGAGCTCAGATCGCGATTTCAGCACCACACAGCGAAGCTGTTTTGATCTCGGAAACACCCTGAGTATGCTCACCAAATTTTGTGCGAATCTGAGACTGCAAACGGAGGAGTGTCGACGGCGCCCTAGAAGAAGCAACGACCTGCTCTGATACCAATTGTTGGAGTTAGACGTCTGCGGAAGCACGCGAACAGCACAAGGAAGAAGAAGAAGCTTGGAGCACAACACACAAGACTGAATGTATTACTAGAGAATGTACAAAGATAAGTAGCCCATTAGGGCAATAGGCGTATATACAAGCCGGGGGAAAAAAACCTCCTAAAGAGGGAAAAAAGTGCCCCGGCGGTCCTAGAGTGTTCACACACATCACTACCTAAATATATCAACAGGCATGTGTCAAGCATCAGGTGTAAGTTCCCCTCAAATTATTCATGGACATCCTTTTGTGAACCTAGAAGTAGGACAGGGAAAAAATGCAAGAAATCTAAGAGGCTTGATTGACTTAGAAGCAGCCACTAGTGCACTTAAACTGTCTCACTATCAAGCATTGCAACTAAGCATCAATCCTATAGAAGCATATCTCATAGGATTGGGAGGTGTGGAAACCCTTTGCATGGGTGAGTTGGAGCTTCCCATCTACCTTTAAGATGTTCTTATGACAGTGAAGGTGCTAGTGTGTCAAGATGAGGAACTCATTAAACCTCTTGTCTTGGGTCAAGACTGGTTCTATGATTATGCAATCAACCTCAACCTAAGAAGTGGACTTCTTTGGATCTAGGTGGATCAAAACCGCATCACAATTGAGTTAGAAAATCATGCACTCAAGGAACGAGGAAAGACACCAACTCCTGGACCTTCCAAGAGTAAACATGAAGATAAAGATGTTGTTCTTGTCCAAAAATATGTGATGCATAAGGATGATGTTCTCAACAAAGAAGTCAAGGATCTGATGGAACTCCTTCTTTTCCAAAAGTGATTGAGACAAAGTGAGAAAAGGAGTACAAGAGGCATAGAAAGCAGACAGTCTATGTTCATAGTCAATGGAGAGAGCCAAGCAAGAGGACTTAAACTGTGAAGCAGATCTGGATATGCAAGGGTGAACAACCCTCTATTCCGATGACAGAACCCCAAGGATGCAATAAAAAAACTACTTATTCAAAGACCACAATGAAGGAGTATGCTAGGAATCAACTAAGCCGAACTATTTCTATTTGGATTCCAAAGCAGTCAATGAAGGCTGACCCCAATGCATGACAAATTTGGGTGCCTAAGAATTGCTTACTAGCTCAGATAGCTGCACATAGGTGCATGAGCTTGAATCACCACCCACAAACACTCACATCCTACACTTCATGGCAAAAAACTTCAGTGAACACATCCACACTTGAAATCACACCTAGGATTGTTTGGAAATGGGTACCCAAAAAGTCCCAAATCTGAGACAATATATTCCAACAACATGTAAAGGTCATCATAGTCGAAAGATGTGATCACATGCTAAAAGTTTGGAGAATAAAACCTTGTATCAGACCCCCCAACCCAATTTTGTAAATCCTTTTGCACCTAGATAGATGCATTCCGAGTACTGTGCACATCCACACTATGCATCTAGAAACGGACCACTAACTTACTAACTAGCACTCACAATCATGAGGAACATCTCACTCACTAACTCCCTAACCACTTCGGTATCACATTGGTATTGTAAAGGGAACACGATATTATCTTGTTTCCTACACAATACTGATACAACTTTCTTCTTCAAATAGATAGGCAATCATCAAACACTGCCAACAATATCATGGCAGAAGTAGTAGGAACTAGCTCTCAGGTAGGCATGAGTCAGCAAGTGGTCGATATGGAGAGCTTACCCATCATGCCTGTGATGAATGAACAACCTGAGGACTTGTAGGCCATACAAATAATACCCATACAAAACCGCCCGAGCGGCCATACCATGCCTATAGGCAAAACCTCCCATTGGTTTAGTGAAGTCTAGGACCATTGGGAGAGGGCTCATAACTTTGGGAGGTAGAGCTAGAGTTCAATGGCAAGTGGGGAAAGTACCATTTCTTCATGTGGGAGTTTGAGAAGTTATAAAATGTGGAAGGGCTATGCCCAGTGTGGCAAAAAGTAGGATTAGATGCATACTTTGGTGCTAAGCTTCCCAAACCTGACTTCATGTGATGCTAGTATCTTATCAACACCCTAAATCTTAGCAAGAATCCCAAAGCCTCGACCATGTTTTTGCTTCCATCGCTAACCAGAGGAAACAAATTGAAGCCATTTAAGTTAACCAATAACCTAGTATGCGATGCTATGGATATGAGAGGGATGCACATACCCATTGAAAAGGAGATTCTAGTGCCAGAGAACATGAAGAATAGAAACCTCAAAAAACTCAAAGATATGGTGGCCATGATGCCTAACATTGCAGTTCACCTTAGAATGTGCATGCAACATTTTGCCTTTCCAACACAAGACAGGTTCACCATGCCACATAAGAAGGTATGGTTTAGTTTATATCTTGCAAAAACTCAGAACTTAACCAATAACCTACCTCACTGGATTATTGATGAGGTCCACTTGGTGCACAAACGATGGCCGTGCAAGTTAGTATTGTATGAATGTTGTGCCCTAACCAAGATTATTTATCGATGTTTGGCTTATGACATTCCAATTCAGAGGGCTCTAATATGAAATAGGGTACAACAATTCAAAGGCCACACATCCACAAGACCCACATCAAAGTGGATGCAAGGAGCAGTACCATGTGCTCAACCATGAGGAGCCACTTTAACCCTAGACGTCACTCCCCCACGTCGACGTGTATGCCCATTCACACCACGCCTCCCAAGATGCATCTCTGAGAGCCCAAGCTTGATATTTCCACCAATCCCCATAGATCTTGAATTCCTAGGAGGAGTACACCTGAAAGAGCTCACCAATGAGGATTTTGAGTAGATCTTAAGAGAGGTGAATATTGAGGGGAGTGAGGAACAACTGGTAGAATGCTCTCAACCACAAGCAACCACATCACACATGTTGGTTACTATAGTCAATGAGGATGAAGAAGACGACAAAGATGATGACGACGATGAAGGACATGAAGAAGGCATGATGAACACGAGGGAAGACATCAAGAAGAGCAACAAGAAGTGCCTAATGTGGATGCTCAAGCCATCAAAGAATTGGAGGACATGCTACACATGCAAATTTTAACCAATGCAAAACTATGAAGGAATCTCGAGCTTCATCGGAACCATATGTCCGTAGCACTGGAAGAAAATAAAAGACTACAATAGCAGAACCAAGATAATCTCAAGGCTGCTATGGAAGGAACACCAGGCACAACTGATACTTCACAAGTCTATAGTTCCAAGCTCTTGGAGCTTGCTTTAATCCATAAAGTGCTCTTCTCAATCTGCAACCATAATTTGGAAACTTGTAATCTGCAAACCCTTGAGGTTGCTCCATGTAAACCTCATCAGATATATATCCATTCAAAAATGCATTCTTTATATCCAATTGACTCAATGTCCATCCTTTTGATGCTGCAATAGCAATGATTGCTACAAGACTGAATGTATCATCATAATCTATGCCATGAGTTTGAGCATAGCCTTTAACCACCAATCTAGCTTTGTATCTGGCTATCCTTCCATCTGCATGCTTCTTTATTTTGTAAACCCATTTATTTCCAATCACTTTCTTACCATTAGGTTTTGGAACAAGTTCCCAAGTTTTGTTTTCTTCAAGTGCATTAAACTCTTCCTTCATTGCTTCTTCCCATTGTCTCTTACCTTTTGCTTCATCATAGCTTTGAGGTTCTTTATCTTCCTTAATCATGTAAGCATAATTCTTCTGAGTCAAATAAGAAGTATCATAAGAATACCTTGTAGGTTGTTTCCTCATTCTGGTTGATCTTCTTGGTTCACACTTCATGTGTATCTGAATATACTTCTTCATCAAATTTGGGTACATCTTCATTTCTTCTATATGATCCAATCCTGGATGTGCTTGCTTGCATATGATCTTCATCTCCATCTACCTGCATATGTGATTTACCTCTTTCACTTCTTCTTACCTCTTCTTCAAATGTTTCATGATTACAATCTTTATCTGCATACCAACTCTTCTGTTCATCAAATGTCACATCTCTAGAAACAATAAATTGTTTAGTTAGAGGACTCCATAGCCTATAACCCATCTGCTTTTCATCATACCCAATAAATACATATTTTTCAGCCTTTGGTTCAAGCTTATGTCTGAGTTGTGATGGTACATAAGCATAGGCAATTGATCCAAACACCTTACAATGATCAAGTGTTGGTTTCTTACCCCACCATGCTTCATAAGGGGTCATTCCATTTAGAGTTGCACATGGTAACCTATTCACAAGATATGTAGCTGTATTTACAGCCTCAACCCAAAGATAATTAGGGAAATTCTTTTCTTTTAACATTGCTCTTGCAAACTCAACCAATGTTCTATTCCTCCTTTCTGCCACCCCATTGTGTTGAGGTGTATACCTGCAATTTATTTCTCTCTTGATACCTGCATTCCAAAGATAATCATTGAATTCTTGGGAGAAGTATTCTCCCCCCTCCATCAGACCTTAACCTCTTGAGCTTTTGACCTGTAACTCTTTCTGCATATGCATGAAAATGTTTGAAAGCTCCAAATACTTCTGATCTTTCCTTTAAAACATAAATGGTTATCCACCTTGTAGCATCATCAATGAAAAGAACATAATACCTAGACCCATTGATTGATCCTTCTTTTGTTGGTCCCCATACATCTGTATGTATGAGCTCTAGCAAACCATCATGCTTGAAACCTTTCTTCTGAAATGATAACCTGTGTGCCTTTCCCATCTGATAAGCTTCACATTTGTAGATCATATGTTGACTTTTTACATTTGGTAGCCCTATTACAGATTGATTTTCCACCATGGTTTTAATTCCTTTTTCATTGAAGTGTCCTAACCTCTTATGCCAGAGGTCTAACTCTATAAGTACTTCATCACCATGTGTGATCAGGGCTTGATCAACATTCCCTTGCACTTTGAGAGTAAAAAGTCTACCTTCCTTTTTACCACAAACAATTTGATTGTATCCATCCTCTGGATCTTCAACAAATACCCCTTCATTTGTAAATCTGACTTGAAAACCTTTCTCCACTATTTGTCCCACACTAATCAGATTCTTGGGTATTGTTGGGACATACAAAACATTTTTTAGCAAATCAGCTCCACTCCTGCACTTCACTTTTCCAACTGAATGCACATTATGTTTTGTATTGTCACCTGTTTGTACTGTATGACTTGAAATACCTTCTTGCAATTCTGATAGCAATTCTATATTACCTGACAAATGATTTGAACAACCAGAGTCAATATAGAATACCTTGAGATCCTCCTTCTCTGATGTACTTATTGAATTCATCATCAATGTTGTATGGTTGTCATTATGTGTATCATTTGCATAGTTGTAATAGGTAGTATTATAAGACTGATTCTGATTCCAATTTCTTCCACCACCTCTACCAAAACTTCCTCTTGAATTCTGTCTTCCTCTTTGAAATTGATTCTGAAATCTTCCACCTCTTCCTCTGCCATTATTACTTTGATTTTGAGTTGATCCTTGTTGATTATGCCAACAATCATAAGCTAGATGATTGCTCAATCCACAAATCTAGCATGTCTTCTTGTTATTGTTCTGATTACCTCTACCTCTTCCATTTCCTCGACCTTTACCTCTGCCAATACCTCTTCCTCTTGCATAATTTGCTTGATTAGTCAGCTCATCTTCATCCTTTGCTTTACCTTTCTTACTTTTCTTCTTATTCTTTGCATACATAGCAGAACTATATCCTTTATCTCCATCTGACTTCAAGTCTTGCTCAAATATGAGCATTAGTCCAAGCAATTGATTAAATTCTGGCACATAATGATTTAATGAAAGTTTAGTTGAGAGTACAAAAGGTTTCCACCTTTCATCTCCTCTCAATCCTGTAAGCAATTGTGCTATCAACCTATGATCTTCAATATCCTCATCAATAGATCCAAGGCTATCTGCCAAGTCCTTCATCTTAGTGACATAATCACTAATGCTCTGACTTTGCTTTTTCTTAAATGTGGTGAACTCTGACCATAAGCTAGCCTTCCTAGCTTTAGTAGTGTTTTGGAAGTGATCTTCCAAAGCATTCCATATGTCTTTAGCTATTTCTAATCCTCTGATATGTGGTAAAAAATGATCTGTGATAGTGTTATATATATAAGCCCTTGCACTTGCATCTCTCTTTTGCCATAGCTTCAAAGCTTCTAGTTCTTCTTTCTTGGTTGACTCTCATCTTCAAATTTAGGCTTTTGTTCTTCACCTGTCACATTTATCATTAGATCCTTACTCATAAGTAAGGCTTCCATTCTCATTACCCAAGTAGGATAATTATCTCTGTTCAATTCGTCAATAGATACATAATCTGCCATAGTCTTCTTGCTTCTGCTACAACATGTGAGTATAAGGTTAAATTATGGTATCTTTTGTAGATCTTTACCCTTGAGAATAACTTCAAAACACTCCTATGATGTCTTTTGTTGTTGAACACCTTAGCTTTCACCTCTTTAAAAAAGAACTCTTCAATTCCTCTTGTATCTGCTCCTCTTTTCACTCTTGAGGACCTTTCACCTCTGATAGCACTTGTTGATGTATGAAACACCACAAGAACTAAGTTAAAATGATATTAGAACACCTCCATAATCATCATTAGCTTAGTAACACTCTCAATTTGAAAACTTTACCACTAAACTTAGTGAAATCCAAAAATTCACTTTCCAAAAACTGCGCCTTTTCTTCCAGCTTCAAATCTGATCTGTATTAGCTTGATCTTTGTAAATTCTTTTGATCATTTACTAATAGAAGTTGTTGCTAATGTTAAGCAACACATATCAAGCAAGACTTTCAAGTAATAACTTCAAAATCTTCTGAATTCACTTCAACATTTGCACTATGTCTGAAATCTGAAAAATGACTTCATCGATTTGACATACCTTCACTGTTAGACTAAGTGCACCAGAAAACTCATAACTGTCAACTAACTTACACACTGATATGAAATCACTTAGACTTCAATACACAAGAGGAATAAGATCAAATACTTCTACACAAACATGTGTTATCTATTAGAGAAGATGTGTACAAAATGGCTTGGCCTCATTCTGCTCATAGCCATGGAAAACTCTCCTATACTGAGTAGTTTTTCCTCAACATCTCTCTCATGAAAAACCCGACTTTTCTCTATTCACTCAAGAATTACAAAATTGAGTTCTCTATATATTTTTCAACTCAAATTGACTTATATACATATGCTCTACATACTTCTAGACTCAAACTCGTAATTTTTAAGATTCTATGTCAAGACTAGACTTTAATTTTGCACTAAATTACAAGAGTGAATTTGTCCCTTCACTTGGATTAGTTTTCTGAGTGCTTTGCCTTCACTTCTCTTTGTCTTTCTTCTTCCTTCATATATCTTCATATATTCATGTCTAATTAGTGAGTGAAGCCCCAACAATGGACATAGCTATGAATGAAAAACAATGGACCATTGTGATGAGGATGGCTACGAAATACCAATATTCATGTGAAAACCCATAGTCAAAGAATGTGAGTGTAGTATAGACATATATCAAGAAGAAAAAAACAATGAGGACCTAAAATCCATCTTAATGGACCCGTTTTTTGGTTTAGAAGAAAAACATTTGTATCTGATAGATGCCAATACCTACAAGAAGAATGAGTGTAAGCATGAGGTACTATAGCCACACAAGTTGGATGGAAAACAAAAAAAGAAATGTAAAAAAAACCAATCAACATAAGAAGAAGAAGAAAACTTGTTCAAAGTGCCAGAAAACATAAAAAGATATGAGATTGACAATAGAGAGATCATGATGAGAATGCCAAAAAAAGAAGCTCTCATGGGAGAAGCTTATGATAACAAGGAACAAACCAAAGAAGTAGTGTTAACAATAAAGGATGAAGAAGAATGAACTACCTATATAGGAAACAATCTAAGCAGTGAGGAGGAACAAGAGTTGATAGATCTTTTGAGAGAATATCGAGATGAGTTTGCTTGGACGTACAAGGATTTGAAAGGAGTGGATCCAAACATATGTTCACATAGGATCCGCATGACCTTATAATCCAAGCCTACAAATCCATACACATATAATGACACGTACGCAACACAAATAAAAGAGGAAATTGATACGTTGATAGAAGCTAGATTTATCTATGAGATTGAGCATATTGGATGGGCATCCCCCATTGTGGTAGTGCCCAAGAAGAATGTCAAGTTACACATGTATTAACTTGAAGAAAGTTAATGCCACCACAATATGAGATAGTTATCCGCTTCCTATCATAGAACATCTATTGGAGCATGTAGCGGGCAAGGAATTTTATAACTTCCTTGATGGATTTTCATGCTAGAAGCAAGTAGTCATTGGCCTTGAAGATCAACATAAGATGACTTTTGCCATCAAATGGGGAATCTTTGAATTTCTTGTGATGCCTTTTGGGCTCAAAAATGCATCTCTTACATTTCAAAGGCTCATGTGTCATGTGTGGAATGAGTTCTTGTGGATAATTTGTGTGCTCATTTCCACATAAGACAAAATCATAGGTGTGCTTAAACCTAGAGAAGTGTGTATTAATGGTTAGAGAAGGAAAAATCTTAGGCCACATAGTATCAAATAATGGAATATCCATGGATGAAGATAAAGTGAGAGCCATAATAGAGTTTCTAAGAACTATAATGGTAATGCAAGTACAAGATTTTACGGGTCATTGTGGATATTATTGATGATTCATACACATGTATACAATTATAAATAAACCCTTGTATAACCTTTTAACAAATTTTGAGTGGAATGATGAATGTGAAATTCATTTGTGGAGATAAAATGAAGTTTGACCTCAGAACCAATTTTGACAATGCCTGATTGGAATAAGCCGTTCTATGTCCATGTGGATGCCTCCAATTTCACTATTGAATGCGTGCTAGCACAACCAACTAGAGAAGGAAACATAGACTTATCCATAGCATACATGAGTAGACAATTGAACACAAGAGAGAGGAATTACACCACAACTAAACAAGAAGGATTAGGCATGGTCTATGCAGTGAAAAAGTTTCAACACTATTTGCTTGAAAATAAGCTCAAATTCTTTACATACCATCAAGAATTAGTATATTTGGTGAACAAACCTTGCAATATCTATAGGTTAGTAAGATGGTTTCTCTTACTAATGGAATATGATTTTGAAGTAGTTTTTAGGAAAGGTAAGACGAGCCTTAGGGTGGATCACCTTTCATGCATCACTTTTGCAGAATCTCTGCAAGGTGTGTTAGATGATCTTCTTGATGCATATTTGTTCAAACTTGAAGTAGTTACAAATTGGGCAAAACAATTAGTGCAATCTTGACATATTGACCAAGGAACATTCCAATAACAACACAAGGAAAGGAAGTAATCAAGTCTCAAAAGTACCATATACTTGCATGAAGCATCCACAAACAAGATGATTAAGGAGTCTTAACTTGTTGTGTGGACGAAGAAGAGCATCATAACTAGTTGCAATTAGCACATGTAGGTGCACTAGGGCAACACTACTCTAAGCAATTAACCCCCTAAAAATTGAGATGATTAAGCATATATTGGCTGACCATGGAAGCAAATGTCTATAAGGTGCTTATGGATTTTCCATCTTGTATTATTAGTCCCCCTATTGAACATGCGACTTTATATCAAGTGTTACTAATACTAGATTAGAGTGGTCAACTATTTGACTTCTTGAAAACAAAAGTATTTTCCACAAGAAATGACTTTAGCTGGACAAAGAAGTCTAGAACAAGAAGTGAAAGAATACGCATTGATTAGTGATAGTCTATACAAATGCTAGAAAGACCAATATTTGAGGTTGTGCATACATGAAAGCAATTATTTGATGATCCTGGAAATCGCCCACAATGGTGTTGCACGTGGACACCTTCCACTTGATTGTGTGATAAAAGCTATTCTATTTTTAGGTCTTTGCTGGCCCACACCACATGTATGCACATACCTATGTGAAATGTTATGACACATGCTAGAGAGCTAAAAATCTTATGCAAAAGGATGAGATGCCACTAAGACCCATGATGAGAGAACATGCATTCTCTAAGTGAGAATGCATGTTCTCTCATCCCCCATTAATCCCCCAACTAAAAGCTCCCACACAAAATATATCATTGGAGCCGGAGGCTATCTCACATGTGGATAGAAGTGAGAGCTACACAAAAGAATGATGCACAAATGATGACTAGATTTTTATTCGAGAATGTTTTCATGAGATACAAATTTCCCATAGAATTGGTAAGTGATAGAAGAACACACTTTTTGAATGAAATGATTGAATATATATTACAAGAAATCATGCTGGTGCACAAGAAATCGGCACCATATCACTGACAAGCAAACGAACAAGAAGAAAGTACTAACAAGTCTTATGTAATGTATTGACAAAGCTCATAGATAACAAATGCTCTGATTGGGACAAACAACTACATCATGCTGTTTGGGCTTTGTGTACACATCCAATTCAAGAGATTTAAGGTGCATTGCATATCTTACATATATATCTTACTTTCCCTAAGAGGGATTATTGAAATCGATTTTATGTGTAGAGAAATTGGTGTATGTCTATAACCCTAATTTTTGCATATCCTACATCTTTACATAGTCTTTTTTGTACAAACTTGTTGATTGACCTAAATAGATCCATTTGAGGTGTTCTATAGCTTGTTGGAAGGCGTATAAATCATATGTTGTGGCTAAAAGATTAGGTCATTTGGATCATTCTAAGGCAGGTGAATCAGAGTTTTGTTGTAGGGTAGTAGAAAAGGTGTATGAAGGGACCTAGATATTGGGTTAATTTCACTTCTAGTGTGCAAATCTGTGGGATTAAATTCCATCTGTTGGTATCAAAGCAGGAAAAATCCTTTGAAGGATCTAGAGGAAGGACACAAAAGCTTGGACATCAAGGCTAAGAGGTACATTTTAGTGTAACCCTAATTTCCTATTCATTATGGCATATCTAGGTCAAAAAGTGGAGTTGATTGACAAAGACAACTACCAGCCATGGAGGTTTAGAGTCATGAACTACCTCATAAGCAAAGGTTTATGGCCTATTGTGTGTGGAGATGAAATAATCCCAATGGGATCCCAAAGATCCAAAGATCACTAATCAAGAATTGAAGATGTTCAAGGATTGGGAAGAAAGGAATAAGAGAGCTATCTTCTACATATCACAGGTAATCTCTTGCACTATGATTGGTCATATATCAAAGTTTGATCATGCTAGAGATGTTTGGGAGGCCTTAGAGAAGATATATTCCACTTCCACAAGAAGAAGAAAGATGCAACTTAAGAAGGATAGTGGTCAATCTATTGTTGACTACACCTTGAAGGTGAAGGTGTTGAGGGAGCAATTGGTATCCATTGGCTGCAAAGTAGATGAGGAAGACCTTGTGCAGATTAATATCAATGGGTTGAGAGGGGAAGACAAGTGGAAACCCCTCATTCGTACCATGTTGTATAGAGATCCTCTACCAGTTCTTGAGGAGTTAATCCCACACCTAGTGGCAGAAGAGGGTTGCCATAGGAGACACATCCAAGAAGTATGGTAACTCATAGGTCCTATATGCTAGCAAAGGCAAAGGCAAGAGAACTAGAAGGCTTGAGAGTCTTTAGCTCTATTGTAGATCTAGCTTTGGAAGACCTGAGGGTTTATACTACACATAGAGAGCTTGATTATCAGAGAGTCTTTAGCTATATCATTAATTTGGAGCTAGGAGTCTCAAGAGTCTCCAACTCTACCATAAGATGTTTTTTTTAATTAACCCAAACGTGAAGAAGACGTACTCAAAGGTTCAAGTCAATTGTGTGGTTGTAGATCCAATCTTGGTCCAATATCAAAGTTTTATGAGCTCTTCATCATGGAAAACTAATAGCTTTACTATCAAGGGGATGTCATGTATGAGGATAGGAACTTCCACCTCACCATTGCAAGGGGTTTCCACACCTCCGAATCCTATGAGGTAGGTCTTAATTATATTCACTTTTATTTTCATGTCTTGATAGCATGAATACCTTATGGCCCTAGTGAGAGCTCCTGAATCAATCAAAATCAATAAGGCTCCTAATTGTCTTGATTGTAGTGCCATGTCCTAGCTCTATCAAAATGAATGGTCTTCCATCCACTATGCTAGGGAGGTATTCTTCCTAGTTTGGTACATTGCCTTGTGATATCTTGGGGTATCTAGCTTGATATTGAAAATTACAAGGTGGATGTCTTCCACATTGGTGTTCCTATAATTATTTAAGCCTTATCATGTCAACTTTGTATGTTTAATGCATTCTAGAGCTTTGGCCTATGCTTATTCTCTGATTCTTTTCTCTTCCTCTTTACATTTCTTAGCCATTTAGTTGTTTAAGCATCTCTTCCATCAGTGGTTCTTGAAAAATCTTGACTCAACACCCACTAATGTAGTTTGGCATTACATCTCCTAATAAGGTGGCTAATTGTATGGCATTACTAGTAAAAATTCTATTGATCATCATAGTTTCATAAACACATTTTTCTAGCTTACATGCATGTTTTTCAAAGTATACACCAATATTAAATCGCCAACTGTTAAGCATGCTGGGGGGAAAAAACCTCCTAAAGAGGGAAAAAGGTGATTGGCTGTCCTAGAGTGTTCACACATATCACTACCTAAATATATCAACACTAAATCTATCCCTGACAAGTCAGTCTTAGGCACAACTTCCTGTTTCTTTGAGCCACACACGTGCTCCAAGATGTCATGAAGTGCGCTCTCTAAGTGTGCTATCCTTCCACTCATGGTTTCTATAGGATCTGAGGTATGCTCAACCATGAGTGTATCAGTCCTAATTGGTGAAGAGGTTGGTGATTCCATACTATGATAAAGTGAAGGTCTCTTTTTATGTTTTTTTTTGAGTTTGTGTTTTATGTACACCTAAGATAACAACGTGGTAGTGAAAATGAATTAATCACAGGACTTTGCATAAAGAAATGACAAAAAAATAAACTTTTAGTATGTTCTGCTTACTTTTTATGCATATGCATGCTAAATTTAAAAAAACATTGGCAGCATTTCAGTAGGAAAATGGAAATTAGGAAAAAAATAATTAAGTGCACTACATGCACTTTCCAAACCAAATGGTTCCGGTAGACACAATATATACACAATGAAACCAAACAACACTACACACCCTTCTAGAAAAGCTTGTGCTTACGGCATGGTATAATCAATAAGAACGTGGAAAGTTCTTATAACTTCTTGGATATACTTGCAAGATCAAGCACTAACGTACTACTTTCATGCAAAAATGTAGAGTTGAACAAGGCTCTAATCAATCCCATACTACATATGCTATGCATTATGCTTGTTCTATGTGCACAATGATGCATGAAAAGATCAATTATGCATATAAATTGACAAGAAAACTTATGTTGGAGTTGCAAGATTACGACCACTACGAGCTAGAGAGATGACTCTCCTCCCAACCAAATGGCTCTCTATATATAGCTCTCTCGAGGGGACTACTTTCTTGGGCAGGTGGATTCTAATCATCCAAGTGTCATCCATGTAACTACATGTGCACCAAGTGTCCCAATTAACCAGAGTTAACTCAAGTGGATGCTTCTAGAAGGTTCTAGAGTCCTTTGGGCAAAACACTCTCCCCATGTAGCCCATGAGGGTTGAACCCAAGACCTCGTCCTTCACATCTTTCAGTCTTAACCACTAGGCTAAGTGGATCACTTGGTTACAAGAGTAAATGATCTTCTAGTAAGTCTAAACTCGAGATCTTTGGTCATACACACGGGTGACCAAACGATGCCCGATTTCAGATCTGTCTGAACTAGCCGGATCCCTAGATCATAGACTTACATTATTACATTGTTTGTTCATACACACAGGTGACCAAACGTTGTCTGATTTCAGATCCGTCTAAACTAGCCAGATCCCTAGATCATAGACTTACTTTATTACATTCTTCCCCCCTTAGAAAATATTTTCATCCTCAAAAATAGAGCTATATAACTACTGTAGGCAACCCCCAAGCCTCATGTTCTAAAACTAGAAGAACATGGTCATGTTCTAGAACTGGAATAACATGTCTCATCTCTATGGTGGCATTCTTGCCCAAATGATTCAAAACACTATCTGGCTTGCACTTTGATAAACTGGTCAAAGTACAAAGTAGTGAATAAATAATAAGGGTGGATCTAAAATATCCTTGCCCAGTTCATACTTTTTACTGGGTGCGATCTAGGCAAAAACATGTGAACTGGGTGGTTCAAATTACTAGTCCATTTCTAGGCATGACTGGTGCATGGACTTAGTAACAAAGGCTAGATTCTTATCCCTTGCAAGACTTTGAGAACTCTTGATTCACTTGAATTTGAATTGGAGGACTTGAAGTTTGGTTATCCCAAACATCTAACTTGGATGTTTGTATAATGGTTTACTTCTATCCAATAGTTACTTGATTTTTTCACCAAACTTTGTCCTATTGAGTTTAAAAAAATCTTATGTAAACTACAAGAGAAATTTTACCATTTACTTTGGCTCAACCATACTATAACTTGACCAATTCAAATTCAAAATGAAAATTATCCAACTTAAGATAATTTTCTCAAAGACTTGAGCTAAAAGTTCTTGGGAATTGTCAATCTTATGAGCAATTCCTAACTTCATTGTTCTAGAGTTTACTGTATTCTAGAAAGTCATGAGAGTTATGCTAATAACTGGAAGCAAACTCAAATGAATAAGCCAATCTTTGACTTATCATCTTTTGATGATTGAAAAGGTTCTTGTACAAGCCATCTATCTAGGATATTTAATTTAGTTACCTGGTTCTAACCGGCTAACCCTTGTCTTTTGTGAAAAGAATCAGATACCATATCTGAGCCAAAAGACTCGAAAGCATAAAGAGAGAACTAAAACTCTATACAACCAATTCAAACTTTGAAAGATCAAACTTACGAGGAGTCAATTTCTGGATGACTCGAGACTTTAACTTATCAATAATCTATTTCAACAAGCTATTGAAGCATTCTATCTATCTTTAAGAGGGAGGGACTTGATTCTCAAAAAGATTCATAGAGTAAATCTAAAACATCATCCAACCACAAGATACTAGTATGGTAACCAACATCAGTGTGTTGACCCACTGAGGTTCTATTGATGAGTTTTTTACTCAAATAATGTTTCATTTGAGACTAAGCTCATGCCTATATTCAATCTTTATGACTCCTTATTGGAATTCCAATTCTTGTGCATTCCTTGAGTCAAAAAGATTGAATTTTCCAAGGTACACTTGGAACTTGGTGCTTAATTTAGTCAATCTATCCTTAGTTGAAGGTTCTAGTTCAAAGTCAAAGTCTCACTCTTTTCAGAAATCTATCAAATATTTTAGACCGATAACACAAGCTTGAAGTGTTTCAAAATAAGAAAAAGTCTTTTATCCTTTTTGAAAAAGAAGATCTTAGAAGTTACTTACTTCATATCTTCTTAAATTCATCTTGAAGTATCTTTAGATCATGCTTTTATCCATTTTGAACTTCTTCTTTGAAGTTTGCATTTTCTCGAGGATCAGATCTAACTTCAAGATTTAAACTAGGACTAAAAGATAATTATCATCCACGGTTTGATGTCTCATACCACCCTATTTTATATTCACATTAACGTTTGGGTAATACTTATCCTAATACGCTAACTTGACATTATAAGTTTTGATTCCTTCATATGATCATCTTACAATCACGTTCTTTGCCTTGGAAACTTGAAAACCTCTTAATAGAATATCCATTGTTCTTTGCTAGGGTTTTCAAATGAAAACTAATCAAAATTCCAAGTACTTGAATTTTCATAGATTCAAGTTCAAGTGATTTATTCTTGATCAATTTGAAGTGACAAGAGCTTTTGACTTCTTGTCTTTAGAATCCTTTCTTATTGATGCTTTTAGGTACCTACCCCGATCGGGACTTTACTGGAATCTCTCTACTCCGTAAGTCTATGATTCCACTCATGCTTTCTGGATTCATACCAAAATCCCTTTAAGGATAGGCAAACAATTATGTTTTACCTTCCATAGACTTAAGTACCATCTTCACAATTGCAGACTACATTCTTGGAATTTCTTCACTCTGTTTAGACTTGGAACAACTTACTTTTTGCACAATTTTCCATTGGATAAATGGAACCTGAGTGAATAATTCCCAAAGGGAATTTTATTGCCAATACTTGGGGGAACTTCAGAGTAGTTCCAATTGCAAGTTCTTGGACAATCATGGCCAAGCTTGATCAAGTTTGGTTGACCTTGCGTCTAGAATAAAGACTTAGTCTTTATCTTTAAGATCTCCTGAACTACCAAAAGCTTCTTTGCTTACCCCTAGGACTTTAGAGATCTTTCCCTCAACTTAAGTCCAAGCATACACTAATGCCTCATATTTCAAAGCTAAGAATCTTTGATACACCTTTAGGTTATATCAATATTTGGTCTTAAGTACCAATACCGGTGGTTTGGGAATCGTTGGGAACTACTTGCTATTAAACTTACTTGAAAGATTCCAGTCTCACATCTAGGGAGATTTTTTCTTTCAAGAACTTTGGATTCCTACTAAGGAATCAAGTAATATTAAGCCAATGATTCATCTTGGAATCTTTTGCTTTCCAGTCCAATGATTCATCTTGGAATCTTTTTCTTTACTGGACTGATCTTCAAAAGAAATTCTTGACTTTTGGACAAGACCAAGACTTCAATTTTTATTGCTTGTCCAAAAGATATTCCTTTTTAACCAATGAAATAGTCAATAAGAATATTTCATTTTATTAGCTTACCTTTAGGAAGTAGCTTAATTCCCAAATTACTTTGACATATCTTTTAGGAAATATCTTGATTCCCAAAGATTACTTTTCTTCTTTAAGCCCTAATTAGCTTAAACAAAACCAAGCATAGTTTTCTCATCGTCATAAAAGACCTTAATAAAGTTTCCATGCTTTTTGAAAACTTTGCATCTTGACTAGAGATGCAATCATGGAACCTAACATCCAACTATTGAACACTAAAGTTCAAGTGATGTTAAAGTTTATTCACTTCTTTGATTTCATCCTAAAGAGTGATGAAAATCAAAGAAAAAAATTCAAAAGTTCCATGATTTTTACAAAGTTGGAACATATCAATTATCCTTTGAGCTTGAAAGTTCAATTGATTTAAGTTCTAGTTGATTTTATTTGATTCTTATCACGTCTTGGGATAGAATCAGATAAAATTTCCCAAGGAAACTTTATTAACCTACTTGGATGCAAGATTTCTTAAATCCAAGCTAACGACTACCTCTAGGCTTGTCATTAGGATTCTCTAAGTTTTCTCCTAAACTTAGAGTCATCATGGAAATTTTCAAGCAGCCCTATTTTTTTGTCATTTTAAAATTGAACACGACTTTCCAAGGGACTACTTTTCCTAATCAAGACTCCTAATTTGTGATACCTAGGTATCATGTTTAGGAAAAAGAAAGTAGCTACTTGAGTTGCATGGGAGCCAAGAGCCTTGCAACTACCTAGTTTGCTATTTTCCCTAGCTATCTATGCCAAGTTAGAAAAAGGAGGTAACGAAAGTATAAGTATTCACCTACTTAACCAACAATCATGCATATGCAAATGTGAGTGCATGCACGTGCTAGCATTCTCCTTTCATGCACCAAACTTAAATCAAGAAATTCTTGAGCTTGAAAATGCATGTTCCCAATCATCCATGCACAAAAATTCTACTTGCTAGCTTCAAAAAAAAAAAGATATAACCATTCATGTGCATAAACTTGAGCATTAACTATCTTTTTAAGAAAGAAGAAAACATGTTTTGTGCATGAAAACATTCTTTGAAAAGGAGAAATGCACCAACATGCTTTCATAGATGCATGCCTATGCTTGATAAGTGTTTTCATACTTTGATGCTTTCTAATTTTGCTTTCATTAAATTGCATACAATGCTTTTAAAATTGAAGATTCCATACTTCAATGATAATAGCAATGCATTCTATATGAAAGCGTAGAGCAAAGCAAATATTAAAATGAAAACATCAACTTGTAAAGTACTTAGCTCTCAATTAAGCTACATCCTTCCATTGATCCATGGAATGAGCCATTCTCCATCCTTTTGGTCCTCATCCTAACCTCTTCAATGGTGGGCAAGAGTTATAACAACCAAATATCTCCTCCTTCATGAGAATGCTCCACCATGTGCTTATTGCTCCAATCATCTTTTGTAGCTAGAGCATAGCTGATGAGAGAGCCAAAAAACAACCCCACATGGGTCCAAACTATGGGGGATAGCAGGTTCCGGTTTGTTTCAAAGATTTGATATTTCTTGAACCCATGGAAGCCACTTTCAAATGCTCATCATTGGTACAAGGATGAGTCAAGACATCTTCGGATACGGGATAAGAAGAGCTATAGATCCTAGCTCGATATACATAACTTCACAATGTCTCCATTGATGATAGTTTAGCAGATGTCTTGCACCCATTTCTACAAGTTCGGGAGTTTGATTCCCTTGTGTCTGCCAAAGCGAGATAGTGTCTTTCTCAGTTTGTATGTGATCTACAAAGAACTGTAGAAACAACATAAAACATAGTGGAATCACATGAGCAACATCTGCACGGGAGGTGGTGGGTTTGAAACGTTGAACCTCACCGCTAAAAGTAATTAAACAATTGGATTTTTGTTTCTGCATACAGTGACATGCAGGAAACTGATCAATATAGACGACCACCTCTATGTGACTTTTGAACATCAAAATGGACGACCACCTCTGTGTGATGCCATGGATACAGTTGGCATGCATCGCTAATGAATCCGAGTTCGAATCCGTCTTGCATTCGCCTTAGAGAGATGATATTTTTTGTTTGTTTCGAAAAGCTTTTGCAAAGACAATCTTGACTCAATTTGCAATCATCACCTGGATGCTGATCTTTTGGATAGAGTAGGCACTCTCACTATAAACAACCTACATTGTATCTGGTTGACTCTAGAGTTGCAAGTTTAGCGATATTGTGAAAGCTCCCTATCATTTTGAATACACTTCCGTGGAGACATATTCATCAAATGAGATTCCTTCTTGGTAAGAAGAAATGAAAGGGCTTTAATAGGTCGAGGGTTCAAATCCTCCATGTAACAAATGACCTGCACCTTTTGCTAAACTCATCAATTTGGGAGTGACAAAATACACAACTGAAAATTTCGAGAAAAGGATCAGCAAGAATGAACTCGTAAATTAGGGAAGATAGCACATGAAGAGGATGATGGCCAATAGCTTGAAGGTATCTATGAGAGCTCATGAGGAAGATGATGAGCTATCGAAGGTCTCCATAGGAGCTTGCCTAGAGCTTTGATACCAATGCAAGATTACGACCACCACTTGCTAGAGAGATGACTCTCCTCCCAACCAAATGCCTCTATATATAGCTCTCTCCAGGGGACTGGCTTCTTGACCAGGTGGATTCTAATCATCCAAGTGTCAACCATGTAACTACATGTGTGCCAAGTGTCCCAGTTAACCACAACTAACTCAAGTGGATGCTTCTAAAAGGTTCTAGAGTTCTTTGGGCAAAACACTCTCCCCATGTACCCCATGGGGGTTGAACCCAAGATCTCCTCCTTCACATCCTTGAGTCTTAACCACTAGGCTAAGTGGATCACTTGGTGAGAAGGGTAAATGACCTTCTAGTAACTCTAAACTTGAGAATTGTTCATATAGATGGGTGACTAAACGGTGTCCGATTTCAGATCCATCTAAACTGGCCAGATCCCTAGATCATAGACTTACTTTATTAGAGGAGTCCAAAAATTTGATGTGCAGGTGTGTAGGTGTTGGAGATGGTGGACACAGTCCTCTTGAGTCTCCAAGAGTATCTTGATGGTTATTACATTAAAGGTGCTCAAATGGGGGCTGAACAACTAACTTTGGGGCTCTATACAAGTCTGAAGATAGTCCCAAATGATAGGCTATAACCACTCTATGAATAGCTCTCTCAACAAGGAATCTACATAGAGTTAAATCACTCAGTTTTTGGACATCAAATGAGTGAGTTATGGCCATTTGAGTGAACGACGGTACTCAATCTAAGCACTTGTAGAGAGGCTTTGGAGATGGTATGAAGAAGGAACTTCAATTTTTGGTGCTCTATGAAACTTCCTTTAGCAAACATGCAAGCGTGGCCTCTCCTTTATCCCATATGTGCTGCAAAATCCTAGATTTTGCACCTTTAAATAGAGTCGAACCGCTTCCAACTCATGAGAAGAGGAAGAAGAACACTCTCGGTAAGCAATGGGGTGCGAGCAACATCTATGTGCATTTCAGGTAGGCATGAACCGTGGTGCTGGAGTTCTTGACATGAGGCTTCCTTGGGGAAGCTTTTGTGCTCCTCTGAGAAGCCAATCTTCCAACCTTTTACTTTAGAAACCTCCTCATGATGGCGACCCCAAAGCTCTAGCTCAGATGAAGATGACGGTGATTACTCAACTTGATTTTTGAGGCGGTCCTCCAAACTCACGTGGAGAATTTTTCAAAAAAGAAGACTCTTCGAACCATGCTCTGAATACCAAATGATATACTTGCTTGATTCTCTCTCTAAAAATTGAAAATTAAAGACTTGCAAATGATGTATGTGCCACTCTCCTCCCATCCAATATATCCTCTTTCGTCCAAAAAAGTAATGATCTGGAATGGTCTAGTGCTGCCATGTGACCCGCAACACTCATCCCCATTACCATTGAATACCTTAGGATATCCCCTGAGCTTGGGAGTTTGGCTATGGTTGGCCCTTGTCCCACACACACATGGAGTGGTCTGTGTAGACCAATGTCTGACAGATATGAATGCTAGAAACCAGTCACACAATAGGTGAAGGTAAGCAGAGATGTGGTGTTTGATAAAATTTCAAGCTTCTATGCTGATGCATGAGAAAGAATTAATCTTTACTCAAATGACAAAGGAAATGTTGAAAAGTCAAGTGCAAAATCTCAAGGTCAAAGTGAACTTCATATGTCACCCAATAGTAGTTCCAACTCAAACTCGTGGAGTGGAAGATTGTGTGGAAATTTCAACCCATCAAATTCATTGACTACATTCAAGAAAGGTAAAAGAAAGGTTTCAGTTGGTAATTAAACATGTATAGGTTTTGAAGACATTGATGGAAAATCAAGCGATTCATAAAAGAGCCTTGATGAGGAACTTGGATTGCCCTTCAGTGAAGACTCCAGGAGTAAGAAAGGCATATGCACATGATACAACAAGAAGAAGTGACCAAGGAACAAGATGATCTCGGAGGATGTGGAATTCAGTGCAACAATTAACATATGATAATTACATGGCTCATCATTGTGCCTAAATGACCAAGGTAATACAAGATGTTGAACCTTCTTGTTTTAAAGATGCAATTGGAAACCCTCATAGATTACCGTTACACTTGAAATCTTGTCTATTCTCTTTCGATCTCTCACTCATCTATTTTTGAGTCTTAAGGTGTGTATGTTAAGGTTCATATGTTGGAAGACCTTTATCAGAACCTAGTTGACATACACCCTTAACAAGATGAGTGACTAGAATTGAGAATGAAGACAAGCTTGAGGCATGTCTAATTATCCAATGTGGAGTTTTATGATGATGAATTTGTTAGTATCAAAGGACTTATGGAATATTGTCAATGACACTTATCCAAGGTGAAGACGAGTTGGAGAAGATGTCGCTTCATCTTCTAGAAGACCTGCTATTCCTATTTCTACTCAACAGGAGGTTAATGAAGAAGAAGAAACTATTTCATCATAGTCTGTGCTACTACCAGATTACTTCCTATAGAAGAGCAATCTAGATGGGATTCAAGGGATGCACTAGCACTTTCATATATTTCTCTGGGAGTCAAGAGGCATATTATACCTCAAATCAAGTCTTGCAGAAGTTCTCGTGAGGCTTGGTTGGAGTTGGAGAATCTCTATTAGAGCAGAAACCCTAGTAGGAAAGCTCATCTAAAGAGACAGCTAGCCAACACAAGGATGAAAGTCGGTGAATCGGTTCAGACACATATTTTAAAGCTTAAAGATTTACGAGATCAGTTACGGAATGGTGGAGTCAACATTTTAGATGAAGAGATGGTAAACACACTTCTAAACTCACTTCCATCTACATATTGTGCTTTTGTTACTTCTTTATCTCTCACTACAAGAGATAGAGAAATTTCATTTGAAGAGCTATAGTTCCTATTACTTCAAGATGAAGATCAACAAAAGTGTATGGAGGAGAATGATGAAGCCATGTTATCATCGTCAAAGGGAAAGAAGAAGAAGAAGACAAAGAAGGAGCAGAAGATTCAACAATCTAAGAAGGAAAGTAAGTCTTCTAATCCTAAGTTTTCTAGTTCTACCCCTAATGCTTCCTCTACACCCAAAGAAAATTCTTCCACTATATCTGATTCAAAGAAAGGAGTATGCCATTACTGTAAGAAACCAGGTCATTACATAGCAGTATGCAAAGCAAGGATTTTTTATGAGAAGAAGAAAGCACCAGGTTATAGTGTTGAAGATGATCCAAGACCTAAATCTTCAAAGGTTGATTCATATGCATGTGCTACTATTGAAGAGATAGATTTTCATCAGGTAGCATTAAATGCAATCTCACATAATCCTTGGATATTTGATTCTGGAGCTACTAAGCATATGGTAGGTTGCAAAAAGGTATTTTCCAACCTTTCTAACTCTTCAGAGAGAAGAGTGACCATTGCAGATGGTCATGATTTGGATATTGTAGGTGTTGGAGAAGTGAACCTTAAGTCCAGAGTAGGTGGAAATTTCACAATTTCCTTTATGTTCCAAAAATAAAGAAGAATTTTCTCTCTATCTCGACTTTCTTGTCAGATGGTTATAAAGTAGCTTTTAAGAAAGATTCATGTCAGATCCTCTCACCTGATGAGGAGCATTGTGTACTTCAAGGTGGAAACAGAAGTGGCATGTTTTTGTTATCCAAAATTAGTCTTGTTAATGCTTCTAGGTCTACCACACCTAAGGAGAAGATGAAGTTATGGCATGCTAGATTTGGTCATATCAATTACACAGCTCTCAAGCATATCAAAGATCAAGGTATGGTGGAGAGTTTGCCTATTTTTGCTTTACCAAATGATGCAGAGTTGTGAAGGATGTCTTAAAGGAAAGCTTCACAAACTACCTTTCAAGAAGCATGGATACATCACGGCCATAAGGAAGTTGTAGCTCATACATTTAGATGTGAATGCTCAGATGAGAACAGATTCTATTCAAGGTTTCAAGTACTTTGTTATGTTCATTGATGATTTCTCAAGATATTCGTGGATTTACGGCCACAAGGAAGTTGTAGCTCATACATTTAGATGTGAATGCTCAGATGAGAACATATTCTATTCAAGGTTTCAAGTACTTTGTTATGTTCATTGATGATTTCTCAAGATATTCGTGGATTTACGGTCAGAGGTTTTTCCTAGTTTCAAGAAGTTGTTAGCTATGGTTGAAAATGAAAGTCAGTCAATCCAAATTTTGAGAAGTGATAGAGGAGAAGAGTATATGTCTAAAGACTTTAGGTCTTTTATCGAAGACAAAGGTATCTCTCATCAACTCACTATTGCTTACACACCAGAACAGAATGGTGTTGTAGAGAGAAAGAATAGGATACTTGTTGAGATGATGCATAGTATGATGTCATCCAAAAGGCTTTCTCCCAAATTTTGCTTTGATGTAGTACATATAACCAATCACATTCTGAATAGGTTTTCCACAAAAGCTTGAAAGGTCATCACACCTTATGAAGCCTATTATGGGAAGAAGCCCAATGTGATTTACTTCAAAGTTTTTGGTTCCTCATCTTATGTTCACATTGAGAAGAAGGATCATGGTAAGCTTGATGTAAAAGCCATTAATGCGATCTTTATTGCTTATGCAATTGAAAGCAAAGGATACAAATTCTATGTTCCGGATACAGGTGATGTTCTACTCTCGTGCAATGCATATATTGCAGAAAGTCAGATATATGATAAGAAGGAAGGAGATTCTAGATTTCATATAGGCAGATGACTATGCATTTTTCATAAGGAATTTGGACACTTACATTTAGCCATACAAGGGGGGTGATGAGCCTTCTCAAACCCTAAGATATACAGGTGAAGAGAGAGTTACATCACCTACATGAGTACCTAGTCCATCATCAGTACCTCTTGAAGTTCCGACTTGTGACGCTAGCGAATGTTCGAGAGTTCTAGAAGAAAGAGATACTGAAGAACCAGAAGATATACCATCACTTTTTGGGAATACACAAAAGTGGTTGTATCAAACATGGAAGGATAGTGGTATAAAGGAATACACTGGAAGAACCAGAAGTTTGACCAAGAGGCAACAAGAAGACCAGGTAAATTATGCAGAACATTTTGAGATTCATAACAGTTTAGCACTTAGTTCAGTTGAGAATGAACCAACTTGTTGATGTTGACACGACAAGAAGCTTGACAAACTAAGCTGCGGAATTTTGCCGTGTCACAACAAGAACTAAGCTAGAGTGATGTTAGAACAACTCTATAATCATCAATAGCTTAGCAACCTTTTCAAACTGAAAACTTTATAACTGTATTTAGTGAAAACTGAAAATTCACTTTACAAAAAACTTTGCCTTTCCTACAGGCTTCAATTCTGATCTCATTTACTTCAAAATTTACACTATTGTGTTTGTTTACAGTTAGAGAATCTTTCCGTCACTTAACTGTGTCAAAACTAAGTTTTGAACTCATTGAAAATCTCACCGAAACTTCACTGGACTGTTACCGGACTATCACCGTAAACTTACCGGAATCTTACCGGAATCAACTGCAATTCTGTTTGTAGTTACTTCACATGATTGTTGATAAAGTAAGGAAGTAATACTTGAGCTTCCTTCAGTAAATGAACTCTATATGAAGTTTGAGAAAAAACTTCATCAGTTCTTGTTGATATATTTAGGTAGTGATGTGTGTGAACACACTTGGACCGTCGGGGCACTTTTTTCCCTCTTTAGGAGGTTTTTTTCCCCCGGCTTGTATATACACCTATTGCCCTAATGGGCTACTTATCTTTGTACATTCTCTAGTAATACATTCAGTATTGTGTGTTTGTGCTCCAAGCTTCTTCTTCTTCCTTGTGTTGTTCGCGTGCTTCTGTAGACGTCTAACTCCAACAATTGGTATCAGAGCAGGTCGTCGCTTCATCTAGGGCATCGTCGACACTCCTCCGTTTGCAGTCTTAGAATCGCACAAATTTTGGTGAGCATACTCAGCGTGTTTCCAAGATCAAAACTACTTCGCTTTGTGGTGCCGAAATCGCGATCTGAGCTCGTTTCGGCCTCCGAACTCACTATCATAGTGCTTGTGCAAGCTATTTCGTCTTTTTGTGCCAAAGGTTTATACCAATTTTTGTTCGCCAGTTTAAGCATCTCAAAGTTTGCTATAGGTCTAGCAGAACTCGTCTGGGGAATTCTGTTCAACTTTTTGAGATACAGTCAATTTTCTGCATCAAGGTATTTTAGTCATCGGCCATGGCTGAAAGCAATGATGTATTTCGTATGTTGGCTGTTGAGGATAAGCTGGATGGTACCAAATACCCATTATGGGCTTATATGATGCGACATGTTTTGGTTGCAAAAGGATTGTGGAGCATTGTGCAAGGTGTTGAAAAACGTCCTGTTACACCTGTAACGACAGGTACTACAAATACAGGTGCTGGAGCTGATGAAGATCGTGTCGAAGATGATATTCCGCAGATTCCTATTCGTGCTGCTGTTTCTGTTGCATCTACTGCAGAGCAAATTCGTTGGGATGATAGAGATGCCCAAGCACATGCATTGATAGCTTTGTCTGTCAAACGTGCCATTATTCCTCATATTCGCTCTTGTAGAACAGCTAGGGATGCTTGGGATACACTTACCACATTGTACCAAGCTAGGAATGAGGCTCGTGTTGCTTACCTCCGAAAACAATTGGAGAGTGAGCACATGAATGAAGGTGATTCTATGGACAGTTTCCTAATGAAGATCAAAGATTTGAAGGAACAGTTGATTTCTGCTGATGAGGTTATACCAGATAGCTCACTTGTGCAGACCGTTCTGAATGGTCTTCCTAATTCATATCACAGTTTTGCTTCTACTCTTCGGTTGATGATGAAAGGCAATCCGAATGCCTTATCATTTGAGGAGTTAGTCTCTGTTCTGTTGCAAGAAGATCAGTCCAGGCAGAACAGGTCCATTATGCGTGTTGCAGATCAAGCTTTCCTGGCTAGTCAGAAGGGCAAAGGAAAATGGAGCTCTTCTACTAGTAAGCAAAAATCTGCAAATGCTGCACATTCGAAGAACCAGGATAAAGATGAGAAGAAATCAGAAAAGCAGAAATTGTTTTGCAAGTACTGTAAAGGGAATGATCATATCATAAAGAACTATCCAAAATTGGGTGCAAAAGAGGCAAAGAAAAAGGAGGCTGGAATGGTTGTTGCAGAAGCCTCTACACCAAAAACAGAGTCTGCTAATCTTGTGCAGGAAGAAGAATGGGCATTTACTACTGTTTGCAGTTTTGACCCATCTTCTCATGAGCAGTGCATGTGTGCAGTGGACTCAAATGTTTGGTACTTTGAGAGTGGGGCGACCAAACATATTACCTCGCAGCGCAGTTTCTTCTCTTCACTCGAGCCTGCCCCTACAGGGAATACTGTCACATGCACCAACAACTCCTCTTATCCTGTTATGGGAGTTGGTAAGATCATTCTGACTACTGCTGATGGTAGTTCTTTCACCTTGTCAGATGCTTTATTTGTGCCAGGGATCAAGAAGAATCTGTTATCAGTTTCTGCATTAGCCAAGATTGGCTTGGTTGTGAAATTTGTTGATGACAGGTGTACAGTACATGATCTATCAAATGGCGATGTGATTATTGCTTCTGGCCTTTTATGTCGTGGGTTGTATAAGCTCATAGACTATGAAAGATCTGTGAATGATTTGGCATGTGGAGTTCATGATTCTCAGGCTATGTCAGATGCAAAGCTTTGGCATGCACGCTTTGGTCATCTGAATTTTGCTAGTTTGCTACGCCTGCAGAAATCTGATATGGTATCTTCTTTGCCCAACCTTGAGGCACCTGGAAAACATGTATGTGAAGGCTGTATTTTGGGCAAAATGCAGCGTTCCTCCTTTCCAAAAGATGGTTCAGTTCGGGCTACGCAGAAATTGCAGCTTGTACATAGTGATGTCTGTGGTCCTATGTAGACACCCTCTTTTGGGAATTACCTTTACTTCGTGACTTCCATTGATGATTTTTCCAGGCATGCATGGGTATATCCACTCAAAGCAAAGTCCGAAGTGTTCATGTGCTTTAAACAGTTTTTGGTTTTGGCAGAAAATCTGTCAGCATGTAAAATGGGCACCCTCCGTTCGGATTGAGGGGGGGAATATATGTCTTCTGATTTTAATGAATTTCTGGCTGAACGTGGGATAAAACACCAGTGTACAGTGCCATATACACCTCAATAGAATGGAGTTGCTGAACGAAAGAACAGGTCACTCATGGAGATGGCGAGGTGCATGGTTAAGAGTCAGGCTTTACCACATAGTTTCTGGCTTGAGGCTGTCATGTGTGCAGCATATGTACTGAACAGGTGTCCCACTAAAGTGCTGTAGTCTATCACTCCATATGAGGCTTGGCATGACCGCAAGCCATCTATTGCTCATCTGCGTGTTTTTGGTTGTTTGGCATATGCATTAGTGCCTGAACAACATCGCAGAAAATTGGATGATAAGGCAGTAAAATGTATTTTTGTTGGGTACAGTTCTGAAAGTAAAGGCTATCGTCTGTATCATCCACAGACTAAACGCATTCTGGTTAGCCGTGATGTTGTCTTTGTGGAAGATGCTATTCGGCCATTGCTTTCATGTACTAAGGAGACATTTGTTAGCTCCAAAGACATGTATGATATGTTGATGCCTCTTTTTATAGGTGGACAGTCTAGTGCTGGTCCTAATGAGGCAACTTCTCAGCCTTTGCAGGTTTCATATGATGATGCAGATCATTCTATTTCTGATGCAGATTTACATGATGCACTTGTTGATGAGAGAGCTGATATTGAGCAGGCAAAAACTATGCCAAAATGGCTGGTGCACACTTTGCGTGATAGCAAATTAGATGCACTTTTGTCATATCGTACTCGTTTAGGCTCTCATAGTGCCTCCTTTGCATCAGATTGCTATGCTATGGCTGCGTCTAGTCTCTATGATGAGAATGAGCCTGTTTCTTTTGATGAAGCACAGAATTCAGAAAATTGGATGGCTGCCATGCAATCTGAATATGATGCTATAATGAAGAATGGTACATGGTCTTTATGTGACTTGCCTCCTGGCAAGAAGGCCATTGGCACTAAGTGGGTATACAAGCTGAAGCGTAAACCTGATGGTACAGTTGACAGGTATAAGGCTAGGCTTGTTGCAAAGGGTTATGCGCACGAAAGAGGCATTGATTTTGATGAGACCTTTGCACCTACATGCCGTATGACTACTGTTCGGAGCATTTGTGCACTTGCAGCCCATCAGTTGGAATGTACATCAGTTGGACATTAAAACAACATTTCTGAATGGTGACTTGCATGAAGAAGTGTATGTTTTTCAACCTCGTGGCTTTGTGCAGAAAGGGCATGAAAACCAGGTGTGCAGGTTAAAAAAGGCATTATATGGTTTAATGCAAGCACCATGTGCTTGGTATGAGAAGATACATGCCTATCTGGTTGCACATGGTTTTGTGAACAGTCCAATTGAAAGCACCTTATATGTTAAGCGTGCTAATGATGTGCTTCTGATCATTGTTGTCTATGTTGATGACATGCCGCTCACTGGTCCTATTGAGAAGCATATTGCAGCAGATTTCAAGGCTGATTTGCATGCCTCATTTGAGATGTTTGATTTGGGGCATTTGCATCACTATTTGGGCATTCAGTTTACGCAAGTTGATGGTGGAATGGCTTTGTGTCAAACAAAATATATTGACACATTATTGCAGCGTTTTGGCCTTGAAGACTGTAAGCCTATTGCCACTCCTATGGAGACAGGTTTACGATTGAGTCTTCATGATGCTCGAGATGCATTTGATGCTGTTCTCTATCAGCAGGCTGTTGGATGCTTGATTTACTTATGCATTACTCGGCCAGATATTTAGTTTGCTGTCTCACAGATGAGCAGGTTTATGCATTGCCCAGGAGTGACGCATTGGAAGGCGGTTAAGCGCATCTTTCGCTACTTGAGTGGTACTCAGGTACTTGGGTTGTTTTATCCCAAGGGGGGATCACTATCGCCAGATTTGCATGCTTTTTCTGACTTAGATTGGGCTGGTTGCTATGACACTGGTGTGTCCACCAGTGGTTTTTGCTTCATGCTTGGTAGCTCATGTATATCTTGAGCAAGAAGCAGCCTACTGTGGCCACTTCCAGTTGTGAGGCTGAGTATAGGGAAGCTTTCATAGTGACTGTTGAGTGTGTGTGGCTCAGACGCCTTATGGCTGATTTGGGTGTTGGCCAGTCTTCTGCCACCACCATCTTCACTGGCAGTCAGAGCGCATTGGCAGTTGCGAGGAACCCTGTGTTCCATGCTCGCACTAAGCACATTGAGGTGCATTATCACTATGTCAGGGAGAGTTTCTCTGCTGGGGAGATCAGCTTGGCATATGTGCCCACGCAAGAGAACATTGCAGACCTTTTCACGAAGGCTCTGCCTAGGGAGAAGTTTGAAGCTTTCCGCAAAGCTTTGGGCTTACTTCCTTTTGTGGAGTGATTTCCACATAGCTTGGCACTTCCTTATACATGAGTGCCAGCTCTTTGTTCACCGCATCACACCCAGGGGGGATTTGTTGATAATATTTAGGTAGTGATGTGTGTGAACACACTAGGACTGTCGGGGCACTTTTTTCTCTCTTTAGGAGGTTTTTTTCCCCCTGCTTGTATATACGCCTATTTCCCTAATGGGCTACTTATCTTTGTACATTCTCTAGTAATACATTCAGTATTGTGTGTTTGTGCTCCAAGCTTCTTCTTCTTCCTTGTGCTATTCACGTGCTTCTGCAGATGTCTAACTCCAACTCCAACAGTTTTGAATGTCTTTACGGTCAGACTAGTACCATGTGTACATGTCCCGTTTCACAAAACCACCTTGATCAGTTTGTAGTAGAGACTACTAGCTTCAAAATAAGCTATCACTCATGAAAAGCTTTACACTGTGATGCGAGATCTAACTCTCAGAAGTACCGGAAAATGTTTACTAAGAAAAACTGTAACTGCTAACTAACTTTCACAGTAATATGAAATCACTCAAATTTCTTCACATACGAAAAATGCGCTCAAACTTCCACATGAACATGTGTTTTCTATTAGAGAAGATGTGTACAAAAATAGCTTGGCCTCACTTTGCTCATAGCTATGGAAAACTCTCCTACTCTGAGTAGTTATTCCTTACCATCTCTCTCAGATGAATACCCGACAATTCAGGTTCTATTATTCATCTCTACATACGCAATCTCTAGCGTCTTCTATATCACTATCCTCAGTTTCTATATGCACTATTCTATTCTGGTTCTATGCACACTTTCTGCTCCCTTCTTCGCTCATATATATACATTTTGTTCCGAGATTCAAAACTCGTATTTCTGGAAGTTTCTATGAACTATATTACAGTCGTGAATTTGTTCCTTCACTAAGGCTTGATTTTCTGAATGCTTTGCTTCTGCTTCTCTTTGTCCTTCTTTATCTTCATACATCTTCAGGTCTTCATGTCTAATTAGTGAGTGAATCTCCAACAGCTCCCCTTCAATCACTAATTTGCATTCTCTGATCTTTCATATATTCTTCTTTTCTTTTATACCTACCATTTCTTTGAATCTACTTGTCTTTACTCCATCTAAGCTCTTTGTCAGAATATCTGCTATCTGATCTTTTGTAGATGTGTATACTATTTCAATCTCTTTTTCCATTACCTTTGCCCTCAGGAAATGATATTGAGTCTCTATGTGCTTTGTTCTTGCATGAAATACTGGATTTGCTGCAAGATACGAGCTCATATTGTCTCCATGTATGATAGGTATACCTTGATCAATACCCACACTTTTGAACAAGGTCTGCATCCATATCACTTCTTTAGCTGCTTCCACAAGTCCTTTATATTCTGCTTCTGTTGACGATAAAGCTACTGTATGTTGCTTCTTTGAACACCACCTGACAAGCTTATCTCCTAGGTATATCATATACCCATGTGTTGACCTTCTGTCATCTTGACTTCTTGCCCAGTCTGAATCATTGTATGCTCTCAACTTTATATCTGACGTAAAAGGATAATTGTCACTGTAGCACAATGGTGAGTACCAACGTGAGAAGATTCACCTCATAATTGTCAATCCGTGGAGACGTGAGGACTAGTATGAAGACTATGAGCAAGTGAAGGCACAAGTGTGTGAGTGAGAAGCACACAAGCATGCACACACATACACACACACGCGCAAACAAGGCAAGAACAAGGAGAGGAACAATGGAGTTCTTTGCATTAGTCAAAAAGTCTCTTACATAAGCTCAATTCACAAACAATCTAACCTCAAAAATGAGCTCTCTAGCTCTTTTTATAGTTTTCTCACTAGCTTTGGCCTTGTCCAGACCTAGTGTCCGGCCTAGTTAAAAATTAGGTTCTAGAGCCTATTTGAGGGCTCAAATGGAGTCTAACAATTATGAAAATTGGTAAGTAGCTAATTCTAATACTCCTCAAGCTCGAGGACTCCTCAGCTTGAACAAAATGGATTCTATTCTACCAAAAACGGGATTTACAATGTGTGTGTAGTGATAAAAATCACTTGAATTGGAAATACTTTAAGAGAAAAATTGATTGGGCCTTGTTGCCGTATTGTGCATGACTGGTCCGTTGTGCCTGTATACTCTTTATATGACTTGGAGTCCAACACTCCCCCCTTCCTAGCGTCTGTCGCCCCTGACAGACCTCTGTTCTATAGGGTGGTCGATGTAGTATTGGAGGACATTGGTGGCTAATTCATGTTCTCCTATCCTTAAGCCTCTTGCTAGGTCAGCTTCCAATGCATCCCAATTTATTGCACCAGGGACCTCTGGTTGCGGTGTGGTGTAGTACTCGGAGTACATGGCTTGTTCACAAGCAAAGAGATGGAGTAGGTGTGTTGGCTTCGGTGCGAAGATCTCCGAGTGATACTCCCAGAAACCTGATCTGAACATTTCTTCGAATGTCTGTTTGTAACATGCAGGGAGGTATTTGATGCGTGCATGCCAGGCGTAAGCCACACGAATACTGGGGGTGGTGCTCATGTCATACACCAAATCGTAATTTCCATTTGTAAACCCCGGTAGACGTACCTGTGGTGCGGCTGCATTTCTAAAGGTTTTCGGGACTACCTGCATCATATCTAAAATCTTAAGCATCATTTGAGCTACCACATCTGGCATGGGCTTCAATCGTGGCATCCAATGTCGAATTGTTCCCATCATGTATGCTACTGACGGTGGTCCCTGTGGTGGCGCAATGTATGGATAATTGAGCCATTCCTTGCATTGTGCGTTATTCTGGACCTTTATGTTGAATGCTTTCCATGAGCGGCGTCGTGGAACAGGGCCATAGCATGGATTATAGAGGAGATGTAATGGCGCATTGTTCCAGGTGCGGAGCATTTCAGGATAGGTTTCAAGAAGTTTCTGTCGCCATGTTGGTTGACGGATCTTGCCTTTTTGCACCTCTAGAGGAAGGTCTTCGGGTTGAAATTGGGTTGCGAAGGAAGGTATCTTCCCTGTGACTCTTTGTATTTCTGCATTATAATCTGCCAAAATGATATAGTAAGGCCTGTATTGGAGTTCGGATGAGAGGATAAGGCGTCTCGATGACAGGTTTTTGAAGTAAGTGGATTGTAATACAGTTTCTTCGATGACTCTCATAGCCTGATTTTGCACGACAGTTCGCTCTTCATGTGAACTCCCGATTTCCTCCACTTGTCGTAGCCATGGGGGTCGTGGTGCTTCAAATGTGTCCTGACCTTCTTCCGTTTGTTGACCTCCTGGGAAGGGTTGTGGGTCGTATTCTTCTTCAAATGTTTGTTCCACAGGAATTTGTACTATTTCTTCGTCGGTGGGAGCCTCTGGAGGGGAAGGTGGTCTCTCATATTGTAGTAGACGTGCTTGCAATTCGGTGACCTATTTCTGGAGATCTTTTAAGGCCTCTGAGTCTGTGAGAAGTGAAGCCGCGAAGGAGGTGGTTTGAGAGGCAGCTGTTGTTTCTTTTTGGTGTTTTTGCTTCAGTTGACCTAGTTCCTCTGATAGCTGGTCATGTGCTTCAAGCAGCATGGCATAGTCTTCCAATATGATCTTGATATTGTAGGGGGGTCACCGCTTGAAACTTTGATGGGCTGATGGGTGCCCCTGGTGTGCTTTCGATGGCTGCTTCTAAGTTCTCTTGGTTCTGTTGCTGTAGGCGTCGATTCTCCTCGTGAGCATCTGCAAGGTGTCTTCTAAGAAGTGCCATATTTCGTTGAAGTCTTGAATTGCGTTCTAGTTGTGTTTTTAGATGGCCTTCTACCACTTGTATTGCTTCTTGGTCTGTATTCTACAACTGTACTTCCAATACACTATGAGCCTCTTGTAAAGTTTGGAATTGTGTATGGAGGCGAGCATTCTCCTCTTCTACTGCAGCAAGACGATTTTGTAGCACCTCCGAGTGCTCTTGCAGTCGTGCGTTATGTTGCTCGAGCTGATTGTACTCTGTCCTTAACTGTGATATACATGTGCGCATGGTGTCCAATGCATTTCCTATGGATGATGGTGTGGTTTGTACAATGGAGGATGCACGGGAAGGGGATTGGGGAAGGGGAAGCGTGAATGATGTGTCTAATGGAGATGTGTGTGTCGGTGAAATTGGTGGGGGGGGATGGGAGAAGGTGGAAGTGTGGGGGGTGGGGGAGGTGCCATGGGTGGTGAAATGTCCATACTTTCAGGAGTGGATGCGAGTGTGGGGTCTACCATATACATTGGAATGGTAGGTGGTGTGTGTGTGAAAGTGGTGAATAGATGAGAAGTGGGGTTGGGAGCTGAAAATAAAGGGAATAGTTGAGACCTGAGTTGAGAAGTTCTAGCAAGGAAGGCATGGAGGGATTGGAGAAGTGGAGAGATGGGGGTTGGGGGTTGTGAAGAGATGGATAGGTATGTGCTTGAAGATGAAGAGGTGTTGCAAAATCCTTGATCTACACCAGCCAAATGAACTCCAGGAGTATATGGTGGGCCCTTTTAGCTTGCCAATGGATGTATTAGACACCCTATGTACCTCGGAAGATCACTCTCAAAAAGATAGATCAAAACAGATAAGTTGGAGTTAGCTCAGAGGTGAAAACTTGCTATTCTTGGTTCATACACCTGTCCAGTGTTTTACATAATTCTCTGAGCACAGCAGCAATTATCTCAATTCCTCTTGGGGAAGTCTAGGCAACTTAAAGAGCTAACTTTCAAGAGTAATCTCATAAAAAATAATGAACCACACACTGAGAATGAGTTTTAACAAGTGATGACATCATCCCAATTTTCACGGGCTGCTACAGAAATAGACCAGTGAGCAGAAAAATCAACATAACTCAAAATTTAGGAATCCAATGATTATGAAAATTTGTATGGTTATACTAGACAGTAAGCTGAATCCAACAAGCTTTAAATCACTGAATTTGAATAAGTAACCACTGAGAAACACCTCTGACAAGATGCGTGAAAAAGTCGGGTACCTGACAGAGAAGTGAAGATGAACAGACCCTATTGACTTCAAATGAACATAACTGAAGATTGCAACATCCAAATGAAATGAAAATTTGTGAGCATATAGTAGACATTTAGAGCTAACTTTACCAAGTTAAATCACTGAAAATGATGCACCAAGCTCAAAGAAAAAGTCTCTGCAAGCTGACTGAGAAAACTGAGAGTAATGGCAATGAGTAGTACACTTCACAAGAACATGGAAAGATGAAACCAAATAATCATGAAAATGAAAGTATATTGCTTGTACAATACAATGACTTACTGATACATATGTGTGCCTTGTAATCACACCTTGATATGGCATAAAGCTCAGCTCTTGGAGGTCTTCACATAGGTCTCTCTAACCACGACTTTAACTGCTATCTATTTATAGTTGAGTTTGGGAGGCTAACTTCCCTCAATCACTCTCCAATCAATCAATGATTGATTTGATTCTCTACCTACCACAAATCACGAATTCGTGGCTCCTCTTTCCATTCTTGATCAAGTGGACTCAACCACTTAAGATTCTCTTACTTTTACATTAAGTAAACTCTTCAAAAGTTACAAGAGGTAGTTCACAAGTGAACTTTACATAGTCTTCTTTTTAAAGCTTCTTCTAAGACTTTGTGAGACTCGAGCCAATACTTAGGCTTGTCATAGACTTGCTCCAACAGCTCTCCCTCAAGCCAAGTATGCTTGAGGTCTTCAATCTTCCAATATTACCTGCAAACCAATCATAGCCTTGAATTTGCAAAGCTTTGTACCATCCAATGCTTTGGTTAGAATATCTGCACATTGTTGATGAGTGGACACATATGATATTTGAATCTCTTTGCTTAGAACCTTCTCTCGTACATAGTGATAATGAACTTCAATATGTTTAGTCCTTGCATGAAAAATAGGATTAGCAGCCAAGTGAATAGAACTCATATTGTCACCAAAAATAGTTGGAGTTCCAAACTCCAATCCAAGATCTTTGAATAATGTCTTCATCCACATAGCTTCTTGTGTAGCTATGGCAAGACCTCTATATTCAGCTTCAGTAGAAGAGAGAGCAACTTTGGGTTGCTTCTTGGATGACCATGAAATAAGCTTTGAACCTGCAAAGGTAAGATAACCTGAAGTGCTCCTTCTATCTTCCTTGGAGTCAGCCCAATCTGCATCAGAAAATAGCTTCAAACCTAAATCAGATACATAAGGATAATAAAGTCCTTCATTTATGGTTCCTTTGAGATACTTGAGAATCCTTTTGGCAGCATCCATATGTGGTTTCCTTGGTGTGTGCATAAATTGACTTAGCACACTCACACTGTAACATATATCTACTCTTGTCAATGTGGCATAGTTGAGACTACCCACTAGACTTTGATATGATGTGATGTCCTCTATGAGTTCACCTTCATGTGAGCTCAATTTGTGATTGACCTCCATTGGAGTACCTGCAATCTTACAATCTTGCATCTTGAATTTTGCCAACATGTCCTTAATGTACTTTCTTTGAGTGAGAAACAAACCATGATCTTTGTAGACAACTTCCAAACCTAGGAAGTAGGTAAGTGAACCCAAATCACTTATCTTGAACTCTTCTCTCATCTGATCTTTGATCTTCTTCATACCATCTGCATCATTTCCTGTCAATATAATATCATCTATATATACACATAGGTAGATGACCTTAGAATTACTCTTTTTAATAAAGAGTGAAGGATCTGCCTTGCTTGGTTGAAAGCCTTTGTCCTACAAGAATGAAACAAGCCTAAAATTCCAAGCTCTTGGAGCTTGCTTGAGACCATACAATGCTTTGTTAAGTTTACACACATAATCAGGATAAACTTGATTCTCAAAACCAGGTGGTTGTGCCATATATACCTCTTCTGTTATCCAACCATTCAAGAATGCATTCTTTACATCTAATTGAAGTATCTTCCAATTCTTGGAAGAGGCAATACTAAGCAAAACCCTAATAGTAGGCATCTTTGCCACAGGAGAGAGGTCTCCTCATAATCAATTCCCTGAGTTTGTGCAAAGCCTTTTGCTACAAGCCTTGCCTTATACCTGTTAATGGAACCATCATAATTCTTCTTGAGTTTATAGACCCATCTTGAGCCTATTACCTTCATGGATGAAGTCTTGGGCACCAAATCCCAAGTGTTGTTTTCCTCAAGTGCTTCAATCTCTTCCTTCATTGCATGCTTCCATTCTATTTCTGCTTTGGCCTCTTCAAATGATGATGGCTCCTCTTGGTTTATGTCCTATGCTATGTAGATAGAATGTTTAGTTACTAATGAGGTGTCAAACCCATACCTTTCTGGTTTTTTCTTTTCCCTCATAGATCTTCTTAGGCCATGATGTGATGATTCTGCCTCATGTCCAAGTTCCTGCAATTTTGCTTTACCTTTAGACCTCCATGCTTTGATCTTTTCCATGTGAGATTCTTCATCATCCTCTGAGGTGTCTTGTTCTTCAATCTTTGATTGTTCTCTACCAAGCTTTGGAAAATCTTCTTCAAGATCATAGGGTAAATTGATCTTCCTGCATGAATCTTCATACCATGAATTGTTCTCATCAAAAACTACATCTCTGCTTACCAAGAATCCTTTGTTGGTAGGGTTGTATAACATGTAGCCCTTTTGATTGTTGTCATATCCAATAAATACACACCTTTCTGCCTTTGGATCCATCTTGCCTCTAACCTGTGAAGGAACATGAGCAAAAGCAATACATCCAAAAATTTTACAATGATCTAAGCTTGGTCTTCTTCCATTCCAAGCCTCATATGGAGTCATCCCATCAAGGGATTTTGAAGGCAACCTGTTAATCAAGTAAGTGGCTGTAGAAACAGCCTCAGCCCATAAGTAATTAGGTAAATGCTTTTCATTTAACATAGACCTTGCAACTTCAACAATTGTCCTATTCCTCCTTTCTGCCACTCCATTTTGCTCAGGAGTGTACCTTGTAGTTACCTCTCTTTTGATTCCTCTTTCTTGAAGAAAAGAATCAAACTCATGGGAGAAGTATTCTCCCCCTCCATCTGACCTTAGCCTTTTTAGTGATTTACCTGTTTGATTCTCCACAAGAGCCAAATATCTTTTGAAACATGAAAAAACTTCATCTTTGTGTTTCATAAAGAATAGGATAGTCCATCTGCTGCAATCATCAATAAAGGAAACATAATACCTTGATCCAGATATTGAAGCTTCCTTGCTAGGTCCCCATACATCTGTATGAACCAACTCCAAGAGATCTCCATGCATATAACCTTTCTTCATGAATGGTAACCTGTGAGACTTTCCAAATTGACATGCACTACACTTATAAATCATATGTTGTTTTGACAAATTAGGGAGTCCAAGTACACTTTGGTCCCTGCAAATTTGCTTTAATGACCTTTCACCAATATGTGCTAACCTTTTGTGCCATACTTCCAATTCTGTGAGTGTCTGACTACCATAATTAAAGAGAGCAATGTTTCTAGTGTCCTGTAATTCAAATGTGAACAATCTACCTGTCTTTTCACCTTTTGCAATTCTTCTGAATCCTTTACTTGGATCTTCAACAAATGCTCCTGCTTTTGTGAACCTGACTTGCAACCCTTTCTCTACTATCTGCCCAACACTTATCAAATTCTTTGTAATGGTAGGGACATAGAGTACCTTACTGAGTAGGTTGATGTTTCCATCAGGTGCTTTGACATTGCCTATTTTCTCCACAGGATGTTTTGTATCATCTCCTGTTTGTACCTCATGCTTATTCCTTGGATCTTCTAAATCTGATAGGAGTGCCACATTTCCTGCCACATGATTTGAACAACCTGAGTCTATGTAGAAAACATGCTCATCAGATTTACCTTGTGGCATAGCCATGTTCATGATCAATAATGAATCCTCTTTGTTTGAGTCTTCTGTGTAGTTATTGTAGTCTCTCCTTCCTTTGTAGCCTCCTTGATAGTTTGAATGATTGTAGTTGTTGTAGTTGCCATGGTAGTTGTTGAACCTTCCTCTTGAGTATCCATAACTTCCTCTATTGTATCCTCTGCCTCTTTGATTCCTGGAATTCCTAAAGCAATTTTCAGTTGTATGATTAGTTAATCCACAAATAGAACATGAGTTGGAGTCTTGGGATCTCCCCCTGCCTTGTCTACCTCCTCTTCCTCTACCTCTGCCATGTCTTCCTCTACCTGCATAGTTAGCTTGATATGTACCTGCTTCATCATCCACTTTCTTTGCCTTTCCTTTGTTATCTTTAGACTTGCTTTTATCCGTGTATAAAGCTGAAGATTGATTACCTTTAGAGCTTTCTCCATTTTTGATAAGCTTTGCCTCTTGAGTAAGTAGTTGTCCAATGAGTGTGTTGAAATCAGGTACATGCATGTCCATGTACAAATCCATAGCTGTGGTGAATGCTTCCCACTTGTCATTTGCCTTCAAGCCATTAATGACTTGCCTTACAATTTGCTCTTCATCTATTACCTCTCCAATGCTTCCCAACTGATCCGCTATGTCCTTGAGCTTTGTGACAAAATCAGTCACATTTTGTTTGGGAGCCTTCTTGAGGGTTGTGAAATCCAGCCATAGTTGATGCTTCCTAGCTTTGGTACTTGAAGAAAAGAAGGCTTCAAGTGCATCCCACACTTCTTGAGATGTCTTACAACTTCTAATGTGACGCAACAAAAAATCTGAGATAGAGTAAAGGAGATAAGACCTTGCAAGTGCATCCTTGGAGCACCATGTGCTCAATCTTTCTTGCTCTTCTTGTGTTGGTTGACTTTTGTTCCTGAAACTTGGCATAACTTCATCTCCAACCACATAACCATATAAACTTCTACCTTGGAGATAAGCTTCCATTCTTAATGACCAAGCTGAGTAATTACCTCTATCCAATTTGTCAATTGATGAAGGAAATCCATCTGCCATGTTGTCCAACCTTGCTCTGATACCACTGTGAAGAGATGGATAGGTATGTGCTTGAAGATGAAGAGGTGTTGCAAAATCCTTGATCTACACCAGCCAAATGAACTCCAGGAGTATATGGTGGGCCCTTTTAGCTTGCCAATGGATGTATTAGACACCCTATGTACCTTGGAAGATCACTCTCAAAAAGATAGATCAAAACAGATAAGTTGGAGTTAGCTCAGAGGTGAAAACTTGCTATTCTTGGTTCGTACACCTGTCCAGTGTTTTACATAATTCTCTGAGCACAGCAGCAATTAGCTCAATTCCTCTTGGGGAAGTCTAGGCAACTTAAAGAGATAACTTTCAAGAGTAATCTCATCAAAAATAATGAACCACACACTGAGAATGAGTTTTAACAAGTGATGATATCATCCCGATTTTCACGAGCTGCTACAGAAATAGACCAGTGAGCAGAAAACTCAACATAACTCAAAATTTAGGAATCCAATGATTATGAAAATTTGTATGGTTATACTAGACAGTAAGCTGAATTGAACAAGCTTTAAATCACTGAATTTGGATAAGTAACCATTGAGAAACACCTCTGACAAGATGAGTGAAAAAGTCGGGTACCTGACAGAGAAGTGAAGATGAACAGACCCTGTTGACTTCAAATGAACATAATTGAAGATTGCAACATGCAAATGACATGAAAATTTGTGAGCATATAGTAGACTTTTAGAGCTAACTTTACCAAGTTAAATCACTGAAAATGATGCACCAAGATCAGAGAAAACATCTCTGCAAGCTGACTGAGAAAACTGAGAGTAATGGCAATGAGTAGTACACTTCACAAGAACATGGAAAGATGAAAACCAAATAATCATGAAAATGAAAGTATATTGCTTGTACAATACAATGACTTACTGATACATATGTGTGCTTTGTAATCACACCTTGATATAGCATAAAGCTAAGCTCTTGGAGGTCTTCACATAGGTCTCTCTAACCACGACTAAAACTGCCATCTATTTATAGTTGAGTTTGGGAGGCTAACTTCCCTCAATCACTCTCCAATCAATCAATGATTGATTTGATTCTCTACCTACCACAAATCACGAATTCGTGGCTCCTCTTTCCATTCTTGATCAAGTGGACTCAACCACTTAAGATTCTCTTACTTTTACATTAAGTAAACTCTTCAAAAGTTACAAGAGGTAGTTCACAAGTGAACTTTACATAGTCTTCTTTTTAAAGCTTCTTCTAAGAATTTGTGAGACTCAAGCCAATACTTAGGCTTGTCATAGACTTGCTCCAACAGGGGTTGAGGTTGTAGAGGCGGGGAGGTCATGAAAGGTGGTGTGGTAGTAGGGAAACCCATGAATATGGATCTAGAGTCAGGATGACCTATGGCTGAGGGCATGGGGGATGGTTGTCCTAGGGCAGGCTCTATGAGCAATTCGGTGGATGGTGTAGTGATGGTGGTTGCTTCATAGATTGGGTTTTCAAAGGTGGAGAATAGGGTTGAACTAGAGGTGGGAGTACGGAAGATGAAGGTTTGTTCGGTGGGTTGAGTGGTCGAGGTGATCTGCACGGCTTCTGTTCTAGGAGGCGACGGTGGGGGTGTGGGTGGTAGTGGCTCGGTTGATTCATCATGGGTGACTGGGTGCTCTTGGCTAGCGGTTTCTACTACTTGGGAGGTTGTGTCAATGGGTGCGAACATAATAATCGGCCCTTCTGCCGTTGTAATGGGGATCTGGATGTTTTTACCTAACCGTGGTCGTGTTTGGAATCTTCGTGGATCATATTGAACTGGAGATCTCCTAATGGCGGTCCGAACTGCTTCTACTACCCCATATGTTTCTGCCATTAATAAGAGACCTTCACTATATTCTGAGTCAACTCCTGCTTCTTCCAAAAGCTGAGTCATGAGTACTCTACTACTCTGTTCGGTGAGCAGTTGTTGCGATCGCACTCGTTCCATGATTTGATACAGCCTTCGGAGTTCTGCTATATAAGCTGGGGCTTCAGTGGTCTCCTCTTCATATGCTCCTTCTTCTTCTAGGTGTCCTTGTTGTTGACCTTGCTGATCGTCACCCCAATGTACATGGCGACCTTCTGTGGATTTTCTTCTTCTTTGTGAAGATGTGCCTTGTTCTTCTGTATCTGAATAAAACTCTACATCAGAGAGTTGTGTACTTTGTAAGAATGCTTCAAAGTCCTGGGGATCCATTCCTTCAGCATCTCCAGTTGTAGCAAATTCAAATTCAGATGGAGAAGGAGGAGCTGAAGGGGCAGTTTGTGTCGTAGTTTTAGATCCATACCTGGGTATTCTAATGGTAAAGGGAGGTACAGTGGCCTCCCCTCGTGGCGATACTTCAAGAGTAGTCAGAACTTCACGTGTCTGGACACAAGGTATCGAACCCCTCATGCGCTTGGATTGATGTGTGGACGTCTTGAGCTTCTTAAACATTTGTAATTGTGCCCAAGTTAAGGCACGTTCAATGGGTACATCGTATGCTAAGCACCGGTAGATAATGCGTGTGATAGCACAGCAACCGTTCACCACTAATTTCCTAGAAGACCTTTTATTTGCTTCATACAATTGATCTATAATCCATACAGGAAGCTTAATTGGTAACGCACCTGTCTCCGCTAAGTAGAGAGCGAACCAAATTCTTTTGTGCAGTTGTGTGAAGCGGTCTTGATCGGGGAAAGCAAAATGTTGCATGCACATTCGGAGAGGGATGGACACGTTTGGTGTGAGTGCTGCCATGTCTTTAAGCTTCAGTAGTTTCCTATCCTTCATGTTAGTAGGAACGAGAGCATCCTTCTCAGAAGGTACATGTGTGCTGTGCATATTCAAAGCAGAGCTCACCAACTCCAAGGTAAGTTCAAACCTCTTTAACTCGTTGTTGCCCAGCAAGGAAGGAAGAACAAACGATCCTGGTTTGTCCTTTTCTGCATTAGTCTGTAATGTTGAGACCATATAGTAGCATCGGAGGAGGTCTGGTTTGGGTAATGGTGCCTCGAAGTACTCAGCTAGCCCTGCACGTTGCCATATGTTCTGAAGATCCTGTGTGTTCTGTAGAGTCTCAAACTCCTTGGAGAAGAATTGGAATCTGACCCAAGATCTGTCATACTCGCACTTAGACTCCCATATATACTTGGCCTCTCCTAATGGGCCTGGCATGCCATTGAACCAATGAGAATTGGCATGGACTCTTTCTGTGATCCCTGTGGGTGGATCCGGTACCGGGATCTGCTGAAGGTGTTGCAGCTCCACAGGTCGTTCAGTTGGTGGCACATCAACAGGTAGACTGTCCACATCAATTCCTGTAGTAATTATTCCTGCCTGTGAGCTCGGACCTGTTGCTTCTGCCATGAGAGTGCTTGTAGTTGCTGATGCTTATCTGCTAGAAGAAGAGAGAGGCACATTAGCATTGCATTTGAAACAGGATGTTATGGTGTTCCCTCCACAATACCAACATGACATTCCGAGTGGTTAGAGGTCAGTGGGTGAAGTGTTCGTGATGTGTGTACAAGTGGGTTAGTAGGTTAGGGTTCACTCTAGATGCATACTTTGGTTGTGCAATGTTCTCAGAATGCACCTACATCAGAGGGGAAGGATTTACAGAGGTGGGTCAGGGGGTTTGATATGGGGTTTAGGTCTCCAAACTTTGATGCTGGAATCGTTGTTTTTATTGGCGATGATGTGTGAAGGTTTTCAGACTGGAGTGTGTTGGGTTTGGGGCCTTTTGGGTACCCATTTCCAAACATCCCGAGGCGTGACCGAGAATGTGGTGGTGTGGAGTGTAGATGTTTGCCTTTGGATGGGAGCCAATAGGACTCGTGAGTGTTGGTTTGATCTTGTTAATGGAGGTGAAGTTATTTGAGCTAGTAAGCAGGTCTTGGGCACCCATATGTGTCTAGCTCTTGGGACCGCCTTCATTGACTGCTTTGGAACCCAAATAGAAATGGTTTGTCTAGATTGATGTCTAGGGTACTCCTTCGCTGTAGTCCTCGACACTGTAGCTTGCTTGATGCCTCTTTGGAATCCTGTCTCCAAAGTTGAGGGTTGTTCACCTTTGCATATCCAGATCTGCTTCATGCCATGGGGTATTATGTATTGTACTGGTTGGTGTTCATTCTTCTTGGTCCTCGAGCTCCTCTGTATCTTGTAGGTTCTGGCTTGCTTTCCTCGAATTCTCTTTGGAAAAGAAGGGAACTCCTTGTTGACTTCTGTACCTTCGTCATGAGTGGCAATCCTTTGCACCATAGAACTTTGGTCAAGAGTAGCATGGTTCATTTCAGGTGGACTCCGGAAGGACCAGGATTCGGTGCCTCTTCTAGTGGCCTATGTGCTTGATTTTCTAACTCAATCATTATGTGATTTTGGCCTACCCATGTCTGAAGAAGTCCACTTCTTAGGTTGAGGTTGACTGCATGATCATAGATCCAGTCTTGGCCCAGGACAAGAGGTTCGGTAAGATCCTCATCTTCACACACTAGCACTTTGACTGCCATTAGCACCTCTTGAATGTAGAGGGGAAGTTCCACCTCGCCAATGCAAGGGGTTTCCACACCTCCCAATCCTATGAGATATGCCTCTATAGGATTGATTTGTAATTGAAGCTCTTGGCAGTAAGAAAGTCGAACTGCACTAGTGGCGGCCCTTGAGTCAATTAAAGCTCTCACTATCCTTACACTTTCTCCTTGTCCTACTTCTAGGGTTACAAAAGGCCGTCGGTCGATTATTCTATGGGAATGTCCACCTGAAGCCTCGCACATGGCCATGGGATAGCCTAGAGGTTCTTGGGTGTCAGGCATAGGCTGGTCTCTACCTTGTCTCCTCAATTTCATTCGTCGGATGCGTTCTAAAGCTTCTGCCTGTGCTTCTTCTCGAATTCGTTTATCTTCTTCTTTACGTTTCTTGGCAGTGTTGAGTCGATTTAGCATCTCTTCAGTCAGGGGTTCTTGATATAACTTGACTCTGCATCCACTTATGTAACTTGGTAGAATATCACCCTCTAGAGTGGCTAGTTGAACTGCTCCACTTGTGGAGATCCTATTGATAATCATTGGCCCATAACCTCTCTTTTCTAACTTCCGTGCATGTTGCTTCAAGGTGTAGCTAGGACTAGGTCTCCTGCTTTCAAGCCCTTATCCTTCACGTGTGCATCGAAATATGCCTTTTGCCTCTTCTTGGCTGCATAAATTCCTGCTGCAGCCCTCAATCGAGTTTCACCTAATCGTTCAAGATCGAAGATTCTAGAGGACAACTCATGGCCTGTCCAATCATGCTCTTGTGCTACTTTCAAGGTTGGTATCAAAAAATCCAATGGTAGCACTGCATTCTGGCCGAAAACCATCTGAAAGGGCGTGGCTTGGAGTACCGTTTTATAGGCAACTCTGTATGCCCAAACATCATGGTGTAGCTGTTTGTCCCAATCAGAGCGTTTGTTATTCACCAATTTGGTAAGCACATTGCATAGAATTTTGTTTGTGCTTTCGGCCTGGCCATTAGTTTGTGGGTGATAGGGGGCAGACTTCTTGTGTATCACCAAGAACTCTTGAAGAAGATTTTCAATGACTTCATTCAAGAAGTGAGTCCCTCTATCACTTACTAGCTCTATGGGTAGCCCGTATCGAGTGAACACATTCTCAAACAAGAATTTAGCGGTTGTTTGGGCATCATTCTTCGTCGTAGCTTTTACTTCGACCCATTTCGTTAGATAGTCTGTGGCCACAATGATATACTCAGCATGTGAACCCTTAGCTGGGGGATTAATAGGACCAACAAAGTCTATTCCCCACTTAGAAAATGCACGTCCACCCATCATGGGTTTCAGTGGCATCTCATCCTTGCATATAGGATACTGAGTTCTCTGACAAACATCACACCGTTTCACATAGGTATGTGCATCCATGTGAAGGGTCGGCCACCAGAAGCCTGCAAATAGTATTGCCTTGATCACCCGATCTGGTCCAAAGTGTCCTCCTGCTACACCTTGGTGAGCACTTTCCAAGATCTTGAGATATTCACTTTCATGGACACATAGTCTCAGGTAACCATCTTTACCACGCTTGTATAGATTATCACCAATGAGTGAGTAATCTAGGGCTTCTTGTTCTAGACTTCTTTGTCTCGTCAGGGTCATATCTGGAGGGAATGTTTTCATCCTCAAGAAGGCTACTAATGGTTCACTCCAATCTAGCACTATGGACACTTGATAAAGAGTGGCATGTTCCACAGGTGGTTTAGTGCAACAGATTGGGCATTCTTTACACATCTTATGTACATCAGCTTCCATAGTAGGCCAATGCACTCCGAGTCTCCTTAGTGTCTGTAGGGTTCATTGTTTTGAGTAGTGTTGCTCTAATGCACCTACGTGTGCCAACTGCAACCATTTAGCGTATTCATCCTCTTCCACACAACAAGCCAATATCCCTTGATCTGTCTGTTTGTACATACTTCCTGCCATGATATGGTACTTATGGGCTTTTACTACCTCTCTACCTTGAGTGTTTATGACTGGGTGATTAGGCCCGTATGTCTACTGGCACTAATGGCTTAGCCCACTAAGGTACAACTTCCAAATTAAACAAGTAAGGGTCAGGAAGGTCATCTGATACTCCTTGTGGGGCTTCTCCCGATGTGAGCCTAGAGAGATGATCTGCTCTCAAATGAGTCTTGCCTTTTCTCACCACTACCTCAAAGTCATATTCCATTAGTAAGAGGAACCATCTCACCAATCTACCTGTGTTGCATGGCTTGTTCACCAAGTAAAGTAGAGCTTGATGATCAGTAAAAAATTTAAACTTATTTGCAAGCAAATAATGTCTAAACTTTTTAACTACATATACCATGCCTAATCCTTCTCTCTCCGTAGTGGTATAATTTCGTTCAGCTGCATTCAATTGTCTACTAGCATAGGCAATTGGAAGATCCATGTTACCTTCACCGGTAGGCTGCGCGAGTACACACCCAATAGCATAATTAGATGCATCAACATGAACATGGAAAGGCTTATTCCAATTTGGTGTGGTCAAGATTGGTGCTGAACATAATCGCCGTTTAAGCTCATTGAAAGAATTCTCACATTCATTAGTCCACTCAAAGTTAGTCAAAAGCCCATACAGAGGCTTTTCTATGATGGCATACATGTGTATAAACCGTCGGTAATAACCACAATGCCCCATGAAAGCTTGTACTTCCTTGACATTCTTTGGCCTAGGTAACTTGGCTATGGCTCTCACTTTCTCTTCATCAGTGGATATGCCATTCTTTGACACTATGTGTCCTAGAATCTTGCCTTGCCTGACCATAAAAACGCACTTTTCTGGGTTCAGGCAGACTTGATATTCTCTACATTTGTCAAAGATTTGTCTGAGTTCAGGAATATGGGTTTGCCTAATGTTGGAATGAGCACAGAGATCATCAACATAGACTTCTAAGTTCTTCCTCAAGAACTCTTTAAATACATTACTTATCAATCTCTGAAATGTAGCAGGAGCATTGGTAAGATCAAATGGCATTACTCTAAAGGCAAATATGCCCCACTCTGTGGCAAAAGCCGTCTTATGCTGATCCTCTGGAGCAATGGCTACTTGATTGTAGCCCGAGAACCCATCTAGGAAGCTCTACACTTCCTTGCCTGCTACCCTTTCTAATAGATGCTCAGTGATAGGAAGCGGATAACTATCTCTGATAGTGGCTGCGTTAACCTTCTTCAAGTTAATGCATACTCGTAATTTTCCGTTCTTCTTGGGTACCACTACAATGGGGGATACCCATTCAGTGTGCTCGATTTCATAGATAAATCCAACTTCAACCAAGCGGTCTATCTCTTCTTTGATCTTGGCAGCATAGTTGTCATTGTATGTGTATGGCTTTTGTTTAGAAGGTCTGGCCTCTGTGGTCATGGGAATCGTATGGGCGCATATGTCAGGGTCTGCACCTTTCAAATCTTTGTAGCTCCAAGCAAACACATCTCTGTACTCTCTTAACAAAGCTATCAGCTCATGCTCCTCTTCCTCAGTGAGGTCATGTCCTATGTAGGTGCACCTCTCTTCTCCTTCTTCTATGGCTACCACTACCTTCTTGGTGGTTTCTTTGTTATCATAGGCCTCTCCTGCTTGTGCATCGCGTTTTGGCATTCTTACCATGACTCTCCTATCTTCTATTGCATACTTCTTGAAATTTTCAGGGACCTCAAACAGGGATTCTTCCTCCTCTGGTGCGGCTTCTCTCTTCTTCCTTTTCTTTCCTTCTTCCTTCGGGGTCACATGTGTGGCTAGTCTTACATCATTTGTAAGCTCTCCGTGCCTCTGGGGTTGAAATTCTACTTCATAGAAGTATTCTTCATCTGATGCAAAAGGTGGGTCCATAATGATTGACTCTAGATCGGAGTCACTTGCATCTTCAAATGCATCAGGGCTAGGTTCGCATTCTTCTAAAACTGCATCTCTCGTGATTGGCTCTATGGAGAAGACAGAAATGTCATAGCCATCCTCATCACAGTGGGGTGTCCATTGCTCTTCATTGATGGCTACATCCATAGTTGCTAGAATTTCTGCCCAGCCGTGAGGTTCAAATTCTTCGTCCGGAAACACTACAGGTGCATAGGCTGGGTCTTGAACTGATCTATGTGTTTCCTTCGCACCTACCTCTCTGGCTGTTTCTCTTTTCTCCTCTTCCACTGCCACTTTACACATCCATAAGTGAGTGTCTTCATGCATCCATGAGGATCCTGATCCTATGGAATGCACGGATTCCGTATCATCTTTGGCTCTATGGATGGGGTTCCATTGGATAGGAGGGACATCTCTATGAGAGTAATCCTTGAGATTGACTTTGGTTGTAACACCTAAGTGTTGCAAATACAAGGAATTGGTTCCCCAATCCTGTACCACTTGCAATTGCCGCATAAATGGTCTCCCCAAAATCATCTCGTAGGCTTGGTTTTTGCTAAAGTCACATATAGCAAAAGTATGCTCGAACTCAACACCACATGTAGTGAGAGTTATGCCTTCTAGCAATCCCAAGGGCCTCTCAATATGGCCATCAGCCATCTGCAATTTCATTCTCGTCTGTCGGAGTGCTGGCTTGCCCCAACGCGCCTTGGTTGTGTATCCCTGATGAGTGATGGGGAGATAGGTGTTTCCTTCTTCTCCCTCGCTTATGTCTCCTATCTTGTCCAAGGGTATTTTTGGCACTGTTCTTTGAGATCCTACCTGGGAATGTGGTTTTGCTACTTTGGGCACTTGATTGGCTACATGTTTCCACACTTCTGGTCTAACCTTAAGCAGCTCTTCCAAAGTGAGATTGCACTGCACTTTGGTGTTCTTCACTACCTCCGTGTTCCTAGGTATGACTGAATCTTCGTTTCTTACCATGACGGTCGGTGCTCTCATACAAGTAGACTTAGCTTCCCATGGACCTGTGAAATGGGGTAGCTCTTGTAAGGAATTGGACTCGAAGTCAAATCTCTCTTGAGATTGGACGCTCTCCTGCTCTACATAAATGGACGGAAGGTCTTGTGGGAATTGATCGTGTGTGTCATCCACAAGTTCAATGGGAGGAGGAACTTCACTCTCTTTAGCCCATTTCTCTTCTTGAATCTCTCGCAAGAATTCGGGTGTGTATTGATTCATAGAAGAAGGGGTGTTTGGTTCAGTGGAGTTAGGCGCATAAGCTTCCTTGGGAGGAATGCTTATCCTATCACTTGCCTTCTCCTTAGCCTGGGAGTTGGTTCCTTTTCTAGACTTTGCAATTAACATCTCCAATCTGTCTAACAGACCATCAAAATGCAATGGTGTTCTAGTGGAGCTAGAGCGAGTGAAAAGGCGACTGGTCTCAAACATGGCTTGAGCCAATTCCACCATCTTGGCACACAACTTAGTTCGTTCAAGCTCTAGATCAGCTCTAGGGTAACATTTCTCATGATCTGTTACATTGGGCCCTTCTTGGATTCTGGCCTGATATGCTTTAAGCATCATGTCTAGATCTTCAGGAGTGGGATCGGCTAAGACTGATCCTACTCGGGGTGGTGGTTGGGTTACGTGTGGTGGATTGGTGGGTGGAGGAATGAAGGGTGAAGGGGATGGTAGTGGCGGGGATGTGTGAGAGTGCGTTTGAGATGTGATTTCTATGATTTTGGCTTTGGTTTCTCGTAGACTTTCCTCAAGTTCGCTCATCTTTCTTGCCCATTGCCTTTTCATACGTTCACGGCTATCTCTCCAAGCTCTTGTCCTCTTCTTATTCTGGCTCTCAGTCTCGCTAACCTCTGCATTCTTTTCCTGGCCTAAGTCTTGGTTTTGCTTAAGTGCCTGGGCTCTCGTGATGACTTGTACTGGGGCTGTGGAAGTCACACTTCCTGTGGAGTCTACCACTAAGCCAATAACATTGATAGGAGCAATTTTTGGTATATTGGCGGGGTTCTTGGGACACTCTGGCAATCACGAATGAGATGATCTCCCTGACAACGATAGCATGGCCCTCTAGGAAATGGAGGTCTCATCGGCCTAGGTTGGGATCTCGAGTTGGGGTTGGCATACATGACGTTTGCGTATTCTGGCTCCCCACTAGATTCATTCGGTTCTTCATAATAATATGACTCACTATGCTCCGGTGATTGCATGTAGTAGGCCTGGGGGCTCTCAACATGGGTGGAGTCAAAACTATGATCACTTGGATCACTTTCTGAAAGCGAGGATGTCACTGGCACTAAAGCTCTATTTAGATTTTCTTCTGCTACTGCATACTTTACTGGAATCACATTGGTGGGGGCAAGAGGTTGCTGCGCTAGGACTGGTTGCGGTCTTTGTTGCCCTTGATAGGGTGGTTGATAGATTTGCTGGGGCCTAGCATACTGTTGTTGTGGGTACTGATTAGGGTACTTTCCTTGTTGTGGATATGGCTGAGAATAATTTTGTCTAACAGCTTGTTTGTTATATGGACAGTCTTGTGTTGTGTGATTGGTGTACCTCCTTTCTATGGTGCAGTATTGGCTGTTAGGGTTCACCTGGGGTTGGGCCATGATAGGACACACATTAGCCATATGGTCTCCTCCACAGGTATAGCATCGTTTCCCTGGGGCAAATCTAGGCTAGAGACACCTAATTTCAGAGCTACCTTTTCTGCCAGATCCTCAATTGATGTGGATTGTGAGGAAATGAGGCTACTAGAACTATCTGAATCTTTATAGATTTTTGAGAGCTCTAATTCCTCCCCTAGATTATCCTCAATGTCTATGCACATGCGTACACATTCTTCTATGGATCTAGGGTCCTTCAAGTACACATAAGATCTCAGTTTGGTGCTTAACAATCCATCTAAAAATAAGGCCACTTGCTTGGCTGGAGTGGGTAACTCTGGGGCCGAGCATCTCTCTAGATATTGCCTAAATCTTCTACCTGCGAGCCTCATTGTCTCTTGAGATGTTTGTTTGAAGCTGTATATCAGGGAGGATGTGTTATGTCTTATGCCACTTTTAGAGAATTCGATAATGAATGCCTCTAGAAGTTGATCTATGCTCCTAAACTGCCTCTCGTGTAGTGGTTGAAACCATGTCAGGGCGGTGTTCCTAAGGGTTAGACCAAAGGCATTGTACTGCGTGAACAGATCTTCAACTTGTTCAGCTCTCAAGACTTGCCTAAACTCGACTACATGATCGTAGGGGTCTCCAGTGCCATCGAAGTAGTTTTCATGGACTTAACTAGCTGGGTCGGTCTCAAGGTCCTCGTGTGCTCTCTCGGTCTTGGCAAAGGGAACTCATCGACATTTCTTCGGTTCCCTGGGGCTCTATGTCCCTCAGGTTCCACTCTATTTGTTTCCGCTCTTGTTCTTTCCTTTCCCCAAGAGTTGGAAAAGCTTACCTCAGGTCTCTCTCTACGCCTTTCTCTTTGAGTCCCATGAGCTTGAGATGTTCCAGCTCCTTGGTGACCATAAGACACATTGGATCGAGGTTGGGGAAAAACAAATTCTCCCTTCCAAGTGTATGCGTGTCTTCCATGCTCAGAGACCACAAAGATTCTCTCAGAAGCATCATCTAAGTAAGTCACCTTGCCTAGGCTATCAGGATCTTTGAATTCATAGATGGCAAGAGCTCCCACTTCATTAGACTTTTCAAGCTTGTACCTCCAAAAAGCCTCATCCGATTTGCCTCGAGGGGTTTTCGGCTCCTTTCCTAAGTTCGCTTGCTCTATGTCACCTAATTCAGGTTCAGGGATTATGTTGCCAAACTCATCTGTCCTTTCAGGTGAGCTGGTGACCACATACATTGTTCCTTCTTTATCTATGTATGAACCATTTTCAAACTTGACTACAGGGTGTTCTAGTTCAATGGGCTAATTCGGATTTTTAATTAGGACAACAGATCTTCGCAGACCGTCCTCATAGATGTGTGCACCTAGGCGGTTGGTCTGGATGTATTCCAATTGAGTCTTGTAGGGCCCTTCAGGTCTTTCTAGGTATGCCATTCCTGAGCTACCTACAGGTCTTTCCTTGCTATACGACATGTCAGAGTCACTGGTTTCTGAGTCTAGAGCGTAGGGGTAATCACTCAATTGTTGGGCCCAAGATCTGGCTGTATGGTTGACACTAGCCTCGGATGATCTAACACTTTGACGGTCTCTCCCTAGGTGTCTACCTGATCTCAGGTTCATATGCCCCTTTGTACGTTGCTGATTCGTTGGTACCAATCACTTGTTCCTTTTGAGTTCCTTTGGATGTGTTTTCTTGTTTTTAATTAAGCGTCGTCAGGAGCACTTTAATGTGTCGTACTTGACGTTCTGCATCCGCTTAGTTTAAGTTCTTTTCCTTTAAGTTATCCCTTGACTGCAATTTAGCCTATCCTTGCACTTGAGAACTTAAAGGCTCTTCAAACTTGAGTGTTCCTATCGTACCCCTAGTCAATCAGGACAACTACTCGCACTTAGCCTATGCTAAGAATGGACTGAGGGGGTTAAGAGATGTTCCAACCTCAAGTCTCTCCTCCTGGTGATGCTTGTCTACCCAGGAAGCACGTTCCCCAGCTTGGTCGCCCTGGCACTTACTTTGCTTTCTCCAAAAGCTCTCGATGATCCTGTAAGAACCCCAAGTTTAGCGTCAATTTGATCCTTCAATTGACAGACAATTTATTTCAGACACTTTTTAATGACCCTTGTTCCCCCCTTTTGTATTGCTAAAAAAAATTTCCTCTAGAGCTCCCTTGGTGTACCTACCCCTCAATGTGTCAACTTCAAAATATCATATCTGAAAATCAACGCATTAATCTTATAAAAAACAGTTGAGGGCGTGTAGTATATGCCACGAGCTTTCCGACAAGCCCTAGAGCTCAAAAAATGGATTTCATATGAAAAAGTTATGACCGTTCAGGGTTTAGGGGGTTAAACAGACAAATAGAACCTTTCAGGAGTTTTAATGCATTTTTCTAAGGCCTTTGTAAGTGTATGAGTATTTGAGTATGCAAATATGCCCAAAATTTAGCCTAAATTTCCAAAAAAATTACCCCTTAATTTTTTGCCGAAAATGTCTGTCTGTCGCGATAGACGGTGTCTGTCGCGATAGACGGGTCTGTAGCGATAGACGGGCCTGTCGCGATAGACAGGTGTCTGTCGCGATAGACGGTGTCTATCGTCTATCGTGGTTTTGGTCTGTCGCGATAGACGGTGTTTGTCGCGATAGACGGGTGTCTGTCGCGATAGACGGGGTCTATCGTGGGTCTCTATCTGTCGCGATAGACGGGTGTCTGTCGCGATAGACGGTGTCTATCGTCTGTCGTGGTTTTGGTCTGTCGCGATAGACGGTGTCTGTCGCGATAGACGTGTCTGTCACGATAGACGTGTCTGTCGCGATAGACGGGTGTCTGTCGCGATAGACGGGTGTCTGTCGCGATAGACGGGGTCTATCGTGGGTCTCTATCTGTCGCGATAGACGGGTGTCTGTCGCGATAGATGGTGTCTATCGTCTGTCGTGGTTTTGGTCTGTCGCGATAGACGGTGTCTGTCGCGATAGACAGTGTCTGTCACAATAGACGTGTCTATCGCGATAGATGGTGTCTGTCGCGATAGACTGAAAAAACGCAAATTTTTGAGAAACGTCTAGTGATTTGGAGTGCTCTAATGGTGTAGGTTACCGTGCCAAACACGCATTCACAAAATATCAAGTTTTTCTGTCTATCGCGACAAACAGAGGTCGTCGTCTCGGGACCTGTGCAGAGTCTGTCGTACCTGCGCAAGCTGTTGGAGATGGTGGTACAGCTAGTTCCTGCAAAAAAAGCTCAAAAAACACACAAAAACAGATCGCATGCAAGCTCTCTCTCGCTCTCTCTCACAATGAAATGAGGGAAATGAGGTGGGGAGTGGAATATGACCAAAAAACTGAAATTTTTGTGGAGATGGAGATGGAGGTGGGAGATGGTGGGGATGATGATGGTGATGATGGTGATGCAAAAGTGAGAAAAATGAAGAAAAATAAAGAAAAGAAAGGATATTACCTATAACTCCAATGTCTCAACTCGACGTCTTACCATCACACGCTCGTCCTCGAAGTTCTCTCCCCGGCAACGACGCCAAATTTGGTGTCGCTCTAGCACAATGGTGAGTACCAACGTGAGAAGATTCACCTCATAATTGTCAATCCGTGGAGATGTGAGGACTAGTATGAAGACTATGAGCAAGTGAAGGCACAAGTGTGTGAGTGAGAAGCACACAAGCATGCACACACATACACACACGCGCGCAAACAAGGCAAGAACAAGGAGAGGAACAATGGAGCTCTTTGCATTAGTCAAAAAGTCTCTTACATAAGCTCAATTCACAAACAATCTAACCTCAAAAATGAGCTCTCTAGCTCTTTTTATAGTTTTCTCACTAGCTTTGGCCTTGTCCAGACCTAGTGTCCGGCCTAGTTAAAAATTAGGTTCTAGAGCCTATTTGAGGGCTCAAACAGTCTAAAAATTATGAAAATTGGTACGTAACTAATTCTAATACTCCTCAAGCTCGAGGACTCCTCGGCTTGAACAAAATGGAGTCTATTCTACCAAAAACGGGATTTACAATGTGTGTGTAGTGATAAAAATCACTTGAATTGGAAATACTTTAAGAGAAAAATTGATTGGTCCTTGTTGCCGTATTGTGCATGACTGCTCCGTTGTGCCTGTATACTCTTTATATGACTTGGAGTCCAACAATAATATAATCCTTCCTTTATAGTTCTTTTGATATATCTAAGAACTCTTTGTACTGCAACCCAATGTTGATCCTTCGGACAATGCATGAACTGTGAGAGAACTCCTACTGCATAACTAAGATCTGTTCTTGTTAGCGTAGCATAAATCAAGCTTCCCACTAAAGATTGGTACTTTCTCATATCTTTAAACTCTGCACCACCATATTTGCTGAGTTTATGATTGACTTCAAGCGGTGTTGAAGCTTCTCTGCAATTCTCCATGTTAAACTTCTTCAGTAAGTTTAGGAGATACCTTTCTTGCGAAACATATACACCACGATCTGTATATGTAACTTCCATTCCAAGAAAGTACGATAACTTTCCTAGATCACTGATCTTGAATTCTTTTTCAAGCAATCTCTTTACCTCCTTGATTCCTTCATCTGAGGTACCTATGATTATAATGTCATCTACATAAATACAAATGTAGATCATACCTTCATTTGTTCTCTTAATGAGTAGACTTGCATCAACCTTTGAGCTTTGGTATCCAAGGTCATTGAGATACTTCACAAGTTTGTAATTCCAAGCTCTTGGAGCTTGCTTCAATCCATAGAGTGCTCTTCTTAATCCGCAAACATGATTTGGGTAACTAGAACTTACAAACCCTTCAGGTTGTTCCATGTAGACTTCATCTGATATATATCCATTCAGAAATGCATTCTTTATATCCAGCTAACTTAGCTTCCATCCTTTTCATGCTGCTACAGCAATCAATGTCCTTATGGTTGACATCTTTGCCACCGGACTAAATGTCTCATCATAATCTATGCCATGCGTCTGAGCATAGCCTTTGACCACCAGTCTAGCTTTGTATCTGGCTATCCTTCCATCTGCAAGTTTCGTAACTTTGTAAACCCATTTATTTCCAATCACTTTCTTACCATTTGGTTTTGGAACAAGTTCCCAAGTCTTGTTCTCTTCCAGCACTTTAAACTCCTCCTTCATTGCTTCTTCCCATTGTTTCTTACCTTTTGCTTCACTGTAATTCTGAGGTTCTTCATCTTCCTTTACTAAGTAAGCATAGTTTTTCTGAGTCAAATAAGAAGTGTCATAGGAATACCTTGTTGGTTGTTTCCTTACTCGGTTTGACCTTCTTAGCTCATATTCTTCATGTGTATCTGAATACACATCTTCATCAAATATTGGTCCATCTTCATTTCTCATAGCTGATCCGATCTTGGACGTACTTACCTGCATATGATCTTCATCTCCATTTACCTGCATATGTGATTTACCTTTTTCAATTCTTCTCATCTCTTCTTCAAGTGTTTCAACACTATGCTCTTTATCTGTATACCAGCTCTTTCCTTCATCAAATGTCACATCTTTGGAAACAATAAACTGTTTGGTCAAAGGACTCCATAGTCTATAACCCATCTGCTTTTCATCATATCCGATGAACACATATTTTTCAGCTTTTGGTTCAAGCTTATGTCTAAGTTGTGATGGTACATAAGCATAAGCTACTGATCCAAACACTTTACAATGATCAAGTGTTGGTTTCTTACCCCACCAAGCTTCATAAGGGGTCATCCCATTTAATTTGTACATGGTAATCTATTTACCAGATATGTTGTTGTGTTTAGAGCCTCAGCCCAAAGATAGTTTGGACAATTCTTCTCCTTTAACATTGCTCTTGTAAACTCAACTAGAGTTTGGTTTCTCCTTTTTGCTACTCCATTTTGTTGCGGTGTATACCTGCAAGTTATTTCTCTTTTGATATCTGCGTTCCACAGATAATCATTGAATTCTCGAGAAAAATATTCTCCTCCTCCATCAGACCTTAGTCTTTTGAGTTTTTGTCCTGTAAGTCTTTCAGCATATGCATGAAAATGCTTGAAAGCTCCAAACACTTCTGACTTATCTTTCAAAACATAAAGAGTTATCCATCTTGTTGCATCATCAATAAAAAGAATGTAATACCTTGATCCGCTGATAGATCCTTCTTTTGTCGGCCCCCATACATCTGTACGTATGAGTTCTAGCACATCATCGTGTTTGTACCCTTTCTTCAGAAATGGTAACCTGCGTGCTTTTCCCATCTGACACGCTTCACACTTGTGAATCATATGTTGATTCTTCATATTTGGTAATCCTCTCACTGATTGTTTCTCCACCATAACTTTGATTCCTTTTTCATTAAAATGTCCTAACCTCTTATGCCAGAGGTCTAATTCTGTAAAAACTTCATCACCATGTGTGATCAAGGCTTGACCAACATTCCCTTGTACTTTAAGAATAAAAAGTCTACCTTCCTTTTTACCATGGACAATTTGTTTGTATCCTTTCTCTGGATCTTCAACAAATACTCCTTCATTTGTAAACCTGACTTGAAAACCTTTTTCTACTATCTGACCCATGCTGATCAGATTCTTCGGGATTGTTGGAACATACAAAACATTTGTTAGTAGGTCAGCTCCATTCTTACACTTTACCTTTCCAATTGACCTTACATTATGTTTTGTGTTATCACCTGTTTGTACTGTATGATTTAACATACCTCCTTCCAATTTTGATAACAATTCTATATTTCCTAACAAATGATTTGAACAACCAGAGTCAATATAGAATACCTTGAGATCTTCATTCTTTGACACGCTTATCGAATTCATCATTAACGTTGTATGAATGTCATTATGTGTATCATTGGCATAGTTGTAGTAGGTAGTGTTGTGAGACTGATTCTGTCCCCAACTTCTTGCTCCACCTCTACCATATCTGCCTCTTTGGCTTTTTCTTTGATATCTTCCGCTTCTGCCTCTGCTGTTGTTATTCTGATTCTGACTTGATCCTTGAGAATTATGCCAACAATCATGAGCCAAATGATTGCTTAGTCCACAGATCCAACAAGACTTCTTGTGATTACCTCTTCCTTTTATATTTCCTCTATTTTTACTTCTGACATTACCTCTTCCTCTTGCATAATTTGCTTGAGTAGACATCTCTTCTTCATCTTTTTCTTTTCCTTTGTCACCTTTCTTCTTACACTTTGCGTACATAGCAGAACTATGTCCTTTATCTCCCTTTGTCTTCAAATCTTGCTCAAATGTTAGCATTAGTCCAAGCAACTGATTTAAATCTGGTACAAAATGATTTAATGAAAGTTCAGTTGAAAGTACGAAAGGTTTCCACCTTTCATCTCCTCTTAGTCCGACAAGCAATTGTGCTATCAACCTGTGGTCTTCGATATCTTCATCAATAGATCCAAGATTGTCTGCCAAGTCCTTCATCTTAGTGATATAATCACTAATGCTTTGACTTTGCTTTTTCTTGAACGTTGTAAACTCTGACCATAAGCTAGCCTTCCTAGCTTTAGTAGTATTTTGGAAATCATCTTCCAATGCACTCCATATGTCTTCCGCTTTCTCCAGATCTTTAATGTGCGGTAGTAGATGATCTGTAATGGTATTATAGATATATGCTCTTGCCGTTGCATCTTTCTTCTGCCACAACTTCAAGGCTTCTAACTTTTCTTTCTTCGGTTGACTGTTGTCTTCAAAAATAGGTTTCTTTTCTTCTCCTGTTACATATTTCATTAAGTCCTTACTCATAAGTAAAGCTTCCATTCGCATTACCCATGTGGGATAGTTATCTTTGTCCAATTTATCAATAGAAATGTGATCTACCATAATCTTCTTGTTTCTGTTACTTCCGGTGAGTATAACGTTAAAGGATTTTACTTTTTGTAAACCTTTACCCTTGAGAATGACTTCGGAATGCTTCTCTGATTCCGTTTGTTGTTGATCACCTCAGCTTTCACCTTTCTTTATGAGAATTCTTCAAATTCTCTTGAATCTTCACTTCCGTTTACTCTTGAGGAACTTTCTATTCTTCAGACACTTTTTTGCTCTAATACCACTTGTTGATGTTGACACGACAAGAAGCTTGACAAATTAAGCTGCGGAATTTTGCCATGTCACAACAAGAACTAAGCTAGAGTGATGTTAGAACACCTCTATAATAATCAATAGCTTATCAACCTTTTCAAACTGAAAACTTTATAATGTATTTAGTGAAAACTGAAAATTCACTTTACAGAAAACTTCGCCTTTCCTACAGGCTTCAATTCTGATCTCATTTACTTCAAAATTTACACTACTGTGTTTGTTTACAGTTCACTTAACTATGTCAAAACTGAGTTTTGAACTCACTGAAAATCTCACCGGAACTTCACCGGACTGTTACCAAACTGTCACCGTAAACTTACCGGAATCTTACCGGAATCAACTGCAATTCTGTTTGTAGTTACTTCACATGATTGTTGATAAAGTAAGGAAGTAATACCTGAACTTCCTTCAGTAAATGAACTCTATCTGAAGTTGAGAAAAAACTTCATCAATTCTGAATGTCTTTACGGTCAGACTAGTACTATGTGTACATGTCCCGTTTCACAAAACCACCTCGTTCAGTTTGTAGTAGAGACTACTAGCTTCAAAATAAGCTATCACTCATGAAAAGCTTTACACTGTGCTACGAGATCTAACTCTCAGAAGTACCGGAAAATGTTTACTGAGAAAAATTATAACTGTTAACTAACTTTCAAAGTAACATGAAATCACTCAAATTTCTTCACATACAAAGAATGCGCTCAAACTTCCACATGAACATGTGTTTTCTATTAGAGAAGATGTGTACAAAAATATCTTGGCCTCACTTTGCTCATAGCTATGGAAAACTCTCCTACTCTGAGTAGTTATTCCTTACCATCTCTCTCAGATGAATACCCGATAGTTCAAGTTCTATTATTCATCTCATACATATGCAATCTCTGGTGTCTTCTATATCACTATCCTCAGTTTCTATATGCGCTATTCTATTCCGGTTCTATGCACACTTTCTGCTCCCTTCTTCGCTCATATATATACATTTTGTTTCGAGATTCAAAACTCGTATTTCTTGAAGTTTCTATGAACTATATTACAGTCGTGAATTTGTTCCTTCACTAAGGCTTGATTTTTTGAATGCTTTGTTTCTGCTTCTCTTTGTCTTTCTTTATCTTCATACATCTTCAGGTCTTCATGTCTAATTAGTGAGTGAATCTCCAACACAGCTAATGTTCAAGATGCACTACAAAGTGATATAATTATCACAAGTCCTAGGATTGAGTTCAAGTACAGAGATAGATGTATCTACATGACACAACAGAAATACTTTGAAAGGTTTGAGATGATAGATTCTAAGTCTATACAAACACCTATGGATGTCAAAGTGTTATCACAGTTAGAAGTAGATTCAAAACCATTTGATGCAACATTATATAGTCAAGCAGTCGGTTGCTTGATATATTTATGTAATACACATCTAGACATTCAGTTTGCAATTTCTCAAGTATATAGGTTCATACACAGTCAGCTCAAGATTCAATGGAAATCAGTTAAGAGATATTTGCAGATATCAAAAGTTTTGCAGATTATTGAACCTTGTACCATTGTGACATTGAAGGGGGATTGTTTGAAACAATGTCTACATTGGTCCATTGCCTTCAGCATGTATAATGGTTCTTTCTATAAGATACACAAGCAAAGTGTGTGGGAGATTTGGACACACATTGCACTCCTAAAGAATTGACATGGATCAAATCCCGCTGCCGGAAATGTGAAGGATGTTTTAAAAAACCTTGATTTTTCACATTCGATAGATGTTTTTAAGAGATCGCTTCATGGAGAGTTTTTTGCTAAGTTCGATGTCGATCGAAGTTTTATACGATCTTTCTTTTATGAGTTTGATTTTCAATAGCTTTATCAAAGCTACACAAACAAGGCACTTATCTCATTGTTAAATCATCACGCAAGTAATCACTCAAGGAGAGTTCAAGATACTTGGTGATCAAGGAGATTTCTCCACACTCTCAAGGAGCATGGAGGAGATCTTGGAGACCCTCTAGGAGGGAGTGTTCACATACACTTGGAGGAGTTGTGGTCTACATCTTGGTGATTATCTAGAGGAGATTATGCCAACTTACAATCAACATCCATTGTTGATTTACTGTCAGTAGGAAGTCTATTTTTGTTCTTACTTGCTAGGTCACTCATTTTTTATTTAGGTTGATCAGAATTTGGGTTTGCTATACAACAGTTCTAAACTATTCTTATTCTCCATAACCTCACATACACACACACACACTCTTCATACCTCTTAGGCACACAAATTCTTGTATTTAGTTCCTATTTCTGCCTAGATACAGATATTGTCAGTTTGTATCATTTTCACACATTGTAATTGACATTAGAATATAGATAGTGTAGATGAGCCTTATAGCTTACCATTACACTTGAAATCCTATCTATTCTCTTTCTATCTCTCACTCATCTATTTTTGAGTCTTAAGGAGTGTATGTTAAGGTTCATCTGTTGGAAGATCTTGTAAACCTTAGAAGATGTCATCAATTCTCTACAACAACATGAAAATAAGTTGAAAACACATGATGAATTCACAACAAATGCCTTGGTTGTAAGAGCTACAAAATGCATTCATTGTAATCGCACCAACCATTTGTCGAAGGATTGCTAAGTCAACCCTTGCAAAATATGTGGTAAAACCAACCATGCTACAAAGCATTGTCGTCTACGCAACAACAATGTCAACAACAACAAAGGAGCTTTCAACAAAAATCCAAGCAATGTCAACATAGCAGAGGAGACAAATGAAGAAGAAGCTCAAGTCAATTTTGTCTATGATTATGTGTTGTAAAACATCCCCTTTGTACCATCCTCATTTTACCACCCATGAGTTTGTTGAAGGAAGGATATAAACATTGTACCACCTTCTTTGTACAAGGGAAGGAATCATATTTTTGTACCACCCTAGTCTAGTTGTGAGGAAAGGATAGTTCCCAAAGAGCTATTTGTATGGTCAAGCTCAAGGGGGGGATTGTTGGCTATGAGCCTTGATCATCTCATGTGAACCCTCTCTATTTAAGAGGATAATCCAATCCTCTTCTTATCTTCTTTTTGATTGGTTGAAAGTTTCTCCAACTTTGTATAAGAAGACCATTTCGATCACGTAATGTAAGGCACACATTTTGTCATACTCGTGCGCTTCCCGGTAGGGATATCTTCTTATCTCGTTCATCCCTCCATGTTCGTGTATGCGGGAGTTGTTCTCTCTCCATTTGGCTATGGCAATACGACTCTGCATCTTCAAAGCGTCTGCTTCCTGCACATGATGCACTTACATTAACAAGATGCACATTGACTCTTCAATTCATTGTTTAGATCTCGTTCATACAGATGTGTGTGGTCCTATGCCCACAAGGTGATTAGATGGTTTTGTTCACTTTGTCACTTTAATAGATGATGCTACAAGAAAAGAATGGTACTTGGGATTTAGTACCTTTTTCAAAGGGCAAGAAAGCCTTACCATGTAAATGGGTATACAGGTTGAACTTCAAGATGACTACCTTGTGAATGTTTCTTGGATTTGGGGGATGTAAAACATATTCTTGGCATGCGCATTACTTGTGATAGGAGTAAAAGATGCATATACTTGTCTCAAAGTGAGTATATATCCAAAGTACTTCATAGGTTCAATATGCAGGGTGGAAAGGCATTGAATCGTCTACCCACATATGTGAAATTGAGCAAGGATGATTGCCCCAAATTAGATGAGGAAAAGGAATCCATGACCAAAATTCCTTATAGTTCTATTGTTGGTGGTCTCATGTATGCTATGGTAGCTACAAGACTAGGCATTACATTTGAAGTGGGAAGAAGCATTGGTAAGTGATCAAGATGATTTTGAGATATCTGAGTGGCACTAATATGCTTAGGTAGAGGAAAGGCATCCATTATATACAGATTCTTATTATACTAGTTGTGTAGACAATCAAAACTCTACATTAGGGTAGATGTTTTCATTTTGTTGGAGATGCTATTTCTTGGAGATCTTGTCTTCAACAATGAAGATTTGTTTCCACCATAGAAGTAGAGTATGTTGCAGTAGGTGAGGCATGTAAGGAAGCATTGTGGCTTTCTCGCCTTTCTTGTGATATGGGGCTATCTCAACATGTACCTCGTTTGCTCAGATATAGTGAGAGTTTCATTGCTTTGGCTAAGAATCTAGTCTATCATGCAAAGACCAAGCACATTGAGGTGAGGTATCACTTCATTAGAGATTGCCTAGCCACTCAGTGCATTATTCTTGAGAAGATCAATACTTAAGATAATAATGCAAATGTTTTTACCAAAGCTCTACCACATGATAGCTTTCACATTGTTGCCATTTGATGGGGGTTACTTGATTCATGATCTTTCATAGTTACTTGTATATTGTGTAACATGCTGATCAGGTGGGAGGTATAGTTTGTATACTTACACTCAGGTATTCTTTATTACTTTTCTCCCATATTCACTTTGGCCATATTGGCCTTTAGTGGGAGATTATTACCATAAGTGTCCATGTGAAAGGCTAAATGGTCGTCGAACACTTTTTTATGTGTTCTTTAATAAAACATATAGTGTCCTGGTTAGTTAGATACTATAATTTTGATCACATTTTTAACATCGAAGAAATCTTTGTTCGTGCCTCCCTACTCTATGTTTTTTGTGTATTCTATAGGCCCTGTGCAGATATTGCATGTGGGATCCGAAGCTCAATTTTCTACTATGAGAGTATCATCATGGAGCTCTCGAGAAGCAGAGTCCACCATGGTGCATTGCCATCACAATACTTGAGAAGAATTTTTGGAAAATTCTTTGATTACAGGACAATGTTAAGCTTGAGGGAGACTGTTGAGATATCAAGCTCAACATGTGATGATTGAGGATGACAAGAACCATCCTTTCAGCTATCTAACATGTATAGTGGTTACATTGATGTATGTCAGGGATAATTTTTAGTGAGCTTTACTATATTTATCTACTTAGATTAATGGTACATTTTTTTCTTATCAACTCACTCATATGCCAACATTAGGGTTTTCTTTATGTACTATTCTTTATGTATTTTACTAGTTGTTCTCTTTATGTAATAGAAGAACTAGAAAAAGATTATTCTTCCTTGCCTCAATGTGCGTGTGCTTCTCTCTTTGTGTGTGAGAGTGTGTGAGAGTGTGTGAGAACTCTCTTCCTTATCTCCTTTCTAAAAGAATCACCAAGATCTCAACCTAGTGTTGTGATACCATTTCGAGAGTACACATCTAAAATGAAAAGAAGAGTATACTCATAAAATCAAAGAGTTTGGGACTCAAAGTGAGTAGACCAAGAAATGTAAAACTCACATGGATTAGAATGAGCTTCCCAAGAGCATGAAGTGAGCTCTCCAAGCTTCTAACCAAGTACAAAGTGGGGGAGAGGCCCTCTTGATATAGAGATGGGGGATGTTCTCCAAAGCACATCATATGTGGTAAAATTCTCCTTGATAATGATTACAAGGTAGACACAAATGGCAAGGTACATAAGTACAATGAGACACAACTACAATAATATGAAATGAAGTGTCTCCTAAATAAAAAAAATGGAGATGCACACAAATGGATACAAAATGAATTGAGATAGATAAAACCATTTATTAAAGAGAAAATTGATAAACTCTTAAAAGCAAGACTCATATATGAGATTGGGCACATTGAATTGGTATCCCCCATAGTGGTAGTGCCCAAGAAAAATGGAAAGCTAAGAGCTCACATCAATATTAAGAAGGTTAACCAAGAAACCATAAGGGATAGTTATCCATTACCCATTATTAATCATTGTTTGGAAACAACAATAGAAAAGGAATTTTATAGTTTTCTAGATGGATTTTTTGGTTATGACTAAGTAATGATCATGCTAGAAGACCAACATGAGACTAATTTTGCTATTAAGTGGGGTATATACACATTTAAATGATATCATTTATGTTGATAAATGCCCCCACCACTTTTCAAAGTTTGATATGGCATGTCTTCAAAGAATTTCTTTGAAAATTTTTAGAAGTACACATGGATTAATTCTCCACAAATATCTAAGCACATCTTGGCATTGGAAAAGTTTTTTTTTTACATCGATAATAAATTGTTTCTTTAAACCCCAAAAAATGTGTATTTATGGATAGACAAGGTAGAATCTTGTGCACAATCTCCAAGAATTCTATCTCAACATATGAAGACAAGGTCAAAACAATAGTAAATTTGAGTAAGCCGAGAAATGTTAAGGAAGTATAAGCTTTTATGGGACATTGTGGGTATTATTGTTAGTTTATTCATATGTATGTAATTTTTCACATGTCCCCTATATGCATTCATCATTAAATTGGAATGGATAGAGGAGTCTGACAAGGCTTTTGAAGAAAAAAGCACAAACTCATCATTGCACAAACATTAAAAGTAGTAGATTGGAATTAAATATTCCATGATCACATTGATGCATCTAACTACACCATAGGATGCACATTAGTGTGACTTAGAGATGAGAGGGAGAGAGAGAGATTTAATCTTTAAGAAAAAAAGAACATTCCTCAAAAGACATTGATTGCTATGTCACCAAAAAATGTCGTATTAATCCCTATCATTTTTAACCATCTTTATTATTTTTTAGTCCTTTTTAAGAAACCCCACTATTCAACTTTCCATGTATCTGATATTTTTTCTCCATGTGGAAGAAATGTGCCTATTTTGGGATTTCAACAACTTTTCTAGAGACATGGGCACTCATGTTGATTTTAACCAGTATCATTTGACATTTTATGAATTTAGCCACCTTTTGAACATTTTACATATATCCTATATTTTTCCTACATGTGGAAGAAAAGTGTCTAGTGTGGGGTTTTTAACAAAAAATTCTCTACACACATTGACATATATTGACTTTTAATGAATATGAATTGAAATTTTATGAATCTATCCACCTGAACATTTTCTAGCCATCAAAGTTAACCATTTATACATAAATCTATACATTTAGAGGAGTCCTACACCTTTTACACATTTATTCCACTATGCACATACAAAACTAACCTAAATCTTCACTTGATATATTATAATCAACTCCTGTTTGCCTTTCCATACTGCAATTCATAAAGAATTTTTTAAATTTTCAATTTTCTTAGACAAAGGACTACAAGAAAAATACCATGTATTCTTCCATAAAGACCCAAATCCATTATGATTAAGAAAATACTAACATTTCTATCTTACATCCCATATGTATGTGCTTTTCTAGAGGCCAATTTATATGTGTCAACCAATAACCATTTGCTCAAATGAAGGACCATAATTTGAATGCCATGCAATATAAGGATGGAATGACCTAGAAGTGTCACAACGGTAGAACACAAACACAAAGAATCTTATGTTTTCTACTATGGCATCTAGAGCTCAGTTTTCTACTATGAGGGTATCATCCTGGAGCTCTCAAGAAGGAGATTCCACCGTGGTATATCGCCATCGCAATGCTTCACTACTATGAGAGCATTCGGAGGAAAAAGATTTGTTGCCTTTATGTGAGCAAAGGCAGTGACCAAGGCATACCTTGTCATCCGAGTCACCAAAGTCACTGTTGATGCCATTGGCTATGCACAAGGGAGGACCTCAACGATCAAGGAAGACAAAGGTTCTCGATACTTCACAAGAGGTCACCCATCCTACTTTGTTCCCCCTCGAGCTCGTTTAACCGGAAATCTCTTGACATTAAGCTACACTCTTGTGGTGTTTGAACAAGTGGAAAGAATAAGATTCACATTACCGTGAACATGTTTGAAGCCCTCAAAGAAGCATTTTTGGGGTGATTCTTGGAGCCGTTTTGGAGTACTTTCATGCATAGTTCTATTTCCACAGGTTCAAGAACATTGAGAAGAGTGTTTTTTGTACTTCTATGACAATTAATATTCAGCTTTGGGGTTGTGTTTTAAGCCGCACTAGTGAATACACATGTTTGTTGAAAGGTTTTCAGTTGTGGTGGGAGAAGCCACTCCAAGTTTATGCAGGTTTTTTATCCTAAAGAACAGAGTTGACAGACACTGGTAGGTTTTGTTGGCTAGTTTTGGGCTATGATTCAATGTTTCAGTGCCATTTTATTGCATATATTAGCACATACAACTTATGTATGCTTTTGTTGATATTGCTTATGTACATCGATGTGGTCATTATATAGCAGTTACATTTTTGCATAAGGTCATTGATGTGGATAAAGAGGGTTGTGGTGACATTTTCTTAACTGGGAGACACCCAAATGTTGGGGTCTCTTCAGTGATGCAAGTGGAAGATTACCCAGCCTCATCATAGGAGTATGTATGCTATTTTTTCATAGGTTCTCAATAAGCCTAGTTGGCTTTTTTAGGTTAACTGAATATATGCGGTGGAGTCAATGATTCATTATGCACATTTACGTGTCAAGAATTGCAGTTTTATGAGATTTTGACATCGATCATATGCTCATTTTGTAGAGGAGACTCTAGCAAAATTATTCCATTTTTTTTGGGCTTTGTCAACTATACCATGGTTGATTTAATCTTGATACACTTATTGATGTGAGCACATTTATTCTCACATAATCCTTTTGGTTGGTCATTACTATTCATTAATCCATTTTTTTGGGGAGAGTGTTGATTTGTTCTGAAAATTTGACACTTATTCGTCCTTTTTTGAGCTTCAATGTTGCTTGGACTATTATAGCTCCATTTTCATTCTAATTAGTTTTGAATCATCATGGTGTTAGAACCATCAGACACATTTGGTGGATCTAGGTTTAGTGTCAGTGTTTTTTAGCTTGCCAATGGATGTATTAGACACCCTATGTACCTTGGAAGATCACTCTCAAAAAGATAGATCAAAACAGATAAGTTGGAGTTAGCTCAGAGGTGAAGAACTTGCTATTTTGGTTCATACACCTGTCCAATGTTTTGCATAATTCTCTGAGCACAACAACAATTAGCTTAATTCCTTTTGAGGAAGTATAGTTAACTTAAAGATCTAACTTTCAAGAGTAATCTCATAAAAAATAATGAACCACACACTGAGAATGATGTTTAACAAGTGATGACAGCATCTCGATTTTCATGGGCTGCTATAGTAATGAGACCAATGAGCAGAAAAATGAACATAACTCAAGACTTAAGAATCCAATCATTAATTTCCTTATACTAGACAGTATTCTGAATCCAACAAGCTTTAAATCAGTGAATTTGGGTAAGTACACACTAAGAAACAGCTCTGACAAGATGAGTAAAGAAGCCCGGTACCTAACAGAGAAGTGAAAATGAACAGATAGGGTTGACTTCAACTAAACATACCTGAAGATTGAAACACCCAAATGAAATGAAAATTGGTGAGCATATACTAGACTTATAGAGATAACTTAAACAAGTTAAATCACTGAAAATGATGCACCAAGCTTAGAGAAACCATCTCTGCAATCTGACTGAGAAAACTGAGAGATATGGCAGTGAGTAGTACACTTCACAAGAACATGGAAATATGAACTCAAATGATCATGAAAATGAAAGTGTATTGATTGTACAATACAATGGACTTACTGATACATATGTGTGCCTTAGAATCACACCTTGATATGGCATAAAGATCAGCTCTTCGAGGTCTTCTCTGAGGTCTCTCTAACCACGACTAAAGCTGTCATCTATTTATAGTTGAACTTGGGAGGCTAACTTCCCTCAATCACTCTCCAATCAATTAGTGATTGATTTGATTCTCTATCTACCACAAATCACGAATTCGTGGCTCCTCTTTCCCTTTTTGATCAAGTGGACTCAAGCACTTAAGATTCTTTCACTTTTACATTAAGTAAAGTCTTCAAAAGTTACAAGAGGTAGTTCATAGTGAACTTTACATTGTCTTCATTTTAAGACTTCTTCTTTGGATTTGTGGGACTCAAGCCAATACTTAGGCTTTTCATAGACTTGCTCCAATAGCTCCCCCTCAAGCCAAGTATGCTTGAGGTCTTCAATCTTCCAAGATTACCTGCAACCTATCATAGCCTTGAATTTGCAAAGCTTTGTACCATCCAATGCTTTGGTTAGAATATTTGCATATTGTTGATGAGTGGACACATATGATATTTGAATCTCTTTGCTTAGAACCTTCTCTCGTAATATGTTTAGTCCTTGCATGAAAAAAAGGATTAGCAGCCAAATGAATAGAACTCATATTGTCACAAAAAATAGTTGGAGTTCCAAACTCCAATCCAAGATCTTTGAATAATGTCTTCATCCACATAGCTTCTTGTGTAGCTATGGCAAGACCTCTATATTCAACTTCAGTAGAAGAGAGAGCAACTGTGGGTTGCTTCTTGGATGACCATGAAATAAGCTTTGAACCTGCAAAGGTAAGATAACCTGAAGTGCTCCTTCTATCTTCCTTGGAGCCAGCCCAATTTGCATCAAAAAATAGCTTCAAACCTAAATCAGATACATAAGGATAATAAAGTCCTTCATTTATGGTTCCTTTGAGATACTTGATAATCCTTTTGGCAGCATCCATGTGTAGTTTCCTTGGTGTGTGCATAAATTGACTTAGCAAACTCACACTGTAACATATATCTACTCTTGTCAATGTGGCATAGTTGAGACTACCCACTAGAATTTGATATGATGTGATGTCCTCTATGAGTTCACCTTCCTGTGAGCTCAATTTGTGATTGACCTCCATTGGGGTACCTACAATCTTACAATCTTGCATCTTGAATTTTGCCAACATGTCCTTAATGTACTTTCTTTGAGTGAGAAACAAACCATGATCTTTGTAGACAACTTCCAAACCTAGGAAGTAGGTAAGTGAACCCAAATCACTTATCTTGAACTCTTCTCTCATCTGATCTTTGATCTTCTTCATACCATCTGCATCATTTCCTGTCAATATAATATCATCTACATATACACATAGGTAGATGATCTGAGAATTACTCTTTTTAATAAAGAGTGAAGGACCTGCCTTGCTTGGTTGAAAGCCTTTGTCCTGCAAGAATGAAACAAGCCTGAAATTCCAAGCTCTTGGGGCTTGCTTGAGACCATACAATGCTTTGTTAAGTTTACACACATAATCAGGATAAACTTGATTCTCAAAACCAGGTGGTTGTGCCATATATACCTCTTCTGTTATCCAACCATTCAAGAATGCATTCTTTACATCTAGTTGAAGTATCTTCCAATTCTTGGAAGAGGCAATACTAAGCAAAACCCTAATAGTAGGCATCTTTGCCACAGGAGAGAAGGTATCCTCATAATCAATTCCCTGAGTTTGTGCAAAGCCTTTTGCTACAAGCCTTGCCTTATACCTGTTAATGGAACCATCAAAATTCTTCTTGAGTTTATAGACCCATCTTGAGCCTATTACCTTCATGGATGAAGTCTTGGGCACCAAATCCCAAGTGTTGTTTTCCTCAAGTGCTTCAATCTCTTCCTTCATTGCATGCTTCCATTCTCATTTTTCTTTGGCCTCTTCAAAGGATGATGGCTCCTCTTGATTTATGTCCTATGCTATGTAAATAGAATGTTTAGTTACTAATGAGGTGTCAAACCCATACCTTTCTGGGTTTTTTTTCCCTTATAGATCTTCTTAAGCCATGTTGTGATGATTCTGCCTCATGTCCAAGTTCCTACAATTTTGCTTTACCTTTAGACTTCCATGCTTTGATTTTTTCCATGTGAGTTTCTTCATCATCTTTTGAAGTATCTTGTTCTTCAATCTTTGGTTGATGTTCTCTGCCAAGCTTTGGAAAATCTTGTTCAAGGTCATATGGCAATTTGACCTTCCTGCATGAATCTTCATACCATGAATTGTTCTCATCAAAAACTACGTCTCTGCTTACCAAGAATCCTTTGTTGGTAGGGTTGTATAACCTGTAACCCTTTTGATTGTTGTCATATCCAATAAATACACACCTTTCTGCCTTTGGATCCATCTTGCCTCTAACCTGTGAAGGAACATGAGCAAAAGCAATACATCCAAAAATTTTACAGTGATCTAAGCTAGGTCTTCTTCCATTCCAAGCCTCATATGGAGTCATCCCATCAAGGGATTTTGAAGGCAACCTGTTAATCAAGTAAGTGGCTGTAGATACAGCCTCAACCCATAGATAATTAGGCAAATGCTTTTCATTTAACATGGACCTTGCAGCTTCAACAATTGTCCTATTCCTCCTTTCTGCCACTCCATTTTGCTCAAGAGTGTACCTTGTAGTTACCTCTCTTTTGATTCCTCTTTCTTGAAGAAAAGAATCAAACTCATGGGAGAAGTATTCTCCCCCTCCATCTGACCTTAGCCTTTTTAGTGATTTACCTGTTTGATTCTCCACAAGAGCCAAATATCTTTTGAAACATGAAAAAACTTCGTCTTTGTGTTTCATAAAGAATAGGATAGTCCATCTGCTGCAATCATCAATAAAGGAGACATAATACCTTGATCTAGATATTGAAGCTTCCTTGCTAGGTCCCCATACATCTGTATGAACCAACTCCAAGAGATCTCCATGCATATAACCTTTCTTCATGAATGGTAACCTGTGAGACTTTCCAAATTGACATGCACTACACTAATAAATCATATGTTATTTGGACAAGTTAGGGAGTCCAAGTACACTTTGGTTCCTACAAATTTGCTTTAATGACCTTTCACCAATATGTGCTAACCATTTGTGCCATACTTCCAATTCTGTGAGTGTTTGACTACCATAATTAAAGAGAGGAATGTTTCTAGTGTCTTGTAATTCAAATGTGAACAATCTACCTGTCTCTTTACCTTTTGCAATTCTTCTAAATCCTTGACTTGGATCTTCAACAAATGCTCTTGCTTTTGTGAACCTGACTTGCAGCCCTTTCTCTACTATCTGCCCAACACTTAATAAATTCTTTGTAATGGTAGGGACATAGAGTACCTTACTGAGTAGGTTGATGTTTCCATCAGGTGCTTTGACATTTCCTATTTTCTCCACAAGGTGTCTTGTATCATCTCCTGTTTGTACTTCATGCTTATTCCTTGGATCTTCTAAATCTGATATGAGTGCCACATTTCCTGCCACATGATTTGAACAACCTGAATCTCTGTAGAAAACATGCTCATCAGATTTACCTTGTGGCATAGCCATGTTCATGATCAATAATGAATCCTCTTTGTTTGATTCTTCTATGTAGTTATTGAAGTCTCTCCTTCCTTTGTAGCCTCCTTGATAGTTTGAATGATTGTAGTTGTTGTAGTTGCCATGATAATTGTTGAACATTCCTCTTGAGTAGCCATAACTTCCTCTATTGTATCCTCTCCCTCTTTGATTCCTGGAATTCCTAAAGCAATTTTTAGTTGTATGATTAGTTAATCCACAAATAGAACATGAGTTGGAGTCTTGGGATCTCCCCATGCCTTGTCTACCTCCTCTTCCTCTACCTCTGCCATGTCTTCCTCTACCTGCATAGTTAGCTTGATATGTTCCTGCTTCATCATCCACTTTCTTTGACTTTCCTTTGTTTTCTTTGGACTTGCTTTTATCAGTATATAAGGCTGAAGATTGATTACCTTTAGAGATTTCTCCATTTTTGATAAGCTTTGCCTCTTGAGTAAGTAGTTGTCCAATGAGTGTAATGAAATCAGGTACATGCATGTCCATGTACAAATCCATAGTTGTGGTGAATGCTTCCCACTTGTTATCTGTCTTCAAGCCATTGATGACCTGCCTTACAATTTGCTCTTCATCTATTACCTCTCCAATGAGATCTGCTATCTCCTTGAGCTTTGTGACAAAATCAGTCACATTTTGTTTGGGAGCTTTCTTGAGAGTTGTGAAATCCAGCCATAGTTGATGCTTCCTAGCTTTGGTATAATTACCTCTATCTAATTTGTCAATTGATGAAGGAAATCCATCTGCCATGTTGTCCAACCTTGCTCTGATACCACTGTGAAGACATGGATATATATGTGCTTGAAGATGAAGAGGTGTTGCAAAATCCTTGATCTACACCAGCCAAATGAACTCCAGAAGTATGTGGTGGGACCATTTAGCTTGCCAATCGATGTATTAGACACCCTATGTACCTTGGAAGATCACTTCCAAAAAGATAGATCAAAACAGATAAGTTGGAGTTAGCTCAGAGGTGAAGAACTTGCTATTTTGGTTCATACACCTGTCCAATGTTTTGCATAATTCTCTGAGCACACGAGCAATTAGCTTAATTCCTTTTGGGGAAGTCTAGTTAGCTTAAATATCTAACTTTCAAGAGTAATCTCATAAAAATTAATGAACACACACTGAGAATGATGTTTAACAAGTGATGACATCATCCCAATTTTCATGGGTTGTTACAGTAATGAGACTAGTGAGTAGATGAACATAACTCAAGATTTAAGAATCCAATGATTAATTTCCTTATACTAGACAGTATGCTGAATCCAACAAGCTTTAAATCATTGAATTTGGGTAAGTACACACTGAGAAACAGCTCTGACAAGATGAGTAAAAAAGTCGGGTACCTCACAGAGAAGTGAAAATGAACAGACAGGGTTGACTTCAATTAAACATAAATGAAATGAAAATTGGTGATCATATAGTAGACTTATAGAGCAAACTTTACCAAGTTAAATCACTAAAAATGATGCACCAAGCTCAGAGAAACCATCTCCGCAATTTGACTGAGAAAACTGAGAGATATGGCAGTGAGTAGTACACTTCACAAGAACATGGAAATATGAACTCAAATGATCATGAAAATGAAAGTGTATTGATTGTACAATACAATGGACTTACTGATACATATGTGTGCCTTAGATTCACACCTTGATATGACATAAAGCTCAGCTCTTCGAGGTCTTCTCTGAGGTCTCTCTAACCACAACTAAAGTTGCCATCTATTTATAGTTGAGCTTAGGAGGCTAACTTCCCTCAATCACTCTCCAATCAATTAGTGATTGATTTGATTCTCTATCTACCACAAATCATGAATTCGTGGCTCCTCTTTCCCTTTTTGATCAAGTGGACTCAATCACTTAAGATTCTTCCACTTTTACATTAAGTAAAGTCTTCAAAAGTTACAAGAGGTAGTTCACAAGTGAACTTTACATTGTCTTCATTTTAAGGCTTCTTCTTTGAGTTTGTGGGACTCAAGCCAATACTTAGGCTTGTCATAGACTTGCTCCAACATAGTCCATGTATACTTCCTCCTGTAACTCATCATGTAGGAAAGCATTCTTCACATCCATCTGATGCAAAGTCCATCCTTTTGTTGTAGCTAATGCAACAAGTGTTCTGACAGTAGACATTTTAGATACAAGACTGAATGTTTCCTCATAATCAATTCCATATGTTTGGGCATATCCCTTTTCTACCAATTGTGCTTTGTACCTGATTATGCTACCATCAGCATTGTGCTTTACCTTGTAAACTCACTTGCAGCCTATGGGTTTCTTTCCTTGGGGCAATGGAACTAGGTTCCATGTATCATTTCCTTAATGTGTAGACATCTCCGCATCCATAGCTTTTTCCCAATTTGCATTTCCAATTGCATCTTCAAAACAAGAGGGTTCAACGTCTTGTATTACCCTTGTCATGTAGGCACAATGACGAGCCATCTAACTATCATATGCCAATCGTTGCACTGAATTCCACATCCTCCCAGATCTTCTCAGTCCTGGCTCACTTCTCCTTGTATCAACTACATGTGCCTTTCTTACTCCTGGAGTCTTCATAGAGGGCAATCCAAGTTCCTCATCAAGACTCTTTTCTGAACTGCTTGAATCTCCATCAACATCTTCAAAACCTTCAGATGTTTTATTACTAGCACAAAGTTTTTCTTTACCTTTCTTGGATGTATTTGAGGAATTTGTTGGACTAAAATTTCCACGCAATCTTCCACTCCATGGGTTTGAATTGGAACTATTCCTTGGTGATGCATCCGGTCCACTGAAAACTTGAGATTCTACACTCAATTTTTCAGCATTTTCTTTGTCATTTGATTCAAGATTAAGCCCATTTTTGGCATTTGCATAGAAGCTTGAAATTTCATCAAATATCACATCTCTGCTCACCTTCACCTGTCGTGTGAGTGGGTTGAAACATTTATATCCCTTTCATTCAAGGGAGTATCCAATGAAGATACATTTTTTTGCTTTTGGATCAAGCTTCGTCCTCAACTCATCTGGAACATGTACATATACAATACAACCAAATACTTTCATATGTGATAATTTTGGCTTTTTACCTGTAAACTTCTCTTCAAGTCTAACTTGATGTATATCAATATTCAGAGTTCTATTCATGATATATACAATAGTATGCACAACTTCTACCCAATAACAATGAGGCATATTCTTCTCAGCCATCAAGGCTCTTGCTATTTCTGCAATATGTCTATTTTTTTGTTCAACAATACCATTCTGTTGTGGTGTGTACCTACATGAAAATTGACGTCAAATTCCATGACTTTTAAGAAAGTTGTTGAACTCATTTGACATGTATTCAGCTCCTCCATCAGATCTTAATGTTTGAATATACTTCCCTGTCTGCTTTTCCACCATAGCTTTAAAATTCTAAAAGTGAGTGAACACCTCACTCTTATCTTTCATGAAATATACCCATACTTTTCGTGTATGGTCATCAATGAAAGTAACATAAAATCTGCAGCCATTCATAGATGTGGCCTTTGCAGGACCCCAAACATCTGTATGTACTATTTCTAGCACATTCTCACTAACATGCTTGTCATGTGGAAATGATGCTCTTGACTGTTTACCAAATTGACATGCTACACATACCTTTTGCATTTCTGCAACCTTGAAATTTGGTAGTCCATTGACAATCTCCTTTGACTGCATCAATTTCAGCCTTTGAAGATTTGCATTTCCAACTCATTTGTGTTAGATCTCTATATCAGCAATAACTTCTACACCTTTTGCAAACATGGCTACATTCATTTCAGGAATTTTCACATTTAAGGTGAACATCCTACCCACTTTGTTTCCTTTGGCAATCAATCTTCCATCATGTTTGTACTCTTCTACATATAACCCATCGGCATTGAATGTGACTTGTAATCCCTGGTCAACCATTTGTCCAACAGAAACCAGATTCTTTGTTATATTTGGAACATGCATCACATCATCAAGATGTTTTACCTTTCCATCCTCCATAGATAGTGCTACGTTTCTTGTATGCTCGATAAGGTGTGATGTGTCATCACCTATTTCAACATATCTAGGAACTGGCAATTTTTGCAAAGTACTAAACCATTCTACATGATTGGTCATGTGATTTGAAGCACCTGAATCAACATACCATACATTATTATTCAATTTTGAAACACCAGTAGACATTGTATTCATCATGTGATGTTGAACCATGAACAACTTCACAGAATCATCTGCACTTGTGGATGCATAGTTGTTTTGCTATCTTCTCTTATTTTGATTCTTCAACTTGCAATCATGTTCAAAGAGTCTAGGTTTACCACAATTCCAACATCCTTTACTATCATTACTTGAATCATTTCTTTGGAAATTTCTGCAACCTCTTTGGCCCCCCTGCCTCGAAATTGTCCTCTTCCTCCTACATGATTATGTTGTTGACCTTGGTCTTGGTGATTGTGTCCTCTTCCACTTCCAAAGCCTCCGCCTCTTCCTCTTCTTGAGTAGAATACCTGCTCAGAACAGGGTTTTCCTTGGGATTTTGAATCCTCACCAAGATTTGTTTCTTCAATAATCAGCATAGATACGAGATCAGCAAAAATTGGAATATTTTCCTTGGTCTGTATAGAAGTTCTGAACTGCTTATATGCAGCTACGAAGGCACACTTCCACCTTATCATCATCATCATCTACATTCACACCAATAGATGCAAGTGACTCACATATGCTTTTGATTTTCAGAGTGTAGTCACTTACCGACATGCCCTTTTTCTCTAGTGTATGCAACTTGTTCTTGAGTTGCAATTCTCGTGCCTTTATATTGGTCTCATACAATGTGATCAAATTGTTCCAAGCCTCTTTCGAAGTCTTGTGCCCAATCATGCTATCTTGTATGCTAACAAATAGCCAATACATTACCTTTCTTGCTTCTTGATTCCATTCTTCATACACTCTTAACTGGTCTACAGTCCAATTCCTCTGTGGTAACTGTAGAGCATTTTTGTTCTCTCCTTCAATGTATTTCTAGTAGCCGTTTCCCATAAGGAAATTCATCATCCTGAATCTCCAAGCATGGAATTTGTTCTTGTCTAGCTTATCGCTCATAAGCTGACTCATTCCATCTGCGTTTTCCATTTTTGCAACTATTCACAACACTGCAAAACACTACAAGCAACACTTCTGCTTGAACACTGTCACACTATGATGTGACAGTTAGATCTCAGAAAAACACAGTTTTCATGTATCTACAGTACACAAAATCACTTGAAATTCTTGATCTGGAACATATGAGTGTTGTCAAACCCCCGATGCAAGTTACAATTTTGCAAGCTGACCTAGTTTTTCAGTGGGCCCCACCTTGTGAGCCCAAAATAGAGGTCGAGATGGCTCTAAAACTTGGATCAGACAAAAGCGAGTGACCCTAAAGGGATAACTCGTGAAAATATTTTGAGCTCTTCTACCTTCACGCCAATTTTTGTAGCAATCTGAGGTCGTTTGTGAATCGCACTTTCTATGTGCCTTCTCGCGTACTCTTCACCGTCGGCCTTCTCCACGAGCTCTCTATAGCCACATTGGCTTTGATACCATGTCACAAGGAAGGAGATAAGGAAGAGAGCTCACACACACAATCTCATAATCAAGGAGAAGCACACACATAGATTGAGGCAAGGAAGAATGATCTTCTTCTTCTTCTTTCATTACATAAAAGGAAACTACAAGAATGAGCTAAAAACAAGAATACAACAAGTGCAATATATAAAGATTAGTACATAAGGAAAAACCTAATGTCCGCGAATGAGTGAGCTGGAAAGAAACAAATTTGCTATCACTCTCGGTAGATAAATCTAATAAAGCTAAATGAGGAGAAATGAAAAAGTGATACGTGTTATCTGGGATCATCACATGTTGAGCTTGATATCGCAACACTTGATACTTTATGTCGATGATATGTTGATTACGGGGAAGTCCTCTTATGATTTTTCATTTCTCAAAAATAAGTTGAGTGAGACATTTGATATGAAGGATTTGGGGGATTCCACACATATTCTTGGCATGCTCATTACTTGTGCTAAGAGTAAAAGATGCATATACTTGTCTCAAAGTAAGTACATATCCAAAGTACTTCACAAGTTCATTATGTATAGTGGAAACACATTGAGTACACCTTTAATCACATATCTAAAGTTGGTAGTCTCTATTTGTCTCCATAGTCACTTTGGCCATGTTGGCCTTTAGTGGGAGATTGTTACTATTATTGTCCATGTGAAAGACCAAATGGCTGTTAGACTCTTTTTTATATGTTCCTTAATAAAACAGATAGTGGCTTGGTGAGCCGCATACTATAAGTTCGATCACATTTGTAACACCTAAGAAATTTGTGTTCGTGCTCCCCTACTATGTGTTTTCTACATATTCTATAGGCCCTATGCAGAGTACTGTGTGCAACATCCAGAGCTCGGTTTTATACTACGAGAGTATCATTGTGGAGCTCTTTAAAGGAGAGTCCATCATGGTGCATCACCATCACAATACACCAGAAGACATTTTGGAAGTTGCTGTGATTACAGGACATGATGTTGAGCTTGAGGAGGAGTGTTGAGATATCAAGCTCAACATGTGATGATTGAGGATGAAGCGTACCACCATTTCAAAACTCTAACATGTTAGTGGTTATGCTCATATATGTCAGGGATAATTTTTAGTGAGCTTTACCAGATTTATCTACCGAGAATGATGGTACATTTTTTTCTTACAAACTCACACATATGTGGACATAAGGGTTTTCTTTATGTTTTATTCTTCATATATTGTACTAGTTGTATTATAGTATTAGGTCATTCTTGTATATTCTCTTTATGTAATAGAAGAAGCACAAGAAGATCATTCTTCCGTGCCTCAATGTGTGTGTACTTCTCTCTTTGTGTGTGAGAGTGTGTGAGGGCTCTCTTCCTTATTTTCTATCTCATGACAAAAAGAACCACCAAGATCTCCACCTAGTGCTCTGATACCATGTCGAGAGTACACAAGTGGAAGAAAAATGAAAAGAAGGGTGTACTAAAAAAATGAAAGAGTGTGGCACTCAAAGTGAGTAGACTGAGAAATGGGTAAACTCATATGGATTAGAATGAACTTGCCAAGAGCATGAAGTGGGCTCTCCAAGCTTCTAACCAAGTACAAAGTGGGGGAGAGGCCCTCTTTATATACAGTTGGAGGATGCTCTCCAAAGTACATCATAATTCTCCTTGAAGGATAATGAGTACAAGGTAGAACCAAATGGCAAGGTACCTGAATACAATGAGATACAACTAAAATAATATGAAATGAAGTGTCTCCTAGATTAAAAAAATGGAGATTCATACATATGGATACGAGATAACTAAAATCATGCCATCAACAAAATCAAAGAGGAAATTAATAAACTCTTAGAAATAGGACTCATATATGAGATTGAGCACTCTAAATTGGTATCCCCCATGGCGGTTGTGCCAAAGAAAAATGGAAAGCTAAGAGATTACATCAATCTCAAGAAGAATAATCGAGCAACCATAAGGGGTAGTTATCCATTACCCATTATGAATCATCTTTTGGAAAGAGCAACAAGCAAGGAGCTTTATAGTTTTCTAGATGGATTTTTTTGTTATGACTAATTTATGATGTTGCTAGAAGACCAACATGAGACTGCCTTTGCTATTGAGTGGGTATATACACATTTGAAGTGATATTGTTCATGTTGATAAATGTCCCCACCACTTTCCAAAGTTTGATACGGCATGTGTTCAAAGAATTTCATTGAACATGTTTAGAAGTACACATGGATTAACTCTTCACAAAGATCTAAGCATATCATCTCAACATTGGAAAAGTTTTTTGCAAAACATAGATAATATAGTGTCTCTTTAAAGCCCCAAAAAGTGTATTTATGGTAACACAAAGTAAAATCTTGTGCACATAGTCTCCAAGAATTGACAAGGTCAAAGCAATAGTTAATTTGGCTAAGCCAAGAAATGTTAAGGAAGTATAAGCTTTTATGGGACATTGTGGGTACTATCATCAGTTTATTCATATGTATGTAATTTTTCGCATGTCCCCTATATGATTTGATCATAAATTTGAATGGATAGAGGAGTATGACAAGGCTTTTGAAAAAAATAAAACATAAATTCATAATCGCCCCAACATTAAAAGCAACAAGTTGGAATTAAATATTCCATGTTCACATTGATGCATCTAACTACACCGTAGGATGCACATTAGTGTGACTTACAGATGAAGGAAGACTTGATTTTCTGATCTCCTATGCTAGAAGGCACCTCATAGTGTAGATCATAATTACATGACAATTTAATGAGAGGGTTTAAGAATGATTTATGTGGTTAAGAAATTTAGACACTATTTGCTTGAAAATAAATAAAAATTTTAGCTGATCATCAATCTCTTCTCTATTAAGTGAATAAACCCTACAATATTAGAAGATTATTCTGTTTGTTTCTCCTTTGAATGGAATTTGACTTTGAGGGTCCATTTAAGAAAGGTAATACACATATATATGTGGATCACCTCTCTATTTTAACAAATGGCAAACCTTCACAAGGATTTGATGCGGTTCCATAATGGAACAAACCCTATGTTCTTGTACTCATTTATATGCCATCAACATTCATATCTTCCCATAGAAAAGCACATGATAATAGAGCCAAAACTTCTTCAAATTATTGTTGGAAGCATCTAACAATGCAATGGAAGAGGTATCCTATCATGTTGTGTAGATGATGATGAAAAGTGGAATCTCATTGTGCAAGCCCATTACTCAACTTTGGGATGACACTTTCCTCATATTAAAACATTGCAAAACTTGAGATGTTTAGGTGTATATTGACTGCACATGGCCAATGATGTTACTTTTATGAGAAGTTAAAAGCATCTCTATAATCTAGGGCTAACAACCTAATCAACTACTATTTGGAAGCTATCTTCAAATTCAGTCTCAAATTGATCTTGATTTGGGGAGAATGTGGTTGGAGTATTTTGTGCAAAAATCCTTGGATGTTGTTGGTCCACTTTGAGCCTTTATTTGAAGCTTAACCTTTCAATATCAATGTGATGTTGTTTTTATTGGAACGTTCGAAGATCGGGTAGACCATAAATGCATTTCTAATTGTAGAGAAATATAAGAAGGTCAAGTTTACATAAGTTACAATATTTGTCATCAAACTAGTACTCATTTTTTCTTTACTTTTTTTAGTTTGAAAATATTATAAATTTCATTAAAAAATCTAAGAATACATTAAGATTTACCTTCTATAAAGTAAGAAGCCAAGGTTGTGTTCTTTTTCAGTCTCTCTTGCTCTCTGTAAACAACACATGAGACTCTCACTCTCACACGCACTCTCCTCTCTCAAATAAGATAAAGATTGCAAAATTTCCTTATTCTACTTTACCTATCAAAGTAGACATAGCACGAGAGAGAGAGATATATATATTCAATCTTTCAAAAATAGAAAAAATTCTTCCGCACAAGGAAAAAAAATCCTTTTGATGCACATAAGATTTGAAAGAGATGCCTTGCTCTCTTGAACACTTGCAATAAACTTTGTTGCAAAGAGACAAAAAGATTATTCCATGTCGACACAACCACCTCAAAAAGGCATTGATTTTTATTTCATCATAGAATTTGATATTGATCCTTATCATGATTTAACTATCTCTATTGTTTTTTAGTCCTCTTAAAGCAACCCCACTATTCTGTGGAGAATGAGTTCTCCTATGCGCAACGGAAGTGTGTAGTGAGCCCTTGTATGTCCAGCACTTGGACAAGCATCTGCACCTTAGATAGCTTGCTGCTCTCAACAAAAAACTCAAATGGACTTTATACTTTAGTCAATCAAAGTAGACAAAGAGAGCTTTCTAACAAGCTATAAATGACTTAATTTGGACAAGTTTTGATTAGGAAACACAATTGTCAAAGATGAACTACCTGTCCACATAGGTATGCTGAAGAACTGAGCTTCACTCTCGGACTGATCGCTCTCTGAATATATATCCTTTGCAAAAGATATAAGGTACACAGAACGTAGACACAAATAGCTTTCCAACAACCTAAAAATCAAGTAATTTGGATGAGTTTTGATCAGGAAACTCAACTCACCAAGATAGACCACCTGCACACATAAATACACTATAAAACGAGACTTTACTCTCTGATAGATATCTCACAAAGTATGAATGATCTGAGTGAGATATTTAAGACAATGAACGTAGATGCCAAGAGCTTTCCAACAAGACAAAAATCATGCAATTTGGATATGTTTTGGTTGGGAAAGTGAACCGACCAAAATAGACTACCTATCTACACAGGTATACTGAAAAACTGGACTTCACTCTTTCACTGATATCTCACAAACTACATAAGCTTTCAAAGAGATATTTGATATGCAGAAAGTACACAAGATAATGTTTCCAATGAATGTTTAAATGCACAAAATGGTTACACGAGCTCTGCAACAGAGCTATGTACAAACTAACGTGCGGCTGGAAGGAGTCTAAGGGAAAACCAAAATGACAAAATGGCTAGATCCGACTACTGGGAGCTCTTGCCTCTTTCTCTCCTCATTTTGAATGTGCCACTTCACTTTTATAACCAATGAACATGTGAAGAAGTTTGTGCCTCCTTCTTAACTCACCACTTTCTCCACTACATGCTACTAACTACAAGGCAAGATATTGTATCTCTTACTCATCATGAATTTTGACTAGACTTTTTCTTTTATTATTTTTTCCTTTTTTCCTCCACTTTTTTCTTTATCTTTATAGTTGGTAAATTTATCCAAGCATGGCTCATATGAAAATGAGCTTGTACATTTATCTTCAACACTCCCCCTCAAGCTCATTTGCGAGTTATCTTCATCCATGTCCTTCAAATTTATCGCATCCTTGAAACCTTTGAGTTTAGAAGCATCCAAGAACTTTGTAAACATATCTGCAACCTGCTCTTTGGTTCTGATGAACTTTACCTCCACATCTTTGCTCAGCACCTTCTCCCTTACATAGTGGTAGTGGACCTCTATGTGCTTGCTCCTTGCATGAAACATAGGATTGCTTGCCAAGTAGATACTTGACATGTTATCACCGTATATAGGGATGGTTCCAACTTGCACTCCAAGATCAGCCAATAGCTTTTTAATCCACATTGCTTCACATGTGGCAAAAGCTAATCCTCTATATTCAGCCTCCATAGATGAAAGTGCAACAGTAGGTTGTTTCTTTGAGCTCCACGTGATAGGTTTGCTTCCTATCATGAACACATAACCTGAGGTTGATCTTCTATCTTCCTTTGAGCCTGCCCAATCAGCATCACTAAAGCCTTTGACCTGCAATTCTTCATCAAACTTGTAAAACAAGGCATGATTAACTGTATGCTTTATGTATCTCAACACTCTCTTGGCTGAATTTAAGTGTTCACTTGTCGGGGCTTGCATAAACTGAGAAAGTACACCAACAATATAAGACAAATCAGGTCTTGTAATGTTTGCATAGATCAATGATCCTACAATGCTTTTGTATGTCGTTACATCTTCCAATGGTTCTCCATCATTTGAACAAATCTTTGTATTTGTGTCCATGGGTTGAGTGAGTGGTTTGCATTCACTCATTCCAAATCTGAAAAGAACATCCAACAAGTACTTCCTTTGCATCAAGTAGATGCCACTCTTTCCATAAACAACTTCAATTCCTAAAAAATATTTCAGCTCCCCAAGATCTGAAATTTTAAACTCCTTACCAAGCTTCCTTTTGATATCTTTAATCCCTATAACATCATTTCCTGTTATGATGAGGTCATCGACATATATGCAAATATATACCTCTCTATTTTCTTCCTTCTTCATGTACAACGAAGGATCTGCACTACTTGGGTTGTATCCACACTTAGTTAGATACTCTACCAATCTCTGATTCCATGCTCTTGGTGCTTGCTTCAAGCCATAAAGTGCCTTCTTCAACCTGCAAACAAAATCTGGATGGTTTTCATCTTCAAATCCAACCGGTTGACTCATGTATACCTCTTCTTGTAGTTCTCCATTGAGAAAGGCATTTTTGATGTCGAGTTGATATAGTGGCCATCTCCTTGAAGCACCAATTGCTATTAAGGTTCGGATAGTTCCCATCTTTGCAACGGGGCTGAAAACTTCATCATAATCTATGCCTTGTGTTTGTTTAAATCCTTTGGCAACTAATCTAGCTTTATATCTAGCTAGTGAACCATCAGCATTCCTCTTTACTTTAAACACCCATTTGTTTGGAACAATCTTCATACCTTCTTTCTTTGGCACTAGCTCCCATGTGTGATTATCTTTGAGAGCTTTGATCTCCTCTTTCATAGCTTGCTTCCATTCCTTTTGTGTGCAAGCTTCTTCATATGTCTCAGGCTCTTTGTCTTTGATAACCTGCATCATGTATGCAAAATGTGTCGCCATAAAACTATCATAACTCAACCTTTGAGTTGGATACCTTGTCCTTGAAGATCTTCTTTCATTGCCTTTAGAGAGTTGCTTCTTTAACCTATTTAGCTTTACCATCAGAGTGATTACCTCTTCATATTCTTCTTCACTTGCATCTACCTCACTGTTTGGAGTAGCACTTGCATCTTTGGCTCTACTATGAGCTGAATTTGGAGACAAAGAATGGCTCCCCCTCCATGTTGAACATTCTTCATTTGATGTAGATGCCTCTGGACCTGAAGCCTTTGTGCTTGATTGTTGAACTTCTCTTTGATTTGTTCCTGCATAATCATCACAATCTTCTTCAAGAATCTTTTCCTTTCCTTTATCTTCATACCATGGTCTTAGTTCATCAAAGACTACATCTCGCGAGACTCTTAATTCCTTTGTTCTAGGGTTGTAACACTTGTATCCTTTTTGCTCCGTCGAGTAGCCGATGAAAATGCATTTTTCTGATCTTGGTTCCATCTTTGTTCTAACTTCTTGTGGAATGTGAACAAAGCAAACACATCCAAAAACTTTGAGGTGTGTAAGATCAGGTTTCTTACCAGAATATACCTCTTTTGGAGTCAAGTGATGTATTCCCGATGTTGTGCACCTATTCATCAAGTAAATGGCGGTTGTGGTAGCTTCAGCCCAATAGTACAATGGTACCTTCATCTCGTTGAGCATGCATCTTGCAATTTCAGCAATTTGCCTATTTTTCCTCTCAGCTACTCCATTTTGTTGTGGTGTGTACCTACAAGTGAACTGCCTTTTGATTCCATTCTCTTGTAGAAAATCTGAAAATTCTTTGGAGAAGTATTCTCCTCCACCATCGGACCTTAAGGTTTTGATAGACCTTCCTGTTTCCTTTTCAACTTCAACTTTGAATCTTTTGAATATAGAAAACACCTCTGATTTTTGCTTCATACAAAACAACCATACCTTTCTTGAGTGATCATCAATGAAGGTGACAAAAAATCTATTACCAGCCATTGATGCCTCTTGGGTTGGTCCCCATACATCCGTATGTATCAAGTCCAAGACATTTGGAGCCACATAATTACTCCTCTTGAATGGCTGCCTCGTTTGCTTTCCTAGTTGACAAGCTTCACATAACTCATGTAGTCCAATGCTATTAAATTTTGGAAGACCTCTTACCACTTCATGTTTGCTCATGTCCTTCAGCTTTGGAATGTTGATGTGTCCTATTCTTTTGTGCCATAAGTCCAACTCTGAAATCTTCTTGTTCCCACATTGAATGTTCATGACCTTTCCATGTGGATGTTGGACATCCAAAGTGAACTTCCTTCCTTCTCTTCTACCTCGAGCAATGACCTTGAAGCCTTCTTTTGGATTCTTTATGAAGCATCCATTCTCATTGAATATGACATGATAACCCTTCTCTACCATTTGTCCTACTGAAATCAAGTTCTTTGAAATTGTAGGAACATGAAGAACATTAGATAGTACCTTTGCTCTGCTTGTATCTCCAAGCCTTATATCTCCAATGTGTTCAATCATGTGTTGAGTATCATCACCTGTTTCAACACATCCTTTTCCACTTGGTGCCTATACATTAGTGAACAAACTTCCTTGGCATGACATATGGTTACTACAACCTGAATCAATGTACCATTTTTTGTCATCTTCACAAGAGCTTCTATACTCATGTCTCATTGCAAGTAGTGTGTCCTTGCTTCCTTCACTTGAGGTGCTTGCATAGTTGCTTTGGTTCCTTTGATTGCCTCCATTTGGTCTTCCATTGTTCAACCAACAATCACTAGCATAGTGTCCTACTTTACCACAATGATAGCATGTTATACCTTTATGAGAATTGTAGGAGCTTCGGCCTCTTCCTCTACTTCTACCTCGACCTCTTCCTTGTGTGTTGGCATTCGATGCATCCTTGTTGTCTTCCGAATTGTTTTGATTGTAGTTGGAGTGGTTGTGACCTCTTCCTTTTCCTCTTGAGCCTCCTCTTGAGTTTCTTCCTTTGCCTCGACCTACATATAACATTTGGTTGTGGCTGTCCTTTCCTTTGGGACCACTGAAGCTAAGCTCTTCTGTGACAAGATGAGGGATTAGTTGTTCAAAACCTGGATATACATCTTTCAAGTTAATGGAAGTTATTAAAGGCTTCCATCTTTCATCTTCTCTCAAGCCATTGAGAGTATAACACACAAGATCTTCGTCTTCAACCGTTGTGCCAATAGAAGCTAAAGCATCGCTTAGCTCTTTAATCTTCAAAGTATATTCAGCTATGGATTGACTCAAACTTTTCTTGATTGTGTTCAACTCATTCTTGAGTTGAAGTTTCCTAGCTTTGGTATTTGTCGAATACATCCTTTCAAGAGCTTCCCAAGCATCCTTAGCTTTCTCTAGATGTTGAATATGACCTACCATGGCATTATTAATGACTTGCGAAATAAGGAACATGACTCTCCTATTCCTCTCCTCCCATTCTTTTGCTTGCCTCCTTTGGACTTCGGTGGCCATAGCTTGATTGATTTGAGGTTGAGCATCATCGCCGCTCACAATACCCCATAAGCCTTTGCCCATTAGGTAGTTGGTCATTCTAAACCTCCACACTGGATAGTTATCCTTATCCAACTTCTCTACTTGTTGGCCCAAGTCAGCCATTGAAGAGTATCAAAGACTTTGAGAGTTACCTCGAATAGTTATAGTCCTCTGCTCTTGCGTTTGTGAAGCTCCTCCTTGTTTTAGAGCTCCTCTTTTGCTTTTCTTTATCTCCAGCTCTGTTGATGAAGCTTCAGCACCAAGTTTGCTCTGATACCAACTGTGGAGAATGAGTTCTCCTATGTGCAACAAAAGTGTGTAGTGAGCCCTTGTATGTCCAGCACTTGGACAAACATTTGCACCTTAGATAGCTTGCTGCTCTCAACACAAAACTCAAATGGACTTGATACTTTAGTCACTCAAAGTAGACAAAGAGAGCTTTCTAACAAGCTATATATAAATGACTTAATTTGGGCAAGTTTTGATTAGGAAAGACAAGTGTCAAAGATGAACTACCTGTCCACACAGGTATGCTAAAGAACTGAGCTTCACTCTCGGACTGATAGCTCTCTTTATATATATCCTTTGAGAAAGATATTTGGTACACATAAAGTAGACACAAATAGCTTTCCAACAACCTAAAAATCAAGTAATTTGGATGAGTTTTGATCAGGAAACGCAACTCACCAAGATAGACCACCTGCACACATAAGTACACTATAAAACTGGACTTTACTCTCTGACAGATATCTCAAAGAGTATGAATGATCTGAATGAGATATTTGAGACAATGAAAGCAGATGCCAAGGGCTTTCCAACAAGACAAAAATCACGCAATTTGAATACATTTTGGTTGGGAAACTGAACCGACCAAAATAGACTACCTATCTACATAGGTATACTAAAAAACTGGACTTCACTCTTTCACTGATATCTCACAAACTACATAAGATTTCAAAGAGATATTTGATATGCAAAAAGTATACAAGATAAGCTTTCCAATGAATGTTTAAATGCACAAAATGGTTACATATGCACTGAGATATGAGCTCTGCAACAGAGCTGTGTACAAACTGACATGCGGCTTGAAGGAGTCTAAGGGAAAACCAAAATGACAAAATGGCTAGATCCGACTACTGGGAGCTCTTGCCTCTTTCTCTCCTCATTTTGAATGTGCTCCCACTTGACTTTTATAAACAATGAACATGTGAAGAAGTTTGTGCCTCCTTCTTAACTCACCACTTTCTCCACTACATGCTACTAACTACAAGGCAAGATATTGTATCTCTTACTCATCATGAATTTTGACTAGACTTTTTCTTTTATTATTTTTTCCTTTTTTCCTCCACTTTTTTCTTTATCTTTATAGTTGGTAAATTTATCCAAGCATGGCTCATATGAAAATGAGCTTGTACATTTATCTTCAACATATTCAGCTTTCCATCTATCTCATAGTTTTTCTACATGTGGAAGAAATGTGCCTATTTTGGGATTTAACAACAAGTTTTCTTCAGACATGGGCACTCATGCTTTTTTAATGAGACTTATTTGAAATTTATGAATCTAGCCATTTTTTTAACATTTTACATCTATCCAGTATTTTTTCTACATGTGGAAGAAGTGTGTCTAGGGTGGGGTTTTTCACAACAAAATTTATAGAAACATTTTCACGTACATGGATTTTTAGTGAGTATGAATTGAAATTTTATGAATCCAGTTGTGGACATTTTCTACCCATCAAACTTAGCCACCTCTTCCTAAATCTATACATCCTGTGGTGTCCTACTCCTTCTTTTACACATTTATTCCAATATGCACATACAACACTAGAAATCTTCGCCTGATTTCTGTTTGCTTTCCATAGTGCAATTCATATGTTAGAATTCATTCTCAATTTTCTTAAACAAAGGACTACAAGAAAAATACCATGTACTCTTCCATAAAGACCCAAATCCAATATGATTAAGAAAATACTCAAATTTTTATCTTACATCCCATATCTATGTGCTTTTCTAGAGTGGAATTTATATGTGACAACCGATTCCTATTTGCTCAAATGAAGGACCATAATTTGAATGCCACGTACTATAAGGATAGATTGACATAGAAGCTTCACACAAGGGTAGAACACAAACACAAAGAATTATTACCACTACCTTATGTGAATGGAGTTTAGAGTCCGAAAGCCATGTTTTGATTGATGGTGAAAATTTGATGTATAAAAAAGATATTTTTCAAGTTTTCATTGAGCAATGGAATAATCTCACAATGAGGGTGATATCAAAAAGGATAGAGACTTTTTGTCCCATGATTTGGCATGTCTAAACCTAAAGGACCACTACTGTATGCGAATAACCATCTACCCTAACTAAGTCATATCTAACCAAAGGACCACTACCCTATAAGTTAATTGACTTGCATGGTGATGGAACTGTGTTGTTGCCCAATGTAATGAAGGTAGTCCGTCTGATGCCAATATGCTCTTAGAAGCAATTAAAAGTGACATACTAATGTACATCATGCTATTGCTTGACCACTAATTTAGTCCAAATGCCACTAGTTTTGGCTATCCTATTGCCATCCTATGGAAATTCTTGCCCACCATTTTGAAGGAAGCTTTCCATAATGCAATTATTCCATCTAACCCTACCTATGTTTTAAACTCTTAGACAATGGATTTTATGCTTCTTTTGAGCCTCTATGCTCTCAAAAGAGGTGGATATGAGGTGAAGAAGATTGAAAAAATGACCTTGAGATAGAGATTTCTAAAGTAATTGCTCCCCTTTGCTCTTTTCGTGGTTGAATATTCCTTCCACCACAAGGGGTTCTCACTTCAAATCAGCTAGTTCAACACTTAAAAGCACCTCTTGTAGGTGCGACTCCACACAAGAACTTTCTCTAATACCATTTTTGGGGAGAAGAAAATATTTGCAAAAAACGCTATGAATTTGATGGGCCTCCCAAGCACACTCAATGAGATACACTACTTCACTATTTTTGTACTTTCTCTTAACTCACTTGGCGAAGTAGATATCTTACATGAGCAAAGTAGGAAACATTAGATTACAACAAGCTATATATGACTTAGAATGGAGTAAGAAGTACAAGTAAATCAATCACATGCTTACAATGCTAGCCTTTGTTAATGTGTAGGTAGAGATATAATAGTGAAGGCATAAGCAAGTACATGGGCAACTAGCTTAAGCAATCAAGGGCTACTACTTGGAGTTAATACACTCATAGCACATTTTCAAATCACACAAAGACCCACATGGAATGTCCATAATATAAAAACTTGTTTTGTTGACAACTCAAAAACATCCCTATAGTCTAGGGCCAATAAAACAGTCAACTACTACTTAAAAGTTAACCTCAAATTAAAATTTCAAAATTGATCTTGATATGGGAAAAGTGTGGTTGGGAAATCTCCTGCAAAATTCCTTCAATGCCTTTGGTACACTTTGATCCTTTATTTGAAGCTTAACCACAAATGCATTTTTAATTGTAGATAATTGTAAGAGGATCAAATTAACATAGGCTACAATCTTTGTTATCCAAGTAGTACCCGTTCTTTCCCTTTTTTTGTTTTGCAATTTAAAATTTTTATAGATTTCATTGCGAAATATAAAAGTGCATTTACATTTACCTTATGTAAAGGAAGAAGCCAAGGGTATGTGCTTCTTTACTTGATCTTCTTACAACACATGAAACTCTCACGCTCACACACAATATCCTCTCTCTTACATAAGATAAAGAGTGTAATAAAACATTTTGATCATATTCCATCCCTTCTCTATTCACATATAAGAGTGGAACACAAACACAAAGAATTATTACCACTACCCAATGTTAATGGAGTTTAGAAACTAAAGATTTTTTTTTTATTAAAGGTAAATAATATATCCATATCAAAAAAATATTTTTCAATGTTTTAGCAAATGAAAACTCTTACAATGAGGGGATACTCATAACACATATAGACTTTTTGTTCTTTGAGTTAGCATGTCTAAACCAAAAATACTGTTATAGTTAGACGTCTACGGAAGCATGCGAACAGCACAAGGAAGAAGAAGAAGCTTGGAGCACAACATGCAATACTAAATTTATTACCACTAGAATGTACAAAGATAAGTAGCCCATTAGGGCAATAGGCATATATACAAGCCAAGGAAAAAAGAAACCTCCTAAAGAGGGAGAAAAGTGCTCCGGTGGTCCTAGAGTGTTCACACACATCACTACCTAAATATATCGACAAATCGCCCCTCGGAATGATGTGGTGAACAAGGATTTGGCACTCATGTAAGCTATGTGGAAATCACTCCACAAAAGGAAGTAAGCCCAAAGCTTTGCGGAAAGCTTCAAACTTCTCCCTAGGCAGAGCCTTCGTGAAAAGGTCTGCAATGTTCTCCTCCGTGGGTGGGCACATATGCCCAGCTCATCTCCCCAGTAGAGAACCTCTCCCTAACATAATGATAATGCACCTCAATGTGCTTAGTGCAAGCATGGAACACATGGTTCCTCGCAACTGCCAATGCACTCTGACTATCCATGAAGATGGTGGTGGCAAAAGACTGACCAACACCCAAATCAGCCATAAGGCATCTGAGCCACACACACTCAATAGTCGCTATGAAAGTTACCCTATACTCAGCCTCACAATTGGAAGTGGCCATAGTAGGTTGCTTCTTGCTCAGCCAAGATATGCATGAGCTACCAAGCATGAGCAAAAACTACTAGTGGATATACGAGTGTCATAGCAACCAGCCTAGTCAAAGTCAGAAAAAGCATGCAAATCTGGTCGTATTGATTCCCCCTTGGGATAAAACAACCCAAGTAGCCGGGTACCACTCAAGTAGCGAAAGATGCGCTTAACCGCCTGCCAATGCTTGACACCTGGGCAATGCATAAACCTGCTCATCTGCGAGACAAAAAACTGAATATCTGGTCGAGTAATGCATAAATAAATCAAGCATCCAACAGCCTACTGATAGAGAATAGCATCAAATGCATCTCTAGCATCATGAAGACTCAATCGTAAACTTGTCTCCATAGGAGTGGCAATAGGTTTACAGTCTTCAAGGCAAAAACACTGCAATAATGTGTCAATATATGTCGTTTGACACAAAGCCATTCCACCATCAACGTGCATAAACTGAATGCCCAAATAATGATGCAAATGCCCCAAATCAGACATCTCAAATGAGGCATGCAAATCAGCCTTAAAATCAGTAATATGCATGTTATGAGGACCAGTGAGCAGCATGTCATCAACATACACCACATTTACCAGAAGCACATCATTAGCACGCTTAACATATAAAGTGCTTTCAGTTGGACTGTTCTCAAAACCATGTGCAATGAGATAGGCATGTATCTTTTCATACCAAGCACGTGGTGCTTGCTTTAAACCATATAATGCCTTCTTTAACCTGCACACTTGGTTTTCATGCCCTTTCAGCACAAAGCCATGGGGATGGAAAACATACACTTCTTCATGCAAGTCACCATTCAAAAATGTTGTTTTAATGTCCAACTGATGTACATTCCAACCATGATAAGCTGCAAGTGCACAGATGCTCCGAACAGTAGTCATACGACATGTAGGTGCAAAGGCCTCATCAAAGTCAATGCCTCTTTCTTGTGCATAACCCTTTGCAACAAGCCTAGCCTTATACCTGTCAACTATTCCATCACGCTTACGCTTCAGCTTGTATATCCACTTAGTGCCAATGGCCTTCTTGCCAGGAGGCAAGTCACATAAAGACCAGGTACCATTTTTTATGATAGCATCATATTCAGATTGTATAGCAGCCATCCAATTTTTTGAATTTTGTGCTTCATCAAACCATATAGGCTCATTCTCATCACAGAGACTAGATGCAGCCATAGCATAGCAATCTGATGCAAAAGAGGCACTATGAGAGCCTAAACGAGTACGATATAACAAAGGTGCATCTAATTTGTTGTCCCGCAAAGTCTCCACCAGCCATTTTGGCATAGTTTTTGCCTGCTCAATATCAGCTCTCTCCTCAACAAGTGCATAATGTAAATCTGCATCAAAAATGGAATGATATGCATCATCACATGAAACCTGCAAAGGCTAAGAAGTTGCCTCATTAGGACTAGCACTAGACTGTCCACCTGTAAAAAGAGGCAGCAAAGTATCATACATGTCTTTGGAGCTAATAGATGTCTCCTTAGTACATGAAAGCAATGGATAAATAGCATCTTCCACAAAAACAACATCATGGCTAACTAGAATGTGTTTAGTCTTTGGATGATACAGACGATAGCCTTTATTGTTAGAACTGTACCCAACAAAAATACATTTTACTGCTTTATCATCCAATTTTCTACGATGTTGTTCAAGCACTAATGCATATGCCAGACAACCAAAAACACACAGATGAGCAAAAGATGGCTTCCGATCATGCCAAGCCTCATATGGAGTGATAGAATGCAGTGATTTAGTGGGACACCTCTTAAGTACATATGTTGCACACATAACAACCTCAAGCCAAAAACAATGTGGTAAAGCCTCGCTCTTGACCATACACTTCGCCATCTCCATGAGTGACATGTTCTTGCGTTCAGCAACTCCATTCTGTTGAGGTGTATACGGCAGTGTACACTAGTGTTTTATACCACGTTTAGCCAGAAATGCATTAAACTCAGAAGACATATATTTCCCCCCTCGATTAGAATGGAGGGTGCCCATTTCACATGCTGGCAGATTTTCAGCCAGAACCAAAAATTGTTTGAAGCACATAAACACTTCGGACTTTGCTTTCAATGGAGATACCCATGCATGCCTGGAAAAGTCATCAATGAAAGTCACAAAGTAGAGATAATTTCCAAAAAAGGGTGTTTGCATAGGACCACAGACATCACTATGTAAAAGTTGCAATTTCTGAGTAGCCCGAACTGAACCATATTTTGGAAAGGAGGAATGCTGCATTTTGCCCAAAATATAGCCTTCACATACATGTTTACCAGGTGCCTCAAGTTTGGTCAAAGAGGACACCATTTCAGATTTCTGTAGGCATAGCAAACTAGCAAAATTCAGATGATCAAATCGTGCATGCCAAAGCTTTGCATCTAACATAGCCTGAGAATCATGTACTGCACATGCCAAATCATTTACAGATCTTTCATAGTCTATGAGCTTATACAACCCACGACATAAAATGCCAGAAGCAATAATGATGTTGCCATTTGACAGATCATGAACTGTACATCTGTCATCAACAAATTTCACAACCAAGCCAATCTTGGCTAATGCAGAAATTGATAACAGATTTTTGTTGATCCCTGGAACAAACAAAGCATCTGACAAAGTGAAAGAACTACAATCAGCAGTAGTCAAAATGATCTTGCGAACTCCCATAACATGATAAGAGGAGTTGTTGGTGCATGTAACAGTATTCCCTGTAGGGGTAGGCTCGAGTGAAGAGAAGAAACTGCATTGGGAGGTAATATGTTTGGTCTCCCCACTCTCAAAGTACCAAACATCTGAGTCTACTGCAGACATGCACTCCTCATGAGAAGATGGGTCAAAACTACAAACAGTAGTAAACACCCATTCTTCTTCCTACACAAGATTAGCGGACTCTATTTTCGTTGTAGAGACCTCAGCAACAACCATTCCAGCCTCCTTTTTCTTTGCCTCTTTTGCAACCAGTTTTGGACAGTTCTTTATGATATGATCATTTCCTTTACAGTACTTGCAAAACAATTTTTGCTTTTCTGATTTCTTCTCATCTTTATCTTCCTTCTTTGAATGTGCAGCATTTGCAGATTTTTCCTTACTAGTAGGAGAGCTCCATTTTCCTTTGCCCTTCTGACTAGCCAGGAAAGCTTGATCTGCAACACACATAATAGACGTGTTTTGCCTTGGCTGATCTTCCTGCAACAGAACATAAACTAACTCCTCAAATGACAAGGCATTTGGATTGCCTTTCATCATCAAGCAAAGAGTAGAAGCAAAATTATGATATGAATCAGGAAGACCATTCAGAACGGTCTCCACAAGTGAGCTATCTGGTATAACCTCATTAGTAGAAATCAATTGTTCTTTCAAATCCTTGATCTTTGTCAGAAAACTATCCATAGAATCACCTTCATTCATGTGCTCACTCTCCAACTGTTTTTGGAGGTAAGCAACACGAGCCTCATTCCTAGCCTAGTACAATGTGGTAAGTGTATCCCAAGCATCCTTAGCTATTCTACAAGAGTGAATGTGAGGAATAATGACACGTTTGACAGAAAAAGCTATCAATGCATGTGCTTGGGCATCTCTGCCACCCCAACAAATTTGCTCTACAACTGCAGTTGTAATAGTTGTAGGTGTGATAGGACGTTTTTCAACACCCTACACAATGTTCCACAGTCCTTTCGCAACCAATACATGTCGCATCATATAAGCCCATAACGGGTAGTTGGTACCATCCAACTTATCCTCAACAGCCAACATACGGAATACATCACTGCTTTCAGCCATGGTCGGTGACTAAAATACCTTGATGCAGAAAATTGAGTGTATCTCAAAAAGTTGAACAGGATTGCCCAAACGAATTCTGCTAAACTTGTAGCACACTTTGAGATGCTTATACTGGCGAACTAAAACTAGTATATACCTTTGGCACAAAAAGATGAAATAGCCTGCACAAGAACTATGATACTGTGTTTGGAGGCCGAAACGAGCTCAGATCGCGATTTCGACACACAAAGCGAAGCCGTTTTGATCTCAAAAACACCCTGAGTATGCTCACCAAAATTCATGCGATTCTGAGACTGCAACCGGAGAGGTGTCAACGATGCCCTAGATGAAGCGAGGACCTACTCTGATACCAATTGTTAGAGTTAGACATCTACGGAAGCACGTGAACAACACAAGGAAGAAGAAGAAGCTTGGAGCACAACACACAATATTGAATGTATTACCACTAGAATTTACAAAGATAAATAGCTCGTTAGGGCAATAGGCATATATACAAGCTAGGGGAAAAAAACCTCCTAAAGAGGGAAAAAAGTGCCCCGGTGGTCCTAGAGTGTTCACACACATCACTGCCTAAATATATCAACAAGTATCAATATCCTAAGTACCACTATCATATGTGAATAACCATCTATATATTACTACAAAATTATTGGCTTGGCTGGTGGCAAAATTGTGCTCTTATCCATTGTGCGGCCTCCCTTAAAAAGAGGCTCTAACCCATTATAGTGTTACATGAAATTACAAAATTACATAATAGTGTACATCATCTTGTTGCTTGACCATACTCTCATTTAGCCTATATGCCACTAGTTTGACCACCCGATCACCATCCTATGGAAATATAACATTCTAGCCCACCATTTTTTAAAAGGAAGTCCGATCATTGAGATCTACTCTTCTAGATTAGTTGAATGAATTCAATGAAAGATGGGCATAACACCCATGAGATCCCTTGAATCCCACAAAGTAGGGGTTGGATGCCTAGTCCACAATTTTGAAAGAAGCCTTCCATAATGCAATTAGTCCATCTAATTGTCAACTCTTAAAGTGGGACCTTTGGTTTATCATATACTATGCTTTTCTAGCTCTCTCTTCACAAGTGCACTACCTCTTCCACACATTGTGCTACACAAAATGTTAACCTAAGAATATACCTCAACTCTCTCTCTCTCTCTCTCTATATATATATCTATATATATATATATATATATATATATAGATATATATATATATATATATATATATATATATATATATATATATAGATAGATAGATAGATAGATAGATAGATAGATAGATAGATAGATAGATAGATAGATAGATAGATAGATAGATAGATAGATACATTGATTGATTGAACTTTGGAATCTTAGCCCATTAGATCGAGAATCGATGCACATAGCTTCGATGGTGGGATCAAATCTTTGAAGAATTCCTTCTCAATGAGTCCTTTACCATCTTGGAAGAATTCCTTCTCAATGAGGCCTTTCATGGTTCTTACCAAGAATACTCTTCGAAGAAATTCCTTGTGAGTGGGATCTGTGATTATTTCCAATAGGGATCCTTTTCCATGCTATAAACTTTAAGTTTTGCCTCTTCATGTGAGGAATTCTTCAATTATAGGAATATGCCTATATGTAAGGAAACATGCTTGAATATAGAAATATGCACATATGTAAGAAAGGATGCTTCTTGATAAGATGCTTTTATCTAGCTCATTATTAGGTATTTGTCATTGTTTGAAAATTCTATCTTTTTATGAGAATCATTCTAAATCATCAATCACATGAACCCTCCCTTATATCTTCGAGGAATATTCGCAATCCTAGGACTTATTAAGAGGAAAGCATGCTCTCTATAGACCGGCCTGTCTGATATAAGAAAAAATAGAAAAAGCACATTTTTCAAGTAACGAAAATGGGTTATAGTTCTACATGGCTGCATATCACAACATAAAATGCGAGACACAATAATAGCATCGCCATTTGATAGATCATGAATTGTACATTTTTCATCAAGAAATTCGACAATCAAGCTGATCTTGGTTAATGCTGAAATTGACAACATAGTTTTCCTTATTCCTCGCATAAAAAAGCTTTTGAATGAGTTTAGACATACTCCTCAAATGTTTGGTTGCTTGAAAACCAACAACACATAGTCCTTGACAATAAAACAAAGACTAACTCCTTAAATGTTAAGGCTTTTGGATTGCCTTTCATCATCAACTAAAGAGCAGAAGTAAAACTTTGATATGAATCATGAAGACCATTAAGAATGGTCTACACAAGTGAACTATTTGGAAAAACTTCATTTGCAGAAATCTTTGATCTTTGTCAAAACTGTCCATAGAATCTCCTTCATTCATATGCTCACTCACCAACCTTTTTCAGAGGTAAGCAATAGAAGCCTCATTTCTTGCATGGTATAAAGTGGTAAGTGTATCCCAGGCATCCTTTGCTATTTTGCAAGAGAGAATATGAGGGATAATGGCACGTTTGATAGACAAAGTTATCAGTGCATGTGCATGAGCATTTCTTGTATCCCATCAAAGTTTCTCTATAATAGGTGTAGCAGGAGCTAAAGCACGAACAAGAATTTGAAGATTGTTATCTTCAATGCCATCTACATCACCTTCAATAATTGTATTTGCAGGTGTAGTAGGTCATTTTTCAACACCCTGCAAAATATTCCACAGCCATTTTTCCACCAATACATAATGCATCATATATATGCATAATGGGTAATTAGTACCATCCAATCTATCCTCGACCCAACATGCAGAATACATCTTTGCTTTCAGCCATGATTAAAATACCCTAATGCACAAAAATGATTGTATCTCAAAAATTTGAATAGAACAACCGTGTCAAGCTCTACTAGAACTATAGTAGTCTTCAAGTTCTTCGACTGGCAAATCAAAACCTGTATATATGTTTGGCACAAAAGGATGAAATTGCCTACACAGGGACTGTGATAGTGCATTCACCTTGAGTATGCTCACCAATTTTTGTGTGATTTTGAAACTATGACTAGAGGGGTGTTGATGATGCCCTAGATGAAGCGTCGACCTGCTTTAATACCAATTGTTGGAGTTTTAGGTATGTGGAAGCTCATGAACAAGACAAGGAAGAAGAAGAAGCTTGGAGCACAAAACAAAATACTAATTGTATTGCCAAGTGAAGCTGTTAGGGTTATAGGCATTTATACAAGTTGGGGGAAAAAACCTTCTAAAGAGGAAAAAAAAGTGCCCCAACAGTCCTAGATGTGTCCATACAAGTCACCACTGAAATATATCAACACTCTCCAAGCTTCTAACAAAGTACACATTGGGGAGAGGTGCTCTTTATATAGACTTGGAAGATGTTCTCCAAAGTACATCATATGTGGGATAATTCTCCTTGAAGGAGAATGATTACAAGGTAGAAGCAAATGGCAAGGTACTTGAATACAATGAAATACAAATAAAATAATATGAAATGAAGTGTCTCCACACGTATGTATAAAAAAGGAAATGATATAGAAAAAATCATGTTATCAACAAAATCAAAGAGGAAATTGATAAACTCTTAGAAACGGGGCTCATATATGAGATTGAGCACTATGAATTGGTATTCCCCCATAGTGGTTGTGCCCAAGAAAAATGGAAAGCTAAGAGTGCATCAATCTTAAGAAGGTTAATGGAGCAACCATAAGGGATGGTTATCCATTACACATTACGAATCATCTTTTGGAAAAAGCAATAGGCAAGGAATTTTATATTTTTCTAGATGGATTTTTTGGTTATGACTAAGTAATGATCGTGCTAGAAGACCAACATGAGACTGCTTTTGGTATTGAGTGGGGTATACACACATTTAAAGTTATATGATTCATGTTGATAAATGCCCTCGCCACTTTTGAAAGTTTGATGTGGCATGTCTTCAAAGAATTTCTTTGAAAATGTTTAGTACACATGGATTAACTCTTCCCAAAGAGCTAAGCACATCTCGACATCGGAAAAGTTTTTTGCAAAACATAGATAATATAGTGTCTCTTTAAGCCCCAAAAAATGTGTATTTATGGTTAGAAAATGTAAAATCTTGTGCACATAGTCTCCAAGAATTGAATCTCAACATATGAAGACGAGGTCATAGCAATAGTTAATTTGGCTAAGCTAAGAAATGTTAAGGAAGTTGTGGGTATTGTCATCAGCTTATTCATATGTATGTAGTCCTTTGCATGCCCCCTATATGCTTTCATCACTAAATTTGAATGGATAGAGGAGTCTGACAAAGATTTTGAAGAAATGAAACACAAATTCAGCATTGCCCCCAACATTAAATGCAGCAGATTGGAATTAAATATTCCAGGTCCACATTCATGCATCTAACTACACCATAGGATGCACATTAGTGTGACATATAGATGAAGGAAGGCACCTCAATGGTGTACATCGTAATCACATGAAGATTGAATGAGAGGGTTTATCATATACTATGCTTTTCTAGCTCTCTCTTCACAAGTGCACTACCTCTTATATATATATATATATATATATATATATATATATATATATATATATATATATATATATATATATATATATATATATATATATATATATATATATATATATATAGATATAGATAGATTGAACTTTGGAATCTCAGCCCATTAGATCGAGAATCGATGCACATAGCTTCGATGGTGGGATCAAATCTTTGAAGAATTCCTTCTCAATGAGTCCTTTACCATCTTGGAAGATTTCCTTCTCAATGAGGCCTTTCATGGTTCTACCAAGAATACTCTTCAAAGAAATTCCTTGTGAGTGGGATCTATGATTATTTCCAACAAGGATCCTTTTCCATCCTATAAACTTTAAGTTCTACCTCTTCATGTGAGGAATTCTTCAATTATGGGAATATGCCTATATGTAAGGAAATATGCTTCAATATAGAAATATGCACATATGTAAGAAAGGATACTTCTTGATAAGATGCTTTTATCTAGCTCATTCTTAGGTATTTGTGATTGTTTGAAAATTCTATTTTTTTATGATTATCATTCTAAATCATGAATCACGTGAAGCCGCCCTTATATCTTTGAGGAATATTCGCAATCCTAGGACTTATTAAGAGGAAAGCATGCTCTCTATAGACCGACCTGTCTGATATGAGAAAAAGTAGAAAAAGCACATTTTTCAGGTAACGAAAATGGGTTATAGTCCTACGTGGCCGCATATCACAACATAAAATGCGAGACACAATAATAGCATCACCATTTGATAGATCATGAATTGTACATTTTTCATCAAGAAATTCGACAACCAAGCTGATCTTGGTTAATGCTGAAACTGACAACATAGTTTTCCTTATTCCTCACATAAGAAAAGCATTTGAATGAGTTTAGACATACTCCTCAAATGTTTGGTTGCTTGACAACCAACAACACATAGTCCTTGACAGTAAAGCAAAGACTAACTCCTTAAATGTTAAGGCTTTTGGATTGCCTTTCATCATCAACCGAAGAGTAGAAGTAAAACTTTGATATGAATCATGAAGACAATTAAGAATGGTCTACACAAGTGAAGTGTTTGGAAAAACTTCATTTGCAGAAATCTTTGATCTTTGTCAAAACTGTCCATAGAGTCTCCTTCATTCATATGCTCACTCACCAACTTTTTTCAGAGGTAAGCAACAGAAGCCTCATTTCTTGTATGGTATAAAGTGGTAAGTGTATCCCAAGCATCCTTTATTATTTTGCAAGAGCGAATATGAGGGATAATGGCATGTTTGATAGACAAAGTTATCAGTGCATGTGCATGAGCATTTCTTGTATCCCATCAAAGTTTCTCTACATTAGGTGTAGTAGGAGCTAAAGCACGAACAAGAATTTGAAGATCATCATCTTCAATGCCATCTACATCACCTTCAATAATTGTATTTGCAGGTGTAGTAGGTCATTTTTCAACACCCTGCACAATATTCCATAGCCATTATTCCACCAATACATGGCGCATCATATATATGCATAATGGGTAATTAGTACCACCCAATCTATCCTCGACCCAACATGCAGAATACATCTTTGCTTTCAGCCATGGCCACTGACTAAAATACCCTAATGCACAAACATGATTGTATCTCAAAAATTTGGATAGAACAACCCTGTCAAGCTCTACTAGAACTATAGTAGTCTTCAAGATGCTTGGACTAGCAAACCAAAACTTGTATATATGTTTGGCACAAAAGGATGAAATTGCCTACACAGGGATGGTGATAGTGCTCTTGATATATTTAGGTAGTGATGTGTGTGAACACATTAGGACCGCCGGGGCACTTTTTTCCCTCTTTAGGAGGTTTTTTTTTCCCCCGCTTGTATATACGCCTATTGCCCTAATGGGCTACTTATCTTTGTACATTCTCTAGTAATGCATTCAGTATTGTGTGTTTGTGCTCCAAGCTTCTTCTTCCTTGTGTTGTTCGCGTGCTTCCACAGACGTCTAACTCAAACAATTGGTATCAGAGCAGGTCGTCACTTCATCTAGGGCGCCGTCGACACTCCTCCGTATGCAGTCTCAGATTCGCACAAAATTTGGTGAGCATACTCAAGGTGTTTCAAAGATCAAAACAGCATCGCTATGTGGTGCCAAAATCGCGATCTGAGCTCGTTTCGGCCTCCGAACGCATTATCGCAGCACTTGTGCAGGCTATTTCGTCTTTTTGTGCCAAAGATATATACCAGTTTTTGTTCGCCAGTTTAAGCGTCTCGAAGTGTGCTACAGGTCTAGCAGAACTCGTTTGGGCAGTTTTGTTCAAATTTTTGAGATACAGTCAATTTTCTGCATCAAGGTATTTTAGTCACCGGCCATGGCTGAAAGCAGTGAGGTATTCCGTATGTTGGCTGTTGAGGATAAGTTGGATGGTACCAACTACCCATTGTGGGATTATATGATGCGACATGTATTGGTTGCAAAAGGATTGTGGAACATTGTGCAGGGTGTTGAAAGACGTCCTGTTACACCTCTGACTACAGGTACTGCAAATACAGGTGCTGGAGCTGATGAAGATGGTGTAGAAGATGATATTCCGCAGATTCCTGTTCGTGCTACTGTTTCTGCTGCACCTATTGCAGAGCAGATTTGCTGGGATGGTAGAGATGCCCAGGCACATGCATTGATAGCTTTGTCTGTCAAACGTGCCATTATTCCTCATATTCGCTCTTGCAAAACAGCTAAGGATGCTTGGGATTCACTTACCACATTGTACCAAGCTAGGAATGAGGCTCGTGCTGCTTACCTCCGAAAACAGTTGGAGAGTGAGCACATGAATGAAGGTGATTCTATGGACAATTTCCTAACGAAGATCAAAGACTTGAAGGAACAGTTGATTTCTGCTGATGAGGTTATACGAGATAGCTCACTTGTGCAGACCATTCTAAATGGTCTTCCTGATTCATATCAGAGTTTTGCTTCTACTCTTCAATTGATGATGAAAGGCAATCCAAATGCCTTATCATTTGAGGAGTTAGTCTCCGTTCTGTTGCAGGAAGATCAATCCAGGCAAAACAGGTCCATTATGCGAGTTGCAGATCAAGCTTTCCTGGCTAGTCAGAAGGGCAAAGGAAAATGGAGCTCTTCAACTAGTAAGCAAAAATCTGCTAATTCTCCATATTCGAAGAAGGAAGATAAAGATGAGAAGAAATCAGAAAAGTAGAAATTGTTTTGTAAGTACTGTAAAGGGAATGATCATATCATAAAGAACTGTCCAAAATTGGCTGCTAAAGAGGCAAAGAAGAAAGAGGTTGGAATGGTTGTTGCAGAGGCCTCTACACCAAAAACAGAGTCTGCAAATCTTGTGCAGGAAGAAGAATGGGCGTTTACTACTGTCTGCAGTTTTGACCCATCTTCTCATGATCAGTGCATGTCTGCAGTAGACTCAGATGTTTGGTATTTTAACAGTGGGGCAACCAAACATATTACCTCGTAGCGCAGTTTCTTCTCTTCGCTCGAGCCTGCCCCTATAGGGAATACTGTTACATGCGCCAACAACTCCTCTTATCCTATTATGGGAGTTGGTAAGATCATTTTGACTACTGCTGATGGTAGTTCTTTCACTTTGTCAGATGCTTTATTTGTGCCAGGGATAAAAAAGAACTTGTTATCAGTTTCTGCATTAGCCAAGATTGGCTTGGTTGTGAAATTTGTTGATGACAGGTGTAAAGTTCATGATCTGTCCAATGGCGATGTGATTATTGCTTCTGGCATTTTATGTCGTGGGTTGTATAAGCTCATAGACTATGAAAGATCTGAAAATGATTTGGCATGTGCAGTAAATGATTCTCAGGCTATGTCAGATGCAAAGCTTTGGCATGCACGCTTTGGTCATCTGAATTTTGCTAGTTTGCTATGCCTGCAGAAATCTGAAATGGTGTCCTCTTTGCCCAAACTTGAGGCACCTGGAAAACATGTTTGTGAAGGCTGTATTTTGGGCAAAATGCAGCGTTCCTCCTTTCCAAAAGATGGTTCAGTTTGGGCTACACAGAAATTGCAGCTTGTACATAGTGATGTTTGTTGTCCTATGCAAACACCCTTTTTTGGAAATTACCTTTACTTCGTGACTTTCATTGATGATTTTTCCACGCATGCATGGGTATATCCACTCAAAGCAAAGTCCAAAGTGTTCATGTGCTTTAAACAGTTTTTGGTTTTGGCTGAAAATCTGTCAGCATGTAAAATGGGCACCCTCCGTTCTGATCGAGGGGGGGAATATATGTCTTCTGATTTTAATGCATTTCTAGCTGAATGTGGGATAAAACACCAGTGTACAGTGCCTTATACACCTGAACAGAATGGAGTTGCTGACCGAAAGAACAGGTCACTCATGGAGATGGCGAGGTGCATGGTCAAAAGTCAGGCTTTACCACATAGTTTCTGGCTTGAGGCTGTCATGTGTGCAGCATATGTACTGAACTGGTGTCCCACTAAAGCCCTTCAATCTACTCCATATGAGGCTTGGCATGACCGCAAGCCATTTGTTGCTCATCTGTGTGTTTTTGGTTGTTTGGCATATGCACTAGTGCCTGAACAACATCGCAGAAAATTGGATGATAAGGCAGTAAAATGTATTTTTGTTGGGTACAATTCTGAAAGTAAAGGCTATCGTCTGTATCATCCACAGACTAAACGCATTCTGGTTAGCCGTGATGGTGTCTTTGTGGAAGATGCTATTCAGCCATTGCTTTCATGTACTAAGGAGACATCTGTTAGCTCCAAAGACATGTATGATACTTTGATGCCTCTTTTTACAGGTGGACAGTCTAGTGCTGGTCCTAATGAGGCAACTTCTCAGCCTTTGCAGGTTTCATATGATGATGCAGATCATTCCATTTCTGATGCAGATTTACATGATGCACTTGTTGATGAGAGAGCTGATATTGAGGAGGCAAAAACTATGCCAAAATGGCTGGTGCAGACCTTGCGTGACAGCAAATTAGATGCACCTTTGTCATATCGTACTTGTTCAGGCTCTCATACTGCCTCCTTTGCATCAGATTTCTATGCTATGGCTGCGTCTAGTCTTTGTGATGAGAATGAGCCTGTTTCTTTTGATGAAGCACACAATTTAGAAAATTGGATGGCTGCTATGCAATCTGAATATGATGCTATAATGAAGAATGGTACATGGTCTTTATGTGACTTGCCTCCTGGCAAGAAGGCCATTGGCACTAAGTGGGTATACAAGGTGAAGCGTAAACCTGATGGTACAGTTGATAGGTATAAGGCTAGTCTTGTTGCAAAGGGTTATGCGCAGGAAAGAGGCATTGATTTTGATGAGACCTTTGCACCTACATGCCGTATGACTACTGTTCGGAGCTTTGTGCACTTGCAGCCCATCATGGTTGGAATGTACATCAATTGGACATTAAAACAGCATTTCTGAATGGTGACTTGCATGAAGAAGTCTATGTTTTTCAGCCCCGTGGCTTTGTGCAGAAAGGGCATGAAAACCAAGTGTGCTCGTTAAAGAAGGCATTATATGGTTTAAAGCAAGCACCACGTGCTTGGTATGAGAAGATACATGCCTATCTGGTTGCACATGGTTTTGAGAACAGTCCAACTGAAAGCACCTTATATGTTAAGCGTGCTAATGATGTCCTTCTAATCATTGTTGTCTATGTTGATGACATGCTTCTCACTCGTCCTATTGAGAAGCATATTGCTGATTTCAAGGTTGCTTTGCATGCCTCATTTGAGATGTCTGATTTGGGGCATTTGCATCACTATTTGGGCATTCAGTTTATGCAAGTTGATGGTGGAATGGCTTTGTGTTAAACAAAATATATTGACACATTATTGCAGTGTTTTGGCCTTGAAGACTGTAAGCCTATTGCCACTCCTATGGAGACAGGTTTATGATTGAGTCTTCATGATGCTGGAGATGCATTTGATGTTGTTCTCTATCAGCACGCTATTGGATGCTTGATTTACTTATGCATTTCTCGGCTAGATATTCAGTTTGTTGTCTCACAGATGAGCAGGTTTATGCATTGCCCAAGAGTCACGCATTGGAAGGCGGTTAAGCGCATCTTTCGCTACTTGAGTGGTACTCGGCTACTTGGGTTGTTTTATCCCAAGGAGGGATCACTACCGCCAGATTTGCATGCTTTTTCTGACTCAGATTGGGCTGGTTGCTATGACACTCGTGTGTCCACCAGTGGTTTTTGCTTCATGCTTGGGAGCTCATGTATATCTTGGTTGAGCAAGAAGCAGCCTACTGTGGCCACTTCCAGTTGTGAGGTTGAGTATAGGGCAGCTTTCACAGCGACTGTTGAGTGTGTGTGGCTCAGACGCCTTATGGCTGATTTGGGTGTTGGCCAGTCTTCTGCCACCACCATCTTCACTGATAGTCAGAGCGCATTGGCAGTTGCGAGGAACCCTGTGTTCCATGCTCGCACTAAGCACATTGAGGTGCATTATCACTATGTTAGGGAGAGGTTCTCTGCTGGGGAGATCCGCTTGGCATATGTGCCCACGCAAGAGAACATTGCAGACCTTTTAACGAAGGCTCTGCCTATGGAGAAGTTTGAAGCTTTTCGCAAAGCTTTGGGCTTACTTCCTTTTGTGGAGTGATTTCCACATAGGTTGGCACTTCCTTATACATGAGTGCAAGCTCCTTGTTCACCGCATCACTCCTAGGGGGGATTTGTTGATATATTTAGGTAGTGACGTGTGTGAACAGACTAGGACCGCTGGGGCACTTTTTTCCCTCTTTAGGAGGTTTTTTTCCCCCGGCTTGTATATACGCCTATTGCCCTAATGGGCTACTTATCTTTGTACATTCTCTAGTAATACATTCAGTATTGTGTGTTTGTGCTCCAAGCTTCTTCTTCTTCCTTGTGCTGTTCGCGTGCTTCCGCAGACGTCTAACTCCAACAAGTGCATTCACCCTGAGTATGCTCACCAATTTTTGTGTGATTTTGAGACTATGACTAGAGGGATGTTGTTGATGCTCTAGATGAAGCGTTGACCTGCTTTAATACCAATTGTTGGAGTTTTAGGTATGTGGAAGCACACAAACAAGACAAGGAAGAAGAAGAAGCTTGGAGCACAAAACACAATACTAATTATATTACCAAGTGAATGTAAAAAGATATGTCATCTGTTAGGGTTATAGGCATATATACAAGTTGGGGGAAAAAAACCTCCTAAAGAGGAAAAAAAAGTGCCCCAACAGTCTTAGATGTGTCCATACAAGTCAACACCGAAATATATTAACACTCTCCAAGCTTCTAACCAAGCACACAGTGGGGGAGAGGTGCTCTTTATATAGACTTGGAAGATGTTCTCCAAAGTACATCATATGTGGGATAATTCTCCTTGAAGGAGAATGATTACAAGGTAGAAGCAAATGGAAAGGTACTTGAATACAATGAAATACAACTAAAATAATATGAAATGAAGTGTCTCCACACATATGTATAAAAAAGGAAATGATATAGAAAAAATCATGTCATCAACAAAATCAAAGAGGAAATTGATAAACTCTTAGAAATGGGGCTCATATATGAGATTGAGCACTATGAATTGGTATTCCCCCATAGTGGTTGTGCCCAAGAAAAATGGAAAGCTAAGAGTGCATCAATCTTAAGAAGGTTAATGGAGCAACCATAAGGGATAGTTATCAATTACACATTACGAATCATCTTTTGGAAAAAGCAATAGGCAAGGAATTTTATATTTTTCTAGATGGATTTTTTGGTTATGACTAAGTAATGATTGTGCTAGAAGACCAACATGAGACTGCTTTTGGTATTGAGTGGGGTATATACACATTTGAAGTTATATCATTCATGTTGATAAATGCCCTCGCCACTTTTGAAAGTTTGATGTGGCAAGTCTTCGAAGAGATTCTTTGAAAATGTTTAGTACACATGGATTAACTCTTCACAAAGAGCTAAGCACATCTCGACATTGGAAAAGTTTTTTGCAAAACATAGATAATATAGTGTCTCTTTAAGCCCCAAAAAATGTGTATTTATGGTTAGAAAATGTAAAATCTTGTGCACATAGTCTCCAAGAATTGAATCTCAACATATGAAGACGAGGTCAAAGCAATAGTTAATTTGGCTAAGCCAAGAAATGTTAAGGAAGTTGTGGGTATTGTCTTCAATTTATTCATATGTATATAGTTCTTTGCATGCCCCCTATATGCTTTGATCACTAAATTTGAATGGATAGAGAAGTCTGACAAAGCTTTTGAAGAAATGAAACACAAATTCAGCATTGCCCCAACATTAAAAGCAGCAGATTGGAATTAAATATTCCATGTCCACATTCATGCATCTAGCTACACCATAGGATGCACATTAGTGTGACTTACAGATGAAGGAAGGCACCTCAATGGTGTACATCGTAATCACATGAAGATTGAATGAGAGGGTTTAAGAATGATTGATGTGGTCAAGAAATTTAGATATTATTTGCTTGAAAATAAGTAAACATTTAAGCTTATCATCAATCTCTTCTCTGTTAAGTGAATAAATCCTACAATATTGGAAGATTATTCCCTTGGTGTCTCCTTTGAATGGAATTTGAATTTGAGGGTGTATTTAAGTAAGGTAATACACATACATGTGGATCACCTCTCTAGTTCAATATCGATGTGATTTGGTTTTTGTTGGAACTTTAGAAGATGTCGTTGACCATGAATGCATTTCTAATTGTAGAGAAACATAAGAAGGTCAGTTTTACATAAGTTACACTCTTTTTCATCAAACTATACTCATTTTTTCCTTTACTTCTTTTAGTTTGAAAATTTCATGAAACCAATACTCATTTTTTCTTTACTTTTTTTTTTAGTTTGAAAATTTTATAAATTTCATTACAAAATCTAAGAATACATTTAGATTTACCAAGAATACATTTCATCTAAGAAGCCAAGGGTAGGTGCTTTTTCAGACTCTCTTGTGTCCTTAAACAGTACATGAAACTCTCACTCTCACACACACTCTCCTCCGTCACATAAGATAAAGATTGCAATTTTTTCTTGTTCTACTTCACTTATCAAAGTAGACATAGCACAGAGAGAGAGAGAGAGAGAGAGAGAGAGAGAGAGAGAGATTCAATCTTTGAGAAACAAAGAACATTCTTCTCCACAAAGAAAAAGAATCCTTTTGATGCATATAATATATTTGAAAGAGATGCCTTCCTCTCTGGAACACTTGCAACAAACTTTGTGGCAAAGATATGAGGAGATTATGCCATGTCACAACCAACCTCAACAAGACATTGATTGATATTTCTTTGTAGAATATTGTATAAATCCTAACATGATTTAATTATCTCTATTATGTTTCTAGCCCTTCTAAAGCAACCCCACTATTCAACTTTCCATCTATCTAAATTTGTTTCTACATGTGGAAGAAATGTGTCTATTGTGGGGTTTAACAACTTTTTTGGAGACATGGCCATGACTTGGCATTTTATGAATCTATCTTTTTGAACATTTTACATCTATCGAATATTTTTTCTACATGCGGAAGAAATTTAACAACAAATTTTCTAGAGACATTGAAATACATGGATTTTTAATGAGTATGAGTTGAAATTTTATGAATCTAGCCACTTGTGAACATTTTCTAGCCATCAAAGTTAGAGACTTCTACCTAAATGTATACATCTAGAGGAGTCCTATTCCTTCTTTTACATATTTATTCCACTATGAACATACAAACTAGCCTAAATCTTCACTTGATGTATTATAATCAGCTCTTGTTTTCCTTTTTATAGTGCAATTCATATGTTAGAATTCATTCTCAATTTTCTTAAACAAAGGACTACAAGAAAAATACCATGTATTCTTCCATAAAGGCCCGAATCCAATATGATTAAGAAAATACTCAAATTTTTATGTTACATCCCATATCTACGTGCTTTTATAGAGTGCAATTTATATGTGACAAACAATTCCTATTTGCTTAAATGAAGGACCATAATTTGAATGCCATGTAATATAAGGATAGCCTTTGACATAGAAGTTTCACACAAGGGTAGAACACAAACAGAAAGACTTATTACCACTACCTTATGTGAATGGAGCTTAGTGCCCCCTTGCTCTCTTCGTGGTTGATTCCTTCCACCACAAGGGTTCTCACTTCAAATTAGCTACTCCAACAATTGAAGCACCCCTTCTAGGTGCAACTCCACACAAGAATTTGCTCTGATACCATTGTTGGGGAGAAGAAAACATTTGCAAAAGTAGCTATGAATTCAATGGGCCTCCCAAGTAGAATCAAAGAGACACTACTTCACTATTTCCACTTTCTCATAACTCACTTAGAGAAGTCCAAAAGATATCTTACATGAGAAAAGTATGCAAAATTAGATTACCAACAAGCCATAGATGACTTAGAATGGAGTAAGGAGTACAAAGAAATCAATCACATGCTTACAATGCTAACGTTTGTCTATGGTAGAGATATAATAGTGAAGACATAAGCAAGTAGTTGGGCAACTAGCTTAAGCAATCAAGGTATACTACCTAGAGTTAAAACACTCATAGTACACTTTCAAATCACACAAAGACACACATGGAATCATGCCCATAATATAAAAACTTTCTTTGTTGACAAGTCAAAAGCATCCCTATCCCTATAGTCTAGGGCCAACAAACCAATCAACTACTGATTAAAATTTGACCTCAAATTAAAATTCAAAACTGATCTTGATATGGGGAAAGTGTGGTTGGGAAATCTCTTGCAAAAATTGTTCAATGCCATTGGTACACTTTTAGCCTTTATTTGAAGCTTAACCACAAATGCATTTTTAATTGTAGATAATTGTAAGAGGATCAAATTAACATAGGCTATAATCTTTGTCATCAAAGTAGTATTGATTATTCCCTTTTTTTGTTTGCAATTTAAAATCTTACAGATTTTATTATAAAATCTAAGAGTGCGTTTACATTTACCTTATGTAAAGGAAAAAACCAAGGGTATGTGCTTCTTTAGACTCTCTTGATCTTCTTACACAACACATGAAACTCTCACTCTCACACACAATCTCCTCTCTCTCGCATGAGATAAAGAGTGTAATAAAACATTTTGATCATGTTACATCCCTTCTCTATTCACATACAAGAGTGGAACACAAACACAAAGAATTATCACCACTATCTAATGTGAATGGAGTTTAGTATCTAAATATTTTTTCATTTTAAAGGTAAATAATTTATCCATATGGAAAAAATATTTTTAGATGTTTTGGTAGATCATTGAGCAACGGAAAACTCTAACTATGAGGGGATAATCAGAACACATTATAGACTATTTGTTCTTTGAGTTGGCATGTCTAAACCTAAAGTACCACTATCCTATGTGAATAACCATCTACATTTTCCTACAAAATGATTGGCTTGGGTGGTGCCAAAGTTGTACTCTTATCCATTGTGAAGCTTCCTTTACAAAGAGGCTTTGATCCAATATAATGAACATAGGCCCATATGATGTTGCTGTAGTGTTACATCATCCTATGATGCTGGTGTAGGTCCCTATGATGTTGGTGTAGTGTCACCTGAAATTACAAATTACATAATAATGTACATCATCTTGTTGCTTGACCATACTCTCATTTAGCCTACATGCCACTAGTTGGACCATCCTATCACTATCCTATGAAAATATAACATTCTAGCCCACCATTTTTGAAAAGGAATTCTGATAATTGAGATCTACTCTTTTGAATTAGTTTAAATTAATTTAATGAAAGGTGGGCATAACAACCATGAGACCCCTCAAATCCCACAAAGTAGGGGTTGGATGCCTAGCCCACAATTTTTAAGGAAGCCTTCCATAATGCAATTAGTCCATCTAATTGCCAACTCTTGAAGTGGCACCTTTGGTTTAGCATATACTATGCTTTTCCATCTCTCTTTTCACAAGTGCACTACCCCTTTCCACACATTGTGCTACACAAAATGTTAACCTAAGAATATACCTCAACTCTCTCTCTCTCTCTCTCTCTCTCTCTCTATAAAGACTGACCTTTGGCATCTCAGCCCATTAGTTCGAGAATCAATGCACATAGCTTCAATGGTGGCATCGAATCTTGGAAGAATTCCTTCTCAATGAGGCCTTTCATGGCTCTTACCAAGAATACTCTTCAAAGAAATTCCTTGTGAGTGGAGTCTCTCATTATTTCCAATAAGGATCCTTTTCCATGCTATAAACTTTAAGTTCTACCTCTTCATGGGAGGAATTCTTCAATATAGGAATATGCCTATATGTAAGGAAAGATGCTTCAATATAGAAACATGCATATATGTAAGGAAAGATGCTTCTTAATAAGATGCCTCTATCCAGCTCATTTTTGGGTATATGCCATTGTTTGAAAATTCTATCTTTTTATGAGGATGATTCTAAATCGTGGATCGCGTGAACCCTCCCTTATATCTTCGAGGAATATTCGCAAGTCAAGGGGTCATGAAGGGGAAAGGATGCCCTCGACGGACCTGACTGTCTTCTGTGAGAAAAAGAAGAAAAAGCACATTTTCCATGTAACGAAAGGGCTTAGAGTCCTACGTGGCCGCAGCGAAGGCGTTGTCACTTGGGCCTGAAGCCACACGGAGACGGAGATCGAGAAACAAGAGTCGTTTTGGAAGTTAGGGGATCACGGTTCTGCAGATCAAACGGCGGTTGTCGGTTCTGCAGTTCCTTTGCATGAACAACGAGTCTCGGACACAGGAATTTAAAAACTTCTGAGTGAGACGAGCTTCGAGTCTATTGTGCTGCATTCTGAAAGTTTTGACTTAGAGACTGGTGGTAGACTCATAGTCTGCTTATGTGATCAGGATCAATCTTGGTTGGCGGTTGACTGTGAGTTGTGAGTCTGCCGCCGACGGTGTCCGCATGTGAATAAAGCCCGTGGAGTCAACTTCTCGGGCAGTAGAATCTGCGATATTGCCAAATTGGTTCGTAATAAGTAGCCACACCTACATTGTCGTCTCCGTCTCCGTCTATCTCTGCGTATTTCGCACTTCAGATTGACAATGACTGTCGATACTCCATCCAGTGTATCGCGTCCTCTGAAACTCAAATGCAAAGTGCAGAACTATGAATGGGGCAAGCAAGGAAGCCAGAGCGAAGTCGGACAACTCTATTCCTTACAATCTGGACTGCCGCTTGCTGAGGACGAGCCTTTCGCTGAACTTTGGATGGGCACCCACGATTCTGGGCCGTCTCTCGTGGTATTCGACCAAGATGAGGACAGTACCATGCTTCTTAAGGATTGGATCTCTCAGCATCCAAGTTCTCTGGGTGACAAGGCATTGCAGCTGTGGGGTGCGGATCTGCCATTCCTTTTCAAGGTACGAGTATCCGTTTCTAGTTCAAATCTTTTTCCATTACTTTCTTCGGTGGGAAGTGCAATATACAATGATTAATCGTCATCTGCTCGATTTCACGGACGTTAATCAGGTATTGCAGCCTATGGGTTAGAATAACTATGTCAATGGCTTAAGAATGGGTCGCGCATGCGAAACTTTCACCATCTCGCTATGTTAACCTCAGCACGTATTTTGGCATGGGAATTCTTCTTTTTCTTCTCTGCTTCATTTGTTAAAGTGCGAAGAGTTAAACCATTTTTAAGATGTCTCGAATAGAACGTTGAACTCCTGAATTGTTTTCATGACTCATATGAATCGAGATTTCCTGGCAAAGTCTCATTTTAGACCATAATGTAGAATGTCCTGTATAGTTGCATAGGTTTCTTTGGTATCATTCAAATGGCCACATGTTATGTTGCAACTCGCTCGTGAGTAGCCCAAAAGAGAAGAACTTACCTAAAAAAAACGAGTTTACAGGGGAAAGAGAAAAGGAAAGTAAAATATGATCGCTTATCTATGCAGGTTCTGTCAGTTGGCAAAGCATTATCGATACAAGCTCATCCAGACAAGAAACTTGCAAAACGGCTACATCAACTTCGTCCAGACATCTATAGGGATGCAAACCACAAACCTGAGATGGCATTAGCCATTTCACATTTTGAAGCTTTATGTGGCTTCATGAGTCCACAGGTAGATGTCTACTGAAAATATTCTTGGTGAAACTTGAAGGCACTTAGACTGCACTAAATGTATTAATACATGTTCTTTCTTATGCAGGAAATAAAAGAGGTCATGATTGAATATCCTGAGCTCCATCCTTTGCTTGGAGATTCTGAAGTCAAAGCTCTCTTGGATATGTCGTGGTCCAAAGATCTGGCAAAAGTTGCTTTGAGAGCCGCTTTTACAAGACTTATGTCTGCAGATGATAATGTTGTGAATGATACTGTCTGCAAAATAGTTGCAAGGTTATCAAAGAAAGACCAGGTTAGCTGTCTTCTGTTTCACATCAATGTTTTGTGATGTTCTATGTAGTGCCTTATATTATGCTTTCCAAAATAGTTCGTATTGGGTTTGTTGCCATGTGATTGTCTTCTTTAGCCATAGGATCTTCCCGAGGACTCTCAAAATGTTAAGACTTCAGGGCATGAGTATTGAGACTAGACTCAACTGTATTCGATTGAGTTGATGTTGGACTTTTATGTGTTCAAATTTCTGAAAATATGCTGAGAGAAGCACAGATGTGTTAGATATACTCAATACTCGAACTACATGTGACCGCAAATGATCCATGGTACTCTAAGTTGTACGGCTCCCATCATGAGGAGAAGCCTTTATGAGAGTCCGGACATTTGTGATGAGGTCTACTTAAGACCAGCAAAAGTTCTAGATGATCTATGTGAATCTAGTCAGAAGGCTAGCCTGGGCATATACTTTAGTCACACCGGAATTCCGGAGGTACGACAGTTTGGTAGTCAACCAATCCGGAATTACGGTAATGTAGCTGGAATCCAGGAGGAAGTCCGAAGGTATGACAGTTCAGTAGTCATCCTATCCAGAATTACGGTGACTAGTTCAACAAACAATCAGTTTGGGGTGACCAGTTTAGTGGTCTACCTGTCCAAAACTACGGTGGTCAGTTCGGTAGTCCGGATTGTTCGATGTCCGGTCCGGACTTACAATGGTTTGTCTGGAACTGCGGAGGTCTAGTCCGGTGGGTGTTGAGTCCGGTGATTTGCTGAGTCCGGTAATTACATAATTTGGGATGTTCCGAAATTACATATGATCCCGACAGTTTCGCCTGAAACATAGCATCGGGTAGTCCCGGAGATCATGCCTAAATGCGTGGATTAGGCAAGCTTGGATTACTGAGGTAAATCACGGATATGAACATTATAAAGCCCTTCATCTAGAATCTGTCTACATCGCCATTGAAGCTCCAGGGTGGGAGCGCACAGGTTTCTAGTATCATTGTTGTATATACATTCTACAAGCAATTAGAGAATTGAGTTCTTTTCTCTCTATCTGTGTACATTTCTGTTAATGCGTTTTGCTTCTCCCTACTCTATCTGACAATCCAATTCCATTGCGTTATTAATCTTGATCATTACTTTTCTAACATGGTATCAGCGCTCAAGAGGTTTTGAGTATCGTAGAAGCAAAAGTGCAGAAGTCGCAGGATTCTTCGAATGACTTAAAGAGAGAAGATCTCAAGTGGTGTGTCATCATCTACTGTTGGGAATCATGGTTCATCAACAGGAGTATGCGGAATACAAACCGGAGCAGTAATGATGCAAGCCATGCAAACATTGCTGATTCGACCATCAGCCTTCACAGAAGGTAAACTCGATGGTACTAATTACACCTTGTGGAAGTTTAAGATCACTTCTATCCTTGACTCTTATGAGTTGCTCGAGACTCTACTTGGAATTGATTGTGAGCCCCAAGAAACACCTAACTCAAATGATCCTGGTCGAATGATTCCTCCCAATGCTGACCTTTTACGTGTTTTTAAGCGTAGGAATGCAAGTGCACTCTGTACTCTAGTTACAAGTACTTCTAACTGTGTTCTGACTCTTATTCGAGACACCACAAAGGAGTGTGAGGCTTGGAACATATTGAGAAATCAATATGAAATTCGGAATCAGACATGGATGCAGAACTTGGAGAATCAGCTCCTGGCAGCAGAGAGGTTTGCTGATGGGGAGACTGCTGAAGTGTTTATCACTCGCATAAAGAATCTACGGGATCAAATGGAAGGAGAAGGTGTACCAAAGTCAAGTGAGGAGCTAGCTAAGCGTTGTCTCTGTTTCCACTGAAGTTTGATGGTCTAGTGACTGGCCTTAATACCGAGATCAGACGACAACCACTAACCTTTGAAGAATTCAATGCCTTACTCATGGAGGAGGAGTTACGACTCAAGGCAAGGAATGACAATGGTAAAGGAGAAGGAGCTGCGGCTCAAGGCAAGGAATGACCGTGGTAAAGGAGGAGCTGCGGCTCAAGGCAAGGAATGACAACATTCATGGTAAATGCCAAAGGTACCAAAACCGATTCTTCGAAAGATGGGGACAAAAAGAAGAAGGACAAGAAGAAGTTCAAGGGAGAGTGTTTCTGCTGCAAGAAGAAAGGCCGCAGGATCCAAGAGTGTCGAATTAAGAAGGCAGAGGAGAAGAGTGGCTCTTCGAAAAATGACAAGGTTAAGGAGGTTGCTAAGACTGCCGAAATTGAGCTTGAGATGTTTGTTACGGTAGAGGAAATGTGTTCCTAAGCTGAAGATTCAGCTACAGATGACTCATGGGTATTAGACACTGGTGCCTCTCGCCACATGACAAGCAGAAAAGACCTTTACAGTTTCCTACAACCTCTAGAGGAACCCATCATGGTAAAGGTAGGTAACGATACAAGATGTCTTGCTAAGGGCAAAGGTACGATGTCTTTCATTAACCGTGACGGAGACATTAGGAAGCTTTCGGATGTGCTTTATGTTCCATAAATCAAATGAAATCTAATTTTGGTAGCTTCTATAACTGAGCAAGGTCATCAGGTGTCTTTCAGCAAGACAAGAGCTCAGATTCTGGACTGGAACAACAATGTTGTCGGGACCAGAATAAGGAGGAACAACCTGTACGAGTTGTCTGCACTTACAGCCACGATAAGTGTGGGCACAAGTAAGCTTTGGCATGAGAGATTTGGCCACATAGGGTACCCGATAACGAAAGAGATGCACCAGAAAGGTATGGTTGCTCACCTCTTTCGATTGCAGAGATGAAAGAACCGTGTGAAGCTTGCATGATGGGCAAGTAGTAGAGGAAGGCATTTCCACAAGTAAGCAAGAATAGAACAAGCGGTCCTCTTGAGTTGGTGCATGCTGACTTAGTGCGGAAAAATGCCTACACAAGCTTTGGGAGGATCTTCCTACTTCATGTTACTCGTCGACAACTAGAGTAGGAAGATGTGCATGTACTTTCTTCGTGATAAGGCTCAAGCTTTTGGTAAGTTTAAAGAATGGCTTCGGCTTGTTGAAACTGAAACAGGGAAAAAGATGAAATTTAGGACGGATGGTGGCGGTGAGTGAACGCCCGAATTGAACCATCATGGAAATGACAAGGTGCATGTTGAATGGAATAGGACTCCCGAATCATTGTTGGGCAGAGCCCGTAAACACCGCTGTTTACATCCTGAATCGTTGCGACACTAAGGCACTTGATGGAAAGACTCCACAAGAAGCCTACACTGGCAGAAAGCCTTCTGTTTCCATTTCAAAGTGTTTGGAAGAAAGTGTTATGTACACATTCTGGACAAAGAGAGAAACAAGCTTCAACCAAAAAACACCAAATGTATCTTTTTAGGGTACAATGAAGAGAAGAAAGCTTACAAGCTTTATGACCCGGAGGCAAAGAAGATGTAGCAAGTCGCGATGTGGTGTTCAAGGAGGAGCAGCCACATGCGGTGGAAGAAGAAAAGAAAGCTTCCACTCTATCAATAGACGAAGAAGTAATCCACTACCAACCTGACCCATGAGCTAGTCCTTCTATGGAAGAGAAGGAAGCATCAACCTCAGATGATGAGACTGAAAGTCGCCAACCTACTGTCACTCAAGTGGAAAAGCCATTGCCATGGTGGATGAAGAAGCTCTATGATTTCCGCAAATCCCATGCCACAATCGACAGAATAAATTGTGGATGGTCCAAGGCAGTTACAAAGAATAGAGGAACGGAAACGGGCAGAGGCCCATCCTGACTGGAGAACTGTTATGCAAATAGAATACAACGATATCGTGAAGAATGAAACTTGGGAGCTAGTGGAGAGACCTCCAAAGCTGAAGGTCATCGGCACCAAGTGGATTTGGAAGCTAAAGTACAAGACTGATGGTACTTTGGAAAAGTACAAAGCTAGACTTGTTGCTCAGGGCTATTCCCAAGTCGAAGGCATTGACTTCGGTGAATCGTTTGCCCTGACAGCAAGGATAACTACTATTTGGCTAGTACTAGCTGTGGCTGCACATAAACGATGGGCAGTATACCACATGGATGTCAAATCAGCGTTCGTGAATGGAGATCTCAAGGACGAGGTATATGTGTCTCAGCCAACAGAGTTGGAGGCTTCCCGTTCAAATAACAAAGTATGTAAGCTGAAAAAGGCATTGTATGGGCTGAAACAAGCCTCGAGAGCTTGGTACTGGCGGATAGATAGGTATCTTTCGGATATAGGATTCAAAAATGTACTTCTAAAGCTAATTTGTATGTTCTAAAGCGAGGGGGGAAGACAATTGTGCTTGCACTCTATGTAGACGACCTTGTAATCACCTGAAATGATGATGCACTTCTCAAACAAACGAAAGATGCCCTGAGTTCGGAATTTGAAATGACAGATTTGGGATTAATGCATTATTGCTTAGGACTTGAAGTCCAACACGAACCTCTGTAATAGAGGACCGGATATTTCTTATGCTGTTGGCGTAGTAAGCAGGTTCTCTAAAAAGCCGTGTCTAACTCATTGGAAGGCATGCACGCGGATACTCAAGTGCGTCAAAGGAACCATTGAGTATGGTATTCTTTACGGGGAAGGATCATCTCTGAGTGGATACTGTGACTCAGTTTGGGCGGGGATATTGATTCTAGAAAATAAGTTTCCGGATATTGCTTCTCTTTAGGTTCAAGGATTGTTTCTTGGATCAGTAAGAAGCAACCAACTGTAGCACTATCTTCTACCGAAGATGAGTACAAAGCGGCATGTTTTGCTGCATGTGAAGCAGTCTGGTTGAGAAGGGTCCTATGGCATATAGGAATTCAAGGATAGGAGGCTCCTATGTAGAGATGCAACAAACAGAGTTGCATAGCCATCGCCAAGAATCCTATTTGTCATGCACGTACTAAGCACGTAGAAATCCAATATCACTATGTGCGAGAGTTGATCGAGGACGGAATTGTGGAGATGAGCTATTGTCGAACATATGAAAATGGAGCAGACATTTTCACCAAGGCTCTGGGGAGAGAACAAATCTATTGGCATCTTCCAATGCTTGGCATTGGACCAAGAAGATAGTTCACCAGAGGTGGACATTGAGGGGGGGGTGTTAGATATACTCATTACTCCACCCGCATGTGACTGCAAATGATCCATGATGATACTCTAAGTTGTACGTCCCCCATTATGAGGAGAAGCCATTATGAGAGTCCGGACATTTTTAACGAGGTCTACTTAAGACAAGCAAAAGTTCTAGATGATCTATGTGATTCTAGTCAGAAGGCTAGCCAGGGCATATACTTTAGTCCCACTAGAATTCCGAATGTTTCTGGAATCTTGGAGGAAGCCCGGAGGTATAATAGTTCAGTAGCCAAGCGGTCTTGAATTACGGTGATCACTTCAGCAAACAATCAGTCCGGAACTACGGTGACAAGTTCAGTAGTCATCCTGTCCGGACCTACAGTAATCAATTCGGTAGTCGGGATTGTTCGGTGTCCAGTCTTGACTTACAATGGTTTGTATGGAGCTGCAGAGGTCCAGTCCGGTGGGTGCTCAGTCCGGCGATTTACTTAGTCCGGTAATTACGTAATTTGGGATGTTCCGAAATTATGGATGATCCCAATGGTTACGCCTAAAACATAGCATCAGGCTGTCCCGGAGATCATGCCTAAATCAATGGGTTTGGCAGGCCGGGATTACTGAGGTAAATCACTGATATGAACATTATAAAGCCCTTCATCTAGAATCTGTCTACATCGCCATTGAAGCTCCAAAGTGGGAGGGATCGGGTGGACAATATCATTGTTGTATATACATTACTGCTAGCAATTAGAGAATTTGAGTTCTTTGTCTCTCATCATTTCTGTTAGCGCGTTTTTCTTCTCCCTACTCTACTTGACGATCCAATTCTGCTGCGTTATTAATCTTGATCATTACTTTTCTAACAAGATGTACATGGAAAAGATATGAAATAAGATAAAAAGAGGCATGAGACATGAGACACGACAATATATGAATAAAGACAAGACAAAGACAATAAAGATATGAAATAAGCTTAAAAGACGAGACATGAGATGAGACAAGACAAAGCTCAATAAAGGAATTAAAAAAAAAAATTTACATGTTATCACATATAAAATGTGATATGAATGAGGAAATCTTTGAGGCTGAACATATGCTGAATTGAGGCTGATTTGAGGTTGAGCTCAAGCTAAGGCTGAGGTTTATACTTGTGAGCTGATCTGAAGCTGAGGCTGAAGTTTCTTTGACATAGTTGTTGAAGAAATCATGACAATATGAGACTGAGCAGAGGTTATAGGCTGAGAACATGTGTATATGGTTGTTGTTCCTGGCATGAGCACCTCAAGAACAGAACTGTGCTGATGATGAAGGTGCTGAGGCTAACACCTCCTATACTTGCCTCCTGTTCTTCTATGTTACTGCACCCAACATGAGGATAGCGCTGATGTAGCATGGGTTGGCTGACATGAGAAGCACACCAGAAATAAGCTCAACACGGGTGTTTTAATAGGGAAAAATATGGCGCAAGATCTCACTAAACATAGTGATTGTCTCTCTAAAGTTAGCGTTGACTTTTAAAAGTAGATCACAAACTTCTCTAATCATATGAGCTGGTTGTGCCATTCATTTTATGGATAAACACCATGGGATTTTAGAAACTTATACGTGGGCTAATTTTTTGATCCCTTCACATTTGCCTGCATGCAACTTCACAAACTATGATGTATACAAACATGATAATATGATCAAAATCTGACAATTGGTGCATTTTTGTTGCATTTGTGCAAATGAGTCGAAAAAAAAAAATCCATGACATATAAAATGAATGAGAAGTGAATGAACGAAAAGTATGGGTATTCTATCATCTAGGCTTGCTTTTGGGGTGGCTGTATGCAAGTAAGAGTCTGATGTGCTTTAATATACATAAATTAAATACAGATTAAATTCCTTTCGTTGCATGTAGAAGTGAAAGAGACTTAGCTCATTGCCTTGTCTATGTATGAAGAGTCACTCTTTCAGTGTGAGTGTCTACACTTCCTCTAGGCATCAATGATGTGAGTAGGAATTTGTGATAGCTCCTTGTCCAAGCTATGCAATAAAAAGTTCAAAATAAGATCTACACTTATTATATATCATTAGAGTCATCAATGGTGACTCTATTATAGGAGATGAGGAAGTTCTAGCTGTTTCTTCCCCTAGTAAAGCAAACAAGTCAAGTCCGTATTCCGATTTCTCAATGGAGATTGGAATAGTCAAATGGAAACGAAAGGTTTGCATACCAGATTCCCAAGGTTTGAGAAGAAAAGTCATGCATGATAACCATGATGTTCCTTGTGTAGGGCATCCTTGTGTTGACAAAACCATTTAGCTTGTTAGAAGAACATTTTGGTGGCCTGGATTAGTCAAAGATGTCCACACATATGTTCAACAATGCTTTATGTGTCAGGTCAATAAGGTAGAAAGCGTCAAAACACTAGGTCTTTTTCACCCTCTACAGATTCCAGAGCACAACTAGGATAGTGTATCCATGGACTTTATAGTGGAGTTACTACAGACCCAAAGGAAGTAGGATGCTATCCTAGAGCAAGATGGCTCACTTCATACCCACGCAAGAGATGGTAGAAGCTCCACAGGTAGCAGAGCTATTTATCTAGTATGTTTTCAGGTTGCATGGGTTACTGACCTCCATAGTTTTAGATAGGGATGCTAAATTCACAGGACACTTCTAGAAGTTTGTATTTGACAAAGTGGAAGTGTCATTGAAAATGAGTAGTGGTGACCATCCATAGACACATGGTCAGACCGAGAGGGTCAATCAGATTCTAGAGGACAAGTTGAGAGCATATGTGTTTGCAAGACAAACAGATTGGGATAGTTACTTGCCATTAGTAGAGTTGCTTATAGCAATAGACCTCACTAAAGTGACAAGAATGTCTTCTTTTGAGATGAATTATGGTATGAATCCCATTGTTCCCAATACCGTAGGTATGCCAAAGAAATGTCGTAGTGCTTCGGAGTTCCTAGCAAATCTTCAGGCAAATTTAGAAATAGCGAAAGCCAAGATGCACCAATCAGCTGATAGGGCAAAAGAATACGCTGATAGAAAGAGATATCCTAGAAGGAGATAGAGTTTTTCTTCAAGCGCCAGCTAGATCTACTTCACTATCCACAGGGAAGTGTACTAAGCTTTCACCAAGGTTTTGTGGACCTTGAAAGATGGTTAAGAAGCTTAGTGATGTTGCTTACCGATCAGAGCTTCCTTGAGATTGCAGAGTCCATCCAATGTTTCATGTCAGTAAACTTAGAAAGTATATTTCCAAGGAGGATAATCTAATAGAGGGTATCGTTTCTTTGCAGGATAGTGACATCGTAGATCGTTCTCCAGATATGATACTAGATCGGAGTCGGAAACGGTTGAGAAACCGTGTCATCCAAGAGTATCTAGTAGCTTGGAGAGGATTACCGCCTACATACTCTACTTGGGAATCAAAAGCTCTGGTTCGCAAGTACTTTCCCTCATCGATCATTGAGGACAATGATCTTTAGAAAGGGGAGAGAATGTTAGACATTGGTCTACCATCACATGTGTGTGTGGGACAATGGCTAGTCATAGCCTAAGGTCCCTAGCTCGGGGATATCCTAAAGGTATTTGAAAGGTAATAGGAATGAGTGTGCATGATTGCCACATGTCCACACTAGAGCATTCTAGATCATTGCTATTTGAGGTGCAAGAGGATATAAGGATGGGAGGTGACACACAACTTGATATTTGTTCAATTTTTAAGCATTTTGGAGAGAATTTAGGAAGTTCCTACAGGGTGCATCCTTACTTACAAGTCACGTCAATGTACAAGTATGATAAAGGTAGGGACACTCTATTTCCGTGGTTCTCTTCCAAATGCTTTGTTCACTTTATGGGTTTCAGAATTTCGGTAAATGAGATTGAGATACAATGTTTAGGGGTGTCCATAGAACAAGGCCAAAGATGATGGTAAAAATTACATTGCAGCCATAATGAAAACAGTGACCGAGTATGAGGTGATCCCACACCAAATAGATAGTGCAGGCATGGGAAATCTGTATCCAGAGTTGTTTAGACAACCATGGGGCTTGCGAAATTGCGCCAGTCCAGGTCATTCGTAATGATGCAAGGGGGGGAAGGGGGGGGGCATGTAATTAATCATATGGTTATTATATCTTCATTTGATGCTAATGCTGTGAGCAGAGAAAATCCTTTTGTTAAGGTGTGTCATATATCATATATGCATACAGTTCTCTTCCAAAGAAACAAAAGTGAAAAAAGAAAATGCCTTATCTTATTCATTCCCAGAATGGATTATGGATGTGTATGTATATATGTGCAGATTTTGTCATTTTGTTGACTTGGAATTCCACTTGCAGATGACTGCTAAGGAGCAGCTTGTGATCCGTCTTGCAGATCAATATCCTGGTGATATAGGTGTTTTGTCTTCCCTTTTTCTCAATTATATATCTTTGAACCCAGGTGAGGCACTGTATCTTGATGCAAACGAGCCACATGCTTACATTGCGGGTGAATGTGTGGAGTGTATGGCTACATCTGATAATGTCATCCGTGCTGGATTGACACCCAAATACAAGGATACACAGACTCTTTGCTCGATGCTTTCTTATAGGCAGGTAAGTGCTGGAGAAGCTCAGATATCTTGATCATGGATGCTCACACTATATGAGCTGAATCCTCATCTTTTGGGCATGATAATTTTTGCATATGTATTCTATGCTATTTCAGTTGAATAAGAGATCGGATCTTAGTCTAACGCAGGTCTATGCTCATGATGTTTAATAGGGCCAACCAAATATCTTGTCTGGTGTTATGATAAATCCTCAAACAAGGCGATATTCACCTCCATTCGAGGAGTTTGAATTGGATGTAAGCATTCTCAAACACGGGGAATCTATGGTATTCCCTGCTCTCCTTGGACCTTCAGTTGTTTTGGTTCTGAAAGGCAAAGGCATGATGCATCAGAGGCATGGGAAAGAGTGCCTGGCCATTACCTTGATGAAAGGGGATGTTTACTTCATACCTGCAGGTGTTGTTCTCATATTGCATTCCAGTTTATCATCCAAAAAGCTAGATCATCCTTTGCATTTGTATAGAGCTGGCATCAGTAGTGCCTTTTTGCTTACCAATGCAGCTACCCATGATTTCCACTGAGTGAAAGCTGGGCCAAAATCAATCATTGTGTTTTATACGAACCATTTTAAAATGTGTATAATTTTGTTAGAGCTCAGTTTGCCCCCCTTAGGTATCTTGGTTCTCTTCAGTGAATACCGTTGCTTTTTGAAGCAATTGAAGTATGATACAGAGAGATTTTTGGGTTGGGCTATTGAACATTCAAAATCTTACTCTGCTATTACTTACATTGTGCATTGTACATGTGCTTCAACCATATTCATTGAGGGGAGAGATGGGTTTATCAATGTTGTGTTATATGCCAAATGTTGCCCTTTGCTCTCTCTCTCTCTCTCTCTCTCTCTCATGACCATCATAAAAACGCCCAAAACATGCACATTGACCTATGGTGGAAGATGTGATGAATGTACAATGAACCATTGAGGGGTGAGAAGTGCCAATGCATTGAGCCTTGAATCATATGAAAGAATGGTTTGTGGTCCCTTAAGTTCAGATGAACTGGTGTTTGTGCTCCATGACATTCTCATGGAGCCAGAACAGCTGTCCTTCTGGCCCTTAAGAGGTGATGAGTTCTATCCAGAGACAAGTTAATTTGTGCATCTTTGCAATGACCTCAAGTGCATGATCATATCATATACTAGAGAGGATGGAAGCAAGAGTGACGAAATGTATGTGATTTCCATAAAGGGGCCTAATATATCATGAATCCCTCTCAATATGTTGTTGGTTGTAGTTACACAGGAACACTGGAACATTTTGTGGGGAACCAATGCCAGATTAAGGCTTGAATGCATGACGCCAACCCAGTAAGCCCCAAGCTACAAATCCTGTGTGTCAATCACAGCAGGCAGCTCACTCCGCAGTCTCCAATCGAATATGGCAGGATCATAAACGATGTGAAATGCTCTCAATGGGGGCTGGGGTACGATAGACATAAGAAGGGTTATGTCCTCTCTTCTAGCCAAGTGCAGATTGGAAGGCCAGCATGATTAATTTATCCATGAGGAGTATAACTAATACTTCCCCAATGTGACTATGGAAAGCAAGGATTCATGTTACAGTTGTGAGTCCAGTGCATCTGCCTGGTATATATACGAGTTTAATGAATTTGTGGAATGTCTCATAATGTCAAGTGTGCAATGGAAGGATGAAATAATCGAGGCTCCATAGTGGGAGTGTGGCCAAAACCAGAGTCTTTGTTTCTAGGCAAGCTCATGCAGAGGAAAACCTCTAGATAGTTGCATCTGTGACCTCCACCATTAAATCAACAATTTGAATCCTACCTTAATCACCACGAATATGGATGCCACTGATTTATCACGAGTCTATTAAGTTACTGCTTTGGCTTGAAATGTAGTTGAATACTTTAACCGTATTGATTGAGAAAATCATGTCCCTTGGGTAAACCATACATGGTAGTGCCCCATCATCAATAATTTACTGCTATTTTGGGCCATGGGAGTAGGGAGGGCCAATGTGGGTGCGGTTCCATTTTCTTAGTTGTCTTCTTTCGATTAAGTGGTTATATGTACTGGAGTCAATGATTCGCTATGGAGGTTTACATGTTAGTACGCATAGTTTTACGAGTTTTGTAGATTGTCCATATGCTCATTTTTCAAAGAAGACTCTTAGCAAATTTTTTCAAGATCTTAGATTTTGAACTATATAGTGGTTGAATTTAATCCTTGAGAAACTTTTCAATATGAGCACATAGATTCTCACATAATCTCTTTGGTTGATCGTTGTTGCTATTGATCCATTTTTTTGGGGGACTCCATCAAAAGTTTCCCAAAATTCAACATTTGGTCACTTTTTTTGAGTCTTAGTGGCATTTGGACTATTCTAGCTCCATTACCATTCTAATCAATTTTTTGTCATCATGGCATTAGAGGTCTTAGGCACATCTAGTGGATCAAGGGTCTAGTTCTAGTGTTCCCAAGAGGAGCTTTAACCTGCAAGCAAAGACCATTTTGAGATCCAAAAATTTGATGGCAAAAACCTTGCTTTATGGAAGAATCAGATTAAAGATCTGTCCATACAGAGGAGGCAATGGGAGCCAATAAATGGAATCTCAAAGAGGCATGTTGATATGGATGATGATGATTGGAGTGAGCTAGATAAAGTGGATATGCCCATTATTCAATTGCACCTCGAAGATAATTGTTTAATTTACAATATTGGAGTATTAAAGTGCAAAGAAGCTTTGGAAGAAGTTATGCAACAATTATGAAAACAAAACATCATAAAATAAAGTGTATCTAATGAAAAAGTTCTATGAATTTCACATGAAGGACACTAATAGCATTCCTACTCATGTAATTGATTTTGATGCTATATTTTCTCGATTACAAGCTCATAAAATGGAGATGGATAATGAAATGACTTGTTGTCATGTACCTTGCCATAACCATGGGATACATTTTGCACAACTATAAGCAATAGTGCACCTGGTGGTAAATTGATCTACGATGACATATGTGGAGCACTCTTGAGAGAGGAGATCTTTAGAAAGTCTATGGCTAGAACTCAGAGTGGCAATGCATAATATACATCATGTGCCTCAATTATCACATACTTTGATGTCAGTTGGTCGAATTGATAACCTTGGTTACAAAGTGGTTTTCTATGCTCAATCCTTTTGTATATCAAAGGGAAGTATGGTTATTGCAAAAGGAAACAAAGTGGATGACTTTATCGTTTATTTGTATCATAGTAAGAACACTTGTTAGTTATCATTGAATAGCCTATGACTTGTATATGGCATGGTTCTTTGGGCCACATACCTCATAGTGGAATGAAAAATCTATCTTGTTCTGGCTACTTACCTATGTTATCTTTCTTTGATTTTTCATTTTGTGAGCATTGTCAATATGGAAATAAAACTAGGATGTTCATAGAACACACATTGACTCTTCAATTCAACCATTAGATCTTGTTCATACCCATGGGGGTGGTCCTATGCCCACTAGGTCATTAGGTGATGCTCTTTATTTTATCACTTTCATAGATGATGCTACTAGAAAAGTCTCGGTTTATCCTATTAAGCCTAAGGATGAGGTATACCGTACTTTAAAAAATGGCTTGTCTCAATAGAGACTGAGAAGCAAACTAATCTCAGTCAATGGTGGTGAGTATACCTCACATGTGTTCATCCAGTGTTCTCATTGTGGAGAAATATGGAGAGGGCTTACTGCCCCTTATATCCTAGTACAAAATGGTATAGCTGAGAGGATGAATAGAAGTATTCGGGATAGAGTGGGTTCTATGTTGCATCAGGCAAACCTTTCTTAAGGCTTTTGGGTAGAAGTAGTGTTGGATGTAGTTCATGTGATTAACCTTTCACATAGTACTCCTAAAGGCTTGAAAGTGGCACAAGAGTCATTAATAGTGCAACCACCGCATTATGATCACCTTAGAGTATTTGATTGTGAGGATTATGTCCATGTTCCAAAGAATCTGAGACAAAAATTGGACTATAAATCCATAAAATGCATTTTTCTTGGATGGTGAAGAGATGGAAATTTTGGATATCGTTTATGGGATCCTGAAACACGTTCAATGATCAAAAGATATGATGTTATTTTCAATGAAATAAAGATGCATAAACAACCCGTTAAAGAGTTTGAAGTGAGAAGAGTCATATTTGAGGATGTTAGTCCTCCTACTAGTATGCATAAAAATCTGAAGAAAAAGGTTGTTTATGAAAATGTTCAACAAGAGTGCTAGTGCTCATGATCAATAACCATTGAGACAATATTCATGTGTCTCATATCCACCTGATAGATTTGTTCCAAGATTGGATTTTGTCATGTTGACAGATGATGGTGAGTCTTCTTGGTATAAAGAAGCTATATAGACATATGATCGTGTCAATTGGGGGCGTGCCATGAAGAGTGAACTTGATTCTATTCAAAAGAATGGTACTTGGGACTCGGTACCTTTGCCAAAGGGCAAAAAAGCTTTACCATGCAAATGGGTATATAAGTTGAATTTCACATTAAATAGTGCTTCTCCAAAGTATAAAGCACGATTGGTTGCAAATGGATTCAAGCGACAAGGAGGAGTTGATTTTGAGGAAATCTTCTAACATGTGGTCAAGATGAGGACATTATGCATGTTGCTTGGATTATTTGCAAAAGAGGACCTAGAGCTGGTACAAATGGATGTGAAAACTACTTTTTTCCATGGAGATCTTATAGATGAAATGTATATGAAAGAACTAGAGCACTATGGAGTTTCAGCTAAAGAAACTCTAGTGTGTAAGCTCAAGAAGAGCTTGTGAGGTCTTAAGCAGTGATCTAGACAATGGTATCAAAAGCTTAATGCATTCATTAAGTCCCAAGGTTGTTCTAGAAGCAATGAGGATCACTGTCTCTACACTAAGAGATGTCCAGTTGACAACTTGATATGCTTGATACTTTATGTTAATGATATAATTATTATTGGGAAGTCCTCAAAGGACTTGTCTCTCTTGAAGAAAAAGTTGAATCAAAATTTTGACATGAAAGATTTCTGAAATGCCAAACATTATTGGCATGTGCATCACTCATGATAGGAGTAAGAGATGCATATACTTGTATCAGAGTGAGTACATAATAAAATTACTTCATATATACAATATGCATGGTGGGAAGTATAGTTTGAATGCTTACACTCATGTATCCTTTATCATTCTTTATTTTTTCTCCCATAGTTTACTTTGGACATATTGGCCTTTAGTGGGAGAGTGTTATTGTTATTGTCTATGTGAAATGCCAAATGGAAATTGGACACCTTGTATATGTTTGTTTCAATAAAACATAGTGTCCTGGCCAGCCATGAATAATATTGAGACCGACCATTTGTGAAACTTGCATATAGCAAACTCGTACTTTCTATTCTCTATTTTTCTACATTTTTCTTGTGGGTCTACACAAACACGTACAAACAAACATTGCAATGTCATACGAAAAGATAATCCATGCTATGAAGAGCTTGGAGGTTCCCCTTCATATAAGATCCTATTTGAAACTATGCATTGATAATGGTGATTGTATCCTAGTTGATTCAATAATCGACACAATAGAAGCTCTAAGCACCATTCAAGCGTCATCAAGGGAAATGCTAGCATTAAAACCTTTGCTAGTTGAAGCCTAGATGATTGGTATGGGTGGTAATGAGATAACATATCAAGGAGAGGTATGTGTCCCCATATAGTTAGGAAATTCAACTATGACACATACTCTCCTAGTGCATGAAGACAAGGATCTATTAGAAGATCTCAACCTAGGGTAAGATTGTATCTACAAATATTCAATCATACTGAATATAGTCTAGGGCAAATTATCTCCAATTATCAAAGGAAGAGAAGTCTTTAGTTTCCTAGAAGAGAAGAAAATTCCTAGGATTGAAAATGTGAATAGAATTTGCAAGCTGCATGATTTTCTTGCACCAACCCATTCTTCCAAAGTCATCTCTTACACTTACAACTTCTACTCCTCTATCCAATTTTGCACCCAATGTACACAATACCTTTCACACAAATACCTAATGAGATCCTCTCTTATTGTTCGAACTCTTAATCCTAATCATCAAATACCTAATAAGATCCATGATGAGGTAGAAAAATAGGGAGGGGTTTGAATTTAGAGTGAACTATAGACATGTAGGTATTAGAAGTAAAAGATGGATCTTACAAAGGACTTGGGAAAAATTAGACAAATTTGAGTTGCTAAGAATGACTCTCAAAGGCATTCTAAGCTAAGGAAACTTCAAATCAAACATCAAAATCAAGCTTATAAGATCCATGAACTAGTGTCTTGCTTTCAAAGAATAGATTGGATAATTTTAAGTAGACCAGGATTTCAAAGAAGTTGTTAGAATCTCAATGGCAATGTCAATGGAAGTGCATACCCACATACATTCTCAAAAGTTAGATCAAGGAGAAAAAAAAGAAAACATGCATGAAGGAGCATCCCTTCAGTTTAACCACTAGATAACCGATCAAGAACAAGTGTTCAAGGAGATAGGTAGTGTTCAATTTACAAATGAAGGGAAAAAAATTCAATTGGCAAATGCTTGGAACATAAAATTTAGTAACTTGATATCAACTCAAAACTGATGACCCAAAAATGCAATAAGGACTTCAACTCTATGGAAATAGTGACTAAGGTGAATGACCAAAACAATCAATCCATGAAAACGAAGTTGTCTTATACTGCTAATGCACAGATGAAGTATTCTACATCTAGAGTATGCATATATGGACCATTACAAGGCCATGCACCTAGACACTTCCAACCAATAGATTTGACAAAATAGAGAGAAATTTCACAAGAACACTTCCTTTATGATATCCAAAACTATTTTGAAGTGATCTTTGAAGTAGTACGACTTTGATTCAAGGTTCTCAATGGGCCCAAAATAAAATTCCAAATGTTCAATTCGCATAAGGAGGATCTTAACACCATAAACCACTCAAAAGAGCTCAAAACAAACCTCTAAGTGCTCAAAAAACCAAGGTGAAGCAAAACTAAACAAATTTGAACTTCTTGCCATTCCTCAGGAGTCTTCAAGGTGTACTCCTATATATTGTCCATGACACTAACCCGAAAGTGAAATTGGACACCAAATGCTCCAACACAAGGGCCAAAACTGGTCTATTAGTTCCTTTTGAAGTCTTGTGGAGCTTTCTTGACCTATCAAATCCTGATGTGATGTTTGTTGCTAAACAAATTCTGGAAGATAAGCTTTCAACTAAGATCAAGATCAGTCCAATCAAATCTTGGAGCGCGAAGTTATGGCTCCTAGAAGCTGTAGATGCGGGTGTAGGTAAGTGAAGCAAGAGAAAATGAAGAAGTGTTGGGTTTGCAAGCTTAATTAAGCATCCATTTGAGCTTCTTCAATTGATTTTGTTATCCCATCCCATCAATCACAACCCGTATTACATATTTGCATGGTCATCTTGCCCTAATTCATCAAAATTCTCCTCCAAAAGCTCTTCTATGAAAGCAAAAAAATCAAATTTCACTTTCTTTACCTCTTTTTGGAGTAGGTGATTGAGTCTAATCCTTTGATTTTGTCGGCAGCATGCATAGGTGTTGCAATTATCCCACATGAGGACTTGGAGCAAACATACATTCCATACCTTCATCCAAGAGAGGGAGAGGAGGGAAGAGAGAGAGAGTGAGAGAGAGAGCAATGCTCTCCTTGTGTGCTCATGTGTGTGTGTGTGTATGAATATAGTTCTGCCTCAAGGATATCCTTCGCCTTGGTTTGTGAGCTTGCTCTATGGGTGCGTGCTCGTATGGCCGTTTTCCAGCTCGGATAATAATGTTGTAGATTCTTGATAGCTTTCCCTACTTTTGATGGCCACAAACATGGATATCAAAGATGACGAAGAATTGCACAGAGATCTGCCTTATTATCCCCCCATCCACATACCATAATCAGATATATAGTCTCTCTCTCTCTCTCTCTCTCTCCATAAATGAAACCACATGGCCTCTCACATGGGTGCCATACGACACTCATGTGGGAGCCCACCTATCCACAACTCATAGGGTGGGTTCACACATCCATTCCCTTAGAGTTTCCAATAATCCATATAACAAGGGGCATACACTATAATTAAGCAAAGTTTCCAAGGTTCCTTCACTCTACAACATATCCATTTGTTATTAGGGTCTAGAGTGACATTGTCTAGGGAAGTCTTCTAGAAATGAGGAACCCCCACAAATCCTTATCATGGTTGGAGAAATACGAATGATGGTGGCTAGAAATCATAGGAACATTCCAAGCAATCAAAGGCACTTGGAGCTTGATCTCCAAGAGACAAATGAATGCATCCAACATCTCCTGCCTATTAACTCATCCCTTAATGATCTTTCAACTTGAAGGGCAAGAAAGCCCTTTATAGTTATAAGCTAGAACATGCATGTCACAAAACAAAAGGTTATCTATTGGCCAAATACTTTTTACTAGGTGGAACATTAAAGGAAACCCTCTTAGGATTGGCAATTGTTCTTATTCTCTTTTATTTTCTTGATGGAGAACAAAGTCGGCCATCATTTTGTCTTTTAGGAGGGGAGGGAGTGAGGATAAAATTCTCTCCTCCATATCATAGAATAGTAACTGAGAATTGGAAACATCCATATGTTAACGACATGATATCTTCTACCTCATTTAATTTGTATCCGCATGAGTGGATCTCCATTTTGTATTCAGGAGACATTCCATTTTATATCATTTTATATTCTATCTCATTGTATTTGGGTACCTTGCCATTTGCTTCTACCATTGTATTCATTCTCCTTCAAGGGGAATTATCCCACATAGGATGTACTTTGGAGAGCCCCCTCGAACTCTATATAAGGAGAGCCTCTTCTCCACTTTGTACATGGTTAGAATCTTGAAGAGGATTCTCCATGCTCTTGGAAAGCTCATTTCTAATCCATGTGAGTCTACCCATTTCCTAGTTTACTCACTTTGATTATCTCACACTCTTTTATTTTGTGAGTATTGTTGGAGATAGATGTCTGCGGAAGCATGCGAACAACACAAGGAAGAAGAAGAAGCTTGGAGCACAACACAAAATACTGAATATGTTACTAGAGAATGTACAAAGATAAGTAGCCCATCAGCGAAATAGGCATATATACAAGCTGGGAAAAAAAAACTCCTAAAGAGGGAAAAAAATGCCCCGACGGTCCTAGAGTGTTCACACACATCACTACCTAAATATATCAACAAATCCACCCTGAGAGTGATGTGGTGAACAAGGAGCTAGCACTCATGTATAAGGAAGTGCCAAGCTATGTGGAATCAATCCACAAAAGGAAGTAAGCCCAAAGCTTTGCGGAAAGCTTCAAACTTCTCCCTAGGCAGAGCCTTCGTGAAAAGGTCTGCAATGTGCTCCTGCATGGGCACATATGCCAAGATAATCTCCCCAGCAGAGAACCTCTCTCTGACATAATGATAATGCACCTCATGCGAGCATGGAACATAGGGTTCCTCACAACTGCCAATGCGCTCTGACTGTCAGTGAAGATAGTGATGGCAGAAGATTGACCAACACCCAAATCAGCCATAAGCCGTCTGAGCCACACACACTCAACAGTCGCTGTGAAAGCTTCCTTATACTCAGCCTCACAACTGGAAGTGGCCACAATAGGCTGCTTCTTGCTCAACCAAGATATACATGAGCTACCAAGCATGAAGCAAAAGCCACTAGTGGACACACGAGTGTCATAACAACTAGTCTAGTCTGAGTCAGAAAAAGCATGCAAATCTGGCGGTAGTGATCCCCCCTTGGGATAAAACAACCCAAGTAGCCGAGTACCACTCAAGTAGTGAAAGATGCGCTTAACCGCCTGCCAATGCTTGACACCTGGGCAATGCATAAACCTGCTCATCTGTGAGACAACAAACTGAATATCTGGTCGAGTAATGCACAAGTAAATCAGGCATCCAACAGCCTGTTGATAAAGGACACCATCAAATGCATCTCCAGCATCATGAAGACTCAATCATAAACCTATCTCCATAGGAGTGGCAATAGGCTTACAGTCTTCAAGGCCAAAACACTGCAATAATGTGTCAATATATTTCGTTTCACACAAAGCCATTCTACCATCAACTTGCATAAACTGAATGCCCAAATAGTGATGCAAATGCCCCAAATCAGACATCTCAAATGAGGCATGCAAATCAGCCTTAAAATCAGCAATATGCTTCTCAATAGGACCAGTGAGCAGCATGTCGTCAACATAGACAACAATGATCAGAAGCACATCATTAGCACGTTAACATATAAGGTGCTTTCTGTTGGACTATTCTCAAAACCATGTGCAATCAGATAGGCATGTATCTTCTCATACCAAGCATGTGCTTGCTTTAAACCATATAATGCCTTCTTTAACCTGCACACCTGGTTTTCATGCCCTTTCTGCACAAAGCCACAGGGCTGAAAAACATACACTTCTTCATGCAAGTCACCATTCAGAAATGCAGTTTTAATGTCCAACTGATGTACATTCCAACCATGATGGGCTGCAAGTGCACAGATGCTCCAAACAGTAGTCATACAGCATGTAGGTGCAAAGGTCTCATCAAAATCGATGCCTCTTTCCTGTGCATAACCCTTTGCAACAAGCCTAGCCTTATACCTGTCAATTGTTCCATCAGGCTTACGCTTCAGCTTGTAAACCCACTTAGTGCCAATGGCCTTCTTGCCAGGAGGCAAGTCACATAAAGACCAAGTACCATTCTTCATGATAGCATCATATTCAAATTGCATAACAACCATCCAATTTTTTGAATTTTGTGCTTCATCAAACGAAACAGTCTCATTCTCATTACAGAGACTAGATGTAGCCATAGCATAGAAATCTGATGCAAAAGAGGCACTATGAGAGCCTGAACGAGTACGATATGACAGACGTGCATCTAATTTGCTATCACGCAAAGTCTGCACCATCCATTTTGGCATAGTTTTTTCTTGCTCAATATTAGCTCTCTCATCAACAACTGCATCATGTAAATCTACATCAGAAATGGAAGGATTTGCATCATCACATGAAACCTACAAAGGCAGAGAAGTTGCCTCATTAGGACTAGCATTAGACTATCCACCTATAAAAAGAGGCAACAAAGTATCATACATGTCTTTGGAGCTAATAGATATCTCCTTAGTACATGAAAGCAATAGCTGAATAGCATCTTCCATAAAAACAACATCACGGCTAACTAGAATGCGTTTAGTCTGTGGATGATACAGACAATAGCCTTTACTTTCAGAACTGTACCCAACAAAAATACATTTTACTGCTTTATCATCCAATTTTCTGCGATGTTGTTCAAGCACTAATGCATATGCCAAACAACCAAAAACACGCAGATGAGCAACAGATGGCTTGCGATCATGCCAACCCTCATATGGAGTGATAGAGTGCAGCGCTTTAGAGGGACATCTGTTAAGTACATATGTTGCACACATGACAGCCTCAAGCCAGAAACTATGGTAAAGCCTGACTCTTGACCATACACCTCGCCATCTCCATGAGTGACCTATTGTTTCGTTCAACAACTCCATTCTGTTGAAGTGTATGACACTGTACACTGGTGTTTTATCCCACGTTTAGCCAGAAATGCATTAAAATCAGAAGATATATATTCCCCCCCTCGATCAGAACGGAGGGTGCCCATTTTACATGTTGATAGATTTTCAGCAAAACCAAAAACTGTTTGAAGCACATGAACACTTCAGACTTTGCCTTCAATGGATATACCCATGCATGCCTGGAAAAATCATTGATGAAAGTCACGAAGATAATTTCCAAAAGAAGGTGTCTGCATAGGACCACAGACATCACTATGTACAAGCTTCAATTTATGAGTAGCCCGAACTGAACCATCTTTTGGAAAGGAGGAATGTTGCATTTTGCCCACAATACAACCTTCACAAACATGTTTTCCAGGTGCCTCAAGTTTGCGCAAAGAGGACACCATTTCAGATTTCTGCACGCATAGCAAACTAGCAAAATTCAGATGACCAAAGCGTGCATGCCAAAGCTTTGCATCTGACATAGCCTGAGAATCATGTACTGTACATGCTAAATCATTTATAGATCTTTCATAGTCTATGAGCTTATATAGTCCATGACATAAAATGCCACAAGCAATAATCACATCACCATTTGACAGATCATGAACTGTACACCTATCATCAACGAATCTCACAACCAAGCCAATCTTGGCTAATGTAGAAACTGATAACAAATTTTTCTTGATCCCTCGCACAAACAAAGCATCTGAAAAAGTGAAAGAACTACCATCAGTAGTAGTCAAAATGATCTTACCAACTCCCATAACAGGATAAGAGGAGTTGTTGGCACATGTAACAGTATTCCCTATAGGGGTAGGCTCGAGTGAAGAGAAGAAACTGCGCTGTGAGGTAATATGTTTGGTCGCCCCACTGTCAAAGTACCAAACATCTGAGTCTACTGCAGACATGCACTGCTCATGAGAAGATAGGTCAAAAGTGCAAACAGTAGTAAACACCCATTCTTCTTCCTGCACAAATTTAGCAGACTCTGTTTTTGGTGTAGAGGCTTCTATAACAACCATTCAAGCCTCTTTCTTCTTTGCCTCTTTAGCAGCCAGTTTTGGACAATTCTTTATGATATGATCATTTCCTTTATAGTACTTACAAAATAATTTTTGATTTTCCGATTTCTTTTCATCTTTGTCTTCCCTCCTCGATTGTGCAGAATTAGCAGTTTTCTGCCTATTACTTGAAGAGCTCCATTTTCCTTTGCCCTTCTGACTAGCCAGGAAAGCTTGATCTGCCAACTGTTCCTTCAAGTCCTTGATCTTTGTTAGAAAACTGTCCATAGAATCACCTTCATTCATGTGCTCACTCTCCAACTGTTTTCGGAGATAAGCAACACGAGCCTCATTCCTAGCTTAGTACATTTTTTACTAAGCTAGGAATGAGGCTAGACCTGTAGCAGACTTCGAGACGCTTATACTGGCGAACCGAAACTAGAATATACCTTTGGCACAAGAAGACAAAATAGCCTGCACAAGCATTGCGATAGTGCGTTCGGAGGTCAAAATGAGCTTAGATCGTGATTTCGGTACCACAAAGTGAAGACGTTTTGATCTCGAAAACACACTGAGTATGCTCACCAAAATTCATGCAATTTTGAGATTGCAATCAGAGGAGTGTCGATGATGCCCTAGATGAAGCGACAACCTGCTCTGATACCAATTGTTGGAGATAGATGTGTGTGGAAGCACGCGAAAAACACAAGGAAGAAGCAGAAGCGGGGAGCACAACACGCAATACTGAATATATTACTAGAGAATGTACAAAGATAAGTAGCCCATTAGGGCAATAGGCATATATACAAGCCGGGGGAAAAAAACCTCTTAAAGAGGAAAAAAATCCCCTGACGGTCCTAGAGTGTTCACACACATCACTACCTAAATATATCAACAAGTACAGTCTTCTTTTCATTTTGCTTCTATGCATCTACTCTCTACATGGTATCAAAGTGATAAGTGGAGGCCTTGGTGGTTCATTTTGTGTATGTTTTGGTGTTGATGCTAGAGCTTGGTGTTTTTGCTCTCTACTTATCGGAAGAAGCTTTTTGCTGTCAATTTTTTCCTCTCTTTGGGTTACATTCTATCTATTTTCCCACACTCCCACCCTTCTATTTCATCTATTTGCCTTCCTACCCACTCCTCTCTACCACTCTTTCCATTTGCCCACCCTCATTCTTGGTGGCCTTGAAGGTGCTTAATAATCTTCATATGTGAAGTGATAACGTTTGTAGTGCATCTCATCATTTTGAAGCGTTTAGAAACACTTTCGTACTGTAAATATTGAATCTCATATTTAATAGTGTTCATAAACTTTGTGGTAGCATTTTGCCAACACTTTGTTACCCATTGTGTGAAATCATTTCAAGGTTCTATTATATTTAGTGGCCATTTTGTGAAAAAATCAATAGCTTCTTCTAAATCCCTCTTCTATATCTAAATCCATCTTCTATAAGTTATCACTCTCCATTAGTACTTTGATGAATCGTGATGTATAGCCTGTCATGCAAGAGAGTTGACAAATGAAAATTTGCAAAGTATCATCACACATTGTCTGCTTTTGCTAGGATTATGCAATAGTTGCACTATCAGAGCTCTTTGCTTGGAATGGAAGTCAAATTTTCATAGGGGGCACGACATATTGATGACCTATAAGAGGAATCTGGACTTTGACCAATAGGCAAAGAAGTTAGTAGTAGCAAGGCATACATTTGTCTCCACATTATCTGTTGTCAAGGCATACATTTGTCTCTACATTATCAGTTGTCAAACAATCTCTCTATAGTGCTAACTCTCTTTTGTGTTATAGAGCACAACAGATGGGGCTAGCTTGTTGGAGTTAGACGTCTGCAGAAGCACGTGAACAACACAAGGAAGAAGAAGAAGAAGCTTGGAGCACAACACACAATACTGACTGTATTACCACTAGAATGTATCCCATTAGGGCAATAGGCGTATATACAAGCCGGGGGAAAAAAACCTCCTAAAGAGGGAAAAAAGTGGCCCAACCATCCTAGAGTGTTCACACACATCACTACCTAAATATATCAACAAATCCCCCTTGGGAGTGATGCAGTGAACAAGGAGCTGGAACTCATGTATAAGGAAGTGCCAAGCTATGTGGAATCAATCCACAAAAGGAAGTAAGTCCAAAGCTTTGCAGAAAGCTTCAAACTTCTCCCTAGGCAGAGCCTTTGTGAAAAGATTTGCAATGTTCTCCTGCGTGGGCACATATGCCAAGCTAATCTCCCCAATAGAGAACCTCTCCATGACATAATGATAATGCACCTCAATGTGCTTAGTGCGAGCATGGAACAGAGGGTTCCTTGCAATTGCCAATGCGCTCTGACTGTCTGTGAAGATGGTGGTGGAAGAAGACTGAACAACACCCAAATCAGCCATAAGGCGTCTGAGCCACACACACTCAATAGTTGTTGTGAAAGATGCCCTATACTCAGCCTCACAACTGGAAGTGGCCACCGTAGGCTGCTTCTTGCTCAACCAAGATATACATGAGCTACCAAGCATGAAGCAAAAACCGTTGGTGGACTGAGTATCATAGCAACCAACCCAATCATTGTTAGAAAAAGCATGCAAATATGGCGGTAGTGATCCCCCCTTGGGATAAAACAATCAAAGTAGTGGGGTACCACTCAAGTAACGAAAGATGTGCTTAACCACCTGCCAATGCTTGACACTTGGGAAATGCATAAACCTGCTCATCTGTGAGCTTACAAACTTAATATCTGGCCAAGTAATGCATAAGTAAATCAAGCATCCAATAGCCTGCTGATAGAGAACAACATCAAACACATCTCCAACATCATGAAGACTCAATCGTAAATCTGTCTCATTAGGAATGGAAATAGGCTTACATTCTTCAAGGCCAAAATGTTGTAATAATGTGTCAATATATTTCATTTGAGACAAAGCCATTCCACCATCAACTTGCATAAATTGAATGCCCAAATAGTGATGCAAATGTCCCAAATTAGACATCTCAAATGAGGCATGCAAATCAGCCTTAAAATAAGCAATATGCATGTCATGAGGACCAATGAGGAGCATGTCATCAACATATACCACAAGGATCAGAAGCACATCATTAGCACACTTAACATATAAGGTGCTTTCAGTTGGACTGTTCTCAAAACCATGTACAATCAGATAAGCATGTATCTTTTCATACCAAGCACGTGGTGCTTGCTTTAAACCATACAATGCCTTCTTTAACTTGCACACCTGGTTTTCATTCCCTTTTTGCACAAAGCCATGGGGCTGAAAAACATACACTTCTTCATGCAAGTCACCATTCAGAAATGCTGTTTTAATGTCCAATTGATGTACATTCCAACCATGATGAGCTTCAAGTGCACAAATGAACAGTAATCATTCGGCAAGTAGGAGCAAAGGTTTCATCAAAATCAATGCCTCTTTCCTGTGCATAACAATTTGCAACAAGCCTAGCCTTATGCCAATGGCCTTCTTGCCAGGAGGCAAGTCACATAAAGACCAACTACCATTTTTCATGATAGCATCATATTCATATTGCATTGCAGCCATCCAACGTTTAGAATTTTGTGCATCATCAAACCAAATAGGTTCATTCTCATCAGAGAGACTAGAGGCAGCCATAGCATAGCAATCTGATGCAAAACAGGCACTATGAGAGCCTGATCGAGTACGATATGATAGAGGTGCATCTAATTTGTTGTAATGCAAGGTCTACACCAGCCATTTTGGCATAGTCTTTGCCTGCGCAATATCAGCTCTCTCATCAACAAGTGCATCATGTAAATCTGCATCAGAAATGGAATGATTTGCATCATCACATGAAACCTATAAAGGCTGAGAAGTTTCCTCATTAGGATGAGCACTAGACTGTCCACTTGTAAAAAGATGCAGCAAAGTATCATACATGTCTTTCGAGCTAATAAATGTCTCCTTAGTACATGAAAGTAAAGGCTGAATAGCATCTTCCACAAAAACAACATCACAACTCACCAGAATGCATTTAGTCTGTGGATGATACAGAGGATAGCCTTTCCTTTGAGAACTGTACCCAAAAAAAATACATTTTACTACTTTATCATCCAATTTTTTACGGTGTTGTTTAGGCACTAATGCATATGCCAAACAACCAAAAACTCATAAATGAGCAACAGATGGCTTGCGATCATGCCAAGCCTCATATGGAGTGATAGACTACAACGCTTTAGTGGGACACCTATTAAGTACATATGTTGCACACATGACAGCCTCAAGCCAGAAACTATGTGGTAAAGCGTGACTCTTGACCATACACCTCACCATCTCCATGAGTGATCCGTTGTTCCGTTCAGCAACCCCATTCTGTTGAGGTGTATATGGCACTGTACACTGATGTTTTATCCCACGTTTAGCCAGAAATGCATTAAAGTCAGAAGACATATATTCCCCCCCTCCATCAAAACAGAGGGTTCCCATTTTACATGTTGATAGATTTTCAATCAAAAGCAGAAACTGTTTGAAGCACATAAACACTTCAGACTTTGCCTTCAATGGATATACCCATGCATGCCTGGAAAAATCATCGATGAAAGTCATGAAGTAAAGATTGTTCCCAAAAGAAGGTGTCTGCATAGGACCACAAACATCACTATGTACAAGCTGCAATTTCTGAGTAGCCGAAATGAATCACCTTTTGGAAAGGAGGAATGCTACATTTTTCACAAAATATAGCCTTTGCAAACATGTTTTTCGGATGCCTCAAGTTTGGGCAAAGAGGACACCATTTGAGATTTCTGCAGGTGTAGTGTTTGGACACTGTTCACTGTAATACTAACAGCACCCAAGTAATAGGTTCGAGAACGGGGATTCACGAATATTACTATTCGTAAACATGCGTTTTTGTTCCATACTTCAATATGATTTAGCGAAGATAGACAATTCATAAACAGTTCGGAATCTTAACTACACAGAACAAAAGGTATCTGATTCAGAAATAGTGTTGGTAATTTCATTATAGCATTGTAGTTACAATGATTCTCCGCTCTGTATATCCACTTCCTTCACTACTATGCATATCAACGTTTCTGTAATCGTCGAGTCCGAAATCGGAAAGAACCCATTGAAAAACCCGTCTCCGCATGTCGTAAGAAAAAAGTAAGGATGAACGTCACACCGTTTCAAACCTCCGTATTCCAGAACCTCTTGACATCTCTATTATTACAGAAGTGGAAATTACAAAGAATAGACCGACCACACCAGCTGCTAACATTGGCACACACGGTGGATCCAAACCCACTAAGTACAAAATTACACAGAATTTACAGATCATCATCTTGATTCTGTAATTCTGGAAACATTATTCTCTCCATATCATAGTGCAATTCATTGAACATGTCCCTAAGATTTTCTTCGGCTAAGAGCATTTCTGCTTCAAAAAACTTCTTAGAATCTAAGGCTTGTTGACTAAGGCTTTTATAACTAACTACGGAAACTTCTAATTCTGGAATTTTTTGTTGAAATCCTTCTATGAGTTTATCAAAAGATAATGTAGCCTCAGTTAGTTTAGTCTGAATATCCACAATATCCTTCGTTACTTCTTCTACTCTAGCCTGACAAGAGATTTCCAAAATTTTTGCCTCCTTTCGGAGCTTTTCCACCTCCGCTTCTTTATCTGCCAACACGAGGTTGGCATCCGCACAGTGCTTCTTCCATTGTGCTACTTGCTTTTCTAACTCAGTAATTCCCGCAACTTGGGCATGTACAGTATCTAGAGTCTCTTGAACTGTTTGTAATCTTTCTTCCAATGTTGTAAACTCGGAATTTCTGACCGCCAGTCTCTCCTCCACTTCCGCAGTCGAAATACTATGTCTTTTCAATTCACCACTCTAATCCTTAACCTTGGTTTTTAACCTTTGTACTTCTTGCTCAGCTTTCTGCAACTTTGTATTTAACTCTTTATTACCTTTCTTTAACTTCTAATTTGCTTTCTGCTTTGTATTTAACTCTTTATTACCTTTCTTTAACTTCTAATTTGCTTTCTGCACTTGACTAGTCTCTGCTTGCAATCGAGCTATAATTTTGGACTTTTTCTCCATAGTTACTTTCAAAGTATCATTTAACTCTTCAAAGTATTCATTTAACTCTTCAACTAACTATTCATTAACAGGATTGCCTGTTCTCAGCTCTTACTGCTTCTATCTCTTCTTGCAACTTAGTGATCTGAGCTGTCATGTTCCTCTTTTCTGCAACCCAATTATCTTTTTCCAATATCATTGTGTTATACTTATTCTGGAAATCTTCCACTTTCACCAAACTCTAGGCTAACCCACGAGCCAAATCTCCAAGTAGTTCTGGTCGAATAGTCTCCTTATTATACATCCATGGGTATATCACATCTGTGGACCTGAGTGGGGGTAACTTCACTCTACCCTCGGAATTTTTCCATTTATCAACTAGGCCACATTCCTGAAATGTGTGTAACACGGGTATTCTACATGAGGTCTCACTAGAACGTCCACCTTGTCTGGGTCTGCTCTTCTTCAGCCTCCTTTTGTGCTGCCTCTTCCTTGTTTCACGCTGCCTCTTCCTCATCTTTCCTACCCTTCCTCTCTGCTTCTTCCCTGGCCTTCCTCTCTGCTTCTTCCCTATCTCTCCTCTCTTCCACATGGCGCCTTCTAGATTCCTCTTCTTCATCAAGCTCAGTATCAATTTGATCTTGAGAAGTGTTACCTCCCGACCTCCGCTCTGCTGCTTGTTTCTTCAGAAGTTGTAAAAACACTTTACTCAAGCATACTGTGTATTCTCGAGGTAAATATGTCGGGGTCGAAAAAATTAACGAGAAGATCACTCCCACTTTGGAGTCCAGTACTACGTTGAGTGCCTGTCTGGACCATCGGAATAATCTCCGGACTTCTTTCTTTAATTTTTGGAAAATGATTTTCACCGAGTTTACCTGGGTCTTGGTCGCTTCCTTCACCAACGCAAAGAGCTACTGGGATACTCCATAGTGTTTAGCCTGCAAATTAATCACCATGGTCATTAGTAACATACCCCACTTCAGTGGGTTGTCGTCCGGCAACTGCACAAAGCGGTATTCACCCGAGTAGGGTTTGCTAAGCAATGGCAGATTTCTGGAGCATCCACAACCTCTGTGCTTGCCGTGATATCCTCCTTGGCCACATGGAATCGTTCTGCAATCAAATCCATTGTTAAATGTACTTCCTGTCCTATTTGGATACTAATATCTTGAATATTGATATCGTTTCCCTCCATCTATCGGATGATCTCCATCGCTATCTCTATTGCTTGAGGATGAGGCTTTATATTTCGCCAATCTATCATGGCACACTACAGGAGTCCTCTGCATTTGAACCACTCCTGCTCCTGTGAGATCTTCTCGGGGATGTACAGAAGGTGGCAATCAGAGAAAGACACTGCCATCTTGCGGTGACCTGCCTGCTTCGTTGCTCTAGCACACGACACTCTTGCTTGAAGTATGCGCTCTGCTCGCTGTATTCTCTCTACTTGCAAATTCGTCAAATAAGTCAAATTCGGCAGAGTTCGTAGCCTTTTATGCCCAGCCTTCCTGTGTAACCAATTACGAGTCTATGTCATGATGGGTGATCAAGGAATCATAACTCTTGAATCTGCATTGATTATTGGCTCTCAAAATAAGAACCGCATCCTGATTTGAAACGTCGCCACCGTGGCCCTTATAATTGTTGTACGTTTGCATGCAAAATCGTTACTACGCATCCTGCATGAGATCCTTTTTTTTTTAATTATTATAATAAATCAGGAGCATTGATAGGGCCGGAGCTTAGACCCATTGACGACTGTCGGTAGAACTTCTCCTGTGAGTGTAGCAACCCGGAATGTACCCGGTCCGCACATTTCATGAATCCGGAATGGACCAATCCACCATAGTTTCAACTTGCCCATCTTTCATTTCATCTTAGAATGAAAATACAAAACTAAATCTCCAGGGCGAAAAATCCGAGTCTGCAAATTCCGGTCATGCCAGCGCTTCTGCCGCTGTTGTACTTCTTGAAGCAAGAGAGAACTCTGATAGTGAACTTCATCCTACTCGCGCAGTTGATCCATGCGATACACAAAAGATTCGTCCGGAATTAAATGCTTCTGTATTGCAATATGGAAACTTGGGACCGCAAGTTCAAAAGGAAGAATAGCCTCTTGCCCATATAACAACTTAAAGGGTGTACTTCCCACCAAAGCTTTGTAAGAGGTGCGATAAGCCCATAGCACCATGGGAAGAATAATCTCCCATTGATCAGTGCTATCCAAGAGCATTTTCAGGAGCATCTGTACCAACACCTTGTTAGTACTTTCGGCTAAACCATTAGCTCGAGGATAATATGGGGAGCTAAACCGATGTTTAATACGAAATCCTGTTGTAAGCTCCGCAATCAATTGATTCAGAAAATGCATGCCGCGGTCCGAAACTATTTCCAACGGAAGACCATACCGAGAAAATATGTCATTTTGGAGCTTCTTAGCCACAACGGATGTAGTGGCTTGTTTAGTCACCCACCCTTCCGCCCATCTAGTGCAGTAGTCAGTACATGTAAGGATAACGTGCACCTGTATTCGTCGCAGGTGTCAGCATACATAGTGGGCCACCAGAGTCCAGACTATTGAATTTTTTGAACCGTAATAAGATGACCGAAATGACCACCGACATCCCCTACATGTGCTTCCGAAATGACAGCTTGTACTTCGTGCGGGGGTACACAATGAAGCTAAACTCCTGTCGGATCTTTATGATAAAGTTTCCCCATGATCATAGTAAAGCACCGGCTACGTAATCCAAGTTTCTTCCGGGCTTCCGATCGTAAATGAGATGGCGCAACACCATTGGCAAGAAAACTCACCATTTCTTCGTACCAGGTTGGAGTATTCTGCGGAACAGCTTCCCGTTCGGCCATCGTAAAAACTTCAGTATCCGGAAGAGAATCATCGATGCCCTCCGGAGGTTCACCATGATCTATTCTCGATAAAAAATCTGCAATCGCATGATTAGCTCCAGGGCGGTGGACTACATCATATTCAAATTCCTGTAATAGCAACAACCATCGAGCGAGACATCCAACTAAATTTTGCTGCTTAACCAGATAAAGCAAAGCACTGTGGTCCACATGAAATGTGAACGATCGGCCTAGGAGATAGTGTCGGAAATTTTTAATAGAATAAATGAGACCGGCTACTCACACTCCATAGTCGAATAGTTCTGCTCGGTCGATGTGAGTCTTCGACTAGCATAGTACACCGGACGAAACCACTTCGGATCTTCCTTCTGCATGAGAACGCTACTGATTGCGCGATTTGAGGCGTCCACGAAAACATGAAAGGGAAATTTCGAGTCCGAAGCCTTTAATATTGGAGCACTCGCGAGCATTTTTCGGAGTTGCTCAAAATCCAACTGTGCTTCATCAGTCCAGAGAAAATCCTTCGGCAGTACATATGCTACCTTATTGAGCGGGATAGCAACATACGCTAGTCCTCTACCCAATATGTCAATTCCTCTGGGATGTTCACTGCCTCCGAAAGAGAAAGATCCTTTAAACCTTCTACAATCTGTTGAACAAATTCCCCTAAATATTCATGACGATAATTTGTTGCGTGATACTCCCTTCCGCTCCGCAACGGCATGAAACTTGTGATAGCACTTCCTTAGCTAGAACCCCATCCCATCTTGGTCACCAAATGTTTGGACACTGTTCGTCGTAATACTAACATCACCCAAGTAATAGGTTCGAGAACGGGGATTCACGAATATTACTATTTGTAGACAAAGAGCTACTATGTTTGATGGAGAAAGAGCTTCCTACTTCATTTTTTGATATTCAGGTTCATTAATTAGTCAATCTTGTAGATGAATTAGAGATTGCGGTGTTGTCAACACTCGATGGATGTTTTGGGTCGAGCAATTTATGGGAATATTAAAAGGTTATGTGTGACAAAGAGCGAAACCAGAAGGATCCATGGCAAAGGGTTGGATGCTTGAAGAGTGCATGTATTATGTTAGTGAGTACCTTGAAAGAGTTCATGAAGAGGATAATACTCTACATGCTGATTCTACTGATGATGAAGAGGAATTACCAGAAATCAATATGAATCCATTAATAGATGATGTGACTCATGAGAACACAGATTTAACAATAGAAGAAATAAATGAAATCAATAAGGATAATGAAGATGAGAGTATATTGATGTCTTACCAAAATGATGGCAATAATGAAAACATATGAGCAGATTATATAGTAAATTCTACTCTAGTTATTGATCAATAACTTGAAGCTTTTGAATGGATATCAGATAATAGATTCCTCTTTATTAAACTAGAATATCAATGAATCCTACTAGAGAGATGAAATCATGTTCTTTTAAGTTAGAACATGAAGCTCGGGGTATGCCTAATTATTTTATATATAGCTTTATCTTCGAGGAGCAAACTTTTCTCATGTATGTATGCATATGTGTGTGTATTCATGTGTATTATATGTATATATGTGTTAGTATGCATATATATGTGTTTCATGTATATGTATGTGTGTGCATGTGTGTGATATATGTATACATGTGTTAGTATGCATACGTGTGTATATGCATATGCATTTGTGTAATATATTCATGTATTCATGTAATATATGCAAGTGTTTATAATTGTGTATGCATGTATAAGTATACATGTGTGCATGTAAGCATGTATATGTGATGTGTACATGTATATATGTATATGTGTCTATGTGTAAATGTGTACATGTAAATATGTATGCATGTATATATATTTATGTGTGCATATAGGCATGTATGTGTGATGCATAATGTATCTACTCCATTTTATATTTATGTATGTGTATCTACATGACGTTTTTGTTCCATACTTCAATATGATTTAGCACAGACAGACAATTCATAAACAATTTAGAATCTTAACTAATAGAACAAAAGGTATCTGATTCAGAAATAGTGTTGGTAATTTCATTATAGCATTGTAGTTACAATGATTCTCCGCTCTGTATATCCACTTCCTTCACTACTCTGCGTATCAACGTTTCCGTAATCGTCGAGTCTGGAATCCGAAAGAACCCGTTGAAAAACCCGTCTCTGCATGTCATAAGAAAAAAGTAAGAATGAACGTCACACCGTTTCAAACCTCTGTTATTCCAGAACCTCTTGACATCTCCATTATTACAAAAGTGGAAATTACAAAGAATAGCCCCATCACACCGGCTGCTAACAATAGCAAACTAGCAAAATTTAGATGACCAAAGCGTGCGTGCCAAAGCTTTGCATCTGACATAGCCTGAGAATCATGTACTGCACATGCCAAATCATTTACAGATCTTTCATAGTCTATGAGCTTATACAGCTCGCTACATAAAATGGCAAAAGCAATAATGATGTCTCCATTTGATAGATCAAGAACTATACATCTATCATCAATAAATTTCACAAAGAAGCCAATCTTGGCTAATGCAAAGATTGATAATAGATTTTTCTTGATCCCTGCCACAAACAAAACATCTGACAAAGTGAAAGAACTACCATTAGCAATAGTCAAAATGATCTTACCAACTCCCATAACAGGATAAGAGGAGTCGCTGGTGCATGTAACAGTATTCCCTGTAGGGGCACGCTCGAGTGAAGAGAAGAAACTGTGCTGCGAGGTAATATGTTTGGTCGCCCCACTATCAAAGTACCAAACATCTGAGTCTACTGCAGACATGCACTGCTCATGAGAAGATGGGTCAAAATTCCAAACAGTAGTAAACACCCATTCTTCATCCTTCACAAGATTAGAAGACTTTATTTTTGGTGTAGAGGCCTCTGCAACAACCATTCCGGCCTCTTTCTTCTTTGCCTCTTTAGTAGCCAGTTTTGGAGAGCTCTTAATGACATGATCATTTGCTTTACAATATTTGCAAAACAATTTTTGCTTTTCTGATTTCTTCTCATCTTTGTCTTCCTTCTTCAAATGTGCAGCATTTGCAGATTTTTGCTGACTAGTAGAAGAGCTCCATTTTCCTTTGCCCTTTTGACTAGCCAGGAAAGCTTGATCTGCAACATGCATGATGGACCTTTTCTGCCTAGATTGATCTTCGTGCAACAAAACAAACACTAACTCCTCAAATGACAAGGCATTTGGATTGCATTTCATCATCAAACGAAGAGTAGAAGCAAAACTCTGATATGAGTCAGGAAGACCATTTAGAACGGTCTGCACGAGTTTTGTGGTATAACTTTATCCGCAGAAATCAACTATTCTTTCAAATCCTTGATCTTTGTGAGAAAATTGTCCATAGAATCACCTTCATTCATGTGCTCACTCTCCAATTGTTTTCGGAGGTAAGCAACACGAGCCTCATTCCTAGATTGGTACAATGTGGTAAGTGTATCCCAAGCATCCTTAGCTGTCCTACAAGAGCGAATGTGAGGAATAATGGCACGTTTGATAGACAAAGCTATCAACACATGTGCCTGAGCACCTCTGCCATCCCAACGAATTTGCTCTACAATAGGTGCAACAGAAACAACAGCACGAACAACAATCTGCAGAATATCATAATCTTCGACACCATCTCCATCAGCTCGAGTACCTGTAGTTGCAGTACCTGTATTCACAGGTGTAACATGACATCTTTCAACACCCTACATAATATTTCATAGTCCTTTTGAGACCAATACATGACGCATCATATAAGCCCATAATGGGTAGTTGGTACCATCCAACTTATCCTCAATAGCCAACATACGGAACACATCAGTGCTTTCAGCCATGGCTGGTGACACAAATACCTTGATGCAGAAAATTGAGTATATCTCAAAAAGTTGAACAGAATTGCCCAAACAAATTCTACTAAACCTATAGCAAACTTCGAGATGCTTATACTGGCGAACCAAAATTGGTATATACCTTTGGCACAAAAAGACAAAATAGCCTGCACAAGTGCCATGATAGTCTGTTCGGAGGCCGAAACGAGCTCAAATCGCGATTTCGGCACCACAATGCGAAGTTGTTTTGATCTCTGAAACACCCTGAGTATGCTTACCAAATTTCGTGTGATTCTGAGACTGCAATCGGAGAGGCGTAGACAACACCCTAGATGAAGCGGGCGACCTACTCTGATACCAATTGTTGGAGTTAGACATCTGCAAAAGCACGCGAATAGCATAAGGAAGAAGAAGAAGAAGCTTGGAGCACAACACACAATACTGAATGTATTACCACTAGAATGTACAAAGATTAGTAGCCTGTTAGGGCAATAGGCATATATACAAGCCGGGGGAAAAAAACCTCCTAAAGAGGGAAAAAAGTGCCCTAGCGGTCCTAGAGTGTTCACACACATCACTACCTAAATATATCAACATAGCTGATGCATGAAGGATTTGACAAGCTACAATCAATCATTTTCTACCTACAAGAGAAATCGTGGGCAAGAGTGATAGCATTTAAAGGTTGGAGCTTTAATTTTATCAGATGCCCTGCACTCCACCATTGTGGCTCTGATCACTTCACTCTCCTTGTTGACATTGTCTTGCAATGCTGAAGTGTTGTTCACTTCACTCACGGTCCATGTTTGCAACCACTCCAAATAATTTGTGCTTCTTTGACTGCTAGAGCGCAAGCGATGGGAATAGAGTTAAACTACACCATCTCCCTATACATGCACCTATAATGGTTGTGCAGCTAGAGATCAAAGCTGTCAGAAGTAGGAGAACATGAAGTAGGTGGCACAAGTTACTGCTCATGATAAATCCATCTCTCTTGCATCACAACTGAAGTTCGAAGTGTCACAACTAACTCTCTCATGTACAGAGAGGCTAATAAGATCTCTAAAGATTGCAACTCCTATGAACAACGAAGCTCATAGATGCTTGTCAAGCTGATGAACAAGGCATTGAGATTATTTCCAAATTGTCTAGGAGCGATCTCGGGTACTATTGCAGGCGACGTTCATAAGTTGCATGCAGTGTCTACACTCCTGAGAGAGAGAGAGAGAGAGAACAAGTGTGTACAAAACTCTCTCGACATCGTCTTGTATATGCATCCATTTTTTGAAATGTTATCACAAAGCGTATACTACAACATATCAAGCGTATACCGAGGCTTCTACCGAGGAAAATGAACGGGCGCGATTTTGCCCCAATGTCGGTGTAAGGGTCGGTGTAGGTGTCGAAACCAAAGTGTCGGTATAAGCGTCGGTATATGCGTCAGTATAAGCGTCGGTATGAGCCATGGTATGCCCCTGGGCAAAATAGTCGGTATAAGCATCGGTATGTGCCTGGGGATACTGATGCTTATACCGTCGCCTATACCGACGACCATATCTGCAAATTTCTTTTGGGCAGAGTGTGTTGTCTCTTGCTACAGCAACATTCCCATGTTGTTGTGTAGCAAAAGACAATCCACTCTACCCAAGAAAAACCCAAGTACATGTGACATGTATGACAGGCAACAAAAAAATGATTTGATAAAGCAAAACATACTATCAAATACAAAAGACATGAGCGAAATGAATCATGAATCATGTACAAAGAAATGAGAGACATTGACATGATATTTATAAACAACAACTAGAACACATGTATATGTGTGTTCTCCTATGTATATACATGTGTATGTGTATATGTATTATGTGTGTATATTTGTATATGTGTAAATATTTATCTGCATGTGTAAAAACCCTAAAACCCTAATCCTAAAGACCTAGACCTAAAACAGGTGTATGTGTGTATTCTTGTGTATATATATGTGTAGGTGAATATATATATGTGTATGTGTGTATATGCATATGTGTATCTATTTAAAAATCCTAAAACTCTAATTATGAAGACCTAGACCTAAAACATGTATATGTGTGTATGTGTGTATGCATGTGTATATATATGTGTATGTGTATATGTATTATGTGTTTATATGTGCATATGTGTGTATATATGTAAAAGCCAAAAACCCTAATCCTAAAACCCTAACCCTAAAACATGCATGTGTCTATGTATATGTCACATATGTGCATGTGTGTATGCATGTGTATATATATATATATATATATATATATATATATATATATATATATATATATATATATATATATATATATATATATATATATATATATATATATATATATATATATATATATATATACACACATACACACACACACACACACACACACACACACACACACATATATATATATATATATATATATATATATATATATATATATATATATATATATATATATATATATATATATATATATATATATATATATATATATATATATATATATATATATATGTGTGTGTGTGTGTGTGTGTGTGTGTGTGTGTGTGTGTCTATGTATGTATGTGTGTGTATGTGTGTATGCATGTGTATATATATGTGTATGTGCATATGTATTATGTGTTCATATGTGCATACGTGTGTATGCATATGTGTATATATGTAAAAGCCAAAAACCCTAACCCTAAAACATGCATATGTGTGTATGTATATGTCACGTGTGTGTATGTATGCATGTGTGTGCGTGTGACTCTCTCTCTCTCTATGTGTATGTGTGTATGTATGTATGTATGTATGTATGTGTGTCTGTATGTATGTATGCATGTGTTTGTGTATGTATGTATGTATGTATGTATGTATGTGTATATGTATGTGTATGTGTATGTGTATGTGTATGTGTATGTGTATGTGTATGTGTATGTGTATGTGTATGTGTATGTGTATGTGTATGTGTATGTGTATGTGTATGTGTATGTGTATGTGTATGTGTATGTGTATGTGTATGTGTATGTGTATGTGTATGTGTATGTGTATGTGTATGTGTATGTGTATGTGTATGTGTATGTGTATGTGTATGTGCATGTGTATATGTGTGCATGTGTGTATGTATTATGTGTGTATATGTGTAAAAGTATATGTGTGTGCATGTATATGTGTGTGTGTATGTATGCATATGCATATGCATATGCATATGTGTATGTAATATGTATGCATCTGTGTGTATGTATCTCTATGTCTCTCTCTTTCTCTCTATCTATCTATCTATCTATCTCTCTCTCTCTCTCTTTCATCTCTCTCTCTCTCTCCCTCTCTCTCTCTCTCTCTCGTATTCTCTCTCTCTCTCTCTCTCTCTCTCTCTCTCTCTCTCTCTCTCTCTCTCTCTCTTTCTTTCTCTCTCTCTCTATCTCTCTATCTATCTCTATTTATATAAAGAACAAAACAATCACTTACATCGATGTAATTCTTTTGAACGCTCTCATCAAAGCCCAATTGACATCGTCTCTTATCAAATTCCAAAGAATCAATGCCAAAAATCTCCTGCAAAACAAATGAAAAGAGAAATTCAAAAACCCTAATCCTAAAACCCTAACCCTAAAACATGTATATGTGTGTATGCATGTATGTACATGTGATGTGTGTGTATGTGTATGTGCATGTATGCATGTGTGTATACATATGTGAGTGTGTATATATATGTGCGTGTATGTAATATGCATGTCTGTATGTATGTATGTGTGTGTACATGCATATGTGTGTGTATGTATGTATGCATATGCATGTGTGTATGCACATATGTGTGTGTATACATATGTGAGTGTGTATTTATATGTGTGTGTGTATGTAATATGCATGTGTGTATGTATATATGTGTGTGTACATGCAAATATGTTTGTATGTATCTCTCTCTTTCTTTCATCTCTCTCTCTCTCTCTCACTCTATATCAATCGAAAACAAAACAATCACTTACATCGATGTAATTGTTTGGAGCGTTGTCGTCAAAGTCCACTTAATGTTTTCCTTCATCAAATTCCAAAGAACTGATCCCAAAAATCTACTGCAAAACAAAAGAAAAGAGAAATTCATAAACCCTAATCCTAAAACCCTAACCCTAAAACATGTATATGTGTGTATGTATATGTGATGTGTGTGTATGTGTATGTGCATGTATGCATGTGTGTGTATACATATGTGAGTGTGTATATATATGTGTGTGTATGTAATATGCATGTGTGTATGTATGTATGTGTGTGTGTACATGCATATGTGTGTGTATGTATGTATGCATATGCATGTGTGTATGCACATGTGTGTGTGTATACATATGTGAGTGTGTATGTAATATGCATGTGTGTATGTATGTATGTGTGTGTACATGCAAATATGTGTGTATGTATGTATGTATGTATGCATATGCATGTGTGTGTGTATACATGTGTGTATGTATATGTGTGCATACATGTATGTATGTATGTGAGTATGAGAATGAATATGTGTGTGTATGTATATGCATGTGTGTATCTAATATGCATGTGTGTATGTAATATGCATGTTTGTATGTAATATGCATGTATGTATGTATATGTGTGTATGCATGTGAGTATGTAATATGTATGTGTATGTATATGCATGTGTGTATGTAATATGTATGTGAGTGTGTATGTAATATGCATGTGTGTATGTAATATGTATGTGAGTATGTGTATGCATATGTGTGTGTATGTATGTATGCATCTCTCTCTCTCATTCTCTTTCTATTTCATCTCTCTCTCTCTCTTTCATCTCTCTCTCTTTCTTTCTCTTCCCTCTCTCTCTCTCTCTCTTTATGTTTCTCTAGATCTCTCTCTTTCTTTCATCTCTCTCTCTATCTCACTCTATATCAATCAAAAACAAAACAATCACTTACATCGATGTAATTGTTTGGAGTGTTGTCATCAAGGTCCACTTAATGTTTCCCTTCGTCAAATTCCAAAGATTTGATGCCAAAAAGCTCCTGCGAAATGAAAGAGAAGAGAAATTAGAAAAGGGAAAGCACAAAGAAAGAGAAAGGGTGCTACAGTATGTGCAATTCTTACCAAAATTTCAGATCTAGAGAAATAGAGATGTAGAGAAAGAGAGAGAGAGAGAGAGAGAGAGAGAGAGAGAGAGAGAGAAAGAGAGAGAAAGAGAGAGATGTGTGTACACAATAGGCACACAATGTAGTTCGCGCGCGCAAACTCGACAGTAGCAAATTTTGGTCCAAAATGCAAGCAAATGTCGAATTTTTGCTCTCGGGCCCGGTTAAAACATTGCCTCGGTATGAGCATTGGTATAAGTATCGGTAATTTAGAGTAAACTACCGACGCCTATACCGGCGCTCATACCGACGCTTGTATACCGATGATTAAATGACCGTTGGTATTGCATCCGTGGTTTTTCAAGCATTTTCAACGGTCATACCGATGCCGAGGCGTGACCGTCGGTATGGGCAACTTCGGTATGCCCCTCATATGTTGTAATGGTAGATGGCAATGCTCTTTGATATCATTGCTCATGCCAATTCTTTTCCAAAGGCACGCAAGGCGGAAAATATCCCATATCTATGATATCATCACTAATGTCCTAGAGATTTATTTTTCGTTCAATTTGTTTTTCCAATATCATACGCCTTGATAGTTTTTCAACTTTTTCATATTTATGTGGGCATCTTTGCATTATTCACTTCAAGTTTTGCACGAATTGGGTCCATACTTAGTTATTCTACACAAGGGCACATAAGACTTTACACATCATTAAAATTGTGAGTGTTCACTATATCTTACTGTTCACACCATATGTGCAACTACTATTTTGGATCTCAAGGCTCCATAAACCCATTCGAAGCACTTTGCCTTCATGTTTTTATATGTATGTCTTGGAACTCCTTGCTCATCCTTACTAAGGGATATCACTGGGTTCTCCAAGGATTTAATCCTCAATTTGGCACATATGTGGCACTCATTGATCATCATTGTAATTGAACTACAAGGCATCACTTTGTAAATTTTCCAAAGGCATTTGATCATTCATTTTCCCCACAACTTGGCACTAAGTGCCCTATACTTGTATGCTCAAAGGGTACGTAGCTCTACAATTGTACTTCCCATAACACCCTTTGTCCTAAAGGACTCAAATTATGAAGAGCTATATTGTATTCCTTCAAAGATTTTAGCCATAACTTTTGGCTCCAATTAGCTCTAAGTACTATACTCATTGTAACATCAGAAATATAAGCGAATTCCATTGTATGTGTGTGCTTTGGGAGTCTATTCTAAGCCCCCAAAGTGTATCTAGACCTTCTGCCCTCCCCAACCCTATCTCAAAAGTTGATGCCAATTCCATTTTACAAGTGTCGTGACTCAGTTTTAAAGTTCAATTTGCTTCAACAATGACAATGTCTACACTTTCGAACTCGACATCTTCTAGTCAATTGTACTTGCCTTCATTTATGCTCATGTTCATGCATAAAGATGAGAGATTAAATGGCACTATAATTTATGGAAGGATACAATTAAGGCTTATCTATATACAAAATCATTGTATAAAATTAATAATTGATGCTATAGAATCCGAGCCAGATAAAGATAGTGATTTAGTGGCCTATAATATTTGGAATGTCAAAGATAAGAGAGCCTTAGGATTGTTATTATTAGCTTGTGATGAGTTGAAAAAATGTTACATTTCATTTTGCAAGACTTCCCATGAAGCTTGGAAAATATTGCAGGATCTTTATGAGTATAAATTTCCCCCCAAAATCTATGCCTTAGGAGTCGAGTTCCACAACCACTCCATTAGGCCCCAATAAGGTGTAAGACAATAGTTACGCAATATAACACAGGAGCAATAGCAGAGAAGATAACAGATATAGGAGAATCTCAACAATTTTCTACTAGCAGCAAGTACAAAGATGATGGCGTTGTCCACCTGTGCACTCTCAAGGTAGAGCTTAAATGGTGATCTAGACAACTCTAGATAGGGAGATACAAGGTAGAGGTATGCTGGCTCAACTCAATGTCTTAGGTAGTGCAGAAGTCATGTATATATAGGATCATGGGTGGCCTGCCATGGACGGCTATACATGGGCGGTAGAGCATGGGCGGCCACCGCCCGCGTAATTGCCATACACGGCTTAGACTGGTTGAACCGACCTAACAAATATAAATGATTTCTGACTCCGACAGGGAATATTCCATGGAATATTCCCTTTACCGTCGCGTCGGGGGCGCTGCCCCCGGACCCCCACCAGGGGGCCCGCTGGCCCCCTGGGACCCCCCAGCCAGGGGGCCCGCTGGCCCCCTTGGACCCCCCAGCCGGGGCTGCTCACCGCTGCCCCGGACCCCACAATTGGGGACCCTGGTAACTCCCTTTCCTTATAATATCTTACATGGTCCAATATGACCTTCATCCAACATTCAAGTTGGGATTCCCATCAATTGGGTAATGCACGCTTGGCTTCTCCTCATAAAGGGGGCCTTACAAAATGTGCATACAATCATGAGGGGTAGACATTGATCATACTCTAACACCCCCCCTCAATGTTTACCGATGATAAATCAAGTAGGTCTCGGTCCTATGCCCATCTGTTGAAGATGCTTGTTGAGCTGCTCTCTTCCAAGTGCTTTAGTGAATATGTCAGCACAATTTGCCTCTGTTGGGCAATATTCTAGCTCCACAATTTCATCTTCAATTAGCTCACGAATGTAATGGTACTGTACTTCTATGTGCTTGGTGCGAGCATGAAATACTGGGTTCTTTGCAATACCCATACAACTTTGATTATCACACTTGAGTACAATTGGCATATTTGATGGAAAGCCTATATCTGCAAGAATTCTCCTTAACCAGACTGCCTCACAAGAAGCAAAACAAGCTGCTTTGTACTCTGCTTCAGTGGAGGAGAGTGCGAGAGTTGGTTGCTTCCTACTTACCCAAGAAAATATTCCTGAACCAAGTGAGAAACAATATCCAGAAACTGATTTTCTAGAATCACAATCTCCAGCCCAATCTGAATCACAATATCCTTGGAGTGTATCACCTGTGGTATACAAAATACCAAAATCCAAGGTTCCTGCAATGTACCTTAGAATTCGCATTCCAGCATTCCAGTGACTCTCCTTAGGTTTGTTGGAAAACCTGCTTAACACTCCAACAACATAGCAAATGTCTGGTCTAGTGTTGCACAGAAAAATAAGACTTCCAACGAGCTTCCTATACTTCTTAGCATCTACATCAGGCATGTTATCATCCATAGATAGCTTATGATTTACCTCCATAGGTGTGCTAGTTGGTTTGCAGTCCATCATTCCAAATGCCTTGAGAATTTCTTTGGAATATTTTTGTTGTGAGATGAAAATGCCATCCTTCCTTTGCCATACTTCAATTCCCAAACAAAAATGGAGTAGACCTAAGTCTGTCATTTCAAACTCAGTTCCCAAGCTGATCCGAGTTTGATTGATGAGTTCCTGATGATCTCCTGTAATGATCAAATCATCTACATATACAATGACAACAACTAGCTTGCTATCCCTTTTCGTTACATACAAGTTAGCATCAGAAGTACTTCTTTCAAAACCCATATTTTTGAAAAAATGATCAATTCGTTGGTACCAAGCCCGTGGAGCTTGCTTAAGTCCATACAAAGCTTTCTTCAACCTGCAAACTTTATTTTCTGAATTGGGCACCTCAAAACCTGGTGGTTGAGATACATATACCTCCTCCTTGAGGTGACCATTCAAAAATGCAGATTTGACATCCATCTGGAAAATAGGCCAAGACTTTTGTGCAGCTACTGCAAGTACCGTCCGAATAGTTGTCATGCGTACTGTTGGTGCAAAAGTTTCTTGAACATCAAATCCTTCAATCTGTGAAAAACCCTGTGCAACTAATCGTGCCTTATACTTTTCTAATGTTCCATCAGCTTTATACTTAGCTTTCCAAATCCATTTAGTACCTATTACCTTCTTCTTTGGCGGCAAGTCGACTAGATCCCATGTATCATTTTTGAGTATACTATCATACTCAGATTGCATTGCCGCTCTCCAATCTGGATCATCAATGGCTTCTTCTATGGTGGTAGGTTCCTTTATCGAACCCATGATATCTGCCATTAGAGCCATGTTAACAATGTGTTCTGAGGCTCTTCTTTGCTCCTCTATTCTCTTTGATCTTCGTAATCCATCCGATGATGATTCTGGTGCATCTACATGTGGATTGTGATCATCAAAGAGCTGTTGTGCCCACTTCGGTAGTGGCTTATGCTGTGCAGCTACAATTGGTTGGCTTTTTATTGAGGAAATTTCTCCATCAGATGTTTCCTCCTCCTCAACTTTAACCTGTCTTTTGATAGGCACAAGGTGAGATATTTCTCCGTTTGATGAGATAGTAGATTTACCTTTATCTTCTACTAAGTGTGGTCGTTCATCAAACACCACATCTCGGCTGACAAAAATCTTCCTTGCCTCAGGATCCCATAACCTGTATGCTTTAGACTCTTCACTATATCCTAGGAAGACACACTTTTTGCTTTTTGAATCCAACTTTGATCTTGTTGAATCAGGAATATGTGCATAACAGAAACAACCAAAAATTCTGAAATGCAAAACTGAAGGCTTTTTACCAGAATATGCTTCTTGAGGAGTCATCCCCTTCAGAGCTTTTGTGTAGCTTCGATTGAGGATGTAGACTGCTGTATTGACTGCTTCTGCCCAGAATGAATCAGGCATGTCTTGAGCCTTTAACATACAACGAGCCATTTCAACTACTGTCCTGTTCCTGCGCTCAACAACGCCATTTTGTTGAGGTGTATGAGCTGTGGTAAGTTGCCTTTTCACACCATGCTCCTTACAGTAATTGTTGAATTCTGTTGACAAGAATTCACCTCCTCTATCTGTTCTAAATTTCTTCAGTTTCCTTCCTGATTCACTTTCTACATACTTATGCCACGCTTTAAATTTTTCAAAAGCATCAGCCTTCTCTCGAATGAAATAAACCCACATCTTTCTACTATAATCGTCGACTAACAGCAAGAAGTAGAAAGATCCTCCTAAAGCAGGTGTAGACATTTTACCGCAGAGATCAGCATGTACCAACTCTAGAGGAGCTTGAGATCGATTGCTGGTCTCTCTTGGAAATGCCTTTCGTTGTTGCTTGCCCATCATACAAGCTTCACAAGGTTCCTGCAACTCTGAAAATGCAGGCAAATGAGCAACCATCCCTGTTCGTTGCATCTCCTTCAAAACTGCAAATCCGAGATGCCCAAATCGTTGGTGCCATAACCTGCTTACATCTTTATCTTCTGTAGCAGTTAAAGCACTTAACTCATACAAGTTATCCCGTCGTGTGCCTTTACCTACAACATTACCTGATGAATCCATGATTTCCGCACCACTCTTATTGAAGTGAACTTCGAGTCCACGATCTGTTATTGCAGAAACTGACAACAAATTTCTTTTGAGTGTAGGTACATAGAGAACATCGGATAACTTTTTCTCAACACCTGTAGAAGTGATAAAAGAGATGGTTCCAGTTCCTTTAGTTGGACACTTGGAGTCGTTTCCCACCACTACATTGATGGATTCCCGCAGAGGCACTAGGGAACTATACCAATCCTTTTTACTAGTCATATGGCGAGAAGCTCCACTATCTAAAATCCATGGCTCATCAACACGAGCTTGAGCAGATGAACATACCTCTTCAATAGCTACCCAAAGTTCCAGCTCTGTGTTGTTTGCAGACTCTTTGTTCTTCCATGATGATTTTACAGTCCCATTCCGTTCATCAGCTTGCTTCTTTCTGCAATCCTTGATGGCATGGCCTTTCTTTTCACAATAGAAGCAACTTCCTGTGAACTTTTTCTTCTTTGGCTTCTTCTTTGATCCCTCTGAAGAGCCTTTACCTTTTGCATTTGTTGAGAATGCAGCATCAGTTGTACTTTGCCGATTCTTCAGCCGCATCTCTTCTTCTAAAAGCATGGCACAAAACTCTTCAAATGTAAGAGGAGTTGGCCTTACCTGAGTGTTAAGGGCTGTTACTAATCCATCATACTTTGCTGGAAGAACACGTACAGATCTTCGAGCTAGCTCTTCTGGTGTTATAACAACACCAACTGCAGCCAATTGATCTTGAAGATGCTTTATCCGTTTGATAAAATCTTCAGCCTTTTCAGAATCAGAATGCTTTTCATTTGCCAACTGATTTTCTAAATTCTGTATCCTAGTGTGGTTCTTGGTCTCATATTGTCGAGCCAATATGCCCCAAGCCTCATGTGCTTTAGTAGTATGTTGAACTAAAGTAAGCACAGAATCACTTACACTAGTGACAATCGCACATAATGCATCAGCATTCCGCCTCTTCCAAGCTCGTAGAAGATCTGGATCTGGCTGAATCATCAATCTTGAATTTGCTGGATCTTCAACTGGTATAGGCTCTGGATCCAATCCCATCGGTCCCATGACAGTGTCAAGTAATTCATAGGAGTCCAAAATTGCAGAAATTTTGAACTTCCAGAGTGTATAGTTGGTTCCATCCAGCTTCCCTTCAGTGAATGCAGGTGGACGAATTCGAATAGGTGCAGCATTAACATTAGGTGAAGCACCAAGACTAGTGTTCGACGATGAAGCCATCATGTAATCACTCGAATAATCTACTGATATTCTAGTCTGCTAGTAGGCTAAAATAATGATACTTCTCAAGCTATTCGAACCTTACAGCTCTGATACCATGTAAGACAATAGTTACGCAATATAACACAGGAGCAATAGCAGAGAAGATAACAGATATAGGAGAATCTCAACAATTTTCTACTAGCAGCAAGTACAAAGATGATGGCGTTGTCCACCCGTGCGCTCTCAAGGTAGAGCTTAAATGGTGATCTAGACAACTCTAGATAGGGAGATACAAGGTAGAGGTATGCTGGCTCAACTCAATGTCTTAGGTAGTGCAGAAGTCATGTATATATAGGATCATGGGTGGCCTGCCATGGACGGCTATACATGGGCGGTAGAGCGTGGGCGGCCACCGCCCGCGTAATTGCCATACACGGCTTAGACTGGTTGAACCGACCTAACAAATATAAATGATTTCTGACTCCGACAGGGAATATTCCATGGAATATTCCCTTTACCGTCGCGCCGGGGGCGCTGCCCCCGGACCCCCACCAGGGGGCCAGCGCCAGGGGGCCCGCTGGCCCCCTTGGACCCCCCAGCCGGGGCTGCTCACCGCTGCCCCGGACCCCACGATTGGGGACCCTGGTAACTCCCTTTCCTTATAATATCTTACATGGTCCAATATGACCTTCATCCAACATTCAAGTTGGGATTCCCATCAATTGGGTAATGCACGCTTGGCTTCTCCTCATAAAGGGGGCCTTACAAAATGTGCATACAATCATGAGGGGTAGACATTGATCATACTCTAACATAAGGGTCCATTCAACAAGGCCAAAAACACTAGTCACAAATCTAGCAATACTCCTAAACAAGGCTTTAGAAATTCATTGAAGAAGTTTAGCTGTAACGATTGTGTTAGAACAGGGCATCTCAAGAAGTTGTGCTATAAAAGAAGAACAACTTTAAAGCCTCTACCTCCAAGCGCCAAGCTAAGTCCTCTCACTATTTAAGTGCAGATCTATTTATCTCCACAAAGGATAAAATCCTAATTACTTCTAGCTCACAAAAGTAGATACTTAATAGTGGTTCAACCTCACATATGCAAAGATCGTGAATCGTTTCAAGAGTTAGAAGGCCACATTGATGAAGTATATTTAGGCAATAGCAAGAGTCTTCAAATAGAAGTCCAAGGTAAAATACAAATTAGAAATCACCAAGGAGAGTGTAAAGATTTATCACACGTACTGTTTGTACCCAACTTATGTATGAACCTCCTCTTTATCAAGGCAATCACAGACCATCACAAACATGTTTTATTTGACAACACATCCTTGAAGGTCATTAACCCTAGCACAAAGGATATCATAGCCCAAGAATTTGAAGACAAAGGCTTATTAAAGCTTCATGATTCTTTAAAGGAGTCACTTTCTAGCGTGTGACACTAGACGCATGGCCAGACATCCAAGATCTCAACATCACACTTGGTTAAGAGGTTAACCCAAAATTGGGAAAATACACGATATCTACCAAGCTTGCACTCAAGGCAAGCAAGACAGGGCTCAAGTTCCTAAAGAGGCTTCCACTAGAGCAAGGAACCCTCTAGCCCTAGTCCACATGGATCTTTGTGGACTAATCAATACCCCATCACTTAGTGGATCAATATACCATCTTGCTTCGACATTTATTATCTAACATTGATATTTTGCATATTACTCCAACATGCATCTGCACTAGCAACTAGTAAGCCTTGGCCACTATCAAGAATCTAGTGTTCCATGCTGAGAGGAAGTACATTGAGATTGAGTACTATTTCATTTGTGAGAACCTCATATCTCACGAGATTACTTTGGAGCAATGTACCTCTCAAGAGAATCTGATAGACATGTTCACAAAGGCTCTACCTCTAGTTCCTCTATAGCACTTGGTGGATCTTTGTAGCATTCAACCGCTCCAAAATTGAGCGGAAGAGGGGATGTTGATTACATGATTTTTTCTACCTCATTTCATTTCATTTGTATCTTCATGAGTGCATCTCTATTTTGTATCCAAGAGACACTCTATTTTACATCATTTATATTGTATCTCATTGTATTTGGGTACCTTGCAATTTTCTTCTACCATTGTATTCATTCTCTTTCAAGGGGAATTATCCCATAAATGTTGTACTTTGGACTTTAACTCTATATAGCTACAGCCTCTCCCCCACTTTGTACTTGGTTAGAAGCTTGAAGAGCCTACTCCATGCTCTTGGTAATCTCATTTTTTATCCATGTGATTTTACCCATTTGTCAATTTGAGTTTTTAACACCCTTTCATTTTGTGAGTACACTCTTCTTTTCATTTTGCTTCTGCATGTGTACTCTCTACACAATAAAGTTAAGATCATATTTGGAGGAATCCAAGAAGGGTTTACAACTATCATCCACCTCAGAATTGAGGAGGCCAAATTTATTAGCAATAAGGGGGCCTATGTGCTACAGAGTCAAGGGAATTACCTTTGGGGTGGGATTGGGCATCCACATTCTGAGTATCTCACTATTTATTCTGAGAGTCATCATTATGGGAAGATGGTTTTTTTTCCTTCCATAATAGCCTTGTACCTAGCAAAATGATCTTTTTTATGATAAATAAAAACATAATTAGGTAAATTCTCATACATAATTTCTTGATTATGATCAATCCTTCCTTCTTCCTCCATTAGTTCAATTTGTTAGGCTAGTTTTACATCTAGGTTCACTTTGTGCCCTCTTTCTCTATCTCTCATAGTCACATATGATAGATGTAACTTGCTCTTGTCTATTACAAGGAACATGGAGGAAACTTTAAACATGCATTGAGAAGAAGATGGCTTCACAAACTATGTGCACTATAGATTGCTCTTATAGTGGAGAGCAATTAGGACCAGTGTTGCTCTCTCTCTCTCTCTCTCTCTCTCTCTCTCTCTCTCTCTCTCTCTCTCTCTCTCTATATATATATATATATATATATATATATATATATATATATATATATATATATATATATATAGAGAGAGAGAGAGAGAGAGAGAGAGAGAGAGAGATAGATGGAGAGAGAGGATAGATGGAGAAAGAGAGGAGGTGGGATCACATTGTTGTAAGTGATGTTTGGGCGAGTGAGAGAAAGAGAGCACTTGGACAAAAAGTGCTTAAATATGCATTACACGCTATGTGAACCAGCACTCCTAACTAGGAATGTCTAAGACACATGTTATTTGTGCCACTCCTAACTAGCAATGTCTAAGACACATGTTATTTGTGCCACATTAACATGCTTTCATCTAAAAAGCGTATTTGGGATGTAATTTGCATGCTTACATAGCGCAATAGTATTTATCATGCATTTTTCTTTTCCATCTTTGTGTCTGAACACAAAAGTGATGGAAAGACATGAACACAATAGTGATAAAAATAACATGATATTGAGTATATCCCATTTGGAACAAGAGCATGGTGGCTCTCAAGGTAAGGTTGGACAAGCCAACATGGAAAAGAGATTATATTTTTAAGAAGAAAATTAAATGGAGGTTCGGCAAGTGCCTACTCCCCATAGTATTCGTGGGATCCCCCTATATCCCACAAAGCAGGGGTTAAACAAGATTACAACTAGTTTCAACTCGCCAAATCTATTACATGTCTAGCCTGAGGATTGAACTCTGGACCTCCGCCTCAAGAGACTAAAAGATTCAACCACTATGCTTCTACTGAAGCATTCAGATAAAGCAGTACTTTTAAAACTGGAAAAAAAATAAGCACTTCTATTGGTTGATCGTAGAAGGTTGCACAATAAAACATAATTGTCAGTCTCGTACACAATTTGGTGGACTCGGAACAAATGATTTTCTTTTAATCCAATAATATGTGTCCACGTGGATGGCGTCAAATGTACCTCCAGCCTGTGTGAACTTAGCATGACTTCCACCGCCTCAATGTGCACCCAATATTGGATGAGCATCAACCGCTGAACAAATTCACTAGTCATTTTTCGTGCGTTTTACTGAGGCTTACTGATTTTGGCAGCATGCAAGGTTTCTTGTTCACTGTTTTACAGTAACTAAGTTCTATACACTTAATAACATCTACCAACCAAGCAGTTGTGCCTTCCTTCCTACAAATCTCTCTCTCTCTCTCTCTCTCTCTCTCTCTCTCTCTCTCTCTCTCTCTCCTTTCACTGTTCACAGCAACTGCTTTCTGATTTTCTGTTTGGCAGCATGCAAGGTTTCTGGTTAACTGTTTTACAGTAGCTAAGTTCTACACACACTTCATAACATCTACCAACCAAGTAGAACTGATAATAACCATTTGTGTGCCTGCCTCCCTGCAAATCTCTCTCTCTCTCTCTCTCTCTCTCTCTCTCTCTCTCACACACACACACACACATTCCTTTCAGTGTTCACATCAACCGTACCACCCATTCTCAGCTGCGCAGTCAAGATGAAACATCAATCTATTTATTAGAGCAATTAGCTTTCCTATTCACTGACCACTGGTCTTACTGTAGCTTCCTCCATGCTCGTATTGTCTGACAGCAGTAGTACTCTATGAAAAAGCAGAGCCCGGGTGTCCCCTCTCCGTGGCTAGCACTTTGGAAGAAGGTTTCTCACGGTAGTGAACTAGTAGTGGAAGCTACTGCCCGTGGAGAGTGACAAGCGGAGATGCACATACCTTTTATCAAGCGCAACCCATCGTCGCGTTCACCACAAAGAGTAACGCTGTTTCAGTGGATATCCATAGCTTTCTTATCGCAGCTGTCAACTCTCTTAGACTGAGCTTCGTGCTTCTAAGATTTCACGTTGAAATTTTTCACGTTGACTTCACGTCTCTGTATCTCGCACACACACAGTCCGAGACCTAAACGTTTTTTATTTTTTTATTTTTTTTCATAAAAGGAAGTTCGGCCTTAGCCTATTCTCCCGGACTTTAATTAAAATAAAGAAGAAAAAATTACAAGTGAATGGGATTAGTTCATTAGTTCGTCAATAGAGATTAACTAGCGTTGATAAATTTGACGCAAGCATGTTAGAATGTTTGATTGAGCTTTTCACCTCTTGAGGTGGGGTGAGGGTTCAACCTAGATTAACTAGCGTTGATAAATTTAACACAAGCGTGTTAGAATGTTTGATTGAGCTTTTCACCTCTTGAGGTGGGGTGAGGGTTCAACAGGCGGATCCTAGATTATTGTATTGCCTTCGGGCAGATTAAACCAGTTGTTTTCAGACAGTCTTTTTTAAAGTATCACCTTCAAATAATCAAACCCCTTTTTTGTAGAATTGGGGTATTCCATTGGTATTATGCCTATTCACTTGTCTTTCAATCAATTCAAGCAAGGGAGATTTGGCTTCAACAAAACTTCCCTCTTAAAAAACAAAAAACCAAAGTTAATGAATCCTTATGATCTTCAGTCTTTCTCGCCATTTTTTTCTTTTTTGGGAGAACAAGAAAGAGAAATGTATCACTATATAGGAGTCACAACAAAAGCTAGTGTGAAAGTGATATAGAGAAAACCATTACAAATCTTGGGCAATCTTGGGAAAATACAACTCAAGGAGAGACTCTCTCAATTCACGAAGGGGGAGATTTTTGTTTAAGTGACCCATTAGGGTTATAGATGTATATACAAGCCAGGGAAAGAAACCTCCTAAAGAGGGAAAACATGCCCCGGTGATCCTAGTGTGTTCACACACATCACTACTTAAATATATCAACAAATCCCCCTTGGGAGTGATGTGGTTAACAAGGAGCTGGCGCTCATAAAGTTATGGTGGAGAAGTAGACAATAGAGTATATTTAGATATTAAGGTTTGATGGAGGAGGTGAATACATGTCAAATGAGTTCAACAAGTTTCTTAAAAGTCATGAAATTCGATGTGAGTTTTCATGTAGGTACATACCACAATAGAACGGTGTTGTTGAATGCAAAAACAGACATATCGCAAAAATAGCAAGAGCCTTGATGGTTGAGAAGAATATGCCTCATTGTTATTGGGCAGAAGTTGTGCATAACGTTGTATACATCATGAACAGAACTCCGATTGCTACTGTACATCAAGTTACACCTGAAGAGAAGTTTACAAGTAAAAAGTCATACTTATCACATATGAAAGTATTTGGTTGTATTGCATATGTACATGTTCCAGATGAAATAAGGATGAAGCTTGATCCAAAAGCAGAAAAATATATCTTCATTGGGTACTCCCTTGAGCAAAAGGGATATAAATGTTATCACCCACTTATGTGACAGGTGAAGGTAAGCAAAGATGTGGTGTTTGATGAAATGTCAAGTGTCTATGCAGATACCAAAGATGCACCTAATCTTGAACCAAATGACAAAGAAAATGCTGAAAAATCAAGTGCAGAATCTCAAGTTTTAAGTGGACTAGATGCGTCACCAAGCAATAGTTCCAACTCAAATCCGTGGAGTGGAAGATTGCATGGAAATTTCAGTCTAGCAAATTCATCAACTACATCGAAGAAAGGTAAAGAAAAGATTTCTGATAGTAGTAAGACATCAACACGTTTTGAAGACATTGATGGAGATTCAAGCGGTTCAGAAAAGAGCCTTGATGAGGAACTTGGATTTCCCTCTGTGAAGACTCCAAGAGTTAGAAAGGCATATGTAGATGATACAAGGAGAAGTGACCCAAGACAAAGAAGATATAGGAGGATGTAGAATTCAGTGCAACGATTGACATATGACATTTATATGGCTTGTCATTATGCCTACATGACCAAGGTAATACAAGATATTGAACCTTCTTATGTTGAAGATGCAATTGGAAATGCAGATTGGGAAAAAGCTATGGATGAGGAGATGCCTGCACTTTATGGAAACAAAAAATGGATGCTATTTACATTGCCACAAGGAAAGAAACCCATAGGCTGCAAGTGGGTTTACAAGGTAAAGCACAATGCTGATGGTAGCATAAGTAGGTATAAAGCACGATTGGTAGCAAAAGGATATGCATATAAGACATATGGCATTGATTATGAGGAAACATTCAACCCTGTACTTAAAATTTCTACTGTCAGAGCACTTGTTGCATTAACTACAACAATAGGATGGAATTTGCATCAGATGGATGTGAAGAATGATTTTCTACATGATAAGTTATAGGAGAAGTATACATGGACTAGCCATAAGGATATGAAGATTCAAAGCACTTGGAATATGTTTGCAGGCTACAAAAGGCTTTGTATGGGCATAAACAACCCCTTGTGCTTGGCATGTGAGGATTCCTGACTAGTTAACCACCATTGGCTTTTATATGTGTGATGCAAATCATTCACTATATGCAAGGAATGGTGATGATGGCATCACGATTGTCGCTATTTATGTTGATGACTTGATTGTATGTGGTGATAATGAAGAAATCACTAAAGAGGTAAAGCAACTTCTTATGAAGGAATTTGACATGAAAGATCTTGGTGTGTTGTGCTATTTTTGGGGATTGAGTTTATACATATAGAAACATGTATATGGATGTTGCAAAGGCAATATGCCTTGAATATGCTGCAAAAGTATGGTATGGATGATTGTAAGTCAATTTCTATGCCATTAGATCAAAATTTGAAGTTGGATACTACATGAGGAATAGCATTGGAAAATGCTACTATGTACCAGAAAATTGTGGGGAGTTTGATATACCTCACAATTACAAGGTCTGATCTAAGCTACACTATTGGATCTGAAAGTTAATTTATCCAAGTTCTTAGGAAGCCACATTTAGATGCTCTGAGGCACACTCTACGTTATGTGAGGACTACTTTGGATTATGCATTGTTTTATGAAGCTGGTGTTGAGTTACAGGTTCATGGACACACTGATGGAGATTGGGCTGGTAGTATTCCATATAGAAGATCTACTAGTGTCTTTCTATTCTCACTTGGAGTGTAGCTATTACATGGAGTAGCAAGAAGCAATCCACTGTCGCTTTGTTGAGTACAGAGGCTAAGTATATAGTTGTTGCATTGGCAACATGTGAAGCATCATGGTTAGAGATACTACTTTTTGATTTAGGTATGGAAGTGCAAAAGTTGATCATCATCTATTGTGATAATCTTACTAGTATTTAGTTAGCATGAAATCCTATTTTTTGTACTAGAACAAAGCATATCGAAGTACATTATCACTTCATTAAAGATAAGGTATAAGTAGGTGATATTGATCTTGTTTATCTGAGGATAGACGAGCAGGTTGCTGATATTTTTACTAAAGTGCTTGGAATAGAGAAGCTGAAGAAGTTTTGAAAGATGGTTGGATTAGACGACATGAGGTTGAGCTTAAGCGAGAGTGTTGAGATATCAAGCTCAACATGTGATGATCCAGGATGACACGTATCACCCTTTCATTTCTCTGACATGTATAGTGGTCATGCCGATATATGTCAGGGATACTTCATTGAGCTTTACAAGATTTATCTATCGAGAGTGATGGCACATTTGTTTCTTGCCAGCTCGCTCATTCATGGATATTAGGATTTTCTTTATGTACTATTCTTTATATATTGCACTTGTTGTATTGTTGTTTTAGGTCATTCTTGTAACTTCCTTTTATGTAACAAAAGAAGAAGAAGAAGAACATCATTCTTCCTTGCCTCAATCTGTGTGTGTGCTCCTCTTTGATTGTGAGTGTGTGTGTGATCTCTATTCCTTATCTCCTTTTTTGTGACACAGCTTGCCATCTCCATGATTGACCTATTCTTCCTTTCAGCAACTCCATTCCATTGACGTGTATATGTCAGTGTACACTGATATTTTATCCCACATTTAGCCAAAAATGCATTAAAATCAGAAGACATATATTCCCCCTCCCCCCCATGATCAGAATGAAGGATGCCCATTTTACATACTGACAAGTTTTTAACCAAAACCAAAAACTTTTTGAAGCACATACACACTTTTGAATTTTCTTTCAATGGATATACCCATGCATGCCTGGAAAAATCATCAATGAAAGTCATGAAGTATAGATAGTAACCAAAAGAAGGTGTTTGCATAGGATCAAAGATTTGCATCTGACAAAACCTAAGAATCTTGAACTGCACATGCTGAATCATTCATTGATTTTGCATTCTCTATGAACTTATATAGCCCACGACATAAGATGGTAGAAGCAATAATGACTTTGCCAACTGTGCTCTGAGGTAATATGTTTGGTTGCCCCACTACCAAAGTACCAAACATCTGAGTCTACTGCAGATATACACTGAGTCATGACTTCCAAATAGTAGCAAATGCCCATTCTTCATTCTGCATAAGATTTGCTCTTTAATTTGGGTGTAGAGGCTTCTACAACAACCATTACAACCTCTTTTTTCTTTGCCTTTTTTGCAGCTAGTTTTGAACAACTTTTTATGACATGATCATTTCCTTTATAGTATTTGCAAAACAATTTTTGCTTTTCTATTTTCTTCTCGTCTCTGTCACCCTTCTTTGATTGTGCAGAATCAGCAGATTTTTGCTTACTAGTAGACGAGTTCCATTTACATTTTCCCTTCTGACTAGCCAAGAAAGCTTGATCTACAACATGCATAATGGACATGTTCTACCTAGACTGATCTTCCTATAATAGAACAGAGACTAACTCCTAAAATGTTAAGGCATTTGGATTGCCTTTCATCATCAATTGAAGAGTAGAAGCAAAACTCTGATATGAATCTAGAAGACCATTTAGTGCAGCCTGCACAAGTGAACTGTCAGGCAAGACTTCATCACCAGAAATCAACTGCTCCTTCAAATCTTTTATCTTTGTCAAAAAATTATCCATGGAATCTCCTTCATTCATGTGCTCACTCTCCAACTATTTTTTAAGGTAAGCAACACGAGCCTCATTCCTTGCCTGGTATAAAGTGATAAGTGTATCTCAAACATCCTTTGTTGTTTTGGAGGAGCGAACGTGAGGAACAACGGAATGTTTGACAGACAAGGATATCACTACATGTGCTTGAGCATCTCTACCATACCAACGAAGTTTCTCTACAGTCCGTGTAGCATGAACCACAACACCAACAAGAACCTAAAGAATATCACCATCTTTAATGCCATCTACATCAACTTCAGTAACTATATTTGCAGGTGTAATAGGACATTTTTCATCACCTTGCACAATATTCCATAGTCCTTTTGCAACCAATACATGATGCATCATATAAGCCCATAATGGGTAATTGGTACCATCCAACTTACCCTCAACAGCCAACATACGAAATTCATCACTAGTTTCAGCCATGGCCACTAAGTAAAATACCCTAATGCAAAAAAGTGACTGTATCTCAAAAAGTTGAATAGAACTACCCTGTCGACTTCTGCTAAGCCTGTAGTAGACTTTGAGGATCTTCTAGTGGAAAACCAAAACCTATATGTATCTGTGGCACAAAAAAACAAGAGTGCCTGAATAGGCACTGTGATAGTTCATTGGAAGGCCAAAACAAGCTCAAATCATGATTTCGACACCTTAATCGCCTTGAGTATGCTCACGAGTTTTCGTGTGATTCTGAGTCTGTGACTAGAGGGGTGTTGATGATGCCCTCGATGAAGCAACGACCTGCTGTAATACCAATTGTCAAAGTTTCAGGTGTGCAAAAGCACGCGAACATCACAAGGAAGAAGAAGAAGCTTGGAGCACGCACAGAATACTGAATGTATTACCAAGAGAATGTACAAAGATAAGTGACCCATTAGGGTTATAGGTGTATATACAAGCCGGGGGGAAAAAACCTCCTAACGAGGGAAAAAGGTGACCCGATTGTCCTAATGTGTTCACGCACATCATACCTAAATATATCAACAATTGTTTTCATCACATTAGCAAAGTGAAATTCCTCATGAAGAGGAGCTCTCATGGAAGGTATGTTGGAGGAGATGGTGGATAGATTCCAGAGATGAAGTGGTGCTGCAAAATCCTACTTCACACCAGCCAAGAACAAGGAGAGTAGAGTAGACCTTTTGAGCTTTCCAACAATCACAAATAATCACCTAAGTGCTTTGGAGCATGATCCTCTAATCAATGGATCAAAACAGATGAGTAGAAAATTCAACTATGAGCTAAGACTTGCTATTTTGGTCTCTACAAATGTTTAGTAAAATGAACGGTGCTCTCAACCTACTAGCAAATGATTAAATTCCTTTAATTTGGAGTATCTAATTAACTTAGATAGCTACCATTCACAAGTTATTTCACTTGAAATGATCAAGTGTACTGTGATAATTGTGTTTAGCCAATCAATAAACCATCCCGACAATTTCGGGCTTCAGCAGTATGCAAACCCATGAGAAAAGTTGTGAAGATATCTCAAGATTGAGAAAATAAATGACAATAAAATTTTGTTGGTATGAAGTAGACAGCATGATGAATCTATACCACTTTAAATCACATCAAATGATCAACTATGCACTGAGAACCAAGTTTGAGAAGATCAGTGTTTTGAGATGAACTTGACAAAGAAGTGAAGTAGAGATGTGATCAGTATATATGTATTAAATCACATAGAATTACAACGACATTGGAAATGTATAATTGCGTAATATAAGGCTAGTGATGGAGCTATAGAATGAGCTCACTAATCACAAAAAACCCCTCTCAATTGATCTCCAAATCAGGCTCTATTTCACATGAGAGTTTGATCCATTTTTATAGCTTGGAGTTGGAGCCAACTTTTGAATTAAAATTCAAGCTCTTATCATAAAGTGAATCCTAAACTTTAGGACTTACTTTCTCATCAATTAATTACCAAGTAATTCAAGATTTAATTCCTTCTAACTCCACTTGAGAATAGTGCAATTAATATATGCACTTTTACAAGGATAAAAGTAAATTGGTTTTTACAAGGGAGTAGTCATATGTGACTATATGAAATAAATGCTATTTTTCCAAGTATGTAGGCTTGGACTCATTTGCACCAACAGATCCCCCTCAAGCCTAACATTCTTGATCTTCATTTCTCTTTGATTTCCTACAATCCAATCATCACCTTGAACCTGTTCATCTTAGTTCGATCCAAAGATTTTGTTAGCATATCTACACATTGAAAATTGCCTGATACATAGGACAATTGGATATCCTTTCTAAGTAGATTCTCTCTTACATAATGATAGTGCACTTCAATGTGCTTAGTCCTTGCATGATATACAGGATTAGTAGCCAAATGAAGTGATCTAGTGTTATCTCCAAAGATCATTGGAGTATAAGAATATAATCCCAATTTTGTGTAAAGTATTTTGAGCCACATAACCTCTTGTGTTGCATTTGCTAAGCCTCTATATTCTGCTTCAGTTGATGACAATGCCACAATTGGTTGCTTCTTTGATGACCATGAAATCAGCTTTGAACCTGCAAAAGATAACACTACTAGAAATAGGGGGCGTAGCGACATCCCCGAATTGAGAAAAAAGAGGAGCTCGTCGCGTATGTGAAGCTAGCGTCGCATAAGCGATGAGCCTGTTTTTTGTTTGAAAAAAAGATGTGTCATCGCATAAGCGATGCCAACGTCGCTTATGCGACGCTAAAATTATGAGTCGCAAAGAGAGTCACTAAATAGGGACACTCTTAACGATGTTGGCAAACTGCTTACGACACTGGATTGTTGCATACACGACGTCCTGGTCTTCCAGAGCGTCGCATAAGCGACGCTATGGAATGTTAAAAAAATTTTGGATTTCTGCTGGCACATTTGTGTCGGGATTAGGATGCGAGAGAGAGAGAGAGAGAGAGAGAAAGATCGACACACACATCCCGTGAAGCAAGGTACGCACACACACACATACACACATAGATTTACACACACACACACACACATACACACACATACACACACATACACACACATACACACACACACATACACACACATACACACACATATACACACATACATATGCATACACACACATATACACACATAGACATAGACACATACACATAGACACACACACACACACATACACACACACACATACACACATAGACACACACACACACATACACATAGACACACACACATACATATTAGACACATACACACTTACACACACACACAAACACACATCCACACACAAACACACATCCACACACATTTCCACACACACATACACATGCATACACACATATGTATACACATACACACGTATATGCATACAAACACACATAGATACACACACATACACACATAGACACATACACAATATTTACACACACACATATACACACTAATTTACATACACACATACACATGCATACACATACACACATATATACACACACAGACACATGCATACACACATATATACACACACATACACACATAGACACACACACACACATACACATACACACACACATGCATACATATGCATACATAATGCACATGCATATGCATGCATACATGCTTAAATTCATACACACACACACATATACACATATATATGCATACACACACATAAAGAGACATACACACACATACATATACATGCATACATAATGCATATGCATACATAATGCATATGCATACATAATGCATATGCATACATAATGCATATGCATACATAATGCATATGCATACATAATGCATATGCATATGCATACATACATACTTACATGCATACACACACATACACACACATGCATACATATGCATACATAATGCACATGCATATGCATACATACATGCTTACATGCATACACACACATACACATACACACATATATATGCATACACACACACACACACGTAAAGAGACATACACACATACACATACATGCATACATACATATGTATACATATGCATACATAATGCATATGCATATGCATACATACATACTTACATGCATACACACACATACACACACATGCATACATATGCATACATAATGCACATGCATATGCATAGATACATGCTTACATGCATACACATACACACATAGACACATACACACACATAGATACATACTCACACATAGACACATACACACACACATACACACACATGCATACATTTGCATACATGATGCACATGCATATGCATATATACATGCTTACATGCATACACACACTGACATATACACCTACATACACATATACATACATACATATGTACACGTATATATATTGATTTCTAACCCATTTTGTTTTATATGTACAGATATTATGGATCCTAGTAGAGAGAGAATGGGGACATTTACACATAGACACATATACATATATACATGTACACATCACATATACATGCCTACATGCACACATGTATACTTATACATGCATACAGAATTATAAACACTTGCATATATTACATGAATACATGAATATTTTACACAAATGCATATGCATATATGCACGTACGCATACTAATACATGTATACATATATCACACACATGCACACGCACATATACATGAAACATATATATATGCATACTAACACATGTATACATACAATACACATGAATACACATACATATGCATACACACATGAGAAAAATTTGCTCCTCAAAGATAAAGCTATATATAAAATAATTACGCACACCCTGAGCTTCATAATCTAACTTAAAAGAACATGATTTCATCTCTCTAGTAGGATTCATCTATATTCTAGTTGAATAAAGAAGAATCTATTATCTAATATCCATTCAGAAGCTTCAAGTTATTGATTGATAACTATAGTAGAATTTACTATCTAATTTGCTCATATGTTTTCATTATTGCCATCATTTTGATAAGACATCAATATAGTGTCATCTTCATTATCCCTATTGGTTTCATTTATTTATTCTATTGTTAAATCTGTGTTCTCATGAGTCACATCATGATCTATTGATGGATTAATATCGATTTCTGGTAATTCCTCTTCATCATGAGTAGAATCCGCATGTAGAGTATTATCCTCTTCATCAAAAAGATTAGTATCATTATCATGTATAATGATTCTAATTTCTCTTTCAGATGTTGATGTATAAGTATCTGATGGTGAATCATCAAGAGGACTTTCTTCGATCTCTCTACAATAAACTGTTCAAACAATGACCTGACTCTAGGGTGAACATGAATGACTTGCCACCAAGGGTGAGCATCTGGGTTTTATAAAAAAATGCTTGCATTAACTCTCTCTACTCATCTAATATTTCTTCATTATTTATGTTGGCATGTTGCAAACGACTATATAGCCAAAGTGAAAGAAGATATATTTGTAATCTCATTATTATCGAGATTACGTCTATATCTTTTGTTTCTTCACCTTTTACTTTGGAGATTTTGAAGTTCCTGTTCGTACTCGCTAAGGAATACTTGCATGGATTCGCTATTATATGCTACAAAAGTAGAAACATCATTTTTTTTCTTGAAATGTAAATAAAAATGGAACTCCCTTACCTAATAATACCTCATCTATTATTTTTGAAGAAGACTCGTTGGTCCATGGATGTGGAGCTTCTTCATGAACTCTTTCAAGGTGCTCACTAACATAATACATGCACTCTTCAAGCATCCAACCCTTTGCCATGGATCCTTCCGGTTTCGCTCTTTGTCGCACATAACCTTTTAATATTCCCATAAATCGCTCGACCCAAAACATCCATCGAGTGTTGACAACACCTACAATCTCTATTTCATCTACAAGATGGACTAATTAATGAACTTGAATATCAAAAAATGAAGTAGGAAGCTCTTTCTCCATCAAACGTAGTAGCTCTTTATATTCACTTTTTTGTTATGTGATCGAGTTTTTGTCAATCTCTTTTGATGTAATCCACCTACACATATCACAAAAAAAATTATAAAGAAGTTAATTAAAAAAAAGATATCAAATATTCATATATATTAAATATAAAAGTATCATAATTACCTTATAAGCAATCAAAGATGATTGATCACATCTCGTACTCCTTTCGTTGTACATCCATTGATAACCAAAGGTAAAATATGTTTCAAAAAGTTATGCCAGTCATGGGTCTTTAACCCAGATAAGCTCTTATCATCCATAGTAAACATGTTTTGGAAAGATGCTCCATATCCTGTAGGAGTCCAAATCAATTGAATCCTATTGTTGATAATCTGTATCTCTTTTGTTGTAAGTACCCAAGGAGCAGGTGCATAAGTCATTTCCTGTCCATGTCTATCAAAAACTGGCCATAACTTTGGTTTTGAGTTTTGATCTTTCAAATCATTCCTTGATGCTATGATATCTTTTAGTCCAAGAAGATGCTTCCATAGTGAATAACCAATATTCTTGAATATATGCATAGGGTCAAGAAGATGACATACTTTTAACTCTTTCCAATACTCCAAAGAATACCATATTGATATCTTCTCTACGATTGCCAATTTTCCTTTAGTCTCTCTTCGCATACTCATTATCTTCATCATCAATGAAGATTTCTACTTCTGGATCTATCAGAGGTCCATGTATCCATTTTTTATACCAATCCATAGGCGTCATAGGTTTTGGACACTGACCTGTTTCAAGCTTTCCATTAAAATGTATCGCTTCTCTTTTAGATCTTAATGGATGATCATCAGGCAAGAATCATCGATGTCAAAGATAAATATTTTTGTTGATATTCTTACTATAGATTGATCTCAACCAATTACCACAATATGGACAAGCTTTATAACCCTTATTAGATATTCCTACATGATGAAAATGATAAAAATATAATTAGATTAAATCACATTTATTTTTATGCATATTGAATAAAAAAATTACATCAATACCTCAACAAACACCATATCCTGGAAAATCGTGAATAGTCCAAACCACAATTCCACGAACCGTAATATGTCTTTCATTGATTGCCAATTTTCCTTTAGTCTCTCTTCGCATACTCATTATCTTCATCATCAATGAAGATTTCTACTTCTAGATCTATCAGAGGTCCATGTATCCATTTTTTATACCAATCCATAGGCGTCATAGGTTTTGGACACTGACCTGTTTCAAGCTTTCCATTAAAATGTATCGCTTCTCTTTTAGATCTTAATGGATGATCATCAGGCAAGAATCATCGATGTCAAAGATAAATATTTTTGTTGAGATTCTTACTATAGATTGATCTCAACCAATTACCACAATATGGACAAGCTTTATAACCCTTAGTAGATATTCCTACATGATGAAAATGATAAAAATATAATTAGATTAAATCACATTTATTTTTATGCATATTGAATAAAAAAATTACATCAATACCTGAACAAACACCATATCCTGGAAAATCGTGAATAGTCCAAGCCACAATTCCACGAACCGTAATATGTCTTTCATTGATGCTTTTCGATACATCAATGACATTGATACCTCTTCATAACTCTTGGAGATCGTCAATGAGAGGAGCAAGATATATATTCATATCTTTAACTTGTCTTTTTCCTCGGATTAAAAGTGAAAGCATTAGATGTTCCTTTTTAATGCTAAGATATGGTGGAAGATTGTAGTTTATGACTACCACTGGCCATGTTGACCATTTATTGGATTTCATGGAGAATGGATTAACCCCACCTAATGCAACTCCTAACTTTAGATTCTGTGGATTTTGTGCAAATTCAGGCCATGTAGAATCAATATGCTGAAAAGCAACACTATCAGCAGGAATTCTGATTATTCCATCAGTACTTTTATGATCATGTCCCCATGTTAAAAGCTTTGATAATTCGGGGCTTTGAAACATATGTATAATACATGGAGCCAATGGAAAATGTTTCAATACCTTTTTTGGGATTTTACCTTCTTCGTCCTTATATCGAGGAGATTGACATTTGGGATATGTCAAAGAGTGTGCATATTCACCTCTATATAAAATATAATCGTTAGGACATGCATGTATACATTGATAATCTATACCAAGATTGTTGATTATCTTCTTCATTTCATCATGTGAGGTAGGAAGAAAATTCTAACTTAGTAAAAACTTTTCAGATAAGAACCTGTAAGTTCATCAAAAAAAGACATAATAATAAACATAAATAAATAAATATACATATATATATGCATATAATTTTATATATGTGTATGCCTATGTATATGTGTATGTGGATGTGTATATGCATGTGCATGCGTATACGTATGCATATGTGTATATGTATGTATGTGTGTATATGTGTTTTATAGGTGTATATGTATGTATATATACATATGCATATATGCATGCATATATGTATGCGTATGTGTGTATATATATGTATGTATGTGTATGTATGTATGAATGTGTATGTATGTATGTATGCATGTGTAGCCGTGTATATTTGATTTCATTTTTAGTTTTTTTTTTTTATTGTGGTTTGCAGATTTTCATATCTAGACCACTGAATCATTTGGTTGTCTCGTATTTTATAGTCAATCTATTACCTACCTTGCTAACTAAAACTTATATATTATTTTACAAGGATTAAGTATCAGCTAACTATGGAGGTATTAGCTTGTTTGAAAATAAAACAAGAAAATTTCTCTTGACAATTTTGGAAAATGGATGAATAATTCTAAAGTATGGGCGGACATGAAGTGTTCATTCAAAGCAAGTTCTTGTTCTTACCATAGCTAAGGTAAAAATAAAAACCTGCACTGAATGAAGAGTTTGTGTCTGCCCATCCTTTAAAATTATTCTTCCATCCTTCAAATTCTTCGAGGTAAATTTACTTCTCCTATTTTTCAAACGACTTGATACCTCCATAGCTAACTCATACTTAATATTTGTATGCAAAGTTCATAAAAAGAGTTAGCAACGCAAGTATTAGGTTGACTAGAATAGGAGAAACAGATGTGTCAGGAAGATTCTAAAGGTTGGGTGGAAAATTCCAAAGGTTAGATGGACAAAATATCTTCATTGATACAGGTATGTATAATTTGACTTTACTCTCATAAAATGTGTATATGAATGTTTATGTGTATATATATGTGTATGTATGTGCGTGTATGTATGCATGTGTAGCTATGTATATTTGATTTCATTTCTAATTTTCTTTTTGTTTACTGTGGTTTGTAGACTTTCATATAGACTTCATGCTTCCCTTTAGGTTCTTCAAGGTCATATAGCAATGCCACATTTCCAGCCAAATGATTGGAACAACCAGAATCAATATAGAATAGATGCTCATCATTTTTACCTTGCTTGGATGTCATGTTCATGATCAATAAAGAATCATCTTGGTCTTCTGTATAGTTGTTATAATCTCTTCTACCTCCAAAACCTCCTTGATAGTTGTTGTTGTAGCCTTGGTTGTAGTTGTGATGGTGATTGCTTCCTCCATTATTGAATCTGCCTCTAGATTGTCCATAGCCTCCTCTATGGAAGCCTCTTCCTTTTTTATTCTTTGTGTTCTTGAAACACTCATCTATGGTATGATTGGTCAACCCATAGATATTGCAAGATGAAGAGTTGTATGATCTCCCCCTGCCTTGCTTTCCTCGTCTACCCCTTCCTCTAGTACCTCTTCCTCTACCTGTGAAGTTCACTTGAGAGGTACTTGCCTCTTCTTCATTCTTTTTACCTTTGCCTTTATCTTTAATCTTATTTCTATCTGTATAAAGGGCAGAAGATTGATTACCTCTAGAGTTGTCTCCATTCTTGTTGAGCTTTGTCTCATGTGTGAAGAGTTGCCCCATCAATGTGTTGAGGTCAGGTATCTCCATGTCCATATATAGGTCCATTGTTGTGGTGAAGGACTCCCACTTATCATCAGCCTTGATGCAATTTATGATTTGCTTTACTATTTGCTCCTCTTCTATTTCTTCTCCAATGCTCATAACTGGGTCATGTACATCCTTCATCTTGGTCACATAGTCAGTCACACTTTGCTTTGGTTCCTTCTTCAAGGTTGTGAACTCCATCCAAAGTTGGTTCTTCCTAGCCCTTGTATTTGATGAGAAGTATGAAGAAAGTACTTCCCAAGTCTCTTGGGAGGTCTTGCAATTCCTAATGTGAGGTAATAAGAAATTAGATATTGAGTTATGAGACCTGGTTAGAGCATCATTTCTAGCTTGAGATTTATGAGGCTTGGCATGGTCGCAAGCCATCAATTGCTAATTTGCATGTCTTTGGTTGTCTGGCATATGCATTAGTGCCTAAACAACAATGCAGGAAATTGGATGATAAACAAGTGAAATGCATTTTTATTAGATACACTTCTAAAAGCAAAGCCTATTGTCTGTATCATCCACACATTAAATGCATTCTGGTTAGCCATGATGTTGTTTTTGTTGAAGATGCAATTCAGTCATTACTTTTAGGTACTAAGGAGACATCAGTTAGCTCCAAAGATATGTATGACACTTTGTTTCCTCTTTTTATAGGTGGAAAGTCTAGTGTTGGTCCAAATGAGGCAATTTCTTAGCCTTTATAGGTTTCCTGTGATGATGCAGATCATTCCATTTCTGACAATGCAGATTTACATGATGCACTTGTTGATGAGAGAGTTGATATTGAGGAGGCAAAAACTATGCCAAAATGGCTAGTGCAGACTCTATGAGATAGCAAATTAGATGCATCTCTATCATATCATACTTGTTCAAGCTCTCATAGTGCTTCTTTTGCATCATATTGCTATGATATGGTTGCTTGTAGCCTTTGTGATGAGAATGTTCTAGTCTTGTTTGATGAAGCAAAAAATTCTGAAAATTGGATGGCTACTATGCAATCAAAATAGGATGCTATCATGAAAAATGGTACTCGGCCTTTATGTGACTTGCCTCTTGGCAAGAAGGCCATTGGCTCTAAGTGGGTATACAAGCTTAAGCATAAGCCTGAGGGAATAGTAGACAGGTATAAGGCTAGGCTTGTGGCAAAGGGTTATGCTCAAGAAAGACGCATTGATTTTGATGAGAACTTTTCTCCTACATGACGAATGACTATTGTTCATATATTGAGTCATTTAAGCATTTCCTCCATCAAGGGCTCTTGATAGGGACTGACTTGGCAACCACTTATGTAATTGGGAAACACATCTCCTTAGGTCACCAACTTTCAAGCCTTTATCCTTTACATGGACATTAAAATAGGATTTTTTTCTCTCTTTGTTGCATAGATGTCTATTGCTGCTCTCAATCTGAACTCTCCTAAGTCTTTTAAATCCATGATCCTAGATGATAGCTCATGGCCTTTCCACCGATGCTATTCTTCAACCTTTAGGGTGGGTATCAAACAATCTAAAGGAAGCACAACATTTAAACCAAATACCATTTGAAAGGGATATGCCCAAACAATGTGATGTAATTATCTACGGGCTTAGCCAATAGGTTGCATAGGATCTTACTCGTGCTTTTTGCCTGTCTGTTTGCTCGTGGATGGTATGGTGCAAACTTCTTGTGGATCACCATGAAATCTTGTGATAGATATTCAATAACTGCATTCAAGAAGTGAGTTTCTCAATTGCTCACCAACTCTATAGGCAGTTTGTTCCTTGTGAATACATTTTTCAAACAAGAATTCTGCTATTTTCAGTGCATCATTCTTCCAGGTGGCTTTCACTTCTACAATTTGTGGCTACAATTATGTATTCTACATGGGAGCTTCTAGCTGGGGGATTGATAGGACCTACCAACTCTATAAACCACTTGGAAAATGCACACCCTCCCATCCTCGGTCTCAGTGGCATCTCATCCTTTCAAATAGGATATTGAGCTCTCTAACAAGTATCACACCTCTTCACATAGGTATGTGCATCCATATGAACAGTAGGCCACCAAAGACCTAAAAAAAAGAATAGCTTTGATCACTCAGTTAGGTCCAAAGTGTCCTCCTTCCACACCTTGGTGTGTAGTCTCCAATATCTTCAAGTACTCACTTTCATGCACACCTATCCATCTCTTCCACACTTGTATAGATTATCACCAATAAGTGTAGAGACTTGAGCTTCCTACTCTAGAATCCTTTGCTGCACTAAAGTAATCTCTTGGGGGAACATTTTCATTCTTAGAAGGTCAACTAGAGGAGTGCTGCATTCATGTATTAAAGACACTTGATATAACATTGCATGTTCAACCAGAGGTCTGCTAATAAAATATGGACAATCCTTGGGCAGCCTATAGACATATGCTTCCATTGTTGGCCAATATACATCTAATCACTTCAATGTAAGTAAGGTTTTATTTTTTGAATGGTGTTTCCTTGATGCACCTACATGTGCTAATTGCAACCATTTTTCGTACTCTTCCTCTTCTACATAACAAGCTAAGATTCCTTGTTCATTTTTCTTGTAGTATGTGATATTTTTGGGACTTGCCTATTTCTTCACCTTTCATTCTTATCACAAGATTCTTGGGTCCAAACATGAGGATGGGTACTAATTGCTTTGCCCAATTTGGAACTACTTCAAGGTTGAACAAATATGCATGTATGAGTCAATGTGGATTGGTTGGTTATCCTTATGAGATAACTACAACTTGTCCATCAAGGAGAATAAATGCAAGAACAAGGATTTGATTAGTGGTGTTGTTTGCTCGAGAATGGTGAGTTGCTCGATGAAAACTACTTACTATCTCTAAGAAATTGGTCCTTTGCTTGTAAACAAGTGTTTTTGAGACACATGACCATGCTAGATAATAAGTTGAATTGTTACTACCAATAAAGGAATTTTCATTACTAAATTGACTACACATATGCTCAAGAATTTAAAAGGAAAAAGAGGATCTTTCAATAAAGTTATCCTTGATGGAAGACATAATGGAGTGCTACTCAATGGGAACATAGGTTTTTGTGTGTTTGATTCTTCCTAACCAATATCAACCACTCTATTTTGCAATGGCTCATTATTCACAATGGTTTATGGTATGGAAGCAAAGCAAAGAATTTTAACATTGATGGAGGGGAGTAGAAATTATGTGATAGATAGGAGTATTTAGCCCATTTATCCATCTATTGTGCAAAGTCCAAAAAAAAATTGGAAGGTTTTTACTCCATATTGCCATAGAAAGGGATCGTCATTAGGCTTCCAAGAATTTCTACTTGTTTCTTGTCTCAAAATGGTTGTCTTATGGAAACTTTTGGACAACCCCCATCATGTGGGATATTTGGATCAGCAGGAACCAAAGAGTTTTCAAGAGTGTCGAGAGGGATTCCATGTGTACTTTTAAGTTTGGGGTGTTTAACATTCTTCTTAAGAGTACCATGTTTATCAAAGATGCCCTTCCAAAGGAGCTTAAGTTATTTCATGTCTTCAAATGGTATCCACCTAACAAGTGGAGAGACAAAATGTTGCCATTGCATTCTACTAATAAAAATGAATTTTTTTTTAATGAGATAGACTTGATGCTTTATCTAGTGTCTATTGTATCATGTCCTATTTTATATTTTCCTAGGGCTTCTACTTGTTTTATAATCTCTAGAATTTCATTATTCAACTCTCTCTAATAGTTATAGTTTGAGACAACAAGGAAACATTGTTAAATTAATGAAAGAAGTTACATAGAGCACTCGGGGCAAGGTCCTACCTCCTCATACAAATGGCATAAATAAATTACAAGGAAAAAAGCGCTAAGAAATCTCTCCCTAAAATAAAAGGAAATAAAGATATCTCTCCAACTATTATGGTGGTACAAACACAATACAATAGATATTTGAAAGCCCACATCAACAACATTAGTAATGGCATGAAGGCTCTCAATGCTATCCTATATAAAACACATATGAGGGAATACAGGTAGTCCTCCGTTCTAGAGTAGAAAACAAACTAGTTTCTATTGATCCATATGTGTCAAAGTATAAACCCTCTTTAAATATTTCAAAGAGCCACTCCATATTATTAAATCATCCAATTGGTATCTCCTTGATACCAAAGGAGTGAAATTTGCTAATGATGAGGTAGTGTTGAAAAATTTGCTAAAATCTCTTGGCATGAAAGCATTCCACAAATAGGTGGGTCAAATATTGCACCTTGCCACTGTATGCACACAAACCTTCATTAGATTTAACCACCTTAGCCATGGTTCCAATCAAAAGTCCATTGTGAAGTATAAGCCACTATAATTAAGAATGCTTAATACATGTGAGAAAGGCCCACATACATTTGAGCCTATATCTCCATTGGGCATGAGACCATTGGAGGTGATGGAGAGTGTCAATCTCCAAAAGAACAAGTTACTCTTATATTTAGAGCACCTCTATAACAAGAATAACTCAGATCTTCACTAATTTTAGAAGATCAATACTCAATTGTCAAATTTTCTGAACAAACTGTGAAGAAGGAGAATACACAAAAAGTCTGCTGCACATAATTCACTCATTGCCTTATCAAATATGTAAAGTTTTTTATAAAACTTTGTATGAGGTGTCGCCTATAGATTGCGCACCTTCTCCAAGTTGAATCACTCCAAAAGATTCAATAGAACTTGAGAAATGATCTCAACAACTCACCTATGTCTAAAATTGTTCTTCTGAGAAGTCGATTTAGACACCTATGACTTTAAACCTTTGGTTCTCTCAATCTAGAAGCCGTTTCTACAAATGCCTTTAGCCACAAATAGCTTACCTTCCAACTTAAAGATTGAGTGCTTGCTTGCTCAAAACTTTACACTGTGGAAGGAGAATTGATCAAAACATTCGTATCGAATTTTGCACCTCCTGTAACTTCACTTCTTCTCATTTACATATGCAAATGTTCCTACACTCAATTCTCTCAGCCTGATCACAATTGGAAGCTGAAAATTTGTACAGAAGTCGATTACCTATAGACTTAGACTTGTACAAAAGCATTTTACAAAGGATCTAGCACAGAAGGAGAAAACTCAGAAATATCGAGTGCAACATTTTCTTCATTTTCGAGAAAAATTACAACTGAGTGATGAGAGAGACTTGACTCACTTCTAAGATGTCTAATGACACATACAACTCTTGATTACTCTATTCTCATGCTCTCTCATACTTGCCCCGACATTTTTCCATAGTATATATAGGCAGCATATTTACAAGCTTATGACTACTCAAAGATATAAGTGAACTATCTCTGACATAATGTACATATGTGTACACATCTTCCAAATTCTGAATATGTCCTTCCTTCATGCTTCACAACTTGTTCTCTTCTCAAATCCTTGACTTCATTTCCATGTCAAAATATCAATTGGTGATTGTCCTGCACCAACATCTCCCCCTCAATCATCAATTGAGGTTTTCTGTATCTTCTTTATGCCTGCCATGTCTTTGAATCTCTGTAGCTTTGGTCCATCCAAGCTTTTGGTAAGCATATCAGCTATCTGATCTTTTGTTGAAGTATGTATGACTTCAATCTCTTTATCCATCACCTTCTCTCTCAAAAAGTGATACTGAATCTCAATGTGTTTAGTCCTTGCATAAAACACAGGATTAACAGCTAAATATAATGAACTCATGTTATCTCCATAAATGATAGGTGTACTCTCTATGATGTCAAAACTCTTCATGAGAGTCTTAAGCCATATCACTTCCTTTGCAGCTTCAACCATACCTTTGTACTCAGCTTCTGTAGATGATAAAACAACTATGTGTTGCTTCTTTGAACATCAAGAAGTTAACTTATCTCCCACATAACACAAGTATCCATATGTTGATCTTCTATCATCAGGATTCCCTGCCCAATCTGCATCACTATATATTTTGATATTTGTATTTGATGTAAAACCATAATACAAACCCTCTTTGAGTGTACCCTTAATGTACCTCAACACTCTTTGACCTGCAATCCAATGTTCTTTCCTAGGACAATGCATGAATTGAGACAAAACTCCAACTGCATATGATAAGTCAGGCCTACTTAATGTAGCATAGATAAGACTACCAACCAAACTCTGATATAGCTTCATATCCTTGAATTCTTCTCCACCATATCTGCTCAATTTGTGATTCACCTCCATTGGAGTAGGTGCTACCCTGCAATCATTCATTTTAAACTTGATTAACAAGTTTCTCAAATACCTTTCTTGAGTCACATACACTCCATGTTGAGTGTATGAAATCTCCATGCCCAAGAAATATGACAAGTCTCCCAAGTCACTGATTTTGAACTCTTTCTCCATTTGCTTCTTTAGGCTTTGAATGCCTTTCTCATCTCTACCTGTAAGAATTATATCATCAACATATATGCACATGTAAATGAACCTATCATCACTTGCTTTAACAAGCAAGCTACTATCTGCCTTAGATACTTGAAATCCAAGTTCTTTCAAGAACTTCACAAGTCTATAATTCCATGCCCTTGGGGCCTGCTTCAAACCATACAAAGCTCTCTTGAGCTTACATACATGATCTGGATACCTTCCATCTCTGAATCCTTGAGTTTGCTCCATGAAAACATCATCTGAAATGTAACCATTTAAAAAATTCTTCACATCTAATTGACATAATTTCCAACCTTTACATGCAGCAATGGCTATGAGTGTCCTGATGGTTGTCATCTTTGCCACAGGACTATAGGTCTCATCATAATCAATACCATATGTTTGAGCAAACCCTTTCACAACATGTCTAGCTTTATACCTAGACCCTCTTCCATCTGCAAACCTCTTAGTCTTGTAGACCCTTTTGCATCCAATGATCTTCTGGCTATTTGGTTTAGGAACCAATTCCCATGTCTGTTTCTCCATTAATGCATCATATTCTTCCTGCATAGCTTTCTCCCAATTTTCCTTACCTTTTGCCTCTTCATATGTGGAAGGGTCTTCATCTGCCTTTACCATATAAGCATAATCTTTGGTAGCCAAAAAATAAGTGTCATAGCTATACCTTGTAGGTTGCCACTTGTGTCTTGATGACCTTCTGAGTTCTCCACTCCTTGAGGTTTCTGGTTCTTCACACTCAGGATCAAATCTTGCCATTTCTTCAACTTCATCCTGCACTTCATTATTCTCATCTTCATCAAATATCTGAACCTTTGATTTACCTTTCTTTTGACTCGCAACTTCTTCATCACCTATATTAATATTGATTGTACCTGCATACCAAGTACCTTGCTCATCAAATGTAACATCTTTTGATACAAGAAATTGTTTTATGGATGGACTCCACAACCTATATCCCATCTGCTTATCATCATAACCAATGAATACATACTTTTCAGCTTTAGGTTCTAACTTGTGTCTTAATTGTGATGGCACATATGCATATGCCAAACATCCAAATACTTTGCAATGATCCAAGGTAGGTCTCTTACCCCACCATGCCTCATATGGTGTCATACCCTGCAAGGCTTTACATGGTAGCCTATTGACCAAATAAGTAGCTGTATTTATAGCCTCAGCCCACAAATAATTTGGGTAATTTTTCTCCTTCATCATTGACCTTGCAAACTCAACAAGAGTTCTATCTCTTCTCTCTGCTACACCATTTTGTTGAGGAGAGTACCTTTTCCCTTTTTATACCTGCATTCCACAAGTAATCACTGAACTCATTAGAAAAATACTCTCCCCCTCCATCTGACCTTAGTCTCTTCAATTTATGGCCTGTAATTCTTTTTGTATACACATGATAATGTTTGAATGTATTGAATACCTCTGACTTATCTTTGATCACATAGATAGTGATCCATCTGGTAGCATCATCAACATAAATCACATAATACCTTGAACCATTTATACTGAAATCCTTTGATGGTCCCCACACATCTGTGTGTACCAACTCAAGCTTCTCTGAATACATAAAACCATGCTTGGAATAAGATTGCTTATGAGCCTTACCGAATTGACATGCCTCACATTTGTATGTCATATGTTGACCTGCAACATTAGGCAATCCAAGCACTGAACCATTGTTAATCATATCTTTGATACCTCTTTCATTGAAATGTCCAAGCCTCTTGTGCCAAAGATCTAACTCAGAGATCTTATGTCCTCCATAAGTGAACAAGGCATGACCAACATTACCTTGAATCTTCAATGTGAACAATTGTTGGAAGCAGCCAGAGGCATAGAAGACGCGGAAGCATGTAACGACGGAGCAGGGAGCTAGTCAAATCTTTTTTCAAAGAATTATGTTTTCAAATACTTTCCAGAAACCTCCAACAGTGATTTTTATCACTATTGTAACATATGTAACATAGAAAACCCCATTTTGTAATCCATAGCTCCATTTTGTGCAAGCCGAGGAGTCCTCGAGCTTGAGGAGCTTAGGTAGAACAAGAGTATCAATTTTCGTTATTTTTAAACACCGTTTACCCTTTCAAATAGCATCTAGGACCTATTTTTTAACTATGCCGGTCACTATATGTGAAACCGGTCAAAACTAGTCTAGAAACTATAAAAAGAGCTAGAGAGCTCATTTTTGGGGTTAGCTTGTTTGAGTAGAGAAGAGCTTAGAGCTATTTTGAACTTGTAAGAGTGTTCTTGAGTAATAGAGTTAATTTCTCACCATCCATTGTGCCTTGCTTGTCTCTTCGTTGTGTGTGTGTATGTGTGTGTGCATCTCTATGCTTCTCACCTTCACTCTCACTTCATCTCACATTCACGATCTTCATATCACTCCTATCTCTTCCACGGATTGACAATTAAGGAGGTGAAGCTTCTTAACGTGGTTCTCACCATTGTGCTAGAGCAACACCAAATTTGGCGCCGTTGCCGGGGATCGAGTCTAGGACGAATGTGTGATGGTAAGAGTATAGCAAGAAGTAGCGTTGGAAGGTAAAAATCTCAGTTTTTGTTGTTGTTTTTACTTAGTTTTTAGTGTTTTTCACCTCCCCCGCACTCCATCTTCATCACCGCATCATCATCTTCATCTCCAAAAAAATCAGAAAATTCACCATATCCACCCATTCTCCTCATTTCCCCTCATTTGTGCATGCGAGAGAGTGAGAGAGAGCTTTTGTGCTTGTGTGTACTTTTGTTTTCTTGAGTTTTCTTGCAGGTACAGAGCTCCAGTGCATCAGGAAAGCTTGGAAAAGGTAAAATTCTCAGTTTCTGTCAGAAATTTCCGACTCTGTCAGACCATCGCGATGGTCTGCAAAGTTCGGAATTTGAAGAAGGCGACCACACCAGCGTGTAGAGCACACTTGCGCCTCTAGGAATCCATACTTGCATTGCAAAAAATCATACTTTGGTGGACCATCGCGACGGTCTCAGACCATCGCAATTGTGCCACACCATCACGATAGGCTCACGCCATCGCGACGGCTCGGCCGGACCATCGCGACGGTCTCACGCCATCGCGACGGTTCATTTGGACCATCGCGACGGTTCACGGACCATCGCGACTGTTCGGTTGACCCCACACCATCGCGATTGGCTCACGCCATCGCGCCGACAGTGCCACGTGGCAAGCTAGACCATCGCGACGGCTCACACTTCACGCCATCGCGACAACTCGAATTTTGGACCATCGCGATTGGCTCACGCCATCGCGCCCTGACCATCGCGATTGGCTCACGCCATCGCATGTGTGACCATCGCGACGGTTCACTTTTGGACCATCGCGATTGTTCACGTTGACCGTTGATTGATGCCATCGTGATTGTCCGCCTGATCGAGCCATCGCGACGGTTCACACTCACGCCATCGCGATTGTCCGCCTGATCGAGCCATCGTGACGGTTCACACTCACGCCATCGCGATTGCTCACTTTTGGACCATCGCGACCGTGCACTTCAGACCATCGCGATTGTTCACCCTCACGCCATCGCGACGGTCCCAGACCATCGCGATTGTCTCACACCATCGCGATTGTGCACCCCCATCGCAAATTTTAGGGTTTCATTTTTTGGCCTATTTTGGGGCTATTTTTGGGAAATTTTTGGGTGATTATATTCATAGGAGACCCCTTAGCTCATATTTGGAGAAAAACCTGTTTGTCAGTTTTTACCCCCCAGGGCCTGAACTGTCATAACTTTTTCATCCGAAGTCCGTTTTTTGAGCTTAATAGCTCATTAGAAAGCTCTTTACGAGTACTACGTGATCTCAACTGTTTTTTTCTTAAAGGATACGTCTATTTTTAGATAAGCTATTTTGAGGTTGACCTAGTTTGGGACTAGAAAGCCAAGGGGCAAGCATTGAAAAGTTGGGCAAAAGGGAAGGGACTTAAAAGGTGTATATACTCAAGTGCTTGATCATCCAACTGTGAATTGGTCTAATATTGGATTTTTCCAGGTCTAGCAAGGACAATCAAGGGCAACCAAGGCAAGGTAGTGAAGGGCATAAAGCTTGGGAAGCGCGGCTTCTTGGGCATCAGAGCAACCAGAAAAGCTGACTTGAGGTTGGAAGATTACTCAACCCCCTCAGTCAATTCTTAGCCTAGGATAAACGGTAGTATTGTGGATTAAAGACGATAAGAATGCCTCAAGTTCAAGAGAATTAAATTTATCAAGTTCAAGACTAAAGTAAAGGTGTGTGACACGAAAACCTAAAGGAAAGAACATAAGTCTGACGGAACGGGAACTCAAAGTACCACAGAAAGTTGAATTCCTGACGCATACATTAGGACAAGAATCTAAAGAAATCTAAAAAGAATCAAGAAAGTAATAACAAAGAATCATTGACGATCTGAGCGTGTACTGAGTGTGCAAAGAAGGAAATTAATGAACCTTAGATCGGGCAAACATATAGGTAAGTCAGGCCGATGAAGCCTTAGATCATGAGAGGCAAGTGTAAGAACTACTGCACGATCGTGGGCTCAGCAATTGAATAGTAATTACCCCTACGAGAGCTCAGACACTAGTGATTCAGAAATGGCATTTAGCACAGACAGACCAGAAGGAGGGTCGAATGTAGCCTATTTAGAAAAACCAGAAGGACCCTATAGAACGCAACTAGAGTTTCTCCGAACCAACCGCTTAGGTGCTCGCATCTATGAGGATGGTTTGCGAAGGCAAGTGGTGCAAATGCACAACCCCAATCAACCCATTGGATTGGAACGTCCAATGGTGAAATTCGAGAGAGACGCGTACATAGACAAGGAAGGAACAATGTACATATTAAGTACGCAGCCAAACAATACGAATGAGTTTGGCGTAATTCAATTAGAGGCGGAAGCTAAATCTCAAGGAAAAGAACCATTAGAAGAGCCTAGAACACCTAGAGGGAAATCTGTACTGACACGAGTACTAATCCCGAAATGGATCCCTCAAGACAACAGAAGCATAGAGTTGTTTGTAAATAAAGAAACTGATGAAGCCTTTTGGAGATACAAGACCGAACTACTTAGTGAGGTAGGTATCATCACGATATACGAGTTCAAGGACCCGGATACACCTGGAAAGGTTGTATACCTGGATGAGACTTCAGAAAGAGTGTGGTGCCTGACCACGCTAAAAACACATACACATGGAGCGGTGAATTGGTATTCACTCCATCTAGAACGAACATGAATACAAGTCAACAAGGGGCAGGAACATCATCAGCCCATGGAAATCAAAGAGAGAAAAATAAAGAAAGACCCGAAGTAAGCTTCACTCATCCCGTAGGGAGAGATAGAACAACCACAGACACTAATAGAGCGGATAGACAAAGAGATCATGGAATACCAGGTGGTAGAGATGATTTTCCTCTACCTAGACCACGTGAACATGCAAGAATGTTAAGACCCACTCAATTAGTAAAATCAATGAAGAATTATTTTGATGGGACAGGAGATCCCTATGACCATGTCGCACAATTCAAGCAAGTACTAAGAGCAGAACAAGTTGAAGACATGTTCACGCAATACAACGCATTTGGACTAACGTTAAAGAATACAGCTTTAACTTGGTTCCAACCTTTGCAACAAAGGCAATTTAGAGACATCCATCACTTTTTAGAGTCATTCATCACTGAATTCTCTAAAAGTGGGATTAGACATGACACGTCTTCGTTGATTCATAGCTTTAAACAAACCCCTCAAGAAACAATAAGACTGGCAGGACGTAGGTTTAGACAATATGTTGAACGATGTCCAATGCAAGAGCTACCCTCACAGGCCAAGCAAGTGTCATTGTTTCTAGATGGCTTGTTGAGCTATAAACTACGCTCCTACGTGTACCTAAAAGAACCCAGAACGCTAGAGCAATGTGTAAGAATTTGTATAGACATTGAGGACAACTTAGGAGACGAGTTGGAACTCTCAAAGGTCTATAAGGACTCAGACTGTTCATCTCTAGCATCCACAAAATTGTCTAGCTCAATAGAAGACCTAGCAGAAAAAGTGGCTCAGAAACTAGGAGTTTCTAGTAAACCTAGGGTGCTAATGAAGAAGCGTTGTTACACCTGTGGTGGTGACCATATGGCAAATGTGTGCCCCAATGCACCACAACCTCAAGCCAACCCTAGTGGCCAATACTGTACAATTGAGAGAAGATACACGAATCATACGACTCAGGACTGCCCATACAACAAATAGACCGTGAGACAGAACTACCCGCAAGCATACCCGCAGCCAGGTAGGTATCAATGCCAATACAATGCTCATCCTTATTACTATAGGCCTCCTCAGAACTACCCATACCAGGCTCAATAGAGACCTCAACCCGTCTTAGCTCAGCAGCCACCCCCACCAGCGAATGTCATCTCAGTCAAATACGCTGCTGCAGAAGAGAATCTAAGTAGGGCCTTAGTGCCTTCTTCACCTTTGATCACAGAGAGTGACCCACACTCAAACCGTTTTGACTCTACACATGTAGATAGTCCACCCGCTTATTACACGGAGTCACCAGAACACGTAGAAACATATCATTATGACAGTCCACCAGTGGAACCTAGTTGGGAGCCAGACTATGCTAATGTGACGTACACAAACCCAAATCCACGGCCCCAATTAAGACAACAGAGACCACAGGGCCCTAGAGGACCATGCTTTAGGTGCCAAGGAGATCACTTCATAAAGGATTGTCCACATCCTTCAATAGCAGGGCAATCACAGTACTATAACATATAAGGCTTTTGTGCCGATTGTGGCAAAGAGCACATAATCAAAGATTGCCCTAAGAACCCTGTTAATGCTTCGAATGTGACACCGATCAATGTGATAGGTATTGTAAATAACACAGATGGATCCAACCCTACATACGTGCCTATCCAAGCTATCACAAGAGCCCATGCGCTCTTACAGAACCAACAGCTTAATCAAGGGAAAGTAGCTGGAAGTAGTGAAGTTGCAGAATCTAGCAGTAAAAAGACAAAATCTTGGAAAGATTCTAGAGAAAGAATTAAGAGAAAATGGAGTAAAAAGATAACTGAGTTGGAAGGAAGTTTAAAGGAATCTAGAGCCAAAATCCTAGAATTGACTTCACAGGACTTGAATCAAGAGAATCCAGCTCAAAAATCAGGATCAGTTTTAGTGGAACCCATACCAGAAAATCTAGACATGATGTTTCGTGCATATCAGGCTACATTAAAAGAGGGACCTCAGGTAGCTGAAATGAGCAAAAACTACCCTCGAGCTGATCTAGAAATTGAGAGAACTAAACTTTGCATGAAGATGGTAGAACTAGCACAAGCTTTGTTCGAAGCCTCTAGATATCTTAATTGGAATAACATGGCAAAACCGGAATTACATTTTCAAGGACTAATGGAGAGGCTAGAATATTTGATTGAAAGCAAAGAGAAAAAGGATCAGCATAGGGACCCTATTGTCTCAGAGACACAGGAAAGGAATGCACCATCCCTGTCTCAAGTACCCAATACAGAAAGTCAAGACAATTTGTCTTCCATACATAAATATTCACATGAATTTTTGAGAGAAATCCAAGAAGAGAAATGGAGAAAGGAACAAGGAACCCATCCTCCTATTCAAGAAATAGATGACTTGCAGGAACAATTTCCCCAAGACATTCCCTCTATTTACAATGAGGTAGAGGAGGAGCAACTGAGTGAACACACAGCTTTTGAATCTAATTCTTTACAAGAATTACCTCAGTTCACAGGACCTTGGGAAGCAAAGTCTATTAATATGAGAGCACCCACGATAATAGTGAGGAATGAAGAATCAGTAATCCCTAGAAACACGGAAGTGATCAAGAATACCAAAGTACAATGTAATCTCACTCTAGAGGAGTTGTTAAAGGTAAAACCAGAATTGTGGAAACATGTAGCAAATCAATTCCCCGAGCTTGCTACTACTCCCTCACAAATAGGATCACAAAATAAGGTACCAGAGATACCCGTAGAAAAGATTGGAGATGTAAGCGAAGGAGAGGAAGGTAACACTTATCTTCCGATAACCCATCAGGGCTACACCACGAAAGCCATCTTAGATTCAGGAGCCGGCGTAGCCATCGCTACCACCGCTTTATGGAAACATTGGGGTAAGCCAGCATTAATACCCACCAGGATGAAGCTACAAATGGCTGACGGACACATAGAAAAACCATTAGGCTTACTAGAAGGCATATCTCTCAGCACTTGTGGTGTAGAATTTGAGCATACCTTTGCCATTTGTGACTTTGCAAAAAATCATGCATATGAGATGATATTGGGACGACCATTCATGCGTCAGTTGCAAATTGTACAAGATTGGGGAACCAATTCTTTGTACTTGCAACATTTAGGAGTGACTACCAAAGTCAATCTTAAAGACTATTCACATCGAGATGTACCCCCAATACAATGGAATACCATCCATAAGACACCAGTAGAGACGGAATCCGTGCACTCATTAGAATCAGATCCTTCTTGGTTGCATGAGGATACTCATTTATGGATGTGTAAGGTAGCCAAACAAGAGGAAGAAAGATTAGAAGCAAGGACCTTAGGTGCAGAACAACATCCACGAACTCTTCAAGACCCAACTTATGTGCCTGTAGTATTCCCTGACGAAGAGTTTGAACCCCATGGTTGGGCAGAAATCCTAGCAACCATGGACGTGGCCATCAATGAAGAACAATGGACACCCCACTGTGACGACGATGGCTACGACATATCAGTTTTCACGATAGAGCCAATCATGTGCGATGCAATTTTAGAAGAGTGTGAACCTAACACTGATGCATTTGAGGATGCAAGCGATTTTGATTTCGAATCAATTATCATGGACTCTCCATTTGCATCAGAGGAAGAATATTTCTACGAAGTAGAGACTCACCCTCAGAGACACGAGGAAATTACGAATGAGGTGAGGTTAGCCACAGAAGTGACTACTAAGAGTAAAGGAAAGAAAAGAAAGAAGAAAGAAACCATGTCAGAAAAAGAAGAATCTTTGTTTGAAGTACCCGAGAATTTCAAGAAATATGAAATCGAAGATAGAAGAATCATGGTACAAATGCCTAATAGAAAGGCGAATGACGGACAAGTATATGATAACCGAGAGAAAACCAAGAAAATAATAGTTGCCATAGAAGGAGAAGAAGAGAAATGTACATACATAGGGCATGATTTGACGAAGGAAGAAGAAGAAGAATTAGTTGCCCTATTACGCGAATATAGAGATGTTTTTGCTTGGAGTTACAAAGATTTGAAAGGAGTAGATCCAGATATATGTTCTCATAGAATCCCTATGACTCCAGATGCAAAACGGACAAAATAGAAACCGTACACGTACAATGATAACTACGCTGCGAAGATTAAAGAGGAGATAGATCGCTTGATAGAAGCAGGATTCATTTACGGAATTGAGCATACCGAATGGGTATCCCCCATTGTGGTTGTGCCCAAGAAGAATGGAAAATTGCATGTGTGTATTAACCTTAAAAAAGTTAATGCCGCCATGATTAGAGACAGTTATCCTCTTCCTATCACAGAACATCTATTGGAAAGAGTTGCGGGCAAGGAAGTTTACAGCTTTCTTGATGGATTCTCAGGCTATAATCAAATAGCCATTGCTCCAGAGGACCAACACAAGACGGCATTTGCCACTGAATGGGGCATATTTGCATTTCGGGTAATGCCATTTGGCTTAACAAATGCACCCACCACTTTCTAGCGACTCATGTGTCATGTTTTTAAGGACTTCCTACGCAAGAGTTTGGAAGTATATGTCGATGACATATGTGCTCATTCTAATATCAGGCAGACGCATATCCTAGAGTTAAGACAAATATTTGACAAATGTCGAGAATATCAGGTTTGTTTGAACTCAGAAAAATGCGTTTTCATGGTCAGACAAGGCAAAATTCTAGGACACATTGTATCAAAAAATGGAATCTCTACGGATGAGGAAAAAGTAAAAGTAATTGCAGATCTACCTAGGCCGACGAACATCAAAGAGGTACAAGCATTTATGGGTCATTGCGGATATTATAGGAGATTCATACACATGTATGCAATAATAGCCAAGCCTTTGTACTCTCTTTTAACCAATTTCGAATGGACAAATGAATGTGAAAATTCATTCAATGAACTTAAACGACGCTTGTGCTCAGCACCTATATTGACAACCCCGGATTGGAGTAAGTCATTCCATGTACATGTGGATGCATCCAATTATGCCATAGGATGCGTGTTAGCACAACCCACGAATGAAGGTAACATAGATCTCCCCATGGCTTACACGAGCAGACAATTGAACGCAGCAGAAAGGAATTACACCACGACGGAACGAGAAGGATTAGGGATGATCTACGCAGTAAAGAAGTTTAGGCACTACTTGTTGGTCAATAAGTTCAAGTTCTTTACAGATCATCAAGCCCTATTGTACTTAGTCAACAAGCCATGTAACACAGGACGACTAATACGTTGGTTTCTATTACTCATGGAGTATGATTTTGAAGTAGTAGTCAGGAAAGGAAAGACACATCTTAGAGCTGACCACCTTTCGAGATTAACCTCAGGAGAAGCTCCTCAAGGAATAGCGGATGAATTACCAGATGCTTATTTGTTTAATCTTGAGAATGGGCTAAGCCTATAGTCCCTATTCTCACATATGGACCCAAGAATCCTAGGATAAAGATCAAAGAGGGAGAGATTACCAAGTCTCAGAGATACCAAATAATGGCAGGAAGCATATATAAACAGGATAATCAAAAGATTCTTGCTTGTTGTGTAGATGAATCAGAACATGCGAATTGGTTGCAATTAGCACACATAGGTGCATTAAAGCAACATCATTCAAAACATCGAACATTACAGACTCTGCATAGATTAGGAGTATATTGGGCTACGATGGAAGGAGATGTCTACAGGTTGTGTAAGGAATGCAAAGTTTGTTGTGAAAGACCACCAATAGAGCATGCTACATTATATCACGTGTCTCTCACACCAGACTGGAGTGAACAATTAGTGACATACTTGAGGACGAAGACATTCCCTCAAGGAATGACTTTAGCACGACAACGCAGTCTAGAGCAGGAAGCTCAAGATTATTCACTTATTGGCGATAACCTATACAAAAGAGGACAAGATGGATATCTAAGACAATGTGTTCATGAGAGCGATTATCTGAGCATACTAGAGATTGCACACCAAGGTGTTGCAGGAGGTCATTTTGGACCCGATAGGATAATCAAAGCCATCCTCTTTGCAGGATTATGGTGGCCCACTCTTCACATGGATGCTCATACCTATGTAAAGAGATGTGATGTGTGCCAAAGAACTCAGTTTCCTACTCGCAGAGATGAAATGCCATTGAAACCCATGATGGGAGGACGTGCATTTTCTAAGTGGGGTATAGACTTTGTAGGACCCATTAACCCCCTTGCAAAAGGTACACATGCTGAATACATTATTGTTGCCACAGATTATCTTACGAAATGGGTAGAGGCAAAAGCCACGAAAAAGAATGATGCACACACAACTGCAAAATTCTTATTTGAGAATGTCTTTACAAGATATGGACTGCCTATAGAGTTAGTGAGCGATCGAGGCACTCACTTTCTAAACCAAGTCATTGAATATTTGTTACAGGATTTTATGGTGATTCACAAGAAATCCGCACCATATCATCCTCAAGCCAATGGTCAAGCTGAAAGCACTAATAAGATCCTTTGTAACGTACTGACGAAACTCGTGAACAACAAACGTTTAGATTGGGACAAACAATTACACCACGCTGTTTGGGCATATCGAGTGGCCTATAAGACCGTACTCAATGCAACTCCCTTTCATATGGTTTTTGGTCAGAATGTTGTGCTTCCTTTGGACTTCTTGATACCGACCCTTAAGGTTGCACAAGAACATCAGTGGACCGGCCATGAATTATCAGCAAGAATAATGGACTTGGAACGATTAGGAGAAACCAGGCTAAAGGCAGCAGCATGAATATATGCAGCGAAGAAGTGATAGAAAGCATATTTTGATGCACATGTGAAAGATAAAGGCTTAAAAGAAGGAGATTTAGTTCTAGTATATACGCTAAAGCAACACACACGTAAGTTAGAAAAGCGAGGTTATGGACCTATGATCATTAACAGACTCTCAACAAGTGGAGCAGTACAGTTAGCCACCTTAGAAGGAGACGTAATGCCTAATTATATTAGTGGTTGTAGAGTCAAGCTATATCAGGAACCTCTTACTGAGGATATGCTTAGACGACTCACGTTGGCAAAGAAGCGTAAGGAGGAAGAAAATAGAATACGAGCGGAAGCTCAGGCAGAAGCAATAGAACGCATTAAACGCATGAAGTTAAGAAGACAAGGACTAGGGAGAGAACATTATAACCATCTGGAAACTACACCCAGATATCCCATGGCCATGTGTCAAGTAAAGTCAACCACTCATCCTAGTATAGTGGACAGGAGACCATTCATTACAGTCAGGCTAGAGCACGACAACCCTTGCCAAGAGCTCAGGGCTTTAATTGACTCAGGTGCTGCGACTAGTGCGATTAGATGGTCCCACTATAAGGATTCAGGAATAGAAATGCGGCCAATTGAGGCATACCTCATAGGGCTAGGAGGCATGGAAACCCCTTGCATGGGTGAGGTGGACCTTCCTATCCTCATTAAGGAAGTGACCATGACAACGAAGCTACTAGTGTGCCATGATGACGACCTGATAGAACCCCTAATCTTTGGCCAAGATTGGCTATACGATCACTCAGTGGACCTAAATCTTAGACAAGGCTCCTTACAGATTGGAACCTTAGAACAGAAGCGAGTGATACCGCTTGACTTCCCTAACGGCATTCCAACTGAGGTTTGTAACCCTAGACCCTATGAAATGCATGCGACGGAAGACCGGGAGATCTTGGGTCAAATCAGTCACGTTACGTCTACACCAACCCACTCGGGCTTGGCTATGGATAGTTGTCAATCAGAAGGACGACAGGAGATCTTCCCTGGGGCTTCCTGCAAACTAGAAGGGGCAGCTACCCAACCGCTAGGGCAGATGGACACAATCAGCGGTCAAGTGGGTTGCATCAGCGGCCAAATGAGCACAACACCCTGCGGTGCTCATCCTTCCAAACTTGCTGCGGACTGGCCTAGATTAAAGATAAATAACGAATCACTTCCTAATGGGCAAATCACGCAAGTGTTGGATTTCCCTTCTTTTCCAAAGCAGAGTGTCCAATGGACCTCTCAAACCCAACCACAAACGAGTCAACCACAACAGAGGAACCCAGATCGACGACACCACCAGACAAGGCAAAGAAAGCAGCAGTATCAACATCACAGAACAAGTGGCACGAAACAAATATGGGTGCCAAAAGGACAGCAACCACAGGCTATTGGCAACACTGCAGACGAGAACAGGACAAAGTTTCAACAGAAGCAGAGTCAGCATCCAAAGTCCCCTCGATCTTCTTCCCCAAGTACAAATACTCGGCAGATTTGGATCGCCAAGAAGTATCTTATCAATCGACCCACACCCATGCAGATTTGGGTACCCAAACAATGTATTATAGCCCAACCCTCAAGCCATGTAATATATACCCCTCAGAAATCTTTCCATCCCTCAATACCACCAAACCCGATACCACTTTTTGTCCCTCAGCAGAAACATACCACCCACTCCAAGACTCTTAGGAAATGGATACCGAAACGTATCCAGACGTCTTCTTGTACCCCCTTATCTAACAATTCTCCCACCCCGTTTAAACTCCACCCTTGTAATAATTCACCCTCAACCAAACCTTGTATAAATTCATACACCCAAACCCCACATCATGCATAATAAAAGCTCATCAAGAAATGTATGCATAATCTGACAATGTAGGCGTCTAAAGACCTGCATTAGTTTTGCAAATAATCATTGCATCAATCACTTCATGACACTTGGCTACATGGGTTACACATCGGTTATGGAAAGGGATTGCGGTCTCACCTTAATGGGATCATAATTAATTTCCATACTAATGTGCTAATCTTTTGTAGCAGATCTTTTCCATTAGCTCGTCAGTCATCATGCAAACCGAAGAAGGACCATCAGAAGCTGGCCCAAGCACACCAATGGCCAATATTGGAGAATTACTCGCAGAATCTTATCCTACGATGCAACCACCAGACTTTCAAGGTTTTCCAGGACCCATGCCAATCGACGATCCTCCTAGAGGATATACTGAGAAGATTCATCGTAATTCTCACTGGTTTCAAGGCCTAGCAGGACCATTAGCAGATGCTGATTTCATATTTGAGGCCAATTTGGCATTTGATCTTCGCACATGGACCAAGTACCAGTTCTTTTCAAGAGAATTTGAAGGACTGCAGAATACACAAGATTTAACGCACGTTTGGGCACGAGCGGGATTTACAGAATATTTTAGTGACCCTCTGCCTAAACCCGATTTTTACAGATGCTTTTACCTAGTAACCACCTTGACAGCTTCAGAGAACAAGGATCTACCCGGAACATTCATGTTACCATCCTTGGTAAATGACCCTCCATTCAAAAGGTTTTATTTGTCCAAAGATTTAATTCGTGCAGCTCTCAAAATACATGGAACGCATACTCCGACGGAGAGAGAACGGCTAGTCCCAGAGCAGATGAAACGTGGTGATGTTACTAAGTGGGAGGATATTTCAGCTATAACCCCTGAGCTCTCCAAGCCATTGCGGATATGCATGCAGCATTTTGCTTTCCCAGCTTAGGATCGTTTTACCATGCCCCACAAGAGAATCTGGTTTGGTTTATACTTAGCATGTACTGGACCTCAAACGGTTGATCTAGCTAGCTGGATAATTGATCAGCTCTATTTGGCACAACATAGATGGGAACGAAAGAAAGTCATCAATGGATGTTGTGCACTTACAAGGATTATATACATGTGTTTGGCATATGATTTACCCATAGAGCGCGCCATGACTAGTGAGGAACTGAAGGCATTTAAAGGAACCACAAAGAAAGCTAGAAAGGCTAGCAAAGGCAGAGCCGAAAAGCGGATGAGAGGCACTATCCCATGCCTACAAGTCCCAGAATCACCCTCGCCACAACCATCTCCAGAGCAGTCATCGACAGCAGCCACTCCCATAGTACAACCTATTCGTATCAGATTATCAAGACCAGTTGTAACGGAGGGCACCACCAGTACTGTTGCACCCCAAGCAGCCACAACCACAGAACCTATCACCACAGCAGCTGAAATTCCCACCACCATTGGTGCGGAAGCGTTCTCTTTTCCAATACCCCATTTAGAAGCAGAACAAACAGCACCACTGGATCCAACATTTTATTTTGAGATGCCCGATGCATTCTCCAATGAGTTCTAGTTTTCAGAAGGACAATTGTTTTCTCAAGAATTTGAAAGGCCTAGCTACCCTACCACACCTAGGGATCAGCCACAAGGACAGATTGTGTCTAGCTCTGATGACGAAAGAACAGCAACCGATGATGACGAAGGCGATGACGAAGCAAGCCAAGGCACTATCGAATCCCAAGAGCATGAACAGACAGATGGCCAAGGCCAACAAACAGACACACATGGTGATACAAGTACCCATGAAGATGAAACTTACGAAGCAGCCGCTTACACACTGGCTATTAAGAAGCTGTATAGAACTATGGAAAAGGTTTGGGCACGCAAAAAGCTGACTGAGGAAGAGAGTCAAGCGATAATAGAACAAGAACTTGTCACAGGCGGATTCGAAGACGCATACATCAAAGGATTCAGAGAGTTAGTCAAATTAGTAGGCTCCAACGAAGCACTTAGGTACTTGCAAAGAAAGCCACTACCATAGTTTGACCCCCGCAGAGTACGACTACTTTCAAAGCCCGGCGAATACATTCGTGTACCAACAGGAGCACTGTCTTTAGAACAAGCCAGGGAGGCACGCCTCGTCCCCGAAAGTTCGTTGGCAGCAGGAACCATCCTTGTAGATTCCCCACCCCGCGCTACAACTGTACATACCTCAGTAGTCACTGAAGTACCGACCACCCCAACCGCTCCTCCATCACCGCCCATCCCTCCAGCCTCCCCTATTCACCCTCCTTCTCCCAGACCAATATCTTCATTCGCCGGTGGCGTAGCAGAAATCGTCTTTACGACCACTCACCCCACAATTCCTGCACCCATTAGACCCAGTCTACCCCCTCACACATCCACCTTTCCATTCAACCCATTCCTCCATCCATCTTTCTCGTCCTTCCCCACACCTCCACGACCCCTTTTCCCATTCCCACCACCATTAACCTTCTCCCCAGTCTCACCTCCCCGACCCACGGTAACCCCTATTTCCCCTTTCCACCAAGCTGCACCAGCCAGCCCCCCTGTAAATTACTCCTCAACCTTTGTAAATCCCGTATTTACACCAGCACAAGCACCCACGTTCACACCCATATTCACGGTCACTGCACTGGACACATCCAATGACATGGACATCTCACCACCCACTGCACCATCACTCACTTCACTCACGGCACAAACATATTTAGGCACCTCACAATTTTCCACAATCACCACAGCATCCACCTTCCCACCCCCATTCCCGTTGCATCTACACCCACTGCATCTTCATTTAGCACCCCATTAATACTATCACCCACTGTAGATAATGCATTTCGGCAGATGTTCATGTGTATGACGCAAGTCAGAGATGAGTTCACATCTCTTGGCGATAATTACTAGCAGCTGCAGAGGACAACCAATGACTTACAGTCGCAGCTTAATTTATTGTCTATTGAGAATGCCTCACTGAACAGCCGATACCAGGAATTACGAGAGGCCTATCATAAATTAGAACTAGAAAGCGAAGAAAAAGCCAAGGAAGCCACTGCTGACCTGGATAACTTATTAAGAGCCCAGACAGTTCGCAATGCAACGCTAACACGAAACATGGGCTTACTCAGAAGACATCTAGCAGCAGCAAAGGAGGAAAACCAGCGCTTACAGGACCAGAATCGAGAAAACTTAGAAGCGGCCCTAGACCATCCAAACCAACCACTCAGTCCTAGTCGGTTCAAAGCCATTCCCTCAGACTCCATGAGGATGCTGCTAGAAGATCATGTAAGATTGCTAGATGAATACGACCGCATGAACGAGGAGTTACAGAAACTCAAAGAAGATCACAAATTACTCAAGTTACGAGAACCGACACACCAAGACATACCAGCACCTGTGGACCCCTCTCCTGACATCTTAGAGGAACTCAACGCATTACGGGCCCAGGTATCAAACCTTGAATCAAGGATTGCAGTATATGAAGCACCACCAAGGCCAGATTCCCCACCTGAGCTACTAGCTGAGGAAGAAACTGTCACCATCCCGGTGGAGGAAACGTTTGAAGAGGCGTACGAGCCACAACCCATCCCAGGCGGACGCGTCACGGCTGAAGGCCAGATGACTTACGAACTCCCGACTCCCGCGTGGATGAAGACAATTGAGGAACTTGGAACAACGCACTCAGCTAGAGTAGAGGCACAATTACATGCCATGGCGATGATAGAAGAAAGAATTTTACAATCTCCATTCTTTGCTCATTTGGCCCCGCGACAATACATATCTAGGCATGAGCTACAGTATAAACCGTATTTTATGTTAATGGCCGAATACCAGTTAGCCATTGAGAAAGAAACAGGTAAGAAACCATCGCATGCGACTCAGTTCGAGGAAGACGATTTGCCACTAGATACGCAGCAAGGAGAGATCTATCAACCAGAGTGGCGAAAAGATTTACTACAGAAGTATCCAGAAATGATGAGTACATGGGTAAAGGCACCTTTGCACTTAAACTACAACCCATGTTGGGGACCAGTACCACGACGCCGCTCCTGGACTGCCTTTGCTATTAAGGTACAAAACAATAAGCAGTGCCAGGATTGGTTGAATTACTATTTTAAGCCACCCATCGAGTTACCAACTGTTGGCTACATGATGGCTACAATTCGCCACTGGCTCCCTAGATTAAAGCATATGGACGATATAGCAGCGCATATGACTGTCAAAATCTTTGACATGATGCAAATGATTTTTAAAGTCTTCCGACGCGTCAAGGCACCTCATGTCAACACCCCGGGCTTTGAGCATGGCAATTTCGATTTGGTATATGATATGAGTACAACGCCATCGCTACGGGTGTGTTATGCCTGGCATTGCAGAATAAAATATCTACCGGCGTGCTACAAGCAGACATTCGAAGAGATGTTCACAACCGGCTTCTGGGAATACCATTCGGAGGTATTCATAAGCAGGCCTACACATTTATTACACTTATTTGCCTGTGAACGAATGGTCTATTCCACACACTATCAGCTCCCGCCACCGGAAGAACCGCAACCAATCGACTGGGAGAAACTCGAGGCAGATATTGCCCGAGGCATTCGTATCTCCGAGCACACCCTCGCTCAAGACCTCCTACAGAACTATATCCGGCAGACCTCACAACAAGGTTCTGTCAGGGACGACAGAAGCGAGAGGGAGGGGGGTGTTGGAAGCAGCCAGAGGCATAGAAGACGCGGAAGCATGTAACGACGGAGCAGGGAGCCAGTCAAATCTTTTTTCAAAGAATTATGTTTTCAAATACTTTCCAAAAACCTCCAACAATGATTTTTATCACTATTGTAACATATGTAACATAGAAAACCCCATTTTGTAATCCATAGCTCCATTTTGTGCAAGCCAAGGAGTCCTCGAGCTTGAAGAGCTTAGGTAGAACAAGCGTATCAATTTTCGTTATTTTTAGACACCGTTTACCCTTTCAAATAGCATCTAGGACCTATTTTTTAACTATGCCGGTCACTAGATGTGAAACCAGTCAAAACTAGTCTAGAAACTATAAAAAGAGCTAGAGAGCTCATTTTTGGGGTTAGCTTGTTTGAGTAGAGAAGAGCTTAGAGCTATTTTGAACTTGTAAGAGTGTTCTTGAGTAATAGAGTTAATTTCTCACCATCCATTGTGCCTTGCTTGTCTCTTCGTTGTGTGTGTGTATGTGTGTGTGCATCTCTATGCTTCTCACCTTCACTCTCACTTCATCTCACATTCACGATCTTCATATCACTCCTATCTCTTCCGCGGATTGACAATTAAGGAGGTGAAGCTTCTTAACGTGGTTCTCACCATTGTGCTAGAGCAACAACAACCTTCCTTCTTTCTTCCCTGAAACAATTTGTTTATACCCATTGCTAGGGTCTTCCACAAACACTCCTTCATTAGTGAGTCTAACTTCATAACCTTTTTCAACAATTTGTCCTACACTTATCAGATTCTTAGGAATTGTAGGAACATACAAGACCTTATTCAAGAGAGTACTTCCATCCTTGGCCTTCACTGACCCAATTGACTTCACATTGTTCTTTGTATTATCACCCGTTTGAACAACATGATTAGATACCTTATTTTCCAAATCAGTCATCAATGTTATGTTACCACTCAGGTGATTGCTACACCTTGAGTCAATGTAAAAGAATCTTTGGTCTTCACTTTGCCTTTCACAAGTTTCATTCATTATCAATGTTGAATCCTCCTTCTAATCTGAAGCATAATTGTAGTAGGTATTATTGTATTGTTGACTTTGGAATCCTCTACCTGCATTTCTTCCAAAGTAACCCCTACTACCTCTTCCTCTGAAGTTACCTCTTTTATTTCTGCCACCTCTTCCTCTTGAATTAAAGTTCTGGTTATATCCACCATTACTCTGATTATTATGCCAACAATCATTAGCTAAGTGATTTGTCTTACCACAAATCCAGCAAGCTTTGACTCCATCTTTATTATTCCTACCTCTTCCTCTACCTTTGCCACCTCCTCTTCCTCTTAGGAAGTTGGCTTGACTAGTTGTACCTTCATCTTCATTTGCTTGTTGCTTCCCTTTGCTACTTTTCTTCTTATCCTTTGAGTACATTGCATGACATGTACTCTTGTCACCTTCACCTTTGACATCCTGCTCAAAGGTTAACATATGTCCTAGCAACTGATTTAAGTCAGGAGTAAAATGATCAAGTGATAATTCAATAGACAAAATGAATGGCTTCCATTTGTCATCACCTCTCAAACATGTGAGGATTTGCCTTACCAATTTATCCTCCTCAATATCTTCATCAACAGCTCCTAATGCATCTACAATGTCCTTCATTCTTAATCTGAGATGGATTGAGAGGCCTTCTTCTTGAATGTGGTAAATTCTGCCCACAAGGATGCCTTCCTAGACTTTGTGGTATTTTGGAAATGCTCCTCCAAAGCATTCCATATATCACTTGCACTTTCAAGACCTCTAATGTGAGGCAGCAAGTAATCATTGACTGCCATATAGATAATGCTCCTAGCTTGAGCATCTCTCTTCATCCAATTCTTCAAATCTGATAATTCCTCCCTAGTTGGAACACTAGGATCTTTGGATTGAGGCTTTTCTTCTTCACATGTAATATAGATGCTGGATAGTTCTCTCTATCCAATTTCTCTATCTGAAGAGAATCTCCCATCCTTTCTTCACCTGTATATTGAATTCTTCAATCTTTATGAGTAATAGATGTACCTTTACTTCAAATAATACCCTTTTGTCTTCCTTGATGTCGTATGACCTCCTTCTCAAGCTTTTCCCTCAAGCTTTCACCTTTTAAACCTTCAGATGTTGAATTCTTTGCACCTGCAGCAGTCGAGGTCCTCCTTCCTTCAATTGTGATGCTTCCTGCTCTGATACCACTGATGGAGAGTGTCAATCTCCAAAAGAACAAGTTACTCTTATATTTAGAGCACCTCTATAACAAGAATAACTCAGATCTTCACTAATTTTAGAAGATCAATACTCAATTGTCAAATTTTCTGAACAAATTGTGAAGAAGGAGAATACACAGAAAGTCTGTTGCACATAATTCACTCATTGCCTTATCAAATATGTAAAGTTTTTTATAAAACTTTGTATGAGGTGTCGTCTATAGATTGCGCACCTTCTCCAAGTTGAATCACTCCAAAAGATTCAGTAGAACTTGAGAAATGATCTCAACAACTCACCTATGTCTAAAGCTGTTCTTCTGAGAAGTCGATTTAGACACCTATGACTTTAAACCTTTGGTTCTCTCAACCTAGAACCCATTTCTGCAAATGCCTTTAGCCACAAATAGCTTACCTTCCAACTTAAAGATTGAGTGCTTGCTTGCTCAAAACTTTACACTGTGGAAGGATAATTGATCAAAACATTCGTATCGAATTTTGCGCCTCCTGTAACTTCACTTCTTCTCATTTACATATGCAAATGTTCCTACACTCAATTCTCTCAGCCTGATCACAATTGGAAGCTGAAAATTTGTACAAAAGTCGATTACCTATACACTTAGACTTGTACAAAAGCATTTCACGAAGGATCTAACACAGAAGGAGAAAACTCAGAAATATCGAGCGCAACATTTTCTTCATTTTTGAGAAAAATTACAACTGAGTGATGAGAGAGACTTGACTCACTTCTAAGATGTCTAATGACACATACAACTCCTGATTACTCTATTCTCATGCTCTCTCATACTTACCCTAACATTTTTCCATAGTATATATTGGCAAAATATTTACAAGCTTATGACTACTCAAAGATATAAGTGAACTATCTCTGACATAATGTACATATGTGTACACATCTTCCAAATTCTGAATATGTCCTTCCTTCATGCTTCACAACTTGTTCTCTTCTCAAATCCTTGACTTCATTTCCATTTCAAAACATCAATTGGTGATTGTCCTGCACCAACAGGAGGCTCCATCTATTGCTGAGCTTTATAGTAGTTCTAAAGACTAGACCTTTGGAGTTTTTGAATTTGAGAATCATGTCCTCTGCAACCTCAACAATCTCAAGCTTTTAAAGAATAGAGCTATTGGGAATGGCACAACCAAGAGCAATGGTGAAGAGTTGTGATGCATAAGTTCCTCATGCCATAGAAAGAGGAGTAGAGAAAGTGTGCACTCGTATGCTCTTAGAGAATAAGACAAAGAGAGAGCATGAGATCTTGTTCACAAAAATAAGGTGAATCTCTTGAACATGCACACATATATCAAAGATAAAATGTGCCTTGTCATTAAGTAACCCAATGAGCCTTTCTTATACAAGAAGAATGAGGCTTAGGCCAATCAAAGGAGGATAAAGCAAGATATAAGTTTTCCCCCTTTTTAAGAGAGGGATTACACTTGAAAACGATCTTTTGATGAATGGTTGGTTCGATTACAATGAATGAATTTTGTAACTCTTACAATTAAGGCCTTTTTTGTGAATTTTGTCATGTGCTTTCAGCTTATTTTCATGTTGCTGAAGAGAATTAATGACATCCTTTAGTCTAGGGATATGGTCTTTTTCTTTCCCAACAATTATAATTTTGCCAAATTTATCATGAGGGACTTCTTTGAGTAGAATGGCTACTTGATCCTTGTTTTCAATGGGATGTTGCACATAAGGTAATTGGGTACAAATAATTTTTAGCTTGTTTACAAATGTAGGTATATCTTCTCATTTTGATATGGTAAAGAGAATAAAGTTTCATTTTAAGTGTTGAGTTTCTAGCAGTAGCTCCAAAGTTTTGCTCCAAAGTAATCCATGCTTGATTTTGAGTAGTGCAATCATCCAAGAAATGTATATATTTATCATCAATGGAGGTAATTCTTATCCATGCACTCTATAGAATTCTGGCACTGATTGTAATGATGAACTTTTTGATAGGTTGCTAATCTAACTGACATATAGTTGAAGACCTAATGTAACATGTCACCTCTTTGATCGACACAAGTTGATGATTGACTTGAGTAAGCTTCACATATGAGTTGATTGATGGTGAGCTAACACAAAATGACACAAAATTTTGACATTGACTAAAGAACTTAATCTCTCAATGCATAGAAACTTAGAGTTTTGATGAACTGTTGAACCATCAATGCTCGATTTTTTACATTTCAAGTATGGGCTGACTACATGGCTCAAAATGTGGTAGTAGATCTTCCAACAGTATCATGCAGAGGAGTAGGTATAAAAGTTCTCAAAGAAAAGTAATTCTCTAGAAATAAAGGCATTGGAACTGATTCTTATACTTGTGCTAAAAATAAACCTACATCTATTCAAAGAAAGTATCATCTACATTGTCACCTTCATTGGGTGAGTCATATTAGACGAAAAGACTTTGATGATGTCTGGATGAGCACTGCAATGAATTTTACATGTTCTTCCCCTAAAGCTAGCATAGACACAAGGCTGAAAAAAGGGATCTCTCATGCGATGGCATAGCAAGAAGAGTGCTAGTAGTATCTGACTCTAATACCACATGAAGAATGGAGCTCTTGGCAATGGCACAACAAAGAGCAATGGTAAAGAGATCTCATGCAATAGCTCCTCACGCCATAGAGGGAGAAGCAGAGAAAGATGTGCACTCGTATGTTCTTAGAGGATAAGACAAACTGATAGAGCATAAGAGCTTGTTCATAAAAAAAGATGAGTGAATTTCTTCACCATGCACATAGATATCATGTTGATATATTTAGGTAGTGATGTGTGTGAACACACTAGGACCACCGGGGCACTTTTTTCCCTCTTTAGGAGGTTTTTTTCCCCCGGCTTGTATATACGCCTATTGCCCTAATGGGCTACTTATCTTTGTACATTCTCTAGTAATACATTCAGTATTGTGTGTTGAGCTCCAAGCTTCTTCTTCTTCCTTGTGTTGTTCATGTGCTTCCGCAGACGTCTAACTCCAACAATTGGTATCAGAGCAGGTCGTCACTTCATCTAGGGCACCGTCAACACTCCTCTTGTTGCAGTCTCAGAATCGCACGAATTGTGGTGAGCATACTCAGCGTGTTTTCAAGATCAAAACAGCTTTGCTGTGTGGTGCCAAAATCACGATCTGAGCTCGTTTTGGCCTCCGAACACACTATCAAAGTGGTTGTGCAGGCTATTTTGTATTTTTGTACCAAAGCTATATACTAGTTTTTGTTCGCCAGTATAAGCGTCTCAAAGTTTGCTACAGGTTTAACATAACTCCTCTGGGCACTTCCGTTCAACTTTTTGAGATACAGTCAATTTTTTGCATCAAGTATTTTAGTCACCGGCCATGGCTGAAAGCAGTGATGTATTCCGTATGTTGGCTGTTGAGGATAAGTTGGATGGTACCAACTACCCGTTGTGGGCTTATATGATGTGACATGTATTGGTTGCAAAACGACTATGGAACATTGTGCAGGGTGTTGAAAAATGTCTTATCACACCTGCAACTGTTACGACTACAGGTACTGAAGCTGATGCATAAGGTGTCGAAGATGATGATATTTTGCATATTCCTGTTCGTGCTACGGTTTCTACTGCACCTACTGTAGAGCAGATTCGTTGGGATGGCAGAGATGCCCAGACACATGCATTGATAGCTTTGTCTGTCAAACGTGCCATCATTCCTCACATACACTCTTGCAGAACAACTAAGGATGCTTGGGATACTCTTACCACATTGTACCAAACTAGGAATGAGGCTCATGTTGCTTAACTCCGAAAACAGTTGGAGAGTGAGCACATGAATGAAGGTGATTCCATGGACAGTTTTCTAACAAAGATCAAAGACTTGAAGGAACAATTGATTTCTACTGATGAGGTTATACCAGATAGCTTTGTGCAGACCGTTCTGAATGATCTTCCTAATTCATATCAGAGTTTTGCTTCTACTCTTCGGTTGATGATGAAAGGCAATCCAAATGCCTTGTCATTTGAGGAGTTAATCTCTGTTCTCTTGCAGGAGGATCAGTCCAGGCAGAATAGGTCCATTATGCATGTTCCAGATCAAGCTTTCTTGGCTAGTCAGAAGGGCAAAGGAAAATGGAGCTCTTCTACTAGTAAGCAGAATTCTGCAAATGCTGCACATTCAAAGAACCAAGATAAGGATGAGAAAAAAATCAGAAAAGCAGAAATTGTTTTGTAAGTACTGTAAAGGGAATGATCATATTATAAAGAACTGTCCAAAACTGGCTGCTAAAGAGGCAAAGAAGAAAGAGGCTAGAATGGTTGTTGCAGAGGCCTCTACACGAAAAACAGAATCTGCTAATCTTGTGCAGGAAGAAGAATGGGCGTTTACTATTGTCTGCAATTTTGACCCATCTTCTCATGAGCAGTGCATGTGTGTAGTAGACTCAGATGTTTACTAGTATTTTGACAGTGGGGCAACCAAACATATTACCTCGCAACACAGTTTCTTCTCTTCATTCGAGCCTACCCCTACAGGGAATACTGTTACATGAGCCAACAACTCCTCTTATCATGTTATGGGAGTTGGTAAGATCATTTTGACTGCTGCTGATGGTAGTTCTTTCACTTTGTCAGATGCTTTATTTGTGCCAAGGATCAAGAAGAACCTGTTATCAGTTTTTGCATTAGCCAAGATTGGCTTGGTTGTGAAATTTATTGATGACAGGTGTACAGTTCATGATCTATCAAATGGCAATGTGATTATTGCTTCTGGCATTTTATGTCGTGGGCTGTATAAGCTCATAGACTATGAAAGATCTGTAAATGATTTGGCATGTGCAGTAAATGATTCTCAGGCTATGTCAGATGCAAAGCTGTGGCATGCATGCTTTGGTCATTTGAAATGTCTGAAATGGTGTCCTCTTTGCCCAAAGTTGAGGCACCTGGAAAACATGTTTGTGAACGTTGTATTTTGGGTAAAATGCAGCGTTCATCCTTTCCAAAAGATGATTCAGTTCGGGCTACTCAGAAATTGCAGCTTGTACATGGTGATGTCTGTGGTCCTATGCAGACACCTTTTTTTGGGAATTATCTTTACTTCGTGACTTTCATCGATGATTTTTCGAGGCATGCATAGGTATATCCATTGAAGGAAAAGTCCGAAGTGTTCATGTGCTTCAAACAGTTTTTGGTTTTGGCTAAAAATCTGTCAGCGTGTAAAATGGGCACCCTTCGTTCTGATCGAGGGGGGGAATATATGTCTTCTGATTTTAATGCATTTCTAGCTGAACGTGGGATAAAACACCAGTGTACAGTGCCGTATACACCTCAACAGAATGGAGTTGTTGAACGAAAGAATAGGTCACTCATGGAGATGGTGAGTGTATGGTTGTTATAGAGCTAAAGAGAGCACAAAGCAGAGAAAAAGACGGGCCAAAAAAATTTTCCGATTTGGACATCATATCTTTGTATCATAACCACTCTTGTAATATATTGTCCCTTGTAAATGCACTAGAGGAGTCCTCTAGATGCATTCACACAGAAGATTAGAAACTTACCCATGTAACATAGTAGGAAATTAGTCTTTTAGTGAATAAAGTGCCGGTCTCTTGTGTGAAAGGACCATTTTTAGGGCACAAGTACATAAGTCAATTTGTGACTCTTTGTAAAGACTTTTTGCCATTGTGAGAATAGAGAGCATAGAAATTCGAATTTGTGTCTTCTTCACTCTGTATCTTCTTCTTTGTGAGCTTGTATGCATGTGTATTGCTTGGAAAGAGTGTTAGGAAGTGTTGTCTATCCATGAGAGTGTTTGTTTGCTGTAGTTAAGGTGTGTGCGAAGTGTAGGAAGTGCTGAAGTGTAGGAAGGTTTTCCCGAAACTCAGTATTTTGCTCATAACTTGAAGTAGGAGTGTCAGAATTGAGTGAAACCACTGCCATTGGATGTGTCTTCTTGAGAGCTTCGAAACGCATATGCTATTCACTATATTTGGAGTTTGGAGCTGAGAGAAAAGTCCAAATTACTGACAGCTGCTGCACCAAGTATCGTGACACCATGACAGACAGTTGAAGCTTGTTTGGATTAGTCTTTGCCTTGTTTGTACTCTTTGAGTAGTTCATTTGCATTGATCATCACATGATTGCATGTTCTCATACACTCGGCTAGGTTTGTATACTCATCGGATTGATATTTAAGAGCGTGAATCGCCACTATATGCACTTGACGGGGATTGAGGTATAGTCTCTTTCTCCACAAGTCCCTAAGTTGGTACTTAGGTCAACACACTTTTTGGTGCCGTTGTCGGGGAGTGTCGAATCAAACCGAGGCATTCGTGTGATGGTAAGTAGCTTTTTTGCATTGAAGCAAAAGGAGGAGTGGTGAATTTCTCGTCTTTGGTAAGTCATTTTCAACCGCACTTACTACTTCTCATTCTTGGAGTGTGTGTAGTGAGTTGTTAGTCTAGGGAAGTGAGTAGAATGAGTAGAGTAGGAGGAGTAAGGGAGTAGGTTAGGTAGAGTAGCTTTCACTCTTTGTTTTGTAGTTTTAATTATAGTAAGTAGGGAAAGGTAAGTATAAAAGCCAAAAAAAATATCTGTTGACAAATTACTTGTCTTCTAAACAAGTATCGGGGTCTACTGCTGACGAGTATCGTAAGAACTCTAGCCAGAGATCGTGGACGAGGAGTGGAGCTTTCTGAGTATCGCAGAGCTAGTTAGGAAGGGTTGAGAGCTGAGATAGAGTACAAGGTAAGCTCACACATCATCCTTTCAGTTCCTTTCCATGATTCAAACTTTTTAGGAGAAAACGATCTGCGTGAAGTATCGTATTGGTCATACAGGGGTTGAAAAGGTGTGATTTGAATGATACAGAGAGTGAGGAGAGGGTAGAAGAACTAGTAGAACAAGTGTATTGAATCAAACCTTAAAAAATCTCTCAAAAATTTGGCAAAGGGTCAAGTATCGCTTTCTCCCGCGGTCGAGTATCGCGATACTTAACAAGTATCGTGAATCTCCTGTGGTTGAGTATCGCGATATTTCCCAGGTATCGTGTATCGCGTTCCAAGGATCGCGATACTTAGCAAAGATCATGTATCGTGCTGTGACCGATCGCGATACCTAACGTGTATCGTGTATCGTGATCTATCGATCGCGATACTTGAGAAGTATAGTGTATCGTTTGAACCAAATATCGAGTATCGTTATTTCCCAAGTATCATGTATCGTCTCAGGAAGATCGCGATACTTGACAAGTATCGTGTATCGTGTCTTCATAGATCGCGATACTTGTCACCGATCGTGTATCGTCTTTTTCGAAAGATCGTGTATCATGTAGTCCAAGTATCGTTTCTCTCGAGTATCCTGATAGTCAAGTATCGTGTATCGTTCATACAACGATCGCGATATCTATCAAAGATCGTGTATCGTGTATCAAGTATCGTTTTGACTCAGGTATCGAGTATCGTTTGCATCCAGAGATCGTGTATCGTTTGTGTTCAAGTATCGTGTATCGTTTGGATCTAAAGATAGAGTATCGTGTAACTTTGAGGACAAGTATCGTGACTTAAAAATTTCATTTTCAGTCAAATCCCAGTCAAACTTTTCTGGAATTTTGGTCCATAGTGAAGAGTTCCAGAAGCTGGAGGTTAGCAAGGACTGACCAGAGCTGTGAAGTGGATGAACTTGAGATCTGGAAGGACCCTAGGAAGCCGAAGAAGTGTCATCTCTTCTGTAGGTAGTGTAGCCGAACCAAGTAGCCGTTCACAATATTCTGAGACCTCTAGTGAGTCAGAGGAAGAAATTCCTATGGCTTCAGAGGATATGCAGAACACAGTACCCATGACTGGCATGATGTCAATCATTGAAGGAGAGTACAGGACCTCTTTGGAGTATGTGAACACCAACCAAAATGAGATCCCTATTTATTTGGATGGTCTAAACAAATCAGTGGCCAGGTTAAAGAAAGCGTCAAAGGCTTATATAGTGCCTAGGCCAGCAGTCAAGTATGTAGGAGGACTTTACATGGACAAACGAGATATCCAGTATGTTTCCACGGAGTACCCGGAAAACATTAATGAACATGGTGAAGAAAACAATGCTTCAAACTTAAATGGAGGAGGGAATGAAGAGCAATTAACTACTCCTAGAGGGAGATCTACTGTTGCTAGGATATGGAGAGGAGACCTGATTCCCCAAGATGACTCCTTAATGGATGTATACTTGATTAATGGGATGGAGCATCTTTTTAGAGCACATTCTTCAATTTGGGAAGCTGCCCCAAATCCTGTCACCATCTATGAGTTACAAGATCCTGATTTCCCCACCATCATCACATATTTGGATAAGAATCAGAGAAGATATTGGCCCTTAACGGAACTTGAACGAGCTGAGTTGAAATATCAGAATATTCTAGTGTTTCCCCCTAGGGACCAAGCCACTACTTCAAGAAACCCACTTGGAACATCCCAGAATGAGTCATATCAACAGTCAGGACAAACACAACAAACACAAATCCCGGTCAGACCACATGTGCAGTTTGCAACGCCTGCAAATAATCCTAATTACCGACCTCACCCAACTGTTGACCCAAGACATGGGATTCCTGCTCCAGTCCGACCACCGGTAGTAAGAGGACCAGGCATACCCATAGGAAGAACAATTTTCCCAGTAATGCCTAGACCACCCAAAGCGGGAAGAAGATTAAGGCCAATTCGAGTTGCCAAATGCATGAGAAATCACTATGATGGCTCTAGTGAACCTTACAATCATATAGCTGAATTTAAACAAGTAATCCGAGCCGAACAGGTAGAAGACTTCTTGATCCAATATGAGTCCTTTGGTCTTACATTGTCAGACACTGCCTTAGCATGGTTTCAGCCATTGGACCCTAATAATTTTCAAAACATGGAACAAGTCTATCAAGAAATGATTGAGGAATTCACTAAGTCTGGAATCAAAAACAACTCTTCATCATTGATTCATAGCTTTAAGCAAGCCCCTACCGAATCAGTGAGATTGGCAGCAAGAAGATTCAAGCAGTATGTGGACAGATGCCCAGTACAAGAGAGACCTACCCAAAATAAAATGGTGTCATTATTTTTGGAAGGATTGTTGAACGGATCATTAAGATCCCTTGTATATGTAAAGAGAGTTCAAACTTTGCAAGAGTGCATGAAGGAATGTATAGACCTAGAAGAAAATCTAGCAGAAGACCTGAAAATACCTCAAGGTAGTTTGAAAAGTGAAGATTCGGCCAGTAGCACATCAATCCCTAAAAACAATGTAGAGGAAATAGCCGATTTGGTAGCAAAGAAGCTGAACGTTCAAGGACAGAGGAACTACCCCAGTAACCCTATAAGAGTGATGGAGAGTGTTAGTCTCCAAAAGAACAACCTACTCTTGAAGTTAGAACACCTCTATATCAAGAGTAAGTCAAAACCTTCACTAATTTAAAGGTCCAATCTCAAAATTATCAAAGGTTGACAAATTCTGTGAAGAAGATGAAACACAGAAAGTCTGCTGCACAATTTCTTCTAATTGACCTATCAAACATGTAAAGTTTTCTATGAATTTTTGTATGGAGTGTCGCCTAGAGATTGCGCACCTCTTCCAAGTTAAAGTTCTTCAAAAGGTTTAGTATAACTTGAGAAATCAACTTCACAAGTTACCTATGTCTGAATCTGCACTTCTGAGAAGTCGATTTAGACACCCCTAACTTCTTAACTTCAATTCTCTCAGTACAAAACCCGTTTAAGCAAATGCTTCTAGCCACGAGTAGATCATCTTCTAACTTAAAGATTAAGTGCTTACTTGCACAAAACTTTAAACTGTGGAGTGAAAAGTGACCAAAAGATTAAAATCAAAATTTGCACCTGTTTTCAGAGAACTGTAAACATTCAACACATATGAATGTTCCTACTTACAATTCTCCTAGCCTGTTTGCAATTAGACTCTGAAACTCAGGTCACAGGCTCATTAACTAACAACTTAGATATCCTCAAAAGGATTTCTCAATTGATCAAACACAGACGGAGCAGACACGAAAAGATCGGGCGCAATATTTCTTCATTAACTCAGGAAAATTACAGTTGAGTGATGAGAGGAAACTCAACTAATTTTTCACATGTCTCATAACATCTATCTTTCTCATTCTTGACTTCTATCTATTCTCACATATGCTCTCATACTTGCCCCGACTTTTCTCAAAGTATTTATAGATAAATTTGTACAAGTCTATGACTAATCAAAGATCTAAGTGAACTATGTACATATGTGTACATTTCTCACATACTCTGAATGTGTCTTTCTTCCAAGCTTCAATAGTTGATCCTTCCTTCATCCTTTAATCTTCTAAGCCTTCAATTGGTGATTGGTCTGCACCAACAAAGAGTGCCTATGCTCAGAAGATGTATGCAGTGCGGAGGTGATCATCCTTCTCACTTGTGTACTAGGGGAGTAGTCCCACCACCTGCTTATGCTTATAATAGACCCACTGTCCCAGGACCTCTACAATATTGCAGTATAGAACAAAAATATACAAATCACAGTACAGAAAATTGCCCTTATAGTAGGCAATCGAGACCAGCACAGCCATATATGAGACCTTACGGATACCCTCAGAGAGATCAAGGAGGTACCCTACTTATCAGCCGCAGGCACCAGTGCCACGACCATATGTATATCAAGGATACACCCAACCACAACCGGTACTAGGACAACAACCGCCCCATCCTCACAATGTTGTCCCAGCCAAGATAGCTCAACCTGAAGAAAACCTAGAGAGAGCGATAGTCCCAGCCACACCATTGGCTAGTAATGAACCATATGAGTCATCTTACGACGATAGTCAAGGAGCATATCCCAATTATGACAGCTCTATGATAGAACATGGACACTTATACGAGCCATACGCCTATGGCATGGAAGTACCACATAGTTCCTACGGATATGAGCAGGACTATGTGTCCTTAATGTACACAGCCCCTAGAGCAACCATACCACCCCGACCCATGAACAGACCGCCTGTACCCAGAGGGCCATGCTATAGATGTGGAGGTGATCACTATATCAGAGAATGTACATTGCCAAACCCACCACCACCACAACGAGTCTGGGAAGGCTTCTGTAGTGATTGTGGTAAGGAACACCTTTTTAGAGATTGCCCAAGAATCCCAACAAGGTTACATCCAACGTGCAAATCAATGTGATAGAAGTAATCGAGTCATCAGGGAGCGATAAGGAATACATTGTACCACTGAAGGCGATAACAAGAGCCAAAGCTAGAGAGATCCCAGAAAAACTTGAAAAACACAATCAAAGCGACCTAGAGATGAATACACCCACACCTCAGAGGGTGGAAGACTCGGAAGAGCTTGAGAAAAGTGTTGTGAGCAAACGAACACAGAGATGGAAGAACCGTAGAGATAGGATAAAAGAAAAGAAGTTACTACAGAAGAGGGAAAATGAGAAGAACGAACAAAACCCAAAAGAGGAACAGAAAATTGAAAAAGAAAACAAAAACGAAAAGTACAAAAAAGAAGAGGTAGGATCCGTCTTAGCGGATCGCATGCCTGAAGAATTAGCCATGTGGATTCAGGCATACAAGGCACGAATAAGAGCCGGACCTACCATAGAACAACATGAAAGAGAATATCCTAGAGGTGACCTAGAGAAAGAGAGGTTGGAGATCTGCAAAAAATTGATAGAAGTTGCTCAACATGCCTTAGAGAAACCGGCATTGCCATTACCCAATACCCAAATTCCTGAAAGCGAATTCCAAGAGTGCGTCATCATCTATGACCATGAAAAACCCGAAGTACATAAGACACTGAATGGCAATTATTGTGAGGATAAAAGGGAAGGATCCATTGTTCCCGAAGTAGAAGGGGAATGGCCTAAAGATTTGTGGGCGAGAGTCCAAGAAGACAGATGGAAGAAAGTGGAAGGAATTGAACCACCCTTTGAAGAACTAGAAGTAGAAAACGAAATAGAGGGTTCAATACCTGAATTAAATTCAGAAGAAATTTTACCAATGGATCCTAGTGACAAAGGAGGTGAGGGAGTAAAGGAATTGCCCAATTACACAGGGGAGTACGAACACAATTCAGAATTGTATTGCATCCCCTCAATAAGGAAAAAAGAACCGAACCCATCAGTCCAAACATCGGATATCATACAACACCTTAGAAAGGTAAAAATCCCTTGTACCCTAACTTTAGAAGAACTGTTGAAGATTAAACCACATTTGAAGGAAAAATTGACCAGTCAATTGGAGATCAAGACGGAGGAAAAAGAGATATCGGATGAAGCAAACACTGTAAAGATCCCTGTGGATAAGGTAGGAGATTCTAGTGAGGGAGATGAAGGAAACACTTGCCTTCCAATTACATATAGGGGATATACCACCAAAGCCATCTTAGATTTAGGAGCTGGTGTAGGCATTGCTACTAGAGAAATCTGGGAGAAATGGGGAAAACCAGCTTTAAGACCAACGTGTATGAAGATACAAATGGCCGACGGACATACAGAAAGACCCTTGGGATTATTGGAACGAGTAGTTTTCACCACCTGCGGAGTTGAATTTGAACACACCTTAGCAATTAGTCAATTTGAAAGGCCGACCAATTATGAAATGATACTTGGGAGACCTTTCATGAGACAGTTAAAAGTTGTGCAAGATTGGGGAAAAGATGTTGTATACCTACAACATGAAGGAACTACCACGATAATAAATCTTCACACTTATACTTACCAAGATGTTCCCCCCTTACAATGGAATCAAATTCATAAGGAGGAAGACGATCAATCAATTCACAGCATAGGTTCTAGTGACCAATCTTGGATGAACGAGGACACTCATCTATGGATATGCCAAACTGCCAAAAAAGAAGAGGATAGGAGAAAGGGATGGCAGCAAAGGCAAGGAGTAGCTAGGTCTGTGCAAGATCCAGCTTACATGCCTCAAGTCTTTTTGGATGAAGAGTTGGAACCTCATGGTTCGATGGAGATTTTAGCGACCCTCGATGTATGTGTGAACGAAGAAGTAATAACTATGAATGAATGTATTGACGAAGAAGGATATGACGTTAGCCTCTATGTAGTAGTTCTTCAGGAGGCGGAAGAAGGAGAAGTGATAGAGAAAGAATGGAAGGAGGACTATGAGAGCATTGAGATGGAGCCAGAACCAATGGAACCCGAGGATGGAAATCAAAAAATAAGCGTCACAGCTAACGAAAACAACCAGGAACCTACACAGGAAGAAGAGCGGGAGTTAGATAAAGAGCCAAGCCACAAGATCAGTTTGAAGTGCCAGCTCACTTCAAGAAATATGAAGTAGAAGAGAGAAAAATTGCTATTCAAATGCCTAAAAGAGAGGCACAACCAGGAATAGCTTATGACAATAAAGAACAAACCAAGAAGATAGTAGTAACGTTAGAAGAAGGAGAAGAACGATGTACTTTCATAGGATAGGATGTCTCAATGGAGGAAGAACAAGAGTTAATACGTCTCATAAGGGAATATCGAGATGTCTTTGCCTGGACCTATAAGGACTTGAAGGGAGTAGATCCATCTATCTGTGCTCATAGAATCCCCATGACATCCGAAGCCAAACCTTCTAAACAAAGACCATATACATACAACGACGTGTATTCAGCAAAGATAAAGGAAGAGATAGATAAATTGTTAGATGCTGGATTCATATATGAGATTGAGCACACGGATGGGTGTCACCTTTGGTGGCTGTACTGAAAAAGAATGGGAAGTTAAGAGTATGCATCAATCTGAAGAAAGTAAATGCTGCGACCATAAGAGATAGTTACCCATTACCAATTACAGATCATCTCTTGGAAAGAGTGGCAGGGAAGGAAGTTTATAGCTTTCTGGATGGCTTTGCAGGGTATAATCAGGTAGCCATTACTCTTGAGGACCAACACAAAACCGCTTTCGCAACTGAATGGGGAGTATACGCATTTAGAGTCATGCCCTTTGGTCTGACAAATGCCCCAGCCACTTTCCAAAGATTGATGTGCCATGTATTCAAAGAATTCCTAAGAAAAAGTATGGAGGTATACGTGGACGATTTATGTACTTATTCAGCTATACGATCAGAGCACATCCCTGAACTGGAAAAGATCTTTGCCAAATGTCAACAATATCGAGTATGCCTCAATCCAAAAAAGTGTGTCTTCATGGTTAGACAAGGAAAAATTTTAGGACATATTGTCTCTAAAAATGGAATTTCAACTGATGAAGACAAAATCAAAGTAATTCTGGATTTACCAAGACCAAAGAATGCTAAAGAAGTTCAAGCATTTATGGGACACTGTGGATACTATCAAAGATTTATACATATGTATGCCATGATTGCTAGACCTCTCTATGCACTCTTGACTCAATTTAATTGGACCGAAGAATGCGAGAAAGCCTTTAATGAGTTAAAGAATCGATTGAGCTCAGCACCAATCCTTCGAGTACCTAACTGGAATAAGCCATTTCACATTCATGTGGATGCTTCCAAGTTTGCCATAGGTTGCATCTTAGCTCAACCTGCAGATACAGGAAAGCTTGACCACCCTATAGCCTATGCCAGTAGACAATTAAATCAAGCAGAACGCAATTATACCACCACTGAGAGAGAAGGCCTAGGGATGGTGTACGCAGTGAAAAAATTCAGACATTACCTGTTGGCAAATAAATTCAAATTCTTCATTGATCATCAAGCCCTGCTGTACTTAGTCAATAAACCTTGCAATACAGGAAGACTAGTACGATGGTTTTTATTACTAATGGAATTTGATTTTGAGGTAGTAGTCAAAAAAGGGAACACCCACATGGAGCAGATCACTTATCCAGAATGACCCATGCAGAACCACCCATAGGAGTACTAGATGATTTGCCAGATACATACCTTTTTAACCTGGAAGTATGTCCCCAATGGCCAGAAAAATTGATCCCTATACTCACGCATGGACCTAAAGATGGGATTACACAAAACCAAACCCAAGACCTATGGAAGACTAAAAACCTTGATATCATTGCAGGAAGTTTGTATCACCAAGATTCAAGTGGATTACTCATGAGATGCGTAGAAGAGGAGGAACAAGAAATGTGGCTTCAGAAAGCACATGTAAACTAGTGGAAAACTCATTTGAATGCAAACGAAACATGGCAAACCCTGAGGAGGTTAGGCATATATTGGCCAACCATGTAGAGAGACGCACATAACTATGTATCAGCTTGCCAAATTTGTCAAGAACAAAATCCAGACGAGAACTCTACTCTATGCTACTCCACAGTAGCACCTAGATGGAGCATGCCTCTGGTAAAGTTCTTAAAGACCGAAGAATACCCAGAAGGAGCCACTTCAGCTAGGGGCACTTGTAGAACAGAGTAAGGATTATGCCATTATAGGAAAACAACTTTTTAGGCGAGGGAGAGATAACCAATTACGAATGTGCATTCATGAAGACGAATATCTTGCTGTTTTAGAGATGGCACATACAGGAGCTACAGGAGGGCACTTCTCTGCAGATAAAACAGCAAAAATGATCCTCTTTGCTGGAATGTGGTGGCCAACTCTACATCAAGATGCCTTAACATATGTGCAACGATGTGATACTTGTCAACGAACAAAATATCCAATTAGGAGAGATGAGATGCCACTGAGACCCATGGTGAGTGCTAGAGCTTTCACCAAATGGGGAATAGACTTCATAGGACCGATTAGTCCACCAGCAAAAGGATCCCATGCCGAATATATAATTGTAGCCACAAGAACCACAACCAAGTTTCTCTTTGAGAACGTTTTCACTAGATTTGGACTACCTATAGAACTTGTGAGCGATAGAGGTACGCACTTTGTGAATGAAGTTATAGAAGCCTTGCTGAATGAATTCCTGGTAATTCATAAGAAATCAGCTCTTATCACCCACAAGCCAATGGACAAGCCGAAAGTTCGAATAAAATTTTGTGTACAGTTCTCACAAAAATTGTTAACAATGGTCGATCGGATTGGGATAAACAATTACATCATGCTTTATGGGCATTTCGAGTAGCCTATAAAACCGCCATAGGCACTACTCCTTTTAACTTAGTATATGGACAAAATGCCATTTTGCCAATTGATTTCTTAATTCCCACTCTCAGAGTAGCAACTACTTACGAGTGGACGGGACATGAACTGTCAGCTCAATTGGATCAAATAGAAAAGCTTCACGAAACTAGGTTACAAGCAGTAGCAAGCATTTATGCTGCTAAACGGCGACAGAAAGCCTACTTTGATGCTCACATTAAAGACAAAAATTTGAAGGAAGGAGATTTAGTTTTGGTATATACCTTGAAACAACACGCTAAGAAGTTACAGAAGAGAGGATATGGCCCATTAATCATCAATCGTATATCAACAAGTGGAGCCATCAGCTTAGCAAACCTAGATGGGGATGTATTACCAAACTATATCAGTGGATGTCGAGTGAAAAAATATCTAGAACCGTTGACTGAAGAAACAATGTCTCGATTAATCAAAGGCAAGAATCGACGTATTGAGGAGGAAAGGATACGAGAAGAAGCGAGACAGGAAGCACTAGAACGAATTAAGAAACGGAAAGAGTGGATGAGTGAGCGAGATGAGAGATATCGACTAGGAGAAGAACTCATCCCAATGGCTAATTTTAGAGCCACTCAAAGCGTAGGTTCACAAAAAACGCAACCATATTTGAATTTGGGAGCAGGTAAAACGGAGTATCATTTAGTGAATGCTCTCATTGACACAGGAGCCGCAATAAGCTGTATCAAACTTTCTTTGACCCAGAAACTCAAGGAGGAATTACGTCCATCAATGGCATAGTTGATAGGAATAGGAGGAACAATTACTCAATGCATAGGTGAAATTACCTTACCCCTGCATCTTGGCAACAACACTATGGAACAAAAGCTATTAGTGTGTCATGATCAGGATTTACTTGAAGAGGTAGTGTTAGGTCAAGACTGGATTTACGAATATGAGGTGACCATTCAATTGGCTTTAGGATACATCTCGGCCAGGATAGGACATCGGGAAGTATTCAGTTTGCTAGACGAACGACCAATCAAAGCCACTAGTATAGAGCAAAAAGTTCATTCCAATGAACAAAGCCATGACTGCATGTTCACTAGCACTATAGAAATCCCTTCGTCAAGTACTTCGTGTGAGGAAACATTGAAGTCTGCTTGCATACCATCTTCTAGTCTAGCAAGTCACAAGAGTGTCCATCAATCTGAAACCCACCTCAGTGAAGCACCATGCACAAGAGAGTCCAGCCCTCTGAGTAATTCAAAACCTGTACCTATTACAATATACCCTATCCCGTACACTCAACAAGCTTGGATAACAAAAGATCAAGCGAAGGAATATCTTCGACGACAGAAGCACTATCGACATCGGAGCAACCTATCAAATAACAAAGCAAATTATTTTGAGCAGCAAAGTCAACAACGAAGTGCTACAATATGGATTCCAAGGAAAGTAGTAGCCGCTCAATCGGATCGATCGCAAATATGGATTCCTAAATCTTGTGCTCCAAAGAAGCTAAACCGAAATGATGAACCTCAGCACAAGAAGAACCAACATGGTCTACGAGCAAAACAGCCACTGAAGACTAGCTACAGGAAAATAAAGGAGTCTGCAGTCGCTACACAAGCCAATCTAAGATTCAAAAATCAGAGAGAGCAGACATACAACACGAGAAGAACCACATTCATAAAAAAGGTGAAGAATACAGTACATCCCAATAGAATGAAGCAGATTTGGTTGCCGAAAGACAAAACAACCGTCATGCATCATCTAACTACTTTGAGTTGCACACATGTGGAGTTATCAGTACCCAAAGTATGCATGATAGGGCCACATTACAAGGCCAAGCATTCGGCACATCTTTCTTCTATTTCAGGATAGCCGAGCACATTTCCCTCCCGGGAAATAGGAGAGCACTTGTACATACATTAAGAAAATTACTCAAAAAATAATAACCACTTCGGCTACAACCTAACTTTTCTGTTTTCCTTTTCAGATGAAAATATAAAAATATCTAAAAATGTGAAAAATCCAGGTATTACCTTTCTCACACCCACGGGTAAGGGACGACACTACTCACTCGGAGCAATATCAAGCTTATGACAAACAAATGAAGAAGGATTCCTGATAATATATGGCCACTAATTCATACTCTATATTGAGTGCAGATGGCATCTACCAATTCCGAAGCTATGCAAGAAGAAGAGGTACAACTTCTTCCACTAGAATCAATCACTAAAGCAAGAGGACATTGGTTTCGGGAGGACCAACCAGTGTCAGGCCTCATTTTCATGGCCACTATCAAAATCATGGATAGGGATCACTATTTCCCTATCATGTCACAAGAGTTCAAAACAATAATACAGGGATTACCGCATATTGAAGAAGTATGGACACAGGCAGGCCTAGAAGCATTCCTCAAATTGCCAATTTATCTACCAGATTTTCAAAGGTGTACACAAGTAATGAATACCCTGCAGCCTGCAGCAACAAAAATATCAGTTCCAGAAGCACGAGTGATGGATAAAGTAGGGACATGGAGAACTATTCAATTTACACATGAACTAATCAACAGAGCCTTCAGATGGAATCAAGACGGAGTCACTAATGTTAAAGAACAATGCCATGATCCTAAAAAGAGGTCATTTTTAGATATAAACAGGACTGATATTGAAGAGGTTGTCCGTCTGGTGCACCAACATTTCTGTTTCCCAAGTATGCATCGATACACTGCACCACCAAAGATCATAGTACAACTACTATCACATGCCATGAGACAAATAGGAAACAAGGTGAATCTGACTGGTTATGTCCAAGAAAGACTATTTGAAGCCCAAAAGAAATGGGGCCAGAAGAAATTTTTGAATGGCAGTTCTGCCTTGACATTACTCATATACGAGGCTCTCGAGATGAAAAATTGCCTACGTGAGATGCCGACATCAGAAGGGCTAGCCCGATATGCTAAATTCGCGACAATCCCCAAGAAAAAGAAGATAGCGGTGGTTATGGAAGAGGCAGGAACCAGCTCACAAAAACCCATGAGGGGTACGAAGCGTCTACGAGAGGAAGAAGCTCAAGTAACACCTCAATCAAAGAGGACACATTTATTACCGAAGATCACGACGGCTCCAATACCTATTACAAAGAGAGATCTCTCCACTGCCCTCGAAGAGACACACCAGTACATGCAAGGGGAGGTAAATCTAAATATTCAAGGTCACCATTATAGACAGGCAAGTCAAGAGAAACAACAACGGAGTACAAAGAAGACACCAAAACAATCAGGGAGATACAAAGAACTAGGCATAGATGATTCTAGTTCCAACACAGAATCCAGTCCTGAAAAAGACACTCTGGACACTGATATAAGAACAGAAACTCAAGAAGAAGAATGGAATGAAATCAATCAAGTTGAAGTGACGCCGGACAACCACGAAGAAAAGGAAAAGAGCGTGGAAGATTCTAATAAATCTGAGCATGTCATTCAATTGAATAATACTACAAAGATAAGCATCAAGGAAGCTCCAACCAGTGTTACATATGTAAAACCACCTATCAAAGAGGAAATCCAAACTCCAGTGAACAAGGATGCGGAGCTACTACAAAATAAAGAACAAATTGTGATCGAGGTACCAGATGACACACCTCAAGGAAACAAAAAAAACATGGTGGCTGAGCCAAGGATCCAGCTTCAGATTAGGTAGCCCCATGACACTACATTACATGTGGCACAGGGGAAAGATGTCACAATCGGTGAAGAACCGAGTATCCCAAAAACATGGCTTAATGTGGATGTCTCTCAACTGAAGCCTGTAGTCAAGCAGATGATTCAGACAGCCATGGATAGACAATAGCAAATGATGGACATAGATGCAGACTATGATAGAGCCATGCGAGAAAAAAATCAATTCTAGATAATGAGCGAACAATTGTCATTACAATTAATCCAGGCATAAAGAGAGATAGCGGCCAAAAGCACTGAGTTGCTCGAAACAAAAACACAATATGACACATTAATCACTCAGCATCACCAACTGCAAACACACCTCGCGGATTTACACAGATTACATGATGCAAGCGAAGCTAAAAAAGAAAGAATGAAAGCTAGAAGCACCTTACTTGAGACACAACTAAAGTTATACATGGAAGAAAATGACACCTTGTGAAGCAGAAATCATTATTATATGATCAACCTATTGAGCAACAGGAATCATTCGAAATCAAAGAAAAAGAATTGAGATCAGCTAGCACAAGAATTGATGAAATCATTATTATATGATCAACCTATTGAGCAACAGGAATCATTCGAAATCAAAGAAAAAGAATTAAGAGATCAGCTAGCACAACATGCAGAATTGTTGAGACAAGAGCGCGTAGTGAGAGAAGAATCGGAACGGAAGAAGAGTCAAGAAATAAATGAACTACAAAAACAGCTGAATATAGCACATGGGAGACTTGCAGCAAGCTACAGTGAAAACATGGACAATGTGGCCGAAATTGGTAATGAATTGCTTGTAGCAAAGGAAGCACTCAGCATAACCATGCAAGAAAACAAAGAGAAAACTGAACATATAAAGCAATTAGAATTTCAAATCAATCAGAACGCAGTGATCGGGACACCAGTAGTGCCAGCTAAGGAAAATCCTACTGACGAGGTAGAGGTAAGTCCTCTATCTCACCTGATCTATAATTCTCCAATACATGAGCAGATGGCGGATATACATGATGATCATCCAATGCCATACATTGCAGAAATAAGTCAGAAGGAACGGGCACTAGTGGTGTCCCGATTGACGGAGAATTTTGAAAATGAAGTCATTAAGGTAATGAAAGAGGCCAAGATCAAAGGTAAAGACTTGGACAAGATCATGAAGCCTTTCAATATTCTGTACGGACTATTGAAAGAGAAAACGAGACGATATATAAAGAAGATTACACAAAAAAGTCCAGATGAGCAGCTATATTTTAACCAAGACACATTCACGTACAGTGAAGAACAATTCGAAGCTGCGCAACCTATTTGGCGGAGAAATGTTTTGGAGAAACATGCCACACTACGGGTGCATTGGCAAGCAGCACCATATTTATTACAGGTAAACCCTTCATTTTGTCCTATACCACGTAGAAGGGATACCAGAGAATTTTTGGACTTGCAAAGAAGCGACGCTATAAATAAACAGTGGCTGAATTATCCTATGCTTCTGAGCCCGCCACACAACTACTTGCCAACGGAAGAGTATATGATTAAAACCATCAAAATTTGGCTGCAAAATTATGCGACAGTACCCGACTTGACTGTCAAAATGACCAATAAAATACTTAGCATGATACTTACAGTTTTGAAGGTATTCAAGCATGCGGCCTACACTTTTTTGAATTTCATCGGCATTAATCAGGGCACGGAAATCCTCATTTTTTATCTATCGGTTATGCCTAGCCGACCAACAATAATGGCGTATTATTCCAGATTAATGTTCTTGCCAAGTGTATATATGCAAACTTTTGAAGAAGCATTCTTTACAGGATTTTTTGAAATCGATTCAGAAATCTTTTTGAAGATGTCGTCAAATTTAAATGCCAAATTAGTAGCATACGAACTTAGCTTCTTCGCAGATCATAGACAGCCACTCAATGACGGTGTGAAGGCAGAACAATGGAAACAACTAATGATACGTGAAGCCAATCTGCTAAATGATACAGAGCAAAAAATATATAGAACATATGCCCGTCGTTCATCAAAGCCTGTCGGGGACGACAGAGTCCAGGAGGGGGGAAGTGCTGAGGGAGAATCAAGTAAAAGAAAGAAAAGAAGAAGACAACGAAAGAAGCAGCTTCACTAAAAAGAAATATATGAAGATATATCTCTACAAGAAGCCCCGCAGGGGCGCAACACCCATCTCTGCACAGAGCCCCGCAGGGGCACACACACCAAGGAAAAGCACGCAGCTGGAAGGAGGAATTAGGGCCAACAAGTATCACATATGAGGGTGCTTCAACCTCTTAAGTTATAGAGGATTCAGATCAAGGCTTACGAGCTACATCCTCATATGTGCACTGATGGCGTGCGTGGCAACCCGATTTAACACAGCAACCCAGAATTAATGAGGTTATAGGTGAATTAGACTACGACTATCAGGTAGTCAGTCAAACTCCAAGGGTTGCAGGCGAGCAAAAGAAAAGAACAAGCAAAATGAATGCATCAGGCCCAGAGAATGTAAAACAAGAATTAAGAAGAGGCTGTCAAAACTGAACACCTGTTTTATAAACAGGTAAAACTGAGCAAGGGTTGCGTGCAGGGAAAAGAAAGTGACCAAACTTTAATAATACAGTAGGGTCCGATATGTGAAACCAGGACAAATCAGAGCACCTCTAAAACGTAATGCAAGATCAAGAATCAGGCAGAACTGACCAAAGGATGCATGTGCTGATCGAGACAACAAACTGAAGACAAGAAGTAAAGCCTATCAAGGGACGACAGAGACGAAGAGGGGGAGAGTGTTGCAGAGCTAAAGAGAGCACAAAGCAGAGAAAAAGACGGGCCCCAAAATTTTTCCGATTTGGACATCATATCTTTGTATCATAACCACTCTTGTAATATTTCCGTTGTAAATGCACTAGAGGAGTCCTCTAGATGCATTCCCACAGAAGATTAGAAACTTACCCATGTAACATAGTAGGAAATTAGTCTTTTAGTGAATAAAGTGCCGGTCTCTTGTGTGAAAGGACCATTTTTAGGGCACAAGTATATAAGTCAATTTGTGACTCTTTGTAAAGACTTTTTGCCATTGTGAGAATAGAGAGCATAGAAATTCGAATTTGTGTCTTCTTCACTCTGTATCTTCTTCTTTGTGAGCTTGTATGCATGTGTATTGCTTGGAAAGAGTGTTAGGAAGTGTTGTCTATCCATGAGAGTGTTTGTTTGCTGTAGTTAAGGTGTGTGCGAAGTGTAGGAAGTGCTGAAGTGTAGGAAGGTTTTCCCGCAACTCAGTATTTTGCTCATAACTTGAAGTAGGAGTGTCAGAATTGAGTGAAACCACTGCCATTGGATGTGTCTTCTCGAGAATTTCAAAACGCATATGCTATTCGCTATATTTGGAGTTTGGAGCTGAGAGAAAAGTCCAAATTACTGACGGCTGCTGCACCAAGTATCGTGACACCATGACCGATAGTTGAAGCTTGTTTGGATTAGTCTTTGCCTTGTTTGTACTCTTTGAGTAGTTCATTTGCATTGATCATCACATGATTGCATGTTCTCATACACTCGGCTAGGTTTGTATACTCATCGGATTGATATTTAAAAGCGTGAATCCCCACTATATGCACTTGACGGGGATTGAGGTATAGTCTCTTTCTCCACAAGTCCCTAAGTTGGTACTTAGGTCAACAATGGTCAAGAGTCAGGCTTTACCACATAGTTTCTGGCTTGAGGTTGTCATGTATGCAGCATATGTATTGAACAGGTGTCCCACTAAAGCGCTGCAGTCTATCACTCCATATGAGGCTTCGCATGATCGCAAGCCATCTGTTGCTCATCTGCATGTTTTTGGTTGTTTGGCATATGCATTAGTGCCTGAACAACATCGTAGAAAATTGGATGATAAAGCAGTAAAATGTATTTTTGTTAGGTACAGTTCTGAAAGTAAAGGCTATCATCTGTATCATCCACAGACTAAATGCATTCTGGTTAGCCGTGATGTTGTTTTTGTGGAAGATGCTATTCAGCCATTGCTTTCATGTACTAAGGATACATCTGTTAGCTCCAAAGACATGTATGATACTTTGCTGCCTCTTTTTACAGGTGGACAGTCTAGTGCTGGTTCCAATGAGGCAACTTCTCAGCCTTTGCAGGTTTCATGTGATGATGCATATCATTCCATTTCTGATGCAGATTTACATGATGCACTAGTTGATGAGAGAGCTGATATTAAGCAGGCAAAAACTATGCCAAAATGGCTGGTGCAGACTTTGCGTGACAGCAAATTAGATGCACCTCTATCATATCGTACTCGTTCAGGCTCTCATAGTGCCTCTTTTGCATCAGATTGTTATGCTATGGCTGCATCTAGTCTCTGTGAGGAGAATGAACCTGTTTCATTTGATGAAGCACAAAATTCAAAAAAATTGGATGGCTGCTATGCAATTTGAATATGATGCTATAATGAAGAATGGTACTTGGTCTTTATGTGACTTGCCTCCAGGAAAGAAGGCCATTGGCACTAAGTGGGTATACAAGCTGAAGCGTAAACCGGATGGTACAGTTGACAGGTATAAGGCTAGGCTTGTTGCAAAGGGTTATGCACAAGAAAGAGGCATTGATTTTGATGAGACCTTTGCACCTACATGTCGTATGAATACTATTCAGAGCATCTGTGCACTTGCAGCTCATCATGGTTGGAATGTACATCAATTGGACATTAAAACAACATTTCTGAATGGTGACTTGCATGAAGAAGTGTATATTTTTTAGCCACGTGGCTTTGTGCAGAAAGGGCATGAAAACCAGGTGTGCACGTTAAAGAAGGCATTATATGGTTTAAAGCAAGCACCACGTGCTTGGTATGAGAAGATACATGCCTATCTGATTGCACATGGTTTTGAGAACAGTCCAACTGAAAGCACCTTATATGTTAAGCATGCTAATGATGTGCGTCTGATCATTGTTGTCTATGTTGAAGACATGCTGCTCACTGGTCCTATTGAGAAGCATATTCCTGATTTTAAGGCTGATTTGCATGCCTCATTTGAGATGTCTGATTTGGGGCATTTGAATCATTGTTTGGGCATTCAGTTTATGCAAGTTGATGGTAGAATGGCTTTGTGTCAAACGAAATATATTGACACATTATTGCAGCATTTTGGCCTTGAAGACTTTAAGCCTATTGCCACTCCTATGGAGACAGGTTTACGATTGAGTCTTCATGATGCTGGAGATGCATTTGATGTTGTCCTCTATCAGCAGGCTGTTGGATGTTTGATTTACTTATGCATTACTTGGCCAGATATTCAGTTTGCTATCTCATAGATTAGCAAGTTTATGTATTGCCCAGATGTCAAGCATTGGCAGGCAGTTAAGCGCATCTTTCGCTATTTGAGTGGTACTTGGCTACTTGGGTTGTTTTATCCCAAGGGGGGATCACTACCGCCAGATTTGCATGCTTTTTCTGACTTTGATTGGGCTGGTTGTTATGACACTTGTGTGTCCACTGGTGGCTTTTGCTTCATGCTTGGTAGCTCATGTATATCTTGGTTGAGCAAGAAGCAGCCTAATGTGGCCACTTTCAGTTGTGAGGCTGAGTATAGGGCAGCTTTCACAGCGACTATTGAGTGTGTGTGGCTCAGACGCCTTATGGCTGATTTGGGTGTTGGTGAGACTTCTGCCACCACCATCTTCACTGATAGTTAGAGCGCATTGGCAGTTGCGAGGAACCCTGTGTTCCATGCTCGCACTAAGCACATTGAGGTGCATTATCACTATGTCAGGGAGAGATTCTCTGCTAGGGAGATCAACTTGGCATATGTGCCCACGCAGGAGAACAATGCAGACCTTTTCACGAAGGCTCTGCCTAGGGAGAAGTTTGAATCTTTCTGCAAAGCTTTGGGCTTACTTCCTTTTGTGGAGTGATTTCCACATAGCTTGGCACTTCCTTACACATGAGTGCCAACTCCTTGTTCATCGCATCACTCCCAGGGGGGATTTGTTGATATATTTAGGTAGTGATGTGTGTGAACACACTAGGACCGTCGAGGAACTTTTTTCCCTCTTTAGGAGGTTTTTTTCCCCCGGTTTGTATATACACCTATTGCCCTAATAGGCTACTTATCTTTGTACATTATCTAGTAATACATTCAGTATTGTGTATTGAGCTTCAAGCTTCTTCTTCTTCCTTGTGCTGTTCGCGTGCTTCTACAGACGTCTAACTCCAACATATCAAAGATAAAATGTTCCTTGTCATTAAGTGGCCTAATGAGTCTTTCTTATACAAGAATAAAGAGACTTTAGGCCAATCAAAGGAGGAGAAAGCAAGATATAAGAGTGTGCCTTTCTAGGAGAGGGTTCACATACAAAAGAGACCTCATATCCAATATCTTTTTGATGTGGCAAATTTCCATCCTCCTCTTGAAGAGATCTTTTTGAGTGTAGAGCACATGTTGTGTTGGTGCAGATCAATCACCAATTGAAGGCTTGGAAGATTAAAGGATGAAGGAAGAATCAATTCTTAAAGTTTGGAAGAAGATTACATTCAGAGGATAAGAGAAGTGTACACAAATGTACATTAGTATAGTCATAGCTGACTTAGATCTTTTGTTTAGTAAGAATCATGTACAAATTTATCTATAAATACTTTGAGAAAAGTCAGGGCAAGTATGAGAGCATATGTGACAATAGTTAGAAGTCAAGAATGAGGAAGTTAGATGTCATGAGATAGAGAAAAAGTTAGTTGAGTTTTCTCTCATCACTCAACTGTAAATTTTTCTGAGTAATCAAAAATATTGCGCCCGATGTTTCTGAGTCTTCTCCTTCTACAGTAGATCAATTGTGAAATGCTTTTGTACAAGTCTAAGTCTAGAGTTGCTTGACCTCTGTACAAAGTTTTAGCTTCCAATTGTAATCAGGCTTAGAGAATTAAGTGTAGGAACATTCATATGTGAAGTGTATTCACAGGTTCTTAAAACAGGTGCAGATTTCGAACTTAATGTTTTGATCATTTCTCCCAGCACAGTTTAAAGTTTTTCATGAGTAAGGACTTAATCTTTAAGTTGAAAGATAAGCTACTCATGGCTAGAAGCATTTGCTTAAACGGGTTCTATTCAAGGAGAACCAAGTCTTAAAAGTTGCAGGTGTAAAATCGACTGTTCTGAATGACAGTTTCTGACATAGGTAACTTGTGAAGTTGATTTCTCAAGTTATACTAAAGCTTTTGAAGTAATTCAACTTGGAGGAGGTGCGCAATCTCTAGGAGATACTTCGTACAAAGTTTCATCAAAAACTTTACATGTTTGATAGGTCAATGTGGAGAAATAGTGCAGCAGACTTTTCTGTGTTTCATCTTCTTCACAGATTTGTTAATCCTTTGATAGTTAGTAATTGATCCTCTAAATTAGTGGAAGTTTTTGACTTACTCTTGGTATAGAGGTGCTCTAATCATAAGAGTAGGTTGTTCTTTTGGAGATTAACACTCTCCATCAGTGGTATCAGAGCAGGAGACATCAAATTAAGGAAAGGAGGATCCCGACTGCTGCAGATTCAAGAAATTCAACACTTGAAGGACTAAGAAGTGAAAGCTTGGAGTCAAAGCTTGAGGAGAAGACTATTTGACATCAAGAAAGGCAAAAGGAGTCTAATTCGAAGTAAAGGTACATACATTGTTTGTAAAGCTTGAAGATTTCAATACACAGGTGGACACAAGATGGGAGAAAGCTTGCAGATTGATAAGCTAGATAGGGAGAACTATCCAGCATGGTCCATGAGGATGGAAGCACACCTCATGAGCAAAGATCTTATATCATTTATTACAGGAGATGAAGAAAAACCTGAGTTTGCAGATCCTAGTATTCCTACTAGGGAAGAGCTTGCAATGTTGAAGACTTGGATGAGAAAGGATGCTCAAGCAAGGAGTATCATCTACATGGCTGTAAATGATTACCTTCTACCTCACATTAGAGGTTTGGAAAGTGCTACAGATGTTTGGAATGCCTTGGAAGAGCATTTCCAAAATACAACTAAGTCAAGGAAGTCCTCACTATGGGCTGAGTTCACAACCTTCAAGAAGAAGAGCTCACAATCAATTTCAGATTATGTGGCAAGAATGAAAGATATTGCAGATAGCTTGGGAGCAGTGGATGAAGACATTGAAGAGGAAAAGTTGGTAAGACAAATACTTACAGGTTTGAGAGGAGATGAGAAGTGGAAGCCTTTTATATTGTCCATAGAATTGTCACTTGATCACTTTACTCCTGATCTTAATCAATTGCTAGGACACATGCTAACCTTTGAGCAGGATCTTAAAGGAGACAATGATAGAAGTACAAGTCAAGCTATGTACTCCAAGGACAAGAAAAAGAATGGCAAGGGAAAGCAATCAAATGATGATGAAGGGAATTCAAATCAAGCTAACTTCACAAAAGGAAAGATGAATTTCAGAGGTAAAGGAAGAGGAGGTAAGAACAAAGATAATACTAAAGCTTGTTGGATTTGTGGCAGAACAAATCATTTGGCAAATGATTGTTGGTATAACAATCAAAATGGTGGAAGCAATAATCAGAATTATAATCAAAGAGGTAGAGGAGGCAGAAACCAAAGAGGCAATTTCAGAGGAAGAGGAGGTAGGACATCATATGGTAGAGGAGGTGGAAGAAACTTCCAATCTCAGTCCTACAACAATAATTATTACAATTATGCATCAGATCAGAAGGATGACATGACTCTTATCTTGAATGCAACTCATGAATCAATGGGAGAAGATCAAAGAGTGTTTTATATTGACTCAGGGTGCAGCAACCATCTGAGTGGGAATCTATCTTTGATGACTGATATGGAAGCAAGGGTGAATGGACATACAGTTCAGACAGGTGACAATACCAAACATAAAGTGGAGAGCATTGGATCAGTGAAGACAAAGAGTGGAAGTACACTTCTGAGCAAGGTACTTTATGTTCCTACTATTCCTAAAAATTTGATAAGTGTAGGGCAAATTGTGGAGAAAGGATATGAGGTAAGATTCACAAATGATGGTGTTTATGTACAAGATCCAAATCAGGGATATAGAAACATAATTGCAGGTAAAAAGGAAGGAAGATTGTTTACTCTCAAAGTCCAAGGTAATGTGGGACATGCATTATTTACCTATGGAAGTCAAAAGGTATCTGAATTAGACCTATGGCATAAAAGGCTAGGTCATTTCAATGAGAGAGCTATAAAGGAGATGTCAAAGAATCAGGTGGTGCTTGGATTGCCAAATATTGAAGGGCAACATATGGTGTACAAGTGTGAAGCTTGTCAATTAGGTAAAGCACATAAGAGTTCTTATAACAAATCAGGGTACAAGTATTCAAATATGCTTGAATTGGTTCATACAGATGTATGGGGTCCCTCAAGGGACTATAGCATAAATGGATCCAGATATTATGTGTTGTTTGTTGATGATGCAACCAGGTGGATTACTTTGTATGTAATCAAGGATAAATCAGAAGTTTTCAAGACATTCAAACATTTTCATGCCTATGCAGAAAGGATCACAGGGCAAAAGCTCAAGAGATTAAGATCAGATGGAGGGGGAGAGTATTTCTCTAAAGAGTTTGATGATTATTTGTGGAATGCAGGTATCAAAAGAGAAGTAACTTGCAGGTACTCCCCTCAACAGAATGGAGTAGCAGAAAGGAGGAATAGGACTCTTGTAGAGTTTGCAAGAGCTATGATGAAGGAAAAGAATTGTCCAAATTACTTATGGGCAGAAGCCATTAACACTGCAACATATCTTGTGAATAGGTTGCCTTGCAAAGCTTTGGATGGAGGAACCCCTTATGAAGCATGGTGGGGTAAGAAGCCTACTCTTGATCATTGTAAAGTATTTGGATGTATTGCATATGCTTATGTTCCTTCACAATTAAGACATAAGCTAGAACCAAAAGCAGAGAAGTATGTGTTTATTGGATATGATGATAGGCAGATGGGTTACAGGTTGTGGAGTCCATTCACAAAGAAATTTCTTGTTACTAAAGATGTGACATTTGATGAGCAAAATATATGGTATACAGGATTACCAAATGAGTTTGCAGGTGTTGAAGAAATTCAAAGGAAAGGAAAGGCAAAGGTAAAAGTATGTGAAGAAATTGTGGATGAAGTTGACTCTAGAAGTAGAGTGCAGGATCATGTAGAAGAAGGGCCAAGATTTGATCCAGAATCAAATGAGGCTGAAACTTCGAGAAGTGCAGAAATCAGAAGATCTACAAGAGAAAGGAAAGAACCTATAAGGTATAGTTATGATACATCTTTCCTAACAACAAAAGATTATGCCTACATTGTGAAAACAGAAGAAGATCCAACCACTTATGAAGAAGCCAAAGGTAAACAGAATTGGGAGAAGGCAATGCAGGAAGAGTATGATGCTCTACTTGAAAATGAAACTTGGGAACTAGTACCAAGACCAAAGAATCAGAAGGTCATTGGATGTAAGTGGGTATATAAAACAAAGAGGTTTGCAGATGGTAAGGTGTCTAGATATAAGGCTAGACTTGTGGTCAAAGGTTATGCCCAAACTTATGGGGTAGATTATGATGAAACCTTTAGTCCTGTTGCTAAGATGTCTACAATTAGGACTTTGATTGCTATTGCTGCTTGTAAAGGATGGAAATTATCACAATTGGATGTGAAAAATGCATTTCTAAATGGATACATTGCAGATGAAGTATATATGGAGCAACCAGAAGGCTTCATGGAATCAATTGGATCAGATTATGTGTGTAAGCTCAAGAGAGATTTATATGGGTTGAAGCAAGCCCCAAGAGCTTGGAATTACAGATTGGTCAAGTTCTTGAATGAATGTGGATTTCAAGCATCAAAGGCAGATAGTAGCTTGCTAGTGAAGGCAAGTGAAAATGGATACATTTACATGTGCATTTATGTTGATGATATTATTGTTACAGGAACAGATGCTCAAGGAATCAATGAACTCAAAAGACAAATAGAGAAGGAGTTTAAGATAAGTGATTTGGGAAACTTATCTTATTTTCTAGGAATGCAGATTGTGTATACTCAACATGGAGTATATGTTTCACAAGAGAGATACTTGAAGAATCTTTTAGTCAAGTTTAACATGGAAGATTGCAAGACCTCAATTACACCATTGGAGGTAAATCATAAATTAAGCAGGTATGGAGGTGAAGAGTTCAATGATATGAAGAAATATCAGAGTTTGGTAGGTAGTTTAATCTATGCTACCTTGACAAGGCCAGATCTATCATATGCAGTAGGTGTGTTGTCACAATTTATGCATTGTCCAAAGAAGACTCATTGGATTGCAGCCCAAAGGGTACTCAGATATATCAAAGGAACCCTAAGTGAAGGTTTGTATTATGGTTTCACTTCTGACACAAGAATCAAAGTGTTTAGTGATGCAGATTGGGCAGGTGACTCAGATGATAGAAGGTCTACTCATGGGTATCTCTGTTATGTTGGAGATAAGCTAGTTTCTTGGTGTTCAAAGAAGCAACATACAGTTGCTTTATCATCCACAGAAGCTGAGTATAAGGGAATGGTAGAAGCTGCAAAGGAAGTGATATGGTTGAAGACCTTGATGAAAAGTTTTGAGATTGATCATAGTATTCCAATAATTTTTGGAGACAATATGAGTTCTTTGTATTTGGCAGCTAACCCTGTTTTTCATGCCAGGACTAAGCATATAGAGATTCAGTATCATTTCTTGAGGGAAAAGGTACTAGATAAAGAGATTGAAGTGATGTACACTCCAACAAAAGAGCAAGTGGCAGATATGATGACAAAGAGCTTGGATGGACCTAAGTTGCAAAGGTTCAAAGACATGGCAGGTATAAAGAAGACAGAGAAAACCTCAATTGATGATTGAGGGGGAGCTGTTGGTGCAGATCAATCACCAATTGAAGGCTTGGAAGATTAAAGGATGAAGGAAGAATCAATTCTTAAAGTTTGGAAGAAGATTACATTCAGAGGATAAGAGAAGTGTACACAAATGTACATTAGTATAGTCATAGCTGACTTAGATCTTTTGTTTAGTAAGAATCATGTACAAATTTATCTATAAATACTTTGAGAAAAGTCGGGGCAAGTATGAGAGCATATGTGACAATAGTTAGAAGTCAAGAATGAGGAAGTTAGATGTCATGAGATAGAGAAAAAGTTAGTTGAGTTTTCTCTCATCACTCAACTGTAAATTTTTCTGAGTAATCAAAAATATTGCGCCCGATGTTTCTGAGTCTTCTCCTTCTACAGTAGATCAATTGTGAAATGCTTTTGTACAAGTCTAAGTCTAGAGTTGCTTGACCTCTGTACAAAGTTTTAGCTTCCAATTGTAATCAGGCTTAGAGAATTAAGTGTAGGAACATTCATATGTGAAGTGTATTCACAGGTTCCTAAAACAGGCGCAGATTTCGAACTTAATGTTTTGATCATTTCTCCCAGCACAGTTTAAAGTTTTTCATGAGTAAGGACTTAATCTTTAAGTTGAAAGATAAGCTACTCATGGCTAGAAGCATTTGCTTAAACGGGTTCTATTCAAGGAGAACCAAGTCTTAAAAGTTGCAAGTGTAAAATCGACTGTTCTGAATGACAGTTTCTGACATAGGTAACTTGTGAAGTTGATTTCTCAAGTTATACTAAAGCTTTTGAAGTAATTCAACTTGGAGGAGGTGCGCAATCTCTAGGAGATACTTCGTACAAAGTTTCATAAAAAACTTTACATGTTTGATAGGTCAATGTGGAGAAATAGTGCAGCAGACTTTTCTGTGTTTCATCTTCTTCACAGATTTGTTAATCCTTTGATAGTTAGTAATTGATCCTCTAAATTAGTGGAAGTTTTTGACTTACTCTTGGTATAGAGGTGCTCTAATCATAAGAGTAGGTTGTTCTTTTGGAGATTAACACTCTCCATCATGTTGGCAATCAACAAAAATATTAATTATGGAATTAAAATGGTTTTCAAACACCAACTCACCCATAATCAAGAAGTTATTCTATGTGTATGTGTGTGTATGCATGTAAGTATGTATGTATGCATATGCATTATGTATGCATATGTATGCATGTATGTGTATGTGTGTGTATGTCTCTTTACGTGTGTGTGTGTGTGTCTGCATATATATGTGTGTATGTGTATGTGTGTATGTGTATGTGTGTATGCGTGTGTATGTGTGTGTATGTATTTAAGCATGTATGTATGCATATGCATGTGCATTATGTATGTATATGCAGTATGCATGTGTGTTAATGTGTGTGTATGCATGTAAACATGTAAGTATGCATATGCATATGCATATGCATTATGTATGCATTTATGTGTATGTGTGTGTATGTCTCTCTACGTGTGTGTGTGTATGCATATATGTGTGTGTATGTTTCTATATGTTTGTGTGTGTGTATGTGTGTATGTGTGTGTGTGCCTATGTGTGTATGTGTGTATATACGTGTGTATCTATATATGTGTGTCTGTGTGCATGTGTATGTGTGTGTGTAAATGTGTGTGGATGTGTGTGTGTGTGTAAGTTTGTATGTGTCTATGTGTGTGTATGTGTATGTGTGTGTCTATGTGTGTATGTGTGTGTGTCTGTGTGTATGCATGTGTCTATGTGTGTATATATGTGTGTGTATGCATGTGTATGTGTGTATGTAAATTAGTGTGTATATGTGTGTAAATCTATGTGTATGTATGTGTATCTATGTGTGTATGTGTGTCTGTGTGCATATACGTGTGTATGTGTATATATATGTGTGTATGCATGTGTATATGTGTCTGTGTGCATATACGTGTGTATGTGTATATATATGTGTGTATGCATGTGTATGTGTGTGTGGATGTGTGTTTGTGTGTGTGTAAAAGTGTGTGTTTCTAATATGTATGTATGTGTGTGTGTATGTGTGTGTATGTGTGTGTGTCTATGTGTGTATATGTGTGTGTGTATGCATATGTATGTGTGTATGTGTGTGTGTGTATGTGTGTGTGTGTGTGCTTACCTTGCTTCACGGGATGTGTGTGTGCTAGTACCATGTCGATCTCTCTCTCTCTCTCATCCTAATCCCGGCACAAATGTGCTCCGAGAAATCGAATTTTGTTTTAACATTCCAGAGCGTCGCTTATGCAATGCTCTGGAAGACGAGGACATCATGTATGCGACAATCCAACATTGCAAGCAGTTTGCCAACATCGTTAAAAGCATCACTGACTAGCAACGCTCTTTGCAACGCATATTTTTAGCATCGCTTATGCGATGACACATCTTTTTTTTTTAATAAAAAACAGGCTCATCGCTTATGCAATGCTAGCATCGCATAAGCGACGAGACCCGCTTTTTTTCCAATTCGAGGGCATCACTAAACCCCCTATTTCTAGTAGTGCTTCTTCCATTCCAAACCTCATATGGTGTCATGCCATCAAGTGATTTTGAAGGTAACCTATTAATCAAATAAGTGGTTGTGGATACAGCCTCAATCCATAAGTAATTAGGTAAGTGCGTCTTATTTAGCATAAATCTTGGAGCTTCAACAATTGTCCTATTCCTTCTTTCTACCACTCCATTTTGCTCAAGAGTGTATCTTGTAGTGATCTCTCTTTTGATTCCTCTTTCTTGAAGAAAGGAGTCAAATTCATGGGAGAAGTACTCCCCCCCTCCATCTAACCTTAGCCTTTTTTTAATGTTTTACCTGTTTGATTCTCCACAAGAGCCAAATATCTTTTGAAGCATGAAAAGACTTCATCTTTGTGTTTCATAAAATATAATATAGTCCATCTACTGCAATCATCAATGAAGGAGACATAATACCTTGATCCAGATATTGAAGCATCCTTGCTAGGTCCCCATACATTTGTATGAACCAGATCCAAGAGATCTCCATGCATATATCCTTTCTTCATGAATGATAACTTGTGAGACTTTCCAAATTGACATGCACTACACTTATAAATCATGTTTTTTTTTTGACAAGTTAGGCAACAAAAAACTTCAGATAAAGTTGAGGAGATAAGACCTTGCAAGTGCATCCTTGGAGCACCATGTGCTCAATCTTTCTTGCTCTTCTTGTGTTGGTTGACCTTTGTTCCTAAAACTTGGCATAACTTCATCTCTAGCTACATAACCATATAAATTCCTACCTTGAAGATAAGCTTCCATCCTTAATGACCAGGCTGAGTAGTTACCTCTATCTAGTTTGTAAATTGATGAAGGAAATCCATCTACCATGTTGTCCAACCTTGCTCTGATACCACTCTAAAGAGATGGATTTGAACTTGGAGAAGATGGTGGTGCTGCAAAAACTTTGCACTACACCAGCCAAATAAACTCTAGTGATATGTAGTGGGCCCTTTTAGCTTGCCAAAGGATGTATTAGACACCCTATGTACCTTGGAAGATCACTCTCAAAAAGATAAATCAAAACAGATAGGTAGAAGTTGAATCAAGTGTTAAAAACTTGTCATTTTGGTTCATACACCTGCTCAATGTTTTGAACAATTCTCTGGCCATAGTAGCAATTAACTTAATTCCTTTTGGGGAATTCTTATTAACTTACTAAGCTAACAATCAAGAGTTAATTCATAAAAAATGATGGACTACATAAAGAGAAAAGTGTTTAGCAATTCATAGCACCACCCCGATTTTCATGGGTTGTAGCAGTATTCAAACCCGTGAGCAGTATCTTAAGATTCAAAAATGCAATGCTTATGAAATTTTGTAAGAATATACTAGACAATATGTTGATTCTATCAAGCTTTGAATCATAAAAAGGATGAAGTACACGCTGAGAATCAGCTCTGAGAAGATGACTATTCTGATGGAGTGCTGACAGAGAAGTAGAGAATGAATAGATATAGTAGATTTCAAATGAACATATCTCAAGATTGAAAACCCCAATTGAAATCAAATTTTATGAGCATGTAGTAGACTTAAAGAGCAAACATTATCAACTTAATCATTGAAAATGATTCACCGAGCTTAGAGAAATCCTCTCAGCAATCTGATTGAAAAAAACTGAGAGATATGGCAGTGAACAATATACTCACAAAAGCATGAAGATATGAACTCAAATGATCATAAAAATGAAAGTATATTGATTGTAAAGTACAATGGACTTACTCATATATATTTGTGTCTTGAACCCACACTTTGATATGGCATAAAGCTCAGCTCATGGAGGTCTTAAACAATGCGACTAGAAGGTCATGTATTTATAATGATATTTGGAGCCCAAATTTGAATTTGAATCTCACCTAAAATCACTCTCTAATCTTTTTGTAATTGATTTGTTTCTCCAACTACCTTCAATCATGAATTTGTGGCTTCTCTTTCCTCTTTTCATCAAGTGGACGTAACCACTTTAGATTCCTTTTACTTTTACATCAAGTAAAGACTTGAAAAATTACAAGAGGTAGTTCACAAGTGAACTTTACAAAGACTAGACATTTCCTTCAAGTCTCTAGGTCTTTTGATGACTCAATCCATCACTTGGACTTGCCATGGACTTGTTCTAACACATAATGGATGTCGATGGGGTTGAATGCAAATCGAATGAAAAAAATAGTACACTAATTGTCAACCACTTTACCCAGCTCCTAGGGGTTTCCACACTTCTTTCTCCTCATAGATGCAATTGCATGGCCACAATCTCACGTGTTCGAACCAAAAAAAATCCCACAAAACCTAAAAGCTCTTTGTGATACTTCCATCTTGGATCTTGAGATACTAGAGGTAATTGATTCCCTTCAAGCACGTGGTGGCTACTCCTTTATTTTTGGTATGGCAAGAGGCTATTTCTTTTGGTGCACTTCCCAATTGTCTCAATGAGGGTGTCATCAAGCTCATTTATAAAAAATGGAAGCAAATAGAATTGAAAATTGGTGGCCGATTACAATTTTGCAATCTAGCTACAAGATCTTGGCTAAGGGGATTGCAAACCATATTACCTGTCACCTTCAAGACTAGATCAATGAGGATAAAAAAGGGTTCATTAAGGGGAGGTCCATCCTTGAGGCTATCATTGATGTTTGGGAAGGTCTGGTTTTTGCTGAGGAATTAGTGCAAGATCTCCTCTTCCTTGAGATTGACTTTGACAAATCTTATGACAGACTCGAGTGGGACTTCATTCTCCAATTGTTGAAAGACATGGGCTTTGGCCAAAAATTCATTAGGGGATCTCTACTCGACTGGTAAATGGAAGTGCTCAAATAAACATCAATGGGCAACTCTCTCAAGCGATTAGATTAAAACATTCTATCAGAAGGGGGTATCCGTTGGCCCCTCTTCTCTTTGTTATCGTGGCCAAGGGTTTGAGTTGCCATGTTAACCATCAAGCTCACTTAGGTCATATTCAAGGCCTCAATCTACCTCTCAATTAAGATCAAATGATCATGAGACTTTTTGCCGATGATACTAGTGTCTTTGTGCATAATGACACGTTAAGCATTGACACTTTTTGGAGTTGTTTGAGTACCTTTTGTGAGGATTTAGGATCCAAAATAAATAATTGTAAAACCACTTTCAGGACATTTTTTTGGTATCCTCCTCAATTGCTTATTGACCATGGTTGTCAGTTGATCCCTAGTGGTCAAATTTTCTGCTTCTTAGATATTCCGATGGGACTCGACATTTTGATGGGGCAATGATGGAATTAGGCTCTCTCTAAGCTTGAGAGTAAGCTGACATACTGGAAGGGTATGCATATTAATCTCGCTGGATGTGCTATGGTGATTAACATATTCCTTCTCTCCTGGATGCTTTACTTTCTCTCCTGCTGGGGACCAAAAGACCAAGAGATCTTCAAACTCGAGAGAATTTGTAGGAACTTCCTCTAGATGGGTGACCCTAATAGATGCGGTATCCCCAAAATAAAATGGACTACTTGCATTAGCCAAAAGTATCAAGGTGGTTTGGGCATTCTAAACGTTGAAGAAATGGCCAATAAGTTAGTGGCAAAATGGTTAATTAAAGCATGGAGTAATAGTGATGCCTCTTGTGCCAAACTTATTTTTAGAAACAAGAGTGCTCTTAAACTTGTGGGTCTTTTGGGGTGGAAGGTTCTTGACCTTCTCACCATTTTGTTCTCCCCATTTCTCGTGACTCCCAAAGGCTCAAGCTTGATTTGTTCTCAATGGAAGAACTGGAACAAGGTTAAACAATTTATTAGAATCAATGAAGATTGGAAATGGGTGGCCGGTATTAGACATAATGATTTGATCTAGCTCCCTATCAAGGGCATTAGAAGGGTGGAGCCTTGGAAACTCCAAAAAGCTAGGAAGCTTTGGAACAAAGGCTTCCACTTGCGGAAATAACCTCTGGAACCAAGAGACTTGTTAGTGGATTAGATTCAAGGACACTAATTCGGCCAAAAGAGTGGACTATGAAGAATGGCATATATTCCAGAGCAGATTCAATGTTTAGGAGCACTCGAGGGCTCGCCTCCTCATTGCTGAGGACTCTTCTCACCTTGATGGTCTGAGATGGCACAATGGCGATAGCCTTGAGAAAAATTCGAGATTGAAGAAGGATGCATAATTTCATGTCATGCATAATAGGAAGTTGTGTCTAGATTGGTTTTCTTGGAGGTGGGGCTTTAAGTTCTAATCCCTTGGCACCCCCTCATTGAGATAAAAAAAGTCCATGCTTGTGTGGCAAATCCTACATCATGGCATCTGGACCAAAAATCTAACAAAATTTGCAGGTTCCTCCATGGTCCAAACGATGCCTTCGTGGCATGGAGGACTTGGGACACCTCTTCTATTTGTGCCCCAAATCAATATCAGTTTGGCAAGCCCTTGAGAGAATCATGATGTTGCATGGACAAAACAATTGGAAGCAAGCTTTGTTGAGTGAGGCAATCGGATGTTCCTCAGTACTATGGAATGCTATAAGAGGGAAGACTCTATGGAAAATATGGAAAGAGATGTGTGCAACCAACTTTGGAAGCCCCTCTAAAGAATGGTCGATCGAAAAATCTCTTTTCCTTTTAGGCAAAAGAATTTCCAATTGTAAGAAACCTCCACCATTTAGACATCATAGAGTGTTCTTCCTAGAGAGCAACAAGATCAAAACCAAGTGAGCCCCATATGAGGGGGACGAGAGGGTTATCAACCTTCTTTGTAAAACCTTGTGGTAATCTATAAGCAGCCCCTACTTTGTGGGATACAAAGGGTCCCATGGGTGCTAGGCCCATTCACTTGTACAGTTGTAATTTCTATTAATTACAATTTGGAAGAGTAGGCTCGACCAAAGTTCCTTTATAAAAAAAGAGAGCTTTGAAAATGATACCGAGTAGATAGTTTAGCCTTGAATTTATCAAGCACCCCATCCCACATGGACCCAAAAGAAACATTAAAGCCCATTGGAATACCTAGCTAGCAGGCTGAGAACCTCCCCTTCTTTTAATATTTCACAACCAAGTTGAGAGACACAATCAGGGAAAATATTATTAGAAGCTTTAAAATTGGTTTTTTTATATATTAACTTTGGATCCACTAGCAAGAAAAAACAAGTTCAAACAATCAAGAAGATGGTACCAAAAAGAGAGTCAGCATTTGTAACCATATTAGTGTTATCCGCAAACATTTTTAGCCCAAGTTGAGAACGAGCATTGACAATTTGGATACCCTTGGTAGACCCCCTGTCCATAACATCTTTAACTAGCCAACCCAGTGAATCACTAGCAATGGCAAAGAGGACATGGGCAAGGGGACAACCTTTTCAAATAGACCTACAAAGTTTGAAGGGGTTAGAGATATAGCCATTCATAGAAACTCTAGAGTAAGCATTCCTAAACAAGGTGCTCACAATATAATTTATAAACTTTCTCCAAGCTCATATATCATGAAGGGATTGAAGGAATAACTCCCACTCTATTCCATCATAGGACTTGTCAAAGTCCACCTTAAGAAGAAAAAATCTTGCTTAAGATTATCAGCATAATCCATTCCCTCCCATAGGGTAATTATAACATAAAAAATGTACCTACCTTTGACTAATCCCTTTTGCTTAGGAAGAATAATATGATGCATCAAAGGACTAAGTCTTCTAGCTAGAGAAAAAGCAAAGATCTTGTATATGAAATTCAAACAAGTTTTAGGTATCGAGTTATTAATGACATCTTTGTTGCCTTTCTTGTGAATGAGTCTAATAACTCGAGTGTTAATATGAATAGGGAGAAAAGCCTCTTCCTAGATCCAGAGAATAAAAGCAATCAAGAAGTCTTTTAACTCTAAGAAGAAATCGTTAGGAATTCCATCGAAAACAGGAGATTTACAAGGTTTCAATTTACCAATGGTTTCTTTAATATCATGACAATTAGGGCAAGTCAAAAGCAAGGGTTTTAGGAATCATTTTTCCTTTTAAGGGTGATGGTACCTATGGCTCTCTGGGTATCCTTCCTCACCTCGGAGTACTAGAGAAGACATCAATAAAGAAGCTTTTCACCTCTTGTGGCTCTTCTCAATGTTGATAGCAATCCCATTGTTAAAGGTAAGTGTCGTTTACTATTAACTTAACTGTTAACTGCCTGCCGCAGACGTTAATTACTAATTCAAAACAACAATCCTTCGGAGACTCCAGAGTCTGGTTCCACACCTACGTGCCAGATATGTCCGAGTCTCTCTTTCTCTATACTCAATCTTACCGCAAAAATAAACTGACTCTAGCCAAGTGGGTCCTTGGGAGTGGTAGGGGTCTGTTAGATAGAGGCCCTGTACTATTTTCCCAACTTCTCACTCAACCGTAATTATGGTTTTCACGTCTTAGCTCAGCTTTTGCTTCTGAACAACTTCAACTAGACCAACGTACTGGAACTCAGGGCTCCCAGACTGTTCCTGCCATAGTAGTTGAACAGTAGTCCGAGATGGCAGTCCAATACTTTAGTAGCTTAACAAGATCCTAACACACAATTCTTCTTGTCAGTTTACAGTCTTACCGTGTATCTACCTTCAACCCGTAATATCTACTGACAGCAAGACGTGTCGCAACATTAGTACCATTCTACGCGTACTTGGACATAACCGGCGTTACCCTTGAACACAGACTATAATACCGACTCAGTCACTTACAGAGAATCATAGTAACTCATATCTATTAGTCACGCTTACCTATTTCACCGAAGAAATAGCAGATAGACAGCACACTAACACCTTACACATAATCAAAGATATCTTAACTCATTATCGCGCAGACTCTCAAAATCGCAGTACCGATTCGTAACACCGCAGTGTATCGCACATACGCAGTCAGCCAGTTACACAGATAAGGCACGCAGAACAGGATAGAACCAAGATACTCTACTCGTTAACACCTACCTACACACAGTAGAAGAGTTAATCCCAAATCAGGGCTTCTCACAATATACTCGCAACTCCCAAAATCGGGGCTCTCCTGCCGTTCTCTTTTCATTGCTTTAAATAGAATTTTTTTGTTACAAGGCTTGCGTGAATCTTTCTTTACCGCGTACTTCCAGAAGGGTTCTTTCTACATTAAAAACCTCTGTCTAAGTACAATTGTCCTTTGTTCGGCGGCCGTCTAACACTGGCACGCACGGTGGACTCGAACCCGCAAGTACCTATGGTTCGGATACTAGACCTTCTAAGTACATACTTCGGGCGAGCCTAAATGTTCGGGTAATTTTCTTTTTGAGGGTTTCTAACATTTGCACTAAGGTGGTAGGTTCTAATAATTGGGCGTCGGTTCTGACGGCACTGAGGGCTATGGCTTGATTTAACAAAATTTCGGCTTGGGTTTGAAGAAAAGCCTCCTGGAGATAAAATTCGTTGGCTAATGCCGCATCTCGGGCTGTCGCTATTTCAGTCAGTTTGGTCTGCATCTCTCTGATGCACTCCTTCTGGTTGCGTATTTGGTTGTCTTGGCGTTCAAATTGCTGTGTTTGGAAATTGAGGGTTTTCTTATACGCATCGCGTTCTCTGCGGGTGTTGGCGATATCTTTTTGGTATTGGCCTTCCTTTAGTAATTGGTGTTTGAGAATACGGTTGACCGTGTCGGCACATTCTTCGGCTCGCCGTAATTGCTCTTGAACTTGGTCGGCTTCTTTCTGTTGATCCTGCATCTTCTGGGTGGTTTCTTGTAATTGAATCTTCGTGTCTGCGATCAATTCTTCGAGAGATACGTTGATATCTTCTTGTTCTTGAAGGGCGGCCTTCAGTGTTCGAATTTCCTCATGTGCGTCGTGTATGAGTTGGTCTTTGGCAGCTAGCTGGTCCAGGGCTGCATCTCGTTGTTGTACTAGCGTCTGTTCTGTCGAAAATCGTGCTTGGAGTTCTGCTAGCTGTGTCCGGAGTTGATGATTCTCGGTCTTTACGGCATCAACTTCTTCCTGGAGGGGGGCGATGTCGGCTTCCAGGGTGTCTACCTTGTGCTGGTATTCGAGTTTCAGGTGGTCCGTGGCTGCCGTAAACTGGGCGGGTAGCTGGTGTGATAACTGGATGAGGAACTGCCCCATGGCAGCAAGTTCCGAGAATGCGTTATGTGGCGGTGGTGGTGGAGGATGACGAGGTTGAGAGGATGTGTCGGTGAGTAGTTGCTGGGAGTTTGGCGGAGAGTAGTTAGGGGAGGAAGAGGAGGATGCTGCGGGTTCAGTGGTGGGTGGGAGGGGTGGTTCCGGTGGGGGTAGGGGTTTGGCAGGAGGTGGAGTAGGGAGAACGGTATCTGAGGGGTTTACCTTGGCGAGTGTTTGTTGTATGGTTTCTGTCTGGTTGATGGCGTTGATGAGTTGATCCAGTGCTTTGGTGGCCGATTCCTGTTCATCCTGGTGCTGCTCAGATTCTTTTTCTGTGGACACTATTTCTGTCTCTGCTTGATCCTGCTGGTCTGGTTGCTCCGTCGATGTTTCGTTGTGTGTGGCGGTGTCGTGGTATGTTTCCTCTTGGTCATCTGGCTTGGTCTCCTGCTTTTTTCCGGCGGATCCTTGGACTTCACTTTCCGAGGAGCTGATCCGAATTCGCTTGGTACGGAAGAGCTGATTAATTTCTTCGTCTTCTTCTTCAGTGTCCTCGATTGGTTGTGCGGATTCTTCGTGTCGAAGTGCGGGGCCTGCGGGTGGGGGTTGTGCGGCGAGAATGGTTGGGAAGAGGAAGGAGATGATGTGGGGAAGGCGAGAGCGGGGGGTAGAACCCTTTTGGAGCTGTTTTACGATAGCTACACATTCTTTATGGATTCTAAGGAAAAAATAAGAGGCAAAATTTACAGGTTCACGCGCAGCTAAATCTAAGGCGGAGTAGAAGGGGCGAGAGATGCCATATGTTCGTTTTTGCAGGTTGAGGATGGCTACAAGGAACTGTAGGGTGGATCGCTCGGGTTCTGGGCGGCATAGAATGGCGTATTCGTTTGATGAGGAGCGGGGAAAGAGTTCGGTCATACGGGCGACAGGGATGCTAGGGCCGGTTTCGCGGCCTTGCGGGGTGAGGCGGTAGGCGTCGGCGAAGGCTTGGAAGGTGATGACGGTTCTATGTGGGAGGGAAAGGAAGACCCACTGTCGTTCGGTGGTGGGGCTTTCGGCAATGGCTTGGATGATCTGTGCGGAGAAGGGATGGGCTTCCACTGAGTGCCAAGGCAACTCAGCGAAGTTGGCCAACCCTCTGCATCGCAGGTATTCGCCTACGTCTGTAGGGATACCTTCGCGGAAAGAAGCGTAGTTAGCTAGCGCTTCCATGGCGTTCACAATGCACACTTAGAGAAAACACAGAATACTGAGATAACACACACAATCACGAAAACACAATAGTGGTTTTTGGCGCAACTGAGGGGGTTAAATATGGAGAACACGGTGTGGGGGTGAGTATCATTGTGTGGTGCGGGAATGATACGGTTTGCATGCTAGCGTGCGTACTAAGTGACCGGTAGGGAGGGGCGGCTGGTAACATAAAGATTTGTACAAAAGACGGCTAAGAGCAAAACATAAAAATTTATACAAAACGTGGCTCGTCGCCGAATAATTAAGGCGTACTGGTAGTGGGATAATACGGCCGCAACTTCGATCCATTAATTACTTTTGGAAGTGGAATTTCGGTCAACGTAGTCAACCGAAAAGTTGTCGGACCTACTTGTGCTGAGATCTTGAAAGGGCCGAACCATCGTAGTTTGAATTTTCCTGCTGCTCTGTCCGATTTTGCGTTATAGAAGAGTACAAGCTGTCCTACCGAAAAGATTGGTGTTTTCAAATATCGATCGTGTGTCTTAGCTTGCCTTAGTTGAACTTCGCGCATAGTTAAAAAACTGAGCCATCGGTGCTCATCAAGTTCTCTGAGTGCGTCCATTCGTGCTGTCAGTGAAGATTCCGGTAGCATCTTCTGAGTGATTGCTACCCGCAAACTTGGGATGACTACTTCCATGGGAGCGATTGCTTCTAAGCCATAAGCTAGCTTAAAAGGTGTCAAGCCTGTTGTTACTTTATATGTAGTTCGGTATGCCCATAATACTGCAGGTAGTAGTTGATCCCATCTTTCCGGTGCTTCCATGATCAATTTCCGGAGGATGTTTAACAGTGATTTGTTTGTACTTTCAGCCAATCCATTGGCACATGGATAATAAGGAGAGCTAAATTTATGTGTGACTTGGAAGGACTGTGTGAGTGCCTTCATTAAATTGTTTACAAAATGAGTGCCTTGATCTGAGACAATTTCCAGTGGTAAACCAAATCGTGGGAAGACATCCGTGAGTAGACATTTTGCTACCGTAACTGCTGTAGCAGACCGCAAAGCCCAAGCTTCTGCCCATCTAGTTGCGTAATCTGTGCAAGTCAGTATGTATCGATTGTTACTGGATACTGCTAGAGGTGTAATTGGCCCGATAAAATCTAAACCCCATTTCTGAAAAGGTTCTAATGGTAAGATGGGTTGCAGGGGAAAAAGATGCCGTTGTAAAGGCTGACCAGCTCTTTGGCAAGCATCGCATTGTTTAACAAACTGTGAGATATCTCTGTACATAGTTGGCCACCAGAGTCCTCCTTGCAGAATTTTTCGGTGAGTTAAGTCTGCTGCAAAATGGCCACCGGGAGGAATTGAGTGAGCCAAAGTGATAACTGAGTTAACTTCATGTGGTGGAATACAGCGAAGTAGGATTCCCGTATGATCTGTATAATATAGTTCTCCAGCAACTAACCGAAATCGGCGGCTAAAAACTGCGATTTTCCTTCGAACTGCCTTGGCAGTCTCGGCTGGAAAGCATCCTTCGGTGAGAAAAGTTAGAATCTGATCATAGTATGCATGTGGTGTTTGTACTTTGGTAGTCTCATCGTGCAGTGGTTCAGCATTGTAAATTGTAGGAGTCGTGTCATCTATGCCTACCGGAGCTTCACCGGAATCTAGGCGTGATAAGAAATCTGCTAAAGCATGTGCATTTCCGGGTCGGTGAATGACGTCATAGTCGAATTCTTATAAAAGTAGCACCCATCGTGCTAATCGTCCTCCTAAATGCTGCTGTCTTACTAGATAAACAAGGGCAGCATGATCCACGTGAAATGTAAATTTTCGGCCTAGTAGGTAATGTCTAAACTTTTTGATTGAGTAAATCAGTCCTAGACATTCTCTTTCCGTGGTGGAGTAGTTCTTTTCTGCAGGTGCAAGCCTTCTACTGGCGTAATAAACAGGGCGAAACCACTTATCTGTTTGCTGCATCAGAATACTACCAATTGCAATATCTGAAGCGTCGACAAAAACATGGAACGGATTGTCCCAGTCCGGTGGTTGTAAAATTGGGGCTTGTGTCAGGAGATACTTGAGTCGATCAAATGTAATTTGACATTCTTCAGTCCATTCAAACTGTCTGGGAGTCTTTGTGATTAGCCTGTTCAGTGGTACTGCTAGGTGAGCAAGCCACCGTAAGTGTCTGCCATGCCACCGTATTTGACCCATAAAACGCATTACTTCCTTCGGAGTTGTGGGTATCGGGGCTTCTAAAATCGCTGAAATCTTATCCGGGTCCACTCGAATACCTTGAGCAGATACAATATGCCCAAGTAGTTTGCCACACGAAACCGCAAACACGGATTTGTTGGGATTAAGGCAGAGTCTATATTCTCTACACTTCTGAAAACAGCATCGTAAGTGAAACAAATGTGCTATCATCTTCCCAAAGATTGAGAAGTCGTCGAGATATACTTGCATGAAAGAGGTGAGGTAAGGAGAAAATATCTCCTGCATACATCTTTGAAATGTGCTTGGTGCATTTCTCAATCCGAACCACATTACTGTGCAGGCAAAGACACCCCAATTGGTAATGAAGGCAGTTTTTGGTATATCCTCTTCAGCCATTCTAACCTGGTTGTACCCGCTGTATCCATCTAAAAATGAATACATTTCATGACCTGCGACTCTATCAAGCATGGTATCCAAAAAGGGGATCGGGAAAGGATCTGGTACTGTTGCTGCATTTAATTTCCGGTAATCCACACAGATTCGTAACTGCTTGTTTTTCTTTGGCACGATCACGATGGGTGAGATCCATTCAGCGTGTTCTACTAGTACAATGAATCCGACTTTTAATAGTCTATCAAGTTCGGCTTTTACCTGTGATGCATAATGGGGGTTCATTCTGTAGCTGGGTTGTCTTTTTGGTTTCACTTCCGGTTTCAACATGACCCTGTGTTGATAGATGCGCGGATCTAATCCTTTCATGTCTTTGTAATCCCATGCAAAGACGTCTGCGAATTCGCGAAGAAGTTTAATCAAATCCTCCTTAAATGTTTCCGGTAAGTTCTGCCTCATCTTCACAGGTCGTGGGTGGTCTCTATCTCCTAGATTATACGTGATCAGTTGGTCTTCTGGGACATAAAATTGTTGAGGTTTCTCTGTATCATCTGTTGGCTTGAACAGTGGTTGTAATTCGTCGTCATGGGTTGAGGAAGTATCTTCCTGGACCGACTTTCCGGTGATAGCTACTACTGTACGTACTGACATGTTCCAGTTATCTATGACGGATTGTAGGTCAACAGTTCCTAGAGACATTAAATCGGCATTACTCTTCAGAAATTGCTCTTCTTCATCATCTGACAGTCCATCTAACATATGAACTGGTTCAACAAAGTACGGTCTGGGTGAGGTTCGCAAGATTGCATAGCATCTAGTTTCACCACATATTTACGATGGGCATCGTTGAATGTAAGCTCTTGTGCAGACTAGTCCTGTATTACCTTCGCATGCTTCAGCCAAGGTCGGTCGAAAAGAAGATTGTAATCCAAAGTGGATTCGGGTAGATCTAGTATGACAAAAGTCATCTTGAAAGTTGTACCTTGTAGAGTGATGGGTACATTCCGCACAAGTCCTACAGGATGGACTCTCGATTGATCCGCCATTCGAACAAAGAATTGAACTGGTTCAATTTCGGTCCAGCCTAGCTTTTTGCATAACGCTGCGGTCGCAATGTTTACGCCTGAGCCTCCATCAATTAAAACCTGCGTGATCTTCTGATTCTTATACCATACTGTGATCAAGGGCACTGCGTGATCAATCGCAGCATCAGGTTCCGGTTGAACTGCGGCTGTTGTCGGAATGTAAGAAGGTACTGGGCTGAATTGTTGCTGAAACTGTTGTCGGATCCCGGGCACTAAGGCCAGAAGTTGGCCTAGAGGCAGCGTGATGGATGCTTTGGACAAAATTTCCCAGGCCTATTGAGCTTGATTGTCTTGTTCTTTTGGACTTGAAGTTTCTACTGACGCAGAAGTGTCTGCTGTTGTCTCTACTGATGATGATGGTCCTACTGATGCATCCTTTTGTGTTGTTTCGTCCTTTGATGAAGAAGCCTGAGTCACCGGAATAGGTTCTGGGAACACTGGTGGTTCTGTTGTGGTCCAGTGACTAGCTTTGTTATACATCCTTCGTTGTTCTTGTATCCCTGGTTCAAAGATCTCTGCCGCCGGCTGAAGTTGTTTACCGGAACGGGTCTGGACTGTAGCAGTCTGTGTCTCGATCGGTGTAATTTTTACCATGTTGGCCATTGGATTTTGGCGTTCCTTCTTTCTTTGATCATACTCCATTGCGTCTTTACAAAACCTTCTAATGTGGCCGAATTCGCCACAGAAATGACAGCGTGGAGGTGGTAACTCAGGGTTTTCCGGTGGTGGTCCATTTTGCCATCGGTTGGCATTATAAGTGTTGTTTCTCTGTCCTCGGTAGTTCCGATATCCTTGTTGTTGATTGTTTCTCAGTTGCGGAGGCACATAGTGATTTACTGGTTGGCCATGTTCTTGGATGACTGCATTGACGGTTGCTGTCCCTTGTATTCTAGCGTTGTAGACACAGTTTCCGGTGGTGTGCCCGTAGTGTCGCAGATAGCGCAAAACACTTGGTTCAGTGCACAGTTGGCACTTGTATGCCCCGAATTTTTGCATGTGGTGCAGTATACTTGCCTGGTGATATCTTCAGCCATATTTTTGTTTGTTTTTAACCATTCCAAGTCTTCTGAAAATCCACCAACCTTGGATTCTAGCTGTAGAGCCATTGCAATGACGGCATCCAAGGTCATAGCTCTGACACATCTTATGATCATGATCTGCTTCAGTTGTGGGGTTAATCCATTGATAAACCATTGAGAGATGACATCATCAGGTAGATTAGCGTGAGCCTGTGGTATCTGCCGTAAATGTGTTCTAAAGAGGGTAGCGTACTCCTTGACGGTCTGATTTACCTTCTGTCTGTTGTTCTGTAGATACTCAAAGATTTCAGCAGGATTCTTCTTTAGTCTGAATCGCTGTAAAAAGGCGTCTCGTACTGCATCGTAAGTACCGAAATGATTGATATCATATTCCGTGAGCCATCTCGCCGCTTCATTGATCAGTGTAGATTGAAAAACAATGGCCTTATACGCCTGATCTGGTGGATGGTTAAGAACTGCATAACTTATCTCGAACGTTCGTACGTGGGCGTCTGGGTCGTCTCCTGGGAATCCACCGAATTTCATGTAGGTTACTCCTGTTGGAGGCGGTCTTGGCGGTCCTAGCTGTTGTTGTTGATGTTGTTGTTGTTGGTGTTGCCCGCTCATTGTGAAGGGTTCAGGGTTTCCTTCTGTATCTCGGGATTGATCGGGTGAACTATCGGGACTTGTATCGCCGGATGGTGCGTTTTCCGGTGTGCTGTTTCGACTTAGGATGCTTCGGATCTCTGTTTCGAACAGCTTTCCTTCCTTCTGGATGTCTAATATTCGAAATCTTTCTTCCAAACACGAAGGTTGAGCTGATGATTCCGCAAAAAAGGCTAAACCTTTGCCAGCGATCGGTGATTCTATCACCGGAATCTCATCGGAATGAACCGAAATTGGGCCAGAATGCCCTGTTTTACTACTTTTGCCGAATTTTCCTAACGTATTTCTGACCGTGGATAACTCTAAATCTTTATCTGATATTGTTAAACTAGGTTCCAACGGCGTTTTGATAGAGTCTGGACTTGCTATATCTTCGATAGGCTGGGTCGAAGTAGCATCAAAATGTATCGAAGGCGTTGACCGTTCTATCGGAATATGACCGGAATCAGTTGTAACATTTCCACTTTTCTTGACCACTTGGTCAGATCTAGTTATGCCTACTTCTCCCGAGGCTATCTTTTGTGATTTTCGTGCTTCAATCTGACGATTCTTAGGATATGTTTCGCCCGATCGAGTGACCGGCATGTATCATTGCCCAGTGATACTATCTGAGCAGTTTGCAACAATCTGGATCTGTTGCTACTGTCAGTGAAGCAAATGTTGCTGGATGTTTGCTTCTTACAAACCGTTAGCACTCTAATGCCACTGTCTCACAAGTGACTCGTAATCAAATGCTACTTTACCGCAGAGACTGGTAATCAGTTGCCACTTTCTCGCAGGCAACGGGCCAAAGAACTGGCAATCGGATGCCACTTTCCCACAGACAACGGGCCAGGGAACTGGCAATCGGATGCCACTTTCCCACAGACAACGGGCCAAGGAACTGGCAATCGGATGCCACTTTCCCACAGACGGCGCCAAATGTTAAAGGTAAGTGTCGTTTACTATTAACTTAACTGTTAACTGCCTGCCGCAGACGTTAATTACTAATTCAAAACAACAATCCTTCGGAGACTCCAGAGTCTGGTTCCACACCTACGTGCCAGATATGTCCGAGTCTCTCTTTCTCTGTACTCAATCTTACTGCAAAAATAAACTGACTCTAGCCAAGTGGGTCCTTGGGAGTGGTAGGGGTCTGTTAGACAGAGGCCCTGTACTATTTTCCCAACTTCTCACTCAACCGTAATTATGGTTTTCACGTCTTAGCTCAGCTTTTGCTTCTGAACAACTTCAACTAGACCAATGTACTGGAACTCAGGGCTCCCAGACTGTTCCTGCCATAGTAGTTGAACAGTAGTCCGAGATGGCAGTCCAATACTTTAGTAGCTTAACAAGATCCTAACACACAATTCTTCTTGTCAGTTTACAGTCTTACCGTGTATCTACCTTCAACCCGTAATATCTGCTGACAGCAAGACGTGTCGCAACATTAGTACCATTCTACGCGTACTTAGACATAACCGGCGTTACCGTTGAACACAGACTATAATACCGACTCAGTCACTTACAGAGAATCATAGTAACTCATATCTATTAGTCACGCTTACCTATTTCACCGAAGAAATAGCAGATAGACAGCACACTAACACCTTACGCATAATCAAAGATATCTTAACTCATTATCGCGCAGACTCTCAAAATCGCAGTACCGATTCATAACACTGCAGTGTATCGCACATACGCAGTCAGCCAGTTACACAGATAAGGCACGCAGAACAGGATAGAACCAAGATACTCTACTCGTTAACACCTACCTACACACAGTAGAAGAGTTAATCCCAAATCAGGGCTTCTCACAATACACTCGCAACTCCCAAAACCGGGGCTCTCCTGCCGTTCTCTTTTCATTGCTTTAAATAGAATTTTTTTGTTACAAGGCTTGCGCGAATCTTTCTTTACCGCGTACTTCCAGAAGGGTTCTCTCTACATTAAAAACCTCTGTCTAAGTACAATTGTCCTTTGTTCGGCGGCCGTCTAACACCATCATTCCTCTTTTTTTATAAGGGGATGTAATCCTTGGCTTTTCTTCATCAAAGGCAACATACTCTTATTAGTTCTATCCAACTTCCCAACCCAACACTCTCTTGAAGAAAACAAGAGACACACTAGCTTCAAGGTACTTCTCCAAATTAAGTCTATGATGGAGGTCAATGTATCTTTGAGAGTTGATGTCATCCTTGAGACTATCCAACTCTTGAAGGATCTTTTCTCTCCTCTTGGCTCTTATAGCCATAGCAAGCTTCTTGTAGTAAGTGAAGAGACATTGAATGTCTTTACAACTTTCTCTCAAGCCCTAGTAGGGGAAGGACATAAATAGAACTGAAAAGAAATGGTGCCTATAATTCTAGCTATAATCCTGGGGTACTTAAGAAGATGAGCATCAAGATGGGGCCATCCAACCTTGAAGGAGGGGCTTCCCTTCTTAAGCACAATGGTCAAGGGTTTATGGTTAGATATTATAAGGGAATTATCAAGCTCACTCTTCACATTCCTAAAATCATGGAGGTAAATGATGTTGACATGACATCTATCTAGATTAACAACAACAAAGGACTCTCCAAGATGCATGCTATTCCAAGGGAAACCAATATTGAAGGAGATGTCCACCATTTCATGGGAAGTACACAAGCTAATCCAAGAAGCTTTTTTAAAACCACTAAGGGAGTTGCGCTTGTTGCCATGTCTATCAAGCAAGGAAGTAACCTTATTGAATCCCCAATCAAGAGAAGAGGACCATCAAGGGTAGCAATTTCTTCCAAGCACTCCTTTCCCATTTGGCTATAGTTAGCAGCACAAATGCACACAATGGTAATATTAATAGGCTCAATAATAGTCAAAACAATCCACTGATGAGTATTACTATAACAAACATCTTAAACGAAGTGCCCAAGGGAGGACGAAATCCTAATAGCAGTACCCCCTTTCCCAAAAAGGTGCTCAATGGTAAACCAAACAATCTTAAGCTTTGCATGGAGCTTAGACCCCCCAAACTTAACTTCATGTAGGCATAAAAAGTAAAGAGAAAATGACGAATCTGTGAGCCAGTTACTAATAATTTTGGCCCTTATGGGATCAGTGATCCCTTTAACATTCAAAGAGGTAATTTTAAGGTTATTCATCATGACAACAACATTGGAAAAGAAGGATAGAGGGATCATAGAAAAGGAACAACACGGAAACCTCATTTCCTTTTGGCCTTGGTGGGCTTAACCACTCTCCTTGAGGTTCCAACTTCAGAAAGCTCTTTTCTTGTAGGCTTGTTGGTAAGTTGTTGGGGGGGCATACTTTCCTCATAGTGGGTCATAGGGACATCTTCTGGTTCAACATCTTCTTGGACCATTGTGTTTAGTTTGTGCTTATCCATGCATGGCATTAAGTTCATGAGAGAAGACACTCTCATGGCGTTAAGTTCATGAGAGAAGACACTATACATTTTTTTGATGTTTGGTGGCAACTAACTAACCTAGCTTGACTATTTTTAATGATTTGGGACAAGCTTGTGAAAAATATGTTGCTCTAGTCCCAGGCCGTTAAGGCAGCTGGTTGGGCCTCTTGCCTCTTGAGGCGGAGGCGAGGGTTCAATCCCTGCCGGCCACATGTAAAGGACATGTATAACTTGGAATGATGAAGCATATGGCTGATGTGCCATCGTTTGATTAGCCCTGCGGTAGTTGTGACCGCCGTTCAACCCACTGTTGTAAACCCCTGTTCTTGTGGGATAAGGGGAGTCCCATGGGTACTATGCCTTTCCTTGTACAGTTGCAATTTCAAAGTTAAAGTCCGGGGGAGTAGGCCTCGACCAAACCTCCATTAAAAGAAAAAAAAAAATGTTGCTCTTGCCAATGGGAGCCACCTTCACCTGATGGCTGGCCCGAACAAGGAGACGTTTCATCATCATCTGCATCATCCTTGTCAGTGCTCACTGAAGAGGTTTCAACTTTGAACTACGGCGTTGCAGCAGAACGCTGTTCACGCCGTCTTTCCGAGAGACGCTTATCAACTTATGGTTCACTGATGTGTTCTTTTGCTGCTCAGAACTTCTGTGAGTGCATTCACTCTAATGTCGCCCGTCTCATCGACGTGTACTATGCTCTAGCTAGTAGCCACCCTCGGTTGCTGTGTCTGCAATGGCGTTCCTATTCAATACAGCGATTGTACCATTGTAAAATGGTTCACCAAACTATTATTTCTGCTACCACCAAGAGTCCTTTCCGAGAGCCTCGAGCCCCTCACTTCGCAAACGTTTCTTTCTTCCTCTGTGTACAGGCGTATTGAGCTTGTTTCTATCATCACCCTCTCGCTCTCGCAGAAGTTCTTCATGTCTATATATTTCTTTATCTGCATGCATACCTTCAAATTAACCTTCCTAGCTCCCGCAGTTCTCAATCTGAAGCGGACGTGAGGGAAATGTAAATGAAATCATGTCAATAAGCTTCGGCAGAATGTCAGTTCAGACAATTGTCTTCCGCATTTCCTTCTCGTTGTGGATTCCAACCCTCTACTTCTTTCGGACCTCAATCGTACATGCAGGGCTTGTTGCATCGCAAGAGCCGCAGCGCAGTGACGGTTTATGTTCTACCTTCGTGCTGCCGTACAAGACCTATGCCTGCCAAGAGTTCGTTGTAAGTAAACAAGCGAATGTTCTGCCACGTTTGATGTACTTGTTAACTTAAGTCAAATTCCCAATTGTACTGCGCAAGAACAACGTCAGTGCGTAATCTGTTGCTCCAGCATTATCGACTGTAATGGTGGCTAGTTAATGCTGGGAAGGCACTGCCTATATTTCTTCATAGTAGGAGTCCACTACGTAATGTTTTCGTGCGTGAAGGTTTTGTGAGCCGCTGGTCTACGAGTCTGCTCATCCAATGTTATATAATGTATGCTTGGATGTCGGCACTTCATTTTCTGAAGGTTGTGAAAGCGTCTGCTTAATGTGTTCTCCTCATAAAATTGATTCTCCTCTCATACACAGGCACAGACCAGCGATGGTTTCTTAATCGGCGTGCAGAGGATGTGGCGTCCTGATATTGCTCCCAGAGATGATGATAGGCAGCCTGTGCTTCTTTTTCATGGAATTCTCACCGTATATGTCCTCGCAAACTTCATTTCAGCAGATTAAGATTCATATCGTGCCCGCATGCTCTTGAAAAATCGCATTGACTGCGCGAAAATTTGCAGGGCGGAGATGTATGGGTCCTGAACCCGCCAGATGAAGCTCTTGGGTTCATTATGGCTGACGCTGGATACGATGTCTGGATCGCTAACTATCGCTCAACGGCTTTTAGTTATGGCCATCTTTCTTTCGCGCGTTCTGATAAGGTACATTAAGTGTCTGTGGGATGAAGGGGATGAGTTACATCTGCGGAGAATTTCATTACCATTGCACTCACGTAGATCATTGTAAATGTAAGTTGTTGACATCCGTGAAAGAAATTGTAACCTGGCTACCGTCTTTGCACTAATAGAATGATACATAAGGATCTTCCAATTTTTACTATTGTTCACACATAAGGATCTTCCAATTTTTACTATTGTTTTATCCAGGATACAGTAGTTTAACCCACTTTTTACTATTTCTCTATCCTGGGAGAGATTTTTCAGGAGGGAGATCAGTTCCTCTTTTCTCCAAAAGGCTTTCTTGTTTGATTGCAGGCACGCTTTTATTTATGTCCTTGTCCTTCGACGTATGCCTGAATGCTTCCTTCCTGAATCCTATTCTACCGCTTGCTTGTCCTCTTTCTCTCTCTCTCTCCCCCACGCACACCCGTACAAATTGTAAATATATCGACAGAAGCGATTCATCACTATCTGCACCTTGCATGACATTGATCTGTGAAGCATGCGGATGAAATTTTGCCCATTATGCTAGAGATTTCAATAGAGATTTCAATTTACCTTGTAAGAAGTCATCACAGAAAACTGCCTTTCATTGTACCTCTGCTATTAAAGAGGTCCCTGATGTTTATTTCTCACCCTCCTCCAATACGCAGTCTATTGCGCCTGGAAAATGGAGAGATAGTCTCCTCAGGTTGTATTCACCTCTGGTACTACAGATGGTGTTCTCTCTGTTGTATAACCATGCTGGGCTGTATTCCAAACCTTCTTCTTTGTTTGCTCAAAAAAACGTAACAGCTAGGCCGCAATCAGTTCCTTTTGCCACGTATATTTTGGCGCCAAATATTCAGTTACAGAGCCCGAGGGCGCTCGAGAGAGGTCTGTAACGAGGTGAATCAGAAATATTTAATAGTAAAGTGTAGAAGCTGAAAGCATGATGAATAATGCAACGCAACTGTAGACCCTCGGTCCTCAGGAAGATCGCGGCATCGTTAAGAATCAAAATTGACCGATATTATTGAGAATCCACTAAGGACGGTTTGCAGAAATCGTTTAACAGAGATGTTACACGCGAGACATAATATAATGGGTTGCTCGTATGATGTTTGAACTAGCTTTTTCCTTTAATCACGCCACAGACAGCATTATGAAGGTTAACCACAATTTGATTCTTAATATGTGAGTACTTCTCGTAAATGTAAGCACAAAGAGATGCACGATGGCGAGTCTGCGCATGAAAGTCGTCCCTACGTGAAGCAAATGAGGAAAAAATTTAACCGTTATACTCGAAAGAAAGCAGCCAGTTAACGATCATTCCCCCTCACTAATGCGTCCCTAAAGCATTGCTTTACGCGACTCTCTGCAGGGCTTTTGGGATTGGAGCGTCGATCAGTTGGCGTCGGAGGATCTTCCTTCATCATTGGAACTGATCTACTCCAAAACTAACAAGAAAATTTACTTGGTCAGTTACTCAGAGGTATGGCTTCCTGTCCTTTTACTTGTTATAATCTCTTTACGGCCTGTTGCAATCAAAGAAGATGAATTTGGAACTCTACAACGAACGGCATGCAAGATACCTCGTGTGTGGAACCATAGTTCTTAACTCCATAGTTTCGTCCTTGCGCCTGGGGAAACTATCCACGTTGGACTTGTCGATGCTGGTTTCGCCCACTATATGAATATGGAAATCTACAAATATTCAATTTTAGTTTTCCCATCCTTCCTCCTGTTAATTAAAGCGGAATGACTGCATCTAAATGGGAAATATTTACCTTCTACTATCAGACTCTCGACGCTTCCTAGTGGAGACGATAGAATTCCTAATCAGGGTCTTGAAAGTGTGGATTTGTCAACGAGGGTAATGGTTCATTTGCCTGCCTTCCCTCGGCATCTTTTCAAAAGCATTCTCTGCGCACAGAAATGAGATGGTGAACTAGCGTACTTCTCGCTTCTTTCCAATTATTCGCAAATACTAGAAGTGAGGCGAATAATTGGTCTTGAATGAGACGGTGAACGGGCTTGCCTTCGGGACATTTGGTTAATCAAACCATTCCACGGTAAAATTTGCAGCCGAGGGACCTTGTTTGCTTGTTGACGTTTGCGGCTTTCTGAGTGCAGGGAGCACAGGCAACCTTCGCAGCGTTTTCTCAAGGTTTATGCGTTGATCTGGTGAGCAAAGTGGTATTGATGGCACCTGTTTCCTACCTTACCAGTGGACCTCAGCTCATCGACATCGCTTCCACACTCCGACTTCAGAGAGTAGGCTGTCGTCCTTCAATTTTCTTCACCATATTCCTTTTATGGTCACATAATTGAAAGCTTGTTCGTCATTTTCGTGCTTACTTTTTATTAGCGTGTCTCTAACCTCTCCTCTTCCACTTTACTTTGCATAACGATCCTCAGATATATGAATCGTTGAACATTTACCAGCTAAGCACTCGAAGGTGAATCCCTTAGTCTGCCGACATGAGAATCGTCGATCGCAGGAGTAGTGTCACGAAAATATCCCTATTAAACATGTGTAAAATTTACAATGCAGCCCAGGAGGCAAGGAGCTTGTTGATCTGCTCTGTGCAAAATCAAGTATCAGATGTTATCGCGACTGGTTCAGAGTATTCTCAGGTAAGTGCATGACCGTTACGAAGATCAGAAGTCCCATGAAACAAGATGGTCATCGACATCTTATGCTTCGCATTTCCTCCTATCAACTTTAGGGCAAATACGTTTGCTGCGAAGAAATAGCATAGCTCATGCCTGAATAGGACATCCATATGCTTGACACTGTCTCCTTTGTTATACAAGATAGACAACCGTGAAGCACACGCTTGATTGTCCTCTATATCATTTTGTACGTATGTTTGAGCGTGAATGAAAGGAAAAACTACCAAGTTTACTTTGTGATTGTTGGAATTTTATGCTTAAACCCTATGCAGGCTTTATCTGCTGCATCAATGCATCAAGACGAGCCTTCATCGACCAGTATGAAACGCAGGCAACATCTGTAAAGAACCTGGATCACTATACGCAACGTAAGTTAAGCTAGTTTCGGCAAATGAGGTTAAATCTTGTGAATATGTCTCTCTTGTATGTTGAAGCTGGGAAACTTGTATGTTCAAGCTGTTTTTCTAAACGAATTGATCATTGCTGTACTCTAATCCTGGATACATTCACGTGTATCTATTTTCGCAGAGGTTCGTTTGGGAACATTTGCAAAGTTCGATTATGGCGAGCAAGGAAACATGGCGCTATATAACCTGAAGGCGCCACCAGCATATGACCTCTCTAAGTTTCCCAGTAATCGATTACCTGTACTTATCATAAGTAGCGCCAATGACTCATTGGCTAACCCTGTAGATGTCGGCCATCTTCTTCGAGAAATCCCTGCAGGGTTCATGCATCAGGCTGTGCAGAACATCGGACATCTTGATTTTGTCCTTGGTGACACTTCTAATCGTGTAGTCTACGATTATGCAATGGAATTTCTGAGGTGACATGTACGCTCCTGCAAATGTCTTGTAGTATAAAAAGATCTACGGCTTATACTGTAGCTTTGCTCCTTGCTCTTCTATGTAATACCATCAGATTAGTTACTGCTGCAGGTCCTTCCCCATCCATATCTGCTGAGAGACATTTTTATACTGAGTTCTAGGCTCTCCATGTGTTGATCTGGTCATCACATTTATGTGCTTAGTGTGTAATATAGGATATATATATACACACACACACATATATATATATATATCGTCCTATTTTGAGGAATATATTACGAAATCCTTTGTTAGAAACGATATCAAGCTCTGATGAATTTCCAGCTTTTCTCCACAACAATCTTCCGATTTGAAATAGAAAACAAATAAAACTGTCTTTTTGTTCACTCACTATGAATGACGGATTGGTGCATTTAAGGTACACGATGTAGTTGTTGAAGATGCCGACAGAAAGCTCTGGATGATGAGTCATATCATATATGCTACGTAAAAAATTCCCAATCCATTCCTTTTTTAAAGCTAGTTTGATCTTGCGACTTACTCTTCCTATTAAGGCTGGAAATTTGAAAGAACAAATACACACACATACACACGTATCCAGCGATCCCCTTTATCCCCACACCACTTCAGGGGTCGACGTCGAACTCATCGGTCAGGCTTGATTAGAGCATGCGGCATGCCCTCTTGACATCTTTTCTTTTTTAGCTAGGAGTTCAAGCAAACTCAGCACGGAAAGTTCACTCTCAGAGCATCTTGGTCGTGCTGGTCCCTGGATAAACTCCCGTAGGCAATCTTCATGCCTATCATCTAGAAGGAGATACTCTTCTGAATGTCAGACAGTGGTGTGTTTTAGAAGACAGTTGATTTTGGCATGTGCTGGGTCGACTGGTTGAGTCCTTACCCTCTTGAGGGGGGGCGAGGGCTCAACCCTCCCGAGTCCCCACCAGCAGGACATGTAGAAGTCATCAGACGGTTAAGACCAGTTGAAGCTTCGGGCTGTATAATCCACGTGTTGCCTTTGGGCTGTTGTAAAAGCTCTAGTCTAACCCTGCTATGTGGGATGAAGGGGCCCTCGACCCTCCCCACCGGCAAGACATGTAAAAGCCATCAGGCGGATCAAACCAGTTGAAACCTTCGGGCAGTATAATCCATGTGTTGCCTGTATAATCCACGTGTTGGCTTTGGGCCGCTGTAAAAACTCTAGTCTAACCTTTGCTATGTGGGATAAAGGGGTTCTGCGGATACTATATGCCCATTCACCTTGTACAGTTGTACAGGGCCGCTGTAAAAAACTCTGGTCTAATCTTTGCTATTTGAGATAAAGGGGTTCTGCGGGTACTATGCTCATTCATCTTGTACAGTTGTTCTTTCAAATTAAAGTTCAAAGGAGTAGGCTTAGGCAGAACCTCCATTAAAAAAAAAAAAGACTGGTTTTTCATATCTTCCATAGCACTCTTCTCTACAGACTACCACGGTTCACAATGAAGATTTGCCTCCATGAGAAACTCACGAAAACTGAATCATGCACGGAAACTCATGCATCATGCACGGAAACTCACGAATTCTTGTACGGAAATCTAGTTCAACACGCGCACCTCTGATGAACCAGAAGTCCCAAAAGATCCATCAAAGTTTTATCGGACTATCATGTGCACCTGATCAAATGTCCGTCTAGTGTTTTAGTTTCTCTTCCTTCATGTGCTTCACGTGCAGAGTGCATCTGATCAAATTTACGTCTAGTGTTTTAGTTCTCTTCTTCTCTTCCTTCTTCGTCTTCTTCTTCTCCTTTCATCTCTCTCTTTGCCGCCTTTTGTTTTTAACCATACTATCAGGATGCCTCTTTGGTGGGGTTTTCGAGGGTAGGAGCGTTTGAACCGATGACAGAAGCTGGGAGCCTTTGACTTGATGTTAGAGGGAATGTTCCCAAATCCCCGTGCAGGAGGAAGTGTTATGGGAATTTCTCTCTACTTCGTTTTGTGTAAGTTGGGGATGGCTGGAGCCCTTGACTCGATGATAGAGGGAACGAAATGTTTGGGAATATTTTTTTGTCCACATTTGTTTCATGTAAGTTCGGGATGGTGTATTAGGGTTTCTAGAGTAGATTGGTTCAGCTATATCACTTGCTTATGAAATTAAAGTATGCCTTTGTGGAACATGAATCTAGTGTGAAAAATATGGTTCATGACAATTTCGAGGTAGGGGGAGGCAAAGAGGCCACAAAAACCTCCAAAGCAATTATTCAAGCAATGGTAATAAAGGATGTTGGAATTGTGGTAAGCATGTTCACTTTGAAGGTGATTACCAGTTGAAGAATGGAAGTAGCAAAAAGCAACAAAAAAACTATGTATTCACAAGTGTGGATGACAAACTTTTTATGGTCCAACATCATATGATGAGCATAATGTCTACTAATGTTTCAAGATCAAATATTAATGTTTGGTATATTGATTCAGTCACTTCAAATCACATGATCAGTCATACAGAATGATATGTAGTTTGTAGCAATTATTAGTTCATGGATTTATACATGACATCCTATTGAGCATATAGAAAACATAATACTGTTCGTGGAGGATGGGAAGGTAAAATACCTTGGTGATATATTTGTCAGAGTTTGAGGTTTACGAAAGCACATGGATAGCATAAGGAAGAAGAAGCTTGGAGAACAACCCATTGGGGTAATAAAAATACTTACATGCCAGGGAAGAAAAACCTCATAAAGAGAGACAAAAGTGCCTTGAAGGCTTTAAGTGTGTTCACGCACATCACTACCAAATCCCCCCTAGGAGTGATGCGGCGAACAAGGAGCCAACACTCATGTATAAGGAAGTTCCAAGCTATGTGGACAAAAATCCACAAAAGGAAGTAAGCCCAAAAGTTTGCAAAAAGATTCAAAGTTCTCCCTAGGGAGAGCCTCTATGAAAAGGTTTGCAACATTATCTTGTGTGGGCACATAAGCCAAACTGACCTCTCGGGTATGGTAGAGAAGGCCAATGATCAAATGAGGATTGTGAAAGCAAATGGCCATGATAGACTAGTGGTAGTGCATTTTTTACAACCTGATTGTAGCCATTGCAACTTCCAATCTCATGGAAGCTTGATGAGCAATGATCATTACGACTCATAAATGTATGATACATGCAATCACTCAAAGGTTCTTGATTCAAGAATTGATCAAGGAATGTATTGAATACATGAAAACCTTCAAGGCTACAACCTATTAGATGTACACTTGATTAAACAATCGTCCAACTTAACATACCACCAAACATGTACCACCACCATAAAAAAGTTGAATGATTCATGGTAATACAACCACCATAAAAAAGTTGAATGATTCATGGTAAATATAGAATGGCATGGCCAAGGATACGAGGATGGAACATATCATAGGAGAAATCATAATTATATTAAAGAAACAAAGCATCTTCATCAACAATGCATCGACAAGTCTTGCATGTATTCTTTTTTAGTGAAATACTTATAGGTGGGAGAGATGAAATAGAAGTCAAACTTGTACTCGTCAACTTATTATCTTGTATCGAATTGAGTACATAATGATATCTGATTTGAAAACCACTTTCGAAAAAGTAGTGCAATATCTTTGCACAGAATTCTCCTCATCAAGCAACTCTAGCAATGACTCTACTAATAATGAGTCATCTATGCAAAAAAAGAAACAACATAATAATTAGTGTGGCCTTGTTTTAATTCAAAAGTATGTATCAAGGATGAAAATGAAATTATCACAAGTGAGCATTGGAATAGGGGCACCTACATATATTTTTTCAAGGCCTTTCAAGAGGGTTTGTACCTAGAAATCAAACAGTTTAGATAAGAAAACAAAAATGTTTCCCTAAACACAAACACTAACTTGCCATAACTTTACATATTTCAATCTTAGGTTTGCATGCGCATGAGTATTTTATTGCATTTGAATTTGTTTCTTAGCGAAATTGAACACAAACATCACATAATAAATCAAAATAGCTCGTAAAGTTAAAGTCCGCGGGAGTAGGCCTCGACCGAACATCCATTTAAAAAAAAAGCGCATAAAATTTTCAACCAAAAATAATCATATCTAACCATCCACCATGCATTAATCCTTAGTTTCCAAATATTAAAAAAAAAACATCATAATCATTAGTGTGGTCCAAACTTGCACACATTTGGCATACGTATCAATCAAATCATATCCATACATGTGCATATATATACATGCCCATAATTTCCCACACATGCATTGTGATACATATCGGTCAAAGCATATACATACATACATACTTGCACATACCTTCCCACATCTACATATACATTGTAAATTCCAATGCCCTATGTATATACATACATGTGCATATACATACCTAATACATATCAATCGAAGCATTTACATACATGCGCATATATATACCTCATACATATCAATCAAAGCATCTACATACATGAGCATATATATACCTCATACATATCAATCAAAGCATTTACATACATGTGCATATACATACCTGCCCATATTTGCACACACCTCATATACATAACAATCAAATCATATGCATACCTATGCATATGCATTCTTGCCCATACTTGCACATACCTGCCATAAATAACAATCAAAGCATATACATACCTGCCCATACCTACATACATATGAATCAAAGCAGATACATACATACCTACCTATACCAAGAAGGAGAGATGATTTTCTTATTGAAAGTAAGTAGCCAATACCAGTATGACATCTTTAAGCTTTTCATTTTTTCTTTTGTTGATGTGCATTACAATCTTGATACATATCAATCAAAGATATACATACCTTTGCATATATATATCTCCATACATGTAAAAATTCCAACCATATCACTAGCAAAACATAACTATGGCATACAAAGACCAAATGTTTCCATTTATTTTGGCATATACATACCTAGGTCCCACACACTCTTGCACATACACAGACCTACATACATACTTCAACACAAATCTAAAAACAACATGATATTACCAAATTTCTTATCAGAGATATTTCCCAATATGTTCTATGCGCAAGCATTCAAATCCTCTAAAACTATTGTTCAATGTACACATATACATACACAAATATAAGCATGAAGTGAAACCAACTGTTGTAACATTGTCAAGGGAAATAACAACAAAGATAGCAATTGATAAAATTTTCTTCAAGTTAGATTTGATTACCTCATCCATTGTTTCTGTAAATTGCCATCTTGAAGATTTTGTCCAATATTGTGTTGGAAACTTTGAGTTCGTAATCCAACAAAATTCAATGGGACTCTCCACTTAGGATAATTAGACATTGGTTTTCCAATAGACAATATATGTAGCACAATTGAAAATTGCATCAATATACCTTCAATGTCTAAGTCGAGCTTTCACTCAAAAAGATGCATAAACACACATTTTGTAGATGCCTATTGTTTTCCATCTAGCGATGTTTTCCATTTTCCTTTCTACTTCTACTTTCTCATATATTTTACCCACATGTTTTTCAATCCTATCTAACTTCAACTATAACTTGACTTGATGGCCTAATTTCAAACTATATAGTATACAAGTGGAAGTTTTTGGCTCTTCGCCAATCTCAATCATCAAAGACTCAGTAGAAGGAAACTTTGTTATGCAATCCATTTTGAAAGCCCTTCTTATATCCCATTGACCCCTACCTCGCTTTAAACATTCATACAAAGAGCTTAAAATGACGGTTTTAGATTCACTCACAAAGATATTAGAGCTAGAACCTTTTGATAAGCCTTGTAAGAGGTGAACTTATAGGTTCAAGGGATAAGAATGCTACGCATGAAGAGTGCATGACATTCGAGCACCCAATTCCTTCTTTAATTGAATAGAAATCCGAAATATATTTTCTTTTTGGTCTAGAATCCATGACAACCTTTCCTTTTCACTCTGATTGCATGTTGAAAGTCCTTGAACATATAGCATACATACAAATAATTACACATGCTCAGAGAAACATTTAAACTCTTTGAACCCTAATTCTATATCTTATTATAGATGAATAAATACATAAAATACCTAGAACTAATTTCTTATGTATTTATATATATATATATACTTATTTGAATCCTAATAACCATAATTTTATAATTATCTATGTATGTAGAAAACTATATGAGAACTTAAGACTCTATTCTTTTATACCAACCTATCTATGTAGACATGAAAACCCTAAATCTTATTTATTTATGTAATTATGTATATATCTATCTAAATTTTCAAACTATCTCTCTCTCTCTCTCTCTCTCTCTCTCTCTCTCTATATATATATATATATATATATATATATATATATATATATATATATATATATATATATATATATATATATATATATATATATATATATATATTAAATCATAAAGATCCTAATTTTATATTTATCTATGTATTTAGAAATATAACAACTTCAAACTCCATTTTCAATATATTTATGTATGTATACTAATCTAGATCTCAAAACCATCAATCCCTGCTTCTCTATATATGTTAATCTAAAACCTAATATTCTATGTAGTTATGCATATATACTACTCTGAATTATTAAGGCATAATTATTTTTTATGCATATATATTTATCTAAATCTTAAAATGCTAATTTTCTCATGCACTTATTTATATCATATCTATGTAT
>CM035426.1:168927673-169000173 GCA_020310875.1 Ceratopteris richardii | reverse complement strand
TCTTTTCTAGACATGATCTGATTTTTTATGAGGTGTGCTATAGTGTAGGATAGAATGAACTGAGTGCGATAGGATCCGGTTTCTAACTCTAAAATTCGTAGACCACATGTGGATATGTTCCTTGTAGTGTGTGATATGACATCATCATTTACATCACTCTTTGGTTCCTCACAATGCACACCATCTCATTCTTGGAACTTTGAAGATGTGTACTTGCATGTCTTTGAATGTTTGATGTATGAGTCCATGTTTATGCCATAAGATTGTGTCCTTAAACAAAGGTAAGCATTGTCGATATGAGGACATGAGGTTCTTCTACAAGGATGTTCATGAGATCGCGGAAAGACTATCTATGTGTGTATGTATGCGAGTGTGTAGAAAGCTATTCTATGAGGTATATATATATATACAATGAATCTATATATATACATACCAATATAGCTATATATAAACAAAAGGTATACACAAACACGCACACACACATACACACACAGTGGACTAGCTTAGCACATCTCAGAGAGATTGCTATGAGTTCACTTGGTGCCCCAATCATGTGGCACAACCATTCCGCCCCACAATTGCCTTGGTTCTTGTTAAGGAGATGGCTCAAAGACATGTAACTGCTCTTGGTGACTTTCCACGCTTTCTAGGCTCCTCCGATGAAGATCCTAGTGCCCACATTCAATTATTTGAGCTAATATGTGGTGCCCATGAGATAGTGGATGATGATAGAAAACTGTGTATATTCCCTCCAACTTTGAGAGGGGATGCAAGTGAATGGTATGCCAGTTTGGGTGTGTAGGAGAGGGCAACCTATACTGGTTAAAGGACCCACTTCTTGAGAAAGTTTAAAGGTCGAGGATTTGAAGAGAGACTAGCCAAGGAGTTGGACCACTTACGACAAGGGGCCAACGAGAGTATTGATAAGTATATTGATCGAATGGAGACCATTGTGAGGAAGTTGGAAAATAGTGCACTTGATAGAGAAACCTTGAAGAGATGGTTCTTAGTAGGCCTTTACGATGAAAAAGTTGAGGAATATATCAGGCTAAAGAGATCGGCTAGTTTGGAAGAGGCAAAGCATGAGGCAAGGATCTGGGAAGAGGTTCAATGTGTGCTTCAATTGCATATTGACAGATTGATTTCACATTCAAGAAGCTTAGAACCAAACCAAGAGAGCCCTATGGTTGTTGACATCACTGAGAAGAAGGTAGTGGAGATCTTAGACAAGATAAAAGTTGATGTTTTTGCAAGAGTCGAACCTACTTGCTCACCTATGTATATGAGAGAATTGGAGTGTTCTCAACAATCAAGGACACTACAACCAAATGGTGGATGGCAAAGAGAGAGGATTTGTGGTGCACATGATTGGAATGGAAGTTCAGTTCAAGCTCAGCAATGATATAGGATAGTGAAAAGAAGAATAAATTGGAGTCCACGATCATATATGCAAAAAGTACGATTTGATTTAAGGAAGGAAGTTTGTTGGAGTTGCAATCAAATGGGACACACGGCTAGAGAAGGCCCAAGCTTACGAGGATCGAGGAGTAATACTCCCATGAATGGATATGATGAGATAACAGAACATGTAAAGGATGAGTATATTGCAAAGGTGGCAGAACCCACTAGGAAAGGTGTATCCATGAGCCCTATTACTAGCCCGATTTTTAGGAAAGTTGAAGGTTTTGATGATTGTGGACCCAAAGTGCAATCGATGCAACGAAGAAAGATTGTTGTTGACCAAAGTCTTCTGGAGGTAGGAGTGATACCTCAAGTTCAAACAAGAAGATGTGAAGGAAGAACTAGTGGAGATGAGAGGCTTAAGAGGCTAGAACCCATACTTGCAAGGGAGAAAGATGGACACAAGAATAATGTGATCATAATGTCTAAAGTTGTTGATGCAGTCGAATGTGAAGCCCTAGAACATGTTGGGTTGCAATGCAAAGTCAAACAATTAGAACATGACGTGGAGAAGCTAAGAGATGTAGTTTCTCACCTAGAGAGAGAGTTGGCACAAGAAAAAGAATGTAAGATACAACAATAAGAAAAAGTGAAGGAGATAGAAAGAGAGACACACAAGTGGTTCAAAGATGCACAAGACACGAGGGAAAAGGAAAATAAAAGGTTAGATCAAATTACCAAAGGAGAACGAGGGTTTTCGAGAGTTGATCAAAAGGTGGGAAATTGGATGGAAAATTCAAAGAGAGAAGATAGTGATTGAAATGGAGAAACATGAAGAATTAGAACGAAAAGTTGAAGTGTTGATGGAAAGATTACAAAGAGGACATAAATAGATAAAATAACATCGAAAGGAAAGGAAGAGAGATTGGATTCTCGACATGATGAGAATGAATAAGGTAGGACTAAAAAGAATCAAGCAATAGAGAAAAAGTTAATGGAGATCGAGCAGGTATGAGTCAAAAAGGAAAGAGAGACGGAGCTGTGAGTGGAAAGAAAATTATCACTAAAGCAAAGAGTAATAAGGTAGGAACAACAACACCAACAAAGAAGAGGACCCTGAGGAAAAATGAAAGTAGAGATTATGGAAAAGATGGCAAGGGTCAAACATGCAATGGAAGGGAGAAAGGAAGAGGGAGTTCAAGGATTTTTGTTGAGAAAATGGATCATAATAGGCATGAATGTGTAAGGAAAGGTGACGAAGAAATTGATGAAAGAGATGCTTTCACAATGGATCAACATATCGTGAGGGAGGATAAATTTATAAAACGAATGAATGCATTGTACGAGAAGATAGAGAGGGAACATAAAGGTGTAGCAAAGTTTGAGCAAAAATGTTATGATTTGCATGATGGGGTTAGCAATTTAGAGAAGAAGACATTGGGAACTATGTGGTTGTGTCGTATGAACCCGTGTTTTGAAGAAGATGATCATTTTGAAAAAGATGCACATTTGTAGGGAGTTATGAGTTTGGGAAGGTGAGGTGGTATAGAGTTTAGGATGACGAGTATAAATAAAAAAGAGGATGAAGGGTATTGATGAGAAGTGATGAATGTGTCCTCCCTTAGCAGCATGTTGGTGTTGCAACACTAGAGGAGGATGGATCGAGTTGATAAGGTATGGATATGAGCGGCTTGTGAGGTGATGATTCTTTGGTAAGGGGTGGTTTTGGGATAGATCTAGAACGGGGTGGATTTGAGGAGAAATTAGGACAAGGGGTGGTTTTTTGGTAACGATGAAGCCTGAAAAGGGGTGGGATCCTATCTAGTGCTTGCGAGCCAATGGTTTGTCAAGAGGGATGAATGAGGAAGTCGATAGAAACAATGAAGAGAGTAGAAGAAGAGGAGGTGATGACTGAGGAGGTGTTGACGAGATGATTGGCATAGTGATGCTGAGGCTCCGGAGGCAGAGCCTAACTCACTGCCCGGAGAGCATTGATCACTTGCGATGAGCGAGACGAGGTAGGAATTTTTGAGGTCGCCATGTGACATTACAACCGAAGAAGGGACTTAGATGTAGGATAGGGGAATCGGGTTCGATGAGCCTGTTTGTGACTAGTCAGTCGTGTCGTATATAATCGTTATGCCAAAGTAAGCAAGGTGACAGATGATCGATCTATCAGCTCCACATATATGTTTTTGTATCTTTGTGTATTTTTGGATTGCATGATGTGCGGGTTGTGCAAGTAGATGCTCCTTTCTGCCTCTGCCTAACTCTCAAGACATGGGAGATGGAAAAAAATGAAAGATAAACACAAAATGGAAAGATACAAGTAAAAGAGTGTGTATATATATGTGCACCTGCATGCTATGATGGGCCACTAGGCGGGTAGAGTCCTCCTGACCATTTGGTTAGGACCGTGAACTGACGATAGTTTCGTCATAGGTGGTTGAGACCACGAGCCACACCCAGCTTCGCTATGGGCTAGCACGTATGTATATGTGTATATGTCATGTGTATATGCCATTGTGTGCTATGTTGTGTCGGTAGATGGGTGGAAAAAACCTGGCCGGGTGGCTAGGTCCAAGAGTCACATCCAATTGCAACATAGGCCAACTTGTACAAGTAAAAATAAATAAAGAGAAAAAGAAAAAGGAAAGTTTCCACTATGGGGGGGAGAGATAGAGAGGAGGAGGGTGGTGATCGCCCGGACGGGTGCGTTTTTGCATGTATGCATTTATGAGACTGAGAGGCTGGCTACTGATAGATCCATCAGCCAAGATCCGACGTTGATGAGGACATAGCCATTATATGTGCCAGACGGATTAGTGGTAAGCAACTTGTTGGACTTGGCTTTTCCTATGTTACTAATAGGTTTATTCTAGAAGCTCGTAGTGGTGTGTGTGCACCTTGAGATTCCCTACTTGTGTCTCATCTCATCGTTTGTGATCGGGTTTTTTGGGAGTCAAAGGATGGCATACGTAGAGATTAGGATAAAGTTAGAGCTATTGCAGAGCTACCTAGGCCAAAGAATGTCAAGGAAGTACAAGCTTTCATGAGACATTGTGGATATTATCGATGTTTCATTCATATGTATGCTATCATTGCAAAGCCTCTGTGCTCCCTCTTAACTAACTTCGAGTGGATGGAAGAATGTGAAAACTCCTTTAATGAGCTTAAATGACGACTGTGTTCAACACCAATCTTGATTACACCAGATTGGAACAAGCCATTCCATGTTCATGTGGATACCTCCAATTATGCTATTGGATGTGTAGTGGCACAACCCACTAGTGAAGGCAATATGGATCTTCCAATTGCTTATGCTAGTAGACAATTGAATGCAGCTAAACGGAATTACAACACTACCAAAATAGAAGGATTAGGCATGGTATATGTGGTTAAGAAGTTTAGACATTGTTTTCTTGCAAATAAGTTTAAATTCTTTATAGATCATCAAGCATTATTATATCTAGTGAACAAACCTTGCAATACTAGCAGATTAGTAAGATAGTTCCTTTTAGTAATGGAGTATGACTTTGAAGTCGTGCTTAGGAAAGGTAGGAATCATCTTCGGGTGGATCACCTTTCTAGACTAACTTCGGGAGAGTCTCCTCAAAGAGTATCAGATGACCTTCTTGATGCTTACTTGTTCAATCTAGAAGTAGTGCCTGAGTGGGTCAAGAATATAGTGCCTATCGTCACCTTTGGACCACAACATCCTATACTAAAAGCCAAAGATAAAGAAGTAGTGAGGTCTCAAAAGTACCACATAATGGAAGGCAGCATGTATAAACACACTGATCAGGGCATACTAGCTTGCTGTGCACATGAAGACGATCATGCAAAGTGGTTGCAACTAGCACATGTAGGTGCACCTCACCAACTTCACTCCAAACGTAGAACCCTACAGACTCTGCAAAGGTTAGGGATATATTTGCCAAGTATGGAAGCAAATGTCCATAAGTTATGTAAGGCATGCAAAATCTGTAGTACTAGACCACCAGTGGAACATGCCACTCCATATCAAGTATCTTTAGTACCAGATTGGAGTGAGCCCTTAGTAAGCTTTTTGAGGACAAAGACAGTTGATGCGCTTTTATGATGCCGTAGAGAAGGTATTTTCCCCCAAGTAAATCGCTTACAATTCTATTTTTGGGAAATTTCTGCTCACCCTAGACCCGCGAACATGCACAAATCCACTTACATTTTCGATCCCCAACCAGATCATCAAATAAGTGCTTTCTCAACCCCAGAGATACTAATGTTTATATGCAAGCAATTTTTCTTGTTTCCTCTTATCCTTGCATCCTTTTTAAACCCAAAGTTTAGCTCAACTTCACTTTTCCTCTCGCTTCTCTTCCTCTACACTCTGGTCAATCTCCACTTTTTCCTCAGCCTACCTCCCTCTACACACACACTCCATACACATATACCCAAACACACATACAAGAGCCCCCACTTTCCCTCACCCTTTCACTCTTTCTCACTCACTTTTACTCTTGCTCTCTTTTCTGCCACTTTCTCTCTCACACACTCACACACAATTTCACTCTCTTACATGCATATACACTTACACACACACTCATTTTCCCACCAGCCCACATCCAAATCCACTCCCTTCTTCTCTCTTTCTTCTTTTCTTTCCTCCCCTTTTGTTACACACTCTCACTTTCTCTTCCTTTCCCTCTCTTACTCCCACTCTCACAATTACACACACAAGCACTTTCTCGCACCTTTTCTCTCTTTTTCTCTTTCAACCAATTTTTCCTCTCTCCCTTTCACTCTCACTTTTCACACACATACACTCATGCACACATATACCCACACAACCAGCCTCTCACTCTCTCCACCCATGCACCCGCACAATCAAATCCACCCGCCCTTGCAATTATACTTGCACGCACTTCTCCGCATGTATAACCCAAACACACACTCACACTCACTCTCCTTCACTCTTTCTCTTTTTCTCTCTCACTCACTTTATCTTACACTCTCACACACCCTTTTCACTCTTACTCATACACACACACATACACTCATATTCACACACCCTCACTTACTTTCTTTTATGTGCAAGCAAGCCCCTTTTATGAAACATAGCACACATATTACAGAGAGATAATTATCAATTTAGCATGCTCATTGTGGTACACTACCAATCTGGCTTCATATGGAAACACGAACAAAGAGCAAATAAAAGGGATATGCATAGTTTGCCTCTGAATCATAAATGCATCCAAAACATATAAGATGTTTCAAAACAAAACCTTTGAGCTTCAAATATCTCCATCATTTTTTGTACTTTTATTTTGCTTTCCCTTGGGTTATTACCAAGGTTTTGACCACGTTCTGATACATATGTTTCTTCACTTCAATTATAAGCATAGACCACCAGGACTCTACTGGAATTGCTTAATTTCCCTCTTGAAGTGAGTTTTCCCTCGTCCAGTAGGAGTGAGATCTTCAGCTTCTTCTCAAGCTTTGGTCTTCTTCATCCGTGATACATGAAAGCCCTCTGAGGTTTCCCAAATTAAAGAAGATAGCGCTAATGTTCTTCATGCGAACTTAGCACAGTTGAGTTATTCAAAAAATCCTCTTGATGCCTGAATGTGACTACTAAAGGCTGTTTGTTTCATTCTCTCTAGACATCACATGCGATAAGTTGGTTTAGTTCTCTCCATCCAAGTTGAGAGGTTTTATAATCTTCTTTTCTGCAAGATGTGGTCTTCTTGGTTGTTACATCTCTATCCATAAGTTATTGCATATATAAGTTCTATGTGTATACAAAGTTCCACCAAAAACCAAAGCATACTACATATCCTTCCATTATGTATTAGTAAATTCCTCAGCTAGTTGGTTCCCAACATGTAACATCAACAATTAAATAGGATATACCCATTGAAACCAAACCTGAAGCTTTTAGGATGAAATTTGTTTTCGAGAAACTTAAACCACAGCTAAATTCTACATCCATAATCATCTACAGCATGTGTACATGACATAACAATCGCAAGAAAAAATAGACCAGAACTGAGCCCACAAATGGTGAAAGATGTAGTTAAAATTCATCGCACCTTTATTGGAATGTTGTTGTAGTCTTACCCCATGACAAAGATCATCTCCCATCAATGTAGCCTCTGTATAATGTTGGTCGCTTTCTTGGATCTTCAACGCAACATAGCACTTTCTCTGAGTTCCCCATGCAAGTGAGGCGATGGAAAAGTGACTCTCTCCTAGCTTGCTCTGCACAACATTTCCCACTCCTGAAGCAATCTCCCCAGGATGCACCAAATAATCACCTTTCCCCCCTCTGGAACTTTGTATCCCTCTCTATCTCTCTTGTTCTTTCGTTGATGACATGCTTTTGTTTTGTTTTCTAAAGGTTTCTTGCTATCCTCTTCCACACATTAGTGGAAAAGAAGAGCTATTGTGTGCCCCCTCCTGCTCTTCTCCTCTCTAGCAGCCCGATTGATGCCCCAAAAACTTCCAAGTCTGATGTCAAGAGCTCAACATGGGCCATCTTTTGACCTCCAACAACTGATTTACCTTTCCCCCAACACTTGCCTAGAGATGATGCTACCCCTCTTCTCTGCCTTTCTCAAGAACTGCGTGCTTCCTTTGTCACCAACGAACAAAAACCTTCTTTGCTATCGTATGGGAGCCAAAAAACTCTCTGAACCCACTCCCCAAATCCCTTGTTGCTCTTCTACACTTGCGGCCATAAGCACAAGAAAGGCCAAAAAAGAAAAAAAACCTTCCTCAGCTTTACAACCTTCAAAAAATTAGCACGACCTCTCCCCCATTCACATCACAGCGAGGCACACCATTGATGTTAGCCACATGCCCATTTAGGTTGAGACTTGACTGTGCGTGACCATTGGTATCATCGAGGTAGAAACAATAGTCAATAGGCCAGATTATGGATCTAGACAGACACTCAGACATGTTTGATCAAAGGCCCCCCCAGTTGTGCACAATTTTTTTGTTCGAGGAACCAGGCTCGAGTCCACCTGCAATACAGAAGAGGTATACATGAGTCAACCGATTGGATTTGAAGATAAAAAGCATCCAAATTTTGTTTGTAGATTGAAGAAAGCTTTGTATGGGCTGAAGCAAGCACCACATGCTTGGAACCAAAGATTGGTTGAGTACCTCACAAGGTGTGGGTATAGTCCAAGTAGTGCAGATCCCTCTCTCTACATGAAGAAAGAAGAAGGCAAGCAGGTATACATTTGCATATATGTTGATGATCTCATCATAACAGAAAGTAATGTTGTAGGAATACAAGAGATAAAAAGAAAACTCGGTAAGGAGTTTAAAGTTTCAGACCTTGGTGAGCTGAAATACTTTTTAGGCATTGAGGTAGTCTATGGGAAAGATGGCATCTACTTGATGCAAAGAAAGTACCTGCTGGATGTTCTTTTCATATTTGGAATGAGTTGAATGCAAACCACTCACTCTACCTATGGACACAAATGTGAAGATATGCTTAAATGATGGAGATGAGTTACATGATGTAACGACATACATGATTATTATAGGTTCATTGATCTATGCTACGATCACAAGACCATATTTGTGTTATATCGTTGGAGTTCTTTCTCAATTTATGCAAGCTCCAACAAGTGAACATTTAAATTCAGCCAAACGAGTGCTAAGATATGTGTAGCACACAATCAAACGTGCCTCCCTCTCTGATCCTGGTTAAGATACATCTCGTTCCTTGTGAAGAAGAAAGTGCGGCATAGATATACAGTAAGATAACGACATATTCCAGCTCTCTACAAAGAAAAAGTATTCGAGTTATAGCTGTCTTCTTAGTGTTGCCATGGACACTGGATATTTGTAAGCTTCTTGTAACGCACCATCTCCATCTTGGCTTCTCCATTGACAGTGCTTGTAAGCAATTTTGATATGGTAGTTCTAAAAAACACTTTATTATGATGAAAAGAAAAACTCAACTATACAAATCATATCAACTAATGATTAAGCATTAGATAGTGATAAATATGAAATGAAAAAATGGAATAGTGCTTAGAAGCACTCTTATTGAAGAAAATATGGGAGGGATGGAGGGATTAAGAAAGAAAAACATGCTAATGATGAAGATAAAAAAAACTAGAACTCAAAAGGAAAAATAGTTTAACACATTCTCTGATACCATGTTGAAATAACAAAGCACTACTCCTAATATACTCACATGCACACATCTAACAAGCTATGGAGGAAGGAACAAAAGATAACAAAACATGATGAATGAATTAATGTAAAAGTTGAAATGACTTACATAAGATTCTCTATGACCATGGAGACTCCAAGAGGAGAGGAAGCACACTCTTGGCAATGGGCTAGAGTGAATGAGCTTGTGACATTAGGGAGAAAAATGAACCCTGCATGGGCCTTTTGGATTAAGGAGTGATTAGTGATGGACCAATGAGAGGAGGGTGGTGGACACAGTCTATAGCCTATAAATCACTAGGCTGAAGGGGGATGAGGGGACAGGATTCCCCTATGTTCAGGTTTTGCCTCTAGAGAGAGAAAGGAATCTCGTAACTTACCTGGGCCCAAAAATTCAAAATTTTCAAAAAGTTATAAAACTCATCATAACACCATTTAATGGTCCCCCAACCACTTTTTAGGATCAAAAGTGCTATTTTTGGGTACTAAATCAAAATCCGTGCATGAACTGAAGTGAAAAAAGTGACTTTTTCAAAAATAACTCAAAATGCAACTTTCTCCCTCCAAAACCTCCCATTTTCATACCCAGGTCCCAAAAAGTCATCTCTTTCCACTACTTTCTCTCCCTAGCACACCATTGCAGCTCCTGCATCTCCATTTCTTTCTCTATGCATCATCTTCTTTGAATTCCTACTGTCATTTCCATAGCCTGATCTCTAATGGAGAAACGTAAATCTCATAGACGTCCAAAAGATGAGGTTATCGCGATAAAATGTCACAATATCAAGGCTCCAGAAGGATTTTGGTTAGGACAGGAGTTCTGCAAAGGTGCATGGGTGTACATGCAACCCTCTGGTGTTGGTCCTCACCGTGTGAGAGATCGTGGAAACTTGGATCTTCATTGGAAAGGGAAGTTACTAGGCTTCAAAAAGCTCAAAAATGGTGAAACTGTTGCCATTGTACAACATGTGTTCACAATGTCAACCATGAAATTGGAAAACTCAAACAAAATGAGATATCCTATCAACTGTAAGTATTACTCATTGACTTTTGTCCAAATTTCAGAATATACCTAGCTAAGTTGTGTATTTTTTTGTTGTAGACATATTTCCTTCTACCTTGGTGGAAGAACAACCACTTCATAGTCTTACAGGTACTTTCCAAGCATTGCATGCAGATGTTGGGCCGATAGTCTTTCCACAAGCCCGTCCTGCTCAGCTATTATGTGAGAGAGTTTTCTTTTACACACATACATATGTTGTACCCTCTTCATCAAACGATTTTGGCAAGTTAGAGATGATTAAGGTAGATTCTCTCTTAAAGCTTGAGTGGCCGCAACCTGATGTATGGACATTAACATCTTTGAAGCATAAGATGGTGATGGACATACACAACTCTTTGAAATTTACAAGAGTTTCAAGATCTATAGGATTACATTGGTGTGTTCCTGTTCATTGTTTTGTACATTTATTTCAGATATTCACAATTCTAGAGACGTCAACAATGTTCATGTTAAAAGATATCACGTATGAGCAGGTAGAGTGTTTGCTAGGTGAAAAATGGGGACTTGTAGAAGGATGCACCAAAGGGGATAGATACATTTGTAAAATTGGTGCAAGAGGCATAGGATTTCGATACTTGAAACATCGTACTTCATTGTACATTAGATTCTATTATGATCGTTGGATGTGTAAACTTGGTGAATGGATACCATTACAAAGTTCTGAGGGTGTTTTAATTTCATTTGAAATTAAGATAAATCTACCCAACAATGAAATGGAAGTTATTTCAGTAAATCATCATTGGACTCTTGCCAACGTGAGAGAACATCTAGTAATCATGGGATTTGAGGATCTGGATCAATCAAAGTTCAGAATACAAGGGCATAAGGTAAGTAGCATATGGTATTTCTTCTTTTGTTTATACAAATTCTTACACTCAAATATGTTCATTTAAAGTTTTCTATTTGTCTGCAGATTGGTAAGAGGTTGGAGGATAAAATTAAAGTCCTCCTTGAATGGAGTGTGGATGGAACTCAACTTTCATTGTCATAGCTCAAGGACTATTTGAGTGCTACAGTGTACACACACCTATGTTCCATTTATAATCCTACATCTGCAACAATGTATTTAACATGCAAGACATGTAGCATGTAAAATTTTTTGATCTCAATATGATGTACAATTTGCCAAATCTTTGGTTTTTCCAATGGCAATTTATTATAATTTTAAAGTTCTGAGAATTTTTTTTTTCTATTGTGTTGTCGTGTATCTTATTCTGGTTAATGATTCTGTTCAATCTTTTTATGAGCAAAAGTTTTTTTTCTGAGAGTTTTGTGCATGATTGTTTTATTTGAAGGTATCAGTTTTAGTTTTAAAATGGGTCCCACTCACTTTAAAATTTTGAAACTACTATAAAAGCAACACTTATTCTCTCATTTCTCACTTTTGCAACCAAGAAGAGCTACAATCACTAGCAGAGTACGCACACAAGCTAGCATCACGCGCAATGGCTGCCGCATCCTCCAGTACCCTGCAACTCAAACGTCCACGTGAACTCTTCAATGAGTTCTTGGAATCAACTGAGTTCAAAGGTCAGAACCACTTGTATGACCTACTGTCTAGGGTCCCTGATCTAGACAAAACAATTCAACTGAACTCTGATGTGCTCAAGGAAATCATAGAGTTCCTTGAGTACTACATCTTGCGTTTTTCTATAGAAATACCGCCTTATGAGGGTAAATGGGTTCCATGTGACCTTCTACTCTACATACATAGAGGCGATGAAGCCTTCATGAAGCGCCTTAAGCGCTTCATGGCAATTGCGGAAACTGCTGGGCACTTACTAGATGACTCTGTGCCATTAGTAAAAAAACTTAACAAAAAGAAGAGGATGGGTACAAAGTACCTATCCTACACTGCAACAACATATTTTATTATTAATGAGGAGCCGGAACCTACACCTGTTGAGCTCCCCAACCTTGCCACTGGGGGTTTTGTTAAGGAGAAGAATGAGCCTCAACCAGAGGCCATAAATTTTTCCAAAGAAAGCATTACAATCCACCAAGAATTCCCTGGTGGTGTTGAGGATAAACTACATGTGCAATCAAGCATGGAGGAGGCCCCCCCTTCAAATCTCAACCCCTCTGAGCCCACATTACCAGAGGTGGAACTTGAATATCTCTCCTGCATCGTTGTGGATGGAGAGGAATTTATTTTACTCCATGACATTGAGAAGGCATTCGGTCTACGTCTAGATGAATGCTTGAGTATTTTCTCCACAATGTCAGATGTTCCACTTGACAACACATCTGACATACTTGAAAAGAAGTCCATCCCACTTGGGGATTCTGTGGCAGACACCATATCAATGGTGTGTGCTGATATTTTAAATGATGACAACAATTCTACTACAGAGGAGGAGTTCAGTGCAGCACAGGAGAGGATACTGAAGCAAAAAATTCCTACATCCCATGTAGCAGAGCAGAGTGGCATGGCCCACTCTAGCATTGATCTTGATGCCCCTGGAAGAGGGGAGGAAGAAGACAAGCTTCATGATGTAAGTGGTAATTGAATTAAATAAATCGATAATTTTAAGTTAACATTGTAAGAGCTTGAATTCTCATTTGTTCTTAACAGGAAGCAATTGAGCTCGACAAGTTCGCAACAAGGTCTGGTGGGGATCGAGCTTCTCGTGGGAGTGGTGCATCCTTGGCAAACTACATCGGAAAGTTGCCAAAGGATGATTTTGTTATCATACACAAAGACTACAGTCCCGATGGGCACTTCATCACTTGGTGCTTGAAGGCCCTTAGCAAGATTTTGTGTTTATGTACAATTACCCAAGGCACTAATTGTGTCATTTTGGTTAGGAAATCCTTAGTTGTAACTACTTTAGGACTTAATTTTAGAGGGAAAGTATTAGGGCAAATAGGTATTGCCATGAGTCTTGGAATGCAAGACCCCCATGTAATATCAAGATCTGTATTGACTTACCAGCTGCCTCAATCTCTCCAAAGGAGAAAGAAAGTTGTGGAGAAATTGAAGGCAGCTGAGAAATGATGTAATGTCTTGATAATACAAGCTTTTTTTTTCATCATTTGTCTAGTTCTGTTTATGAATGTGCTAAAAAATTGAACTTATCTTCTCTCCACAAATTGTATCTAATTGGGGGTCTTTGTATTTTTCTTTGGTCCTCTGTATGATTATATGCTTAAAAAAGGCCAAAAAAGCCCCAGCCACAGAAACGCGGGAAACAGCCCTGCAAAATTTTTGCAGGGCTGTTTCCCGCGTTTCTGTGGCTGGGGCTTTTTTGGCCTTTTTTAAGCTTTTTAGGTGCTACAATACATAGGAAACTATGTAATTTCAGATTTTCAATTGGTTTTGGTATTATCAGGACCAGAAGTTTTCAGTAGGGTATAAACTCAGCCTTTAGTAGCTAAAGATCTCAATTCCTATAGGGTATAACCTCTTAATACCTAGACCCTTGCATCTCTACCATATGTCTTATGCTTACCAAAGACCAAATATTGCAAAAAAAAACCCCAGCCACAGAAACGCGGGATTCAGCCCTGCAAAAATTTTGCAGGGCTGAATCCCGCGTTTCTGTGGCTGGGGTTTTTTTGGTATTAAAAAGACATGATGCACACCAGGATGTAGAAAAGGAACATATCTAGTCATAAAACAATAGGCAAGTGCATGCATGTTTAACTGAATCCATATATAACTGACTGAAAGAGAGAGAGAGAGAGTGAGAGAAAAAAGAGACAAAGAATATAAGTCAAAACAAAATTTTCTATTATCCATTGTATTACATCGCAAAGTAGCCTATCATAGGGTATAATATACACATCATGGGTTATTTCCTCTAATTCTTCTTGCTAGTTGAATGTCCTTCGGTTGTATGGTTACTCTCTTGGCATGGATAGCACAGAGGTTAGAGTCCTCAAGCATGGAGATGAGGTAGGCCTCAGCTGCCTCTTGAAGTGCTTCAAGTGCTATCCCTTGTATTCTTAGACCTGTTTGGTAGCTTTGTAGTTCCTCTTTCACTACCCTTGCAAAAGCTCTTCGTGGTATGAGTAGTTCAACGGACTTTTGGTAGTGTCGTATCTCTGCAAAAGCCCTGCAGTGCTTCCTTCGTCTTTGTGGAGCTCTTGGGTTGGGAGGTATGTTTGGCTGGCGTTGAGGTCGGCGTCGAGGTTGATAGTTTTTTTTTCTCCGATGTACACGATGTGAGGGCCCAGCTTCATCTTGCACATTTTGTTGTTGATGTGGTTGTTGACTTTGCTCTCTTTCCTCCTCTGTTGGTATTTGCCCTTGTCCTTGTGGAAGTGTCTTACCTCCATGTGTCACCCTATGGCTCGTTGGTATTTGCATATCATTCCATGGTGGTTGATTGTTGCTTTCCTCATATGGGGATGACTCTTCGTCGCTCTCTGGTACACTCCTTCTGATCAACTTCTGTTTGGGTCTTGATTTGATGGGTGTCCTTGTTGGTGGCTCATCATCTGAAATGGCCTCTGATCGTCCTGGAGTATAATAATCTTGTCTATTGGAAACTTCATTTTCTCGCACTGAATTGCTCCCAGGTGGTGTGCCATTGTGTGACACAGGCACAGATGTGCTCTGGGAACCACTTCGAGGCCTTTGGGGGGGTTGCAACCATGGTGGGCGTTGTGTCCCTAGATGAGGGCTAGGAAAGAAGACGCGATCTTTCCTTGCAGTTTGCTTGGTGCGTGCCATTCTCTTGAGTTGCAAAAAGTGTGAAATGAAGTGAGTTCTCTCTATTTATAGAGTTTTTTAAAAAACTGTTTGTTCACACTAGAGCGGACAAAACCTGTTTAAAACCATACAGAATATTATATATTAAATAATAACACATTGAAATCAAGATTACAATAATCATATGTATTACCACATAATGGGAAATAGCGAATTCACTTTACTTCCAAGCTGAGCCTTCTCGTTGTCTCCTTGCACGCCACTGAGCATGATGAAGAGGACCTAACGATGACTTCCATTTCTCACTGGCAATGTTGTGTTGCATCTTTCTTGCAAGTTTTGCCAATTTTGAATCCCTAAGTCGTTCCACAAAAAACTTTCTCGAGAATGTAGTGCGGTAAAACCAATTAAACATCTCCTCCATGTAGTTTGATTGCATTGGGCCACCACCATGTCGGGTGTTTTTGAAGTAGACACCCCTCGCTTTGTAGTGTGACTTTTCCATTCCTTGGGTACTGAAAATCTCTAATGACCCATATCGATGCATGAAAAAAGCTCCATGTGCAAACAAAATATGCTAAAAATTGTTAAGTACATTGGAAAAAGGTAAGTGCAATGAACACTTGTAGAAGAAGATTACACTTACAATGTAGTGTGTTATATTGCTCTCTCCCCAACATTGAATGAAACACTTGGTGAACTCCACTAATGTTTCTTGAAACATTTGACGTTGAATAGCACTAGACCTAGTCAGACCCATTAAGCCTACAACCTTATCAAAGCTCGACCAAACTTTCTTTCTCTTATTACAAAGATCAACTTGAGAGTCATTGTCTGTTGTGATCATGCATAGGTCTTTCCACAGCTCATAACGTTCATTATTTTGAGTGCTAGTACCTCTTCTAAAAAAATGTCTTGCTTTATTCCCTGTCATTGACACTTGTTGCAAGCTATCTTGAGATTCTCCAACTTTCTTAACAACTAGGGTTACATTTCCACCATGACAACCAATTGAATTAAGAAGTTCCTCCAATTTCTTTATAGCTTGAATAGATTTATCAACTGGCTTCATGGCAAATGCGTATTCTATATGGAGCTTCAATAGTCTATCAAAAATTCTCATGAAGGCATGCAAGGTGCAAAAGTGGACATTGACTAAAGGGAATGGAATAATGGGATTCCAATCCTTATCTGACATGTCACGATTAGGTGTACCTAACATGGGACACCTCATTAAAGGTGTATCCCATTCAGCAGATGGAGTTGCATCTGTGTCATCAACTAAATCATCTATGTTGTTTTGTTTTCTCTTTGTTCGTTTATAACCTCGTGTACAATATGGACAAGGATAGAGAGTAGATGCACCTTGTTTGCACCCTAACATGCATTTGATAGTCTTTAAGTCTCCACCTAAGTGCCACTCTACTTCAAAATCACCAAGGCTTTCTACATTGATTTTGGCACCATGAATTTGAGAAGTTATCACCTCTGTGATCCATGGGATCCTATTGAAAATCCATGTAAGAACATCGTTGGATTCTTTAGGTACTTCAATAGCACCTAACCACCATATATCTTTCTCTGATTGGACACTATATGTAAAGTGATGGGTAGATTCTTCACTATCATCAATAATAGCATGGGCCATAGCTTCGTTCATGAGTGTCACACTAAGTCTCTCCATACGGCGTCCCTTTATGATTTGACATTCGTCTAGCTTCAATACAAACTTGAGTTTGGAACCACAATCTACATCAAATAACAAACATTATATTATTAAAAATACTATGAATGTCATTATCAAAACAATGGATATACCTTGAAGTGTGGATTTGTAAAATTTAACCATTTCCTTTTGGAGCCTCTCCAAATTGACAAATATGTTGTTGTACTTTGTGTAGATGAATCCCTGTCTAGATGTGTTTTTCAACTCTTTCTTTGATGTAGATGAATGATAAATGGATGCAGGCATAACATCTTCTATATGCAGGTAATTGCCAAGAGTATTGGCTACATCCTCATTGGTTATCTTCTTCCTCACAGATACCTTGTAAGGGCATGGAAAAATGCTCTGGAAAATACCTTTGTTTTGTAGAGCCTCCTTCAAAAGATTGTACAATGCAGTGTACGCTCTAGTACTAACACCTGCTTCATCACATACCATCTGTACCTCACTAGGACTAATAATATCTTCTAAGTTGCCTGCAAAATCTTTAATCACTTGGGTTTTGATGTGATTTCCTATTGGTGACTCCAAGATCATAAGCACATGTTTGTTGCTAAGACAAGAATTCAGAAACTTCAATTGATCCTCCATTGTTGAGGAAGCACTCGCATCTTCAACAAATGACCTGCACAATAAGAATCTCAATCTAAAAGTCTTTTAACATAAGTAAACAAAGGAAATACATACCTAAGTGCGTAAACACGTCGCTTCCGTGCTCCACCACCAGTTGAAAGAGCTTGAAAGGATGATAATGGTCGTTTCCTAAATCTCATCCCAAGTGGAGTCTCTTTTAGTTGTGTAAGATTGGCTTTCAACTTTGTAATTGTGCTCTCCTTTTCTTCCACATCTTGTTTGAGACTATTATTGTGCTCATCCAAAGATTTGATAGCACTTTCTAAAGTGTGTATAGCACTCTCTAAACTGTGTATCTTGAAATGGTTGTGATGACATTGTTGCATCCAATAATTTGCTATAGATGTAGAATGGTTAGACAATCGCTTGCAATAGCCTAGGAGTCCATCTTCACCGGAACCAAGGAATTGTAGAAATGTGGAGATAGTATGGAATCTAGGATGAACATTAGCCATTGGATCCAAGGGATACAAAGCACCATGGACCCAAAGATCAATATTCTTCTCTCCAGCTGCACGTCGTGCATTTTGAGAATCTATGTCATTGCTACCTCTAGTTGTTGGTGCAAATTCTGTAGGAACACGAACATGTACACTCTTTGAGTGAGGAGCACAAGCTGGTGCTGGTGTCATGTTCGTAATACATGTGAGCACCATGATGTTCCAAAACTCCAGCACCGAATGGGAAGAAGCACACAGATGGCTGGAATGGCTAGTACAGTAGCTATGTGCAAGAAAAAAAGTGTGTTTTGGTATGTGGATAGGTCAAAATGACTTTTTTCAGTATGTTAGAGGGAAAATGAGTTTTTTTTCAAAAATTCATGTTTTGGGGCAACCAAAGTTACGAGTTTGATGATGTGGCACTTAACTTTTGGAGGGATTTTGAAAAGTATGTTTTTTAAGTATTTTTTATAAAAATAAGTCTAAAAAAATTAAGTGCTGACATATACATAAAAGTATGGGCCATTTTGAATAAAGAATAGCTGAAAAAGAGACTTTTTCAGAAAACTCATTTTTTTATTCATAAAGATGGACGGATTTGATGAGGTGGAAAGTGGTTTTTCTCTCTCTCTATGTGCAGAAGAGAGAGAAGGTCCTAGCTCAGCCTAAAAAAAAGCCTACTTCAGCCTACCAAAAAGTGCTCTATTAAATGCACTTGTCCCCTTAACAAAGTACAAGATTAAGCTTAATCCCTAAAAATTAGGAATCCTTACAAGGCCCATGCAGGGTTCACTTTTTTTCCTAATGGAGGAGTGAAGGGAGGCCTTGCTTATATAGAGTTAGGGAGAATTCCCTTGCATGTGGGATAAATGGACTTGCATGAGAATGAATATAGACTTGGACAAAAGGGTGGAGCATGGAACTCTCAACATGATGGAATTATAGGGGCACCTGACATGTCTAGCATGGCTTCAAAGTTTTCAAGATTCTAGATGTGTAGCCATTGATTCTCTTCCTTGGTTGCAGCTAAATCTCTTCTCAATAGGCCCATATTTCTAGTAAATCTAGCATTATGATCCATCTAGACTTTGAGTTATTCTTATATCTCCTTTGTTGCCTACTTATTTTGTGCTTCTAATTGTAGTTCTAATGCATTATGAGCTTTTTATTATCAAAGAAATAAGCTTTTTCTATAATCAATTTGATTGCTCTTGAAGGAGATTGTATCTTTGACCTAGGTTCCTATAATTGTCCCTAATTTGATTCATGCAATTGAGCATTTGATTCACACAATTAAGCATTTGACTCAATGCTATCACTTACAGATGAAGTTCTACAAAGGTTTTGTGCACATGGATGTGGTTTGAATAAAATTTGATGCAAGGGGGGCAAGGGGACAGGATGGGGAGAGTGGATGCAAAAGTGAAGACATTAGTGAGTTCTAGTGATGTTGTTGGTGGAGGGATTGGGTATGGTGGTATTGTGGGCACACGTGGTGTACTTGCTAGAGGTTAGAACCATGGGTTCAGACATGGATGCGTATGTCATGGTAATAGTGAATATTGGTATTAGTGCATGTCGTGATGTGTTTGTATCACTTGAAAAACTAGGAGTCACGTTGTGTATAGTTTGTGCTTCCATGTCTTGGGTAGAAGTCTAATATTGAAAATGGATGAAAAGATGTTAGGCCAAGGATTTATAGTGTTGGAAAGTGTTGGTGCAATTACCAAGCCTAAGAGCTTTGCTTTAGCTCATGGACTACTCTTGTGATACATCTCACATATATATGTTTATGTGAACAAATGTTTGTAAATCCTCCAAAAGTAAAAGCTATGTACTTATCTTGGTTAATTGTAAAAGTCCAAAAGAAGATGGGATCTCGTGATAAGAGGAAGTATAATCCATGACTTTGCTAGTTGGGAATCTAATTTAAATCATCCCTAAATTCTAGGATCACTTTTAGGTGGATGACACACCTGAGTGAGCCTTCATGAGAGTTTTAAGCTGAGGTTTTGAGCATACCTTGTACTCACCTCAAGCTAGATTAGTCCTCCATATCTCCCTTCTATCATATGTGCTATCAATATACATTGTGTTTCATACATCTTGATTACTTACTCTCTGTGTCCTGCTACAATACTTTGAGGAACACTTTGAACTTTGCTGATCTATTTCTATGTGTGAGAATATGATTTTTCAAAAATTTCATTAAATTTGTTAAATGGACATTTTTTATCTACATGTAAAGTTTCATTTTATTTGGATCAATGTATCTTGAGTTATGAATATTGGAAGGTGACTGTGTCTACACTTCATCTTGTTGCTGAAAAGTTAGAGTGACACCCTAGACTTGATAAACTCATTATTCTCTGTATTGTTCAGATAAATTCATCCAATAACTTAATTTAGTTAGCTATACACTTCAATAAGATGTGTGCAAAAGCTCAGTGGTGAATTCATACCAGATTGTGAGCTCGAAGCATTTTTCTGTGACTTTCACTTGTCAAAATAGAAAGTTTCTTCAACTCCTGTGAAGTGGAATTCATGTGTTTTTGATGCAATCATTTGGTAATGATGTTTCAAAGGACTTGGTAACACTTGATGCATTTCTGGGAAGCTAAGGAGATACATTAGTCATCTCTAAAGTTATATTGGTTAGTGTAGAGCAAGTTTTTGCAAACACCCATTCATCTCTACATATATCCCATTACCTCTTCATAGTGGTTTCATAACAACTAAGCATCATGGGTAATGGATTTCCCTCATCCATTGAAAAACTAGATTGAGGTAGTTACTCAGTGTGGTCACTTAGAATGGAATCCTATCTACAAGGAAGGAATCTCTATGGTTACATATCTGGAGATGAGATGATGCCAATACTCAGAAGCAAGAGCCAACCAACACAAGAGGAGTAGGAGAGGTTAAATGCATGGTGCTCAAAGGATGCTCTGGCAAGGTCATACATTCTCAAATGTATCTCTGATTTTTTACTTCCTCACATTAGGAATTTCAAGACATCACAAGAGACATGGAATGATCTTGAAGCATTCTTCTGATCAAGCACCAAGGCAAGGAAGAATTAGTTATGGATGGAACTTACAACACTCAAGAAGATGCCCAAGCAAAGTGTGATTGATTTTGTCAAAAAGATGAAGGAAATTGCATATCCACTTGTAAGCATTGGAGACATCATTGATGAAGAACAAATAGTAAGGAAATTCATCAATGGTATCAAGGCTGATGAAAAATGGGAAGCCTTGACAACAACTATGAATCTATACATGGACATGCAGGTTCTTGACTTCAAAACACACTAATGTGGACAATTGTTCACACATGAGGCAAAGCTTATGAAGAATGGAGAAAACCAAAAAGGTAATCAATCTTTTGCTCTCTCTATACAAATAAGAATAAAAGCAAGGGCAAGAAGTCCGATGATGAAGGAAGTACTTCTCAAGCCAACATTGTAGGCAAAAGTAGAGGCTCAAGACGAAGAAGCAAAGGGGGTAGAAAAGGTAAGGGAAGAGATCAAAGCTCATCACCATGTGCCATATCAGGTTTAACAAATCAAATTACAGAGAATTGTTTCAGGAATCCAAGGAACCAAAGAGCTAGAGGATACAATAGAGGAGGCTATGGAAACTCAAGAGGAAGATTCAATGATTCTTATGGATACAATAACAACTCATACAACAATAACTACTTGGATACAAAGGAACGAGAGAATACAACAATAATACGGATGATCAATCTCAAGAAGATTCACTTCTTCTCATGAACATCACAATGAAGGAAGGTAAAGCATATGAGAATGTGTTTTATATAGAATTAGGATGCTCAAATCATGTGGTAGGAAATGTAGCTCTACTCTTAGATTTAGAGGACCCAAGGAATAGGCATGATGTCCAAACAAGAGATGACACAAGGCATCCAATTTTGAAGGTAGGTAATGTGAAGACTCTAGATGGTAATATGAACTTACTAAGCAGAGTTCTCTATGTGCCTTTTATTACCAAGAATCTCATCAATGTAGGTCAAATTGTTGAGAAGGTACACTACAACATATCAGGGGCATACCGAGGCTTCTACCAAGGAAAATGAATGGGTGCGATTTTGCCCCGACATCACTGTAAGGGTCGGCATAGGCATCGAAACCAAGATGCCGGTACAAGCATTGGTATAGATGCAGGTATAGGTGTCGATATGAGCATTGGTATGTGTGTCAGTATAAGCATTGGAAATATGGGTGCCATACCGACGCCCATATTGATGCCTCTACCATCGACTCTTGGGTGTACCATCGTGCATACAGATGACCATCCTAGGAGTATCGTCGCACATACCAACGATTCAACATGACAGAGTGTCCAAACTATATGGATCAAACCTATTGTATATGCAAACGCATAGCCTTTCTGGCCGCATCCATCACCGGGGCTCCATCAAGGATACTATACACCTTGGATTCATCATGGTCATGAGCACCCCAAGGTGTACATGGTGTTGCACATGGTGTACCACGTGGCATACCTACATTTGAGGTACTCACTCTCAGAGTAGAAATGGGCGACATAACGTGCGTCACAGTGCCTCCACAATAGCCGCCTCCTCCAGAGCTACCTATAGATCCACTCCTACAGCCTCTTGCTCTAGAGCATGATCTCGACTTAGGAGATGGGCCAACACCTCTATCACACTAATGTGTCAAACACACACATCTAATACTAGAGCCACTAGGGGATGAAGAGAAGATGGTCGTGGTGGAGCCATGAAGCTAGGAGACATACCTATGGCAAGAGTAGCACCACCCACAAGAGTGAGGCCAACAGGAGTGAAGCCGGTAGGAGTGAGGCCGATAGGAGTGAGGCCGACAGGAGTGAGGTCGAGGGGAGTGCTACCATGAGCGATCTAGTATTGTGATGCAGCGGCCATATACGTGGGAGGAACCTGAGATATAAACTCCAAGAACTGCTCCTCTGTCATGGAATGTGAGTGACTGGAGGACTCTCTCCCATCATGCTCTATAACAAAAGAACTCAAATAATTAGCATATTATAATAAAGGTAATATAGAGGAGTAGTAGCGTACAAAAGAACATAGCAAAAAGAACACACAAATTAGTACATACAAGTGTTTGATTCAAAAGTCCTCTATTCTAGCATCCTCTTAGAGATCTGATGCATAGAGAATATCTATCTCTATATTCACGACTTCTAAATCTCTTGGTATGCTATCTTCTTCTTGATCATCATCTGTTGCTTCATTGTGTATCTCATCTTCTTCAATGACCTCTTCATCTCGGATAATGATCTTTTCCTCCTTGACTATCGAATGAATATTAGAGTGCACTATAGATGGAGTTTCTTCTACATCTATGTTCTCACAAATTTGTCTACTACATGGGGAGACTTGTAAAACAAATAGCCACTCTAGTTCTTTCGAATCTGGTATAAAACCAACTTGTTCATAGTGTTCAGGGAGTACAAATGTATCTCTTTCATCCGTCCATAATTTTGGTGAGTCGATTTGAAGCAAACCACTCTTATCCTGCCTCACTGTTGTGTTTCTTCCAGAGGTGACTACTTTGACCCATTTCACATTAAAAACAAAGTAATAAAAATTCCTAAAGGATAGCTTCAAGATATCTTGAATCACTCCACAATAATCTAGCTGGTCTTCTTGAGCCATTATCATCTCTTGCACTAGCTCTACTTTTTTGGAAAAAGTTCACCGTCACCCCACTATCAAAAAAAGACCTATTTTTGTCGATTCATGCAATCCAAAAGTGTCGTCCATGAGACCATAGTGCATCGTATTTAGAATACTCCCAATCACATCCCTTTGTGAGTTCTTTTTCTTCTTCAGAGATATCTTCACCCGCTACCTTTGGTTGTGAAACTGTTGTATCTAGCCAGCTGCTCATTGGAAATGGTGGAAGAGGTCAAAGACTTTTTGGAAGGGGCCAAAATCGAGTGGAACGATTCTTTGGAAACTGAGCTTTTTCCTTTGGGTTTGTCTCCTTGGAAAGCTCATACCTTTCTAACCACTTCTACATAGGCTCAGAGTTAACGATGCAAAACTTCATTGCCTTCTCTCTGAAAGTTGCATCCATTTTTCTTTGCATCCCTTTACCTTGAGGTTCATCACCTACGAGACGAACATCTTCATCATCGCTCCATAAGCGATGCATTTCTTGGTCTAACATACGTAGCAACTCAATTATGAATACAAGAGACTCTTGTATGAGCCATCCCTCTACCATGCTGCCCTCTGGACGTGCTCTCTATCGAACAAACCCTTTTAATGTCTTCATAAAGCACTCTAAGAAGAACATCCATCCACTATGGATAGTTCCTGCTATTGCAATTTCATCTACCACATGAACTAGTAAATGAAGCTGAATTGTGAGAATACTTGTGGGAAAGTATTTGTATACCATACAAATAGCCTCTATAGCATTGAGTTTCACACTCTCTACGCTATCTCTATTTATCTCTTTAGAAGAGATCCACTGTACCAAGGAACTAATTTTATAAATGGTTGTTCGCACGTCCTCCAAAAGACAATCTTTTAAAGCTACAGAGAGCACAAACTATAAAAACTTGTGCCAATAATGAGACTTGATCCCTCCAAGATCATCGTTTCATGTGAAGCTAGTCTTTAGACACCTCGTGCATCCAGTAGATGTCCAAAACTCTGATATTATCTTCTTCACTTATTGCTCTTCCACCCTGCAAAGCACCCAAGGAGCTCTTGGTAACAATAAAAAACCATCATCTTAAAGACCTAAAACTAAAATATATATAAATTTAATTATATATTCTAATTTTTTATTTCCTTTTTCTTATTTGATTTATATATTTAGTTATATATATTTAATTGGAACACTAGCTATTTTCATATTTATTTATCTATACTAAAATCCTAGTTTTTTATGTAGATTTAATTATATATTCTAATTTTTTTATTTTCTATTTCTTATATATATTTAATTTAATTAAAAAACATAAATCCCTATTTTTATATATTTGATTGTATATATTTAATTATATATATTTAATTATATATACATACATACATACATACATATATATATATATATATATATATTTATTTATTTATTTATACTAAAGACCTAAAAAATCTAAAACCCTTATCCTAAAGACCTAGACCTAAAACATGTATATGTGTGTATGCATGTGTATGTGTACATATATTATGTGTGTATATGTGTGTATGCATGTGTAAATAGACTAGAAACCCCAATCCTATTTTTATATATTTAATTTGATAAAGAAACCTAAAGTCCTAATTTTATATATTTAATGATATATATTTAATTGAAACACTAGCTATTCTCATATTTATTTATCTATACTAAAATCCTAATTTTTATATAGATTTAATGTGTATATATATTATGTGTGTATATGTGTATATGTGTGTATGCATGTGTAAACAACTTAAAACCCTAATCTTATTTTTATATATTTAATATGATAAAAACCCTAAATTCCTATATATATATATATATATATATATATATATATATATATATATATATATATATATATATATATATATATATATATATATATATATATATATATATATATATGTGTGTGTGTGTGTGTGTGTGTGTGTGTGTGTATGTGTGTGTCTATGTGTGTGTGTATGTACGTATATTATGTGTGTATATGTGTGTATTTATCTATACTAAAGACCTATTTTTATATATATTATTTATATATATACTAAAGACCTATTTCTTATATAATTAATTATGTATATATGTGAGTGTGTGTGTATATATGTATGTGAGTGTGTATGTATATGCACGTGTGTTTGTAATATGTTAAAATCCTAAAGTCCTATTTTTTCTATATATTAAAAATCCTAAAGACCTATTTTCAATATATCATAAAGACCTAAAAACTCTAAAACCCTAATCCTATGTGTGTATGTATATGCATGTGTGTTTGTTATATGTTAAAATCCTAAAATCCTATTTTTTATATATATTAAAAATCCTAAAGACCTATTTTCCATATATCATAAAAAGCCTAAAAATGCTAAAACCCTAATGCTATATATATATATATATATATATATATATATATATATATATATATATATATATATATATATATATATATATATATATATATATATATATATATATATATATATATATATATATATATATATATATATATATATATATATATATATATGTGTGTGTGTGTGTGTGTGTGTGTGTGTGTTATGCATGTACATAATATATATATGTATTATATATGTGTATATTTGTATATGTGTGTATGCATGGGTAAACAACTTAAAAACCCTAATCCTATTTTCTTATATATATTTGATTATATATTGTATTTTCTCCTAATTTTTATAAATATATGTTTATATATGTTAATATTAATCCAAAACTCTATTTTTATATAATTAATTATATATATATATAATTTGATAAAAACCCTAAAACCTTATTTTTATATATTTACTTATATATATTTAGTTTGATAAAAAACCTTAAAATCCTATTTTTATATATGTAATTCTTTTACTTAAAACACTAGCTCTTTTCATATTTATTTATCTATACAATTATCCTATTTTTCATATATATTTATTTATATATTCTAATTCTTTTCTTTTTTTCCTTATATAAATTTAATTGAATTATATGTATGTAAAAACCCTAAAACCTTAATCCTAAAGACCTAGACCTAAAACATGTATATGTGTATATACATGTATATATGTATATGTATTATATGTGTATATGTGTATATATGTTATGCATGTGTAAAAACCCTAAAACCCTAATCGTAAAGACCTAGACCTAAAAAATATATGTGTGTATGCATGTGTATATATATGTGTATGTGCGTATGTGTATATTGTTGATATATTTGGGTAGTGATGTGTGTGAACACACTAGGGCCACCGGGGCACTTTTTTCCCTCTTTAGGAGGTTTTTTCCCCTAGCTTGTATGTACACCTATTGCCCTAATGGGCTACTTATCTTTGTACATTCTCTAGTAATACATTCAGTATTGTGTGTTGTGCACCAAGCTTCTTCTTCTTCCTTGTGTTGTTCGTGTGCTTCCGTAGACGTCTAACTCCAACAATTGGTATCAGAGCAGGTCGTCGCTTCATCTAGGGTGCCGTCGACACTCCTCCGTTTGCAGTCTCAGAATCCCACGAATTTTGGTGAGCATACTCAGGGTGTTTTCGAGATCAAAACATCTTCGTTCTTTGCTGCCAAAATCGCGATCTGAGCTCGTTTCGGCCTCCGAACGCACTATCACAGCGCTTGTGCAGGCTATTTTATCTTTTTGTGCCAAAGGTATATACCAGTTTCTATTCGCAAGTATAAGCATCTCAAAGCCTGCTATAGGTCTAGCAGAATTCCTCTGGGCAGTTCTGTTCAACTTTTTGAGATACAGTAAATTTTTTGCATCAAGGTATTTTAGTCACCGGCCATGGCTGAAAGCAGTGATGTATTTTGTATGTTGGCTGTTGAGGATAAGTTGGATGGTACCAACTACCCATTATGGGCTTATATGATGTGACATGTGTTGGTTGCAAAAGGACTGTGGAACATTGTGCAGGGTGTCGAAAAACGTCCTATCACACCTGCAATTGTTACAATTGCAGGTACTGAAGCTGATGCAGAAGGTATTGAAGATGATGATATCTGCATATTCCTATTCGTGCTTCGGTTTCTGCTGCACCTACTGCAGAGCAGATTCACTGGCATGGCAGAGATGCCCAGGCACATGCATTGATAGCTTTGTCTATCAAACATGCCATTATTCCTCACATTCGCTCTTGTAGAACAACTAAGGATGCTTGGGATACACTTACCACATTGTACCAAGCTAGGAATGAGGCTCGTGTTGCTTACCTCCGAAAACAGTTGGAGAGTGAGCACATGAATGAAGGTGATTCTATGGACAGTTTCCTAACGAAGATCAAAGACTTGAAGGAACAATTGATTTCTGCTGATGAGGTTATACCGGATAGCTCACTTGTGCAGACCGTTCTGAATGGTCTTCCTGATTCATATCAGAGTTTTGCTTCTACTCTTCGGTTGATGATGAAAGGCAATTCGAATGCCTTGTCATTTGAGGAGTTACTCTCTGTTCTGTTGCAGGAAGATCAGTCCAGGCATAACAGGTTCACTATGCAAGTTGCAGATCAAGCTTTCCTGGCTAGTCAGAAGGGCAAAGGAAAATGGAGCTCTTCAACTAGTAAGCAAAAATATGCTAATTTTTCATATTCGAAGAAGGAAGATAAAGATGAGAAGAAATCAAAAAAGCAGAAATTGTTTTGTAAGTACTCTAAAGGGAATGATCATATCATAAAGAACTGTCCAAAACTGGCTGCTAAAGAGGCAAAGAAGAAAGAGGCTGGAATGATTGTTGCAGAGGCCTCTACACCAAAAACAGAATCTGCTAATCTTGTGCAGGAAGAAGAATGGGCGTTTACTACTGTCTGCAGTTTTGACCCATCTTCTCATGAGTAGTGCATGTCTACAGTAGACTCAGATGTTTGGTATTTTGATAGTGGGGCGACCAAACATATTACCTCGCAGCATAGTTTCTTCTCTTCACACGAGTCTTCCCCTACACGGAATACTGTTACATGCGCCAACAACTCCTCTTATCTTGTTATGGGAGTTGGTAAGATCATTTTGACTAATGTTGATGGTAGTTCTTTCACTTTGTCAGATGCTTTATTTGTGCCAGGGATCAAGAAGAACCTGTTATCAGTTTCTACATTAGCCAAGATTGGCTTGGTTGTGAAATTTGTTGATGACAGGTGTACAATTCATGATCTGCCAAATGGCGATGTGATTATTGCTTCTGGCATTTTATGTCGTGGGTTGTATAAGCTCATAGACTATGAAAGATCTGTAAATGATTTGGCATGTGCAGTAAATGATTTGGCATGTGCAGTAAATGATTCTCAGGCTATGTCAGATGCAAAGCTTTGGCATGCACGCTTTGGTCATCTGAATTTTGCTAGTTTGCTACGCTTGCAGAAATTTGAAATGGTGTCCTCTTTGCCCAAACTTGAGGCACCTGGAAAACATGTTTGTGAAGGCTGTATTTCGGGCAAAATGTAGCGTTCGTCCTTTCCAAAAGATGGTTCAGTTTGGGCTACTCAGAAATTGCAGCTTGTACATAGTGATGTCTGTGGTCCTATGCAGACACCTTCTTTTGGGAATTATCTTTACTTCGTGACTTTCATCGATGATTTTTCCAAGCATGCATGGGTATATCCATTGAAGGCAAATTCCGAAGTGTTCATGTGCTTCAAATAGTTTTTGGTTATGGCTGAAAATCTATCAGCATGTAAAATGGGCACCCTCCGTTATGATCGAGGGGGGGAATATATGTCTTCTAATTTTAATGCATTTCTAGCTGAACGTGGGATAAAACACCAGTGTACAGTGCCGTATACACCTCAACAGAATGGAGTTGTTGAACGAAAGAAAAGGTCACTCATGGAGATGGCAAGGTGTATGGTCAAGAGTCACGCTTTACCACATAGTTTCTGGCTTGATGCTGTCATGTGTGCAACATATGTACTGAACAAGTGTCCCACTAAAGTGTTGCACTCTATCACTCCATATGAGGCTTGGCATGACCGCAAGCCATCTGTTGCTCATCTGCATGTTTTTGGTTGTTTGGCATATGCATTAGTGCCTGAACAACATCGCAGAAAATTGGATGATAAAGCAGTAAAATGTATTTTTGTTGGGTATAGTTCTGAAAGTAAAGGCTATCATCTGTATCATCCATAGACTAAACGCATTCTGGTTAGTCGTGATGTTGTTTTTGTGGAAGATGCTATTCAGCCATTGCTTTCATGTGCTAAGGAGACATCTGTTAGCTCCAAAGACATGTATGATACTTTGCTGCCTCTTTTTACAGGTGGACAGTCTAGTGCTGGTCCTAATGAGGAAACTTCTCAGCCTTTGTAGGTTTCATGTGATGATGCAAATAATTCCATTTCTGATGCAGATGTACTTGATGCACTTATTGATGAGAGAGCTGATATTGAGCAGGCCAGAACTATGCCAAAATGGCGGGTGCAGACCTTGCGTGACAGCAAATTAGATGCACCTCTATCATATCGTACTCGTTCAGGCTCTCATAGTGCCTCTTTTGCATCAGATTGCTATGCTATGGCTGCATCTAGTCTCTGTGATGAGAATGAGTCTGTTTTGTTTGATGAAGCACAAAATTCAGAAAATTGGATGGCTACTATGCAATCTGAATATGATGTTATAATGAAGAATGGTACTTGGTCTTTATGTGTTTTTCCTCCTTGCAAGAAGGCCATTGGCACTAAGTGGGTATACAAGCTGAAGCGTAAATGGGATGGTACAGTTGACACGTATAAGGCTAGGCTTGTTGCAAAGGGTTATGCACAGGAAAGAGGCATTGATTTTGATGAGACCTTTGCACCTTCATGCCGTATGACTACTGTTCGGAGCATCTGTGCACTTGCAGCTCATCATGGTTGGAATGTACATCACTTGGACATTAAAACAACATTTCTGAATGGTGACTTGCATGAAGAAGTGTATGTTTTTCAGCTCCGTGGCTTTGTGTAGAAAGGGCATGAAAACTAGGTGTGCATGTTAAAGAAGGCATTATATGGTTTAAAGCAAGCACCACGTGCTTGCTATGAGAAGATACATGCCTATCTGGTTGCACATGGTTTTGAAAATAGTCCAACTGAAAGCACCTTATATGTTAAGCATGCTACTGATGTGCTTCTGATCATTGTTGTCTATGTTGACGACATGCTGCTCACTGGTCCTATTGAGAAGCATATTGCTGATTTTAAGGCTGATTTGCATGCCTCCTTTGAGATGTCTGATTCGGGGCATTTGCATCACTATTTGGGCATTGAGTTTATGCAAGTTGATGGTGGAATGGCTTTGTGTCAAACGAAATATATTGACACATTATTGCAGAGTTTTGGCCTTGAAGACTGTAAGCCTATTGCCACTCCTATGGAGACAGGTTTACGATTGAGTCTTCATGATGCTGGAGATGCATTTGATGTTGTTCTCTATCAGGAGGGTGTTGGATGCTTGATTTACTTATGCATTACTTGGCCAGATATTCAGTTTGCTATCTCACAGAAGAGCAGGTTTATGCATTGCCCAAGAGTCAAGCATTGGCAGGCACTTAAGCGTATCTTTTGCTATTTGAGTGGTACTCAGCTACTTGGGTTGTTTTATCCCAAGGGGGGATCACTACCACCGTATTTGCATGCTTTTTCTGACTCTGATTGGGTTGGTTGAATTTATAGTTTTGATGCTTCTGAGAGGTTCTTCTTCCTTTTGGGTAAGTACTCCTATGTCTTCTAGATAGTGCTCCTTTGAATTATAGCAACTATCCATCACAATGGACTCTAGATCATCATCGTCCTCTTCCTCTTCTATGACATCACTAGGTTCACATTCTTCTAGCAAGAGATGATACATGAACACTAAAATATCATAACCCTGCTCATCACAATGAGGTGTCCACTGTTCTTCATTGACAACAATGTCCATGGTGGCTAAGATTTCTGCCCAACCATGAAGCTCAAATTCTTCATCTCAAAAAATCATCGGTGTGTAGGCTGGGTCTTTAACTTGTCCGGTTTCTTGAGAAGTCCCTTCTTCTCTCCCTTTTAGGCGTCTTTATTCTTCCTCTACAACCTTGCACATCCACAAATGAGTATCTTCATGCATCTAGGATGGATCAGATGAACTTTCAAAATGCACAGAGATTGAATCCTTTTGAGCCTTGTGGATAGGGTTCCACTGTAGGGGAGGTACATTTCTGAAGGTGTAATCCTTTAGATTGACCTTGGTTGTGACCCCTAAGTGTTGTAGGTACAAGGAGTTGGTTCCCCATTCTTGTACTATCTGCAGTTATCTTAGGAAGGGTCTTCCTAGGATCATCTCATAGACATTATTTTTACCAAAGTCACATATAGCAAAGGTGTGTTCAAACTCTACCCCACAAGTGGTTAGAGTTATCCCTTCTAGAAATCCTAGAGGTGTTTCAACACGGTCTTCAGCCATTTGAAGCTTCATTCTAGTTGTTCTTAATGCAAGTTTGCCCCATTGCTTCCACAAGGATGTGGTTGTAGTCGCAATACCAACACCTGAATCTAAGAGTGCTTTGGTTGTGTAACCTGGGTAGGTGATTAGAAGATAAGTATTACCTTCTTCACCTTCACTCATGTCCCCTATTTTGTCTAGAGGTATCTATGGTACTTTCTGCTTAAATCTTGCTTTTGGCATATTGAAATCAAGTTATGGAACTTGATCCACCACATGTTTCCATAGCTTGGGTTTTACTTTGAGCAGCTCTTCTAAGGTGAGATGACATTGAACCTTAGTGTTCTTCATGACATCAGTGTTTCGTGGAACCACTGAGCCTTCATTTCTTACCAATATTGTGGGAGCTCTGATCTGGAGAGATTCAGATTCCCATGGGTCTATGAATTGTGGAAACTCTTGTAAAGAATTAGATTCAAACTCTAATATTTCATCTTCTTGTTGTTCTACTTGGTCTTCGTAAATAGATGGGATGTCTTGGGGAAATTGATCATGAAGATCATCAATCTCTAGAATAGGAAGGGGATTATCCTTCTCCTTGGCCCATTTCTCTTCTTGTATTTCTTGCAAGAACTCTTGAGAGTACTCTTGAATTGAAAGAGGTGCTCCAGCATCCGTGGAATTAGGAACATAAGCACTCATTGGTGGTGAGCTTTCTCTTTCAACCGTAGGTTGAGCCTGTAGAGGTAAAGAAACATGTGGTTTGTTTACCAACTGCTCTAATCTTTCTACTAAGCCCTGGAAATACAAACTGGGTTTGATAGAATTTGTCTGATTGAACAATTGATTGGTCTCAAGCATAGCCTGAGCTAGTTCTACCATTTTTCATGCACATTTTTGTCTGTTCAATCTCTAAGTCTGCTCTAGGATAGCTTTTGTCAAGGTTTGCAACTGTTGGCCCTTCTTGTAGTTGAGACTAGTAGGCCTTGAACATCATGTCCAAACCTTCTAGGGTTGGATCTGCAAGAACAGACCTTGGTTGCGGTCTATTTATTGTGACTGGTGGGGTGGGATGAGGTGGTGTGATGGAGTTTTGGCATGCGATAGGTTTTGAGATGCTATGTCTTCTATTTTTGTTTTTGCGTCTTTTAGGCTTTCTTCTAGTTCAGACAACTTTTTGTTCCACTTACGATTGGCCTCCTCCCTGGTATCCTCCCGTGTTCTTGTTTTCCTTTTACTAGGCTCTCCTGATTCACCTGGATCTGTTTGTATAACTTGCTTATCTTGTTTTAAGGTTTGTGCCCTAGTGACTGCCTGTATAGGAGCCACATTACTACTACTTGACTTGAATCCACCACTAGCTTACCACATTGATAGGTGTAACCTTGGGCACACTAGAGGGGTTCTTGGGACATTCTCTCGGGAGATGTTCTTTGCTGCACTCGGGACAAAAGCCATGTATGGTGATGTTCTATCCTTGTCCTGGAGTCGGTCAGTGGGGACATTCACAAATGAAATGGTCACCCTGACATCTAAAACATGGTCCTCTAGGGGCTTTGGGTCTCACTTGTCTCGATTGGGGCCTAGGGTTAGGATTCGTATACATGACATTGGAGTATTCTGGCTCCCAATTTGTTCCATAAGTGGTGTCTCGTATTGTTAGGAATAAACCTCACTATGCTCAAGTGACTCTTTGTAATAATCTTGTGGACTATCTTCATGGGAGTAGTTTAAATTATGAGCATGAGAGTCATTGTCTAGGACCAAAGGATTTAATGGCACCAATGATCTATTAGGGTTTTCCTATGCCATTGCATACTTAACTGGAATCACATTGGCAGGAGTTGGTGGTTGGTTTTCTAGGACTATTTGTGGCCCATCTGGTGCCTGATATTGCTATTATGGCCTATAATAGGGATGTTGGTATTGATTCTAATACCTACCATGTTGGTAAGGTCGCTCATAAGTTTGTCTAATAGCCTGCCTATTGTATGGACAATCTTGAGCCTTATGGTTTGTGTATTTTCTCTCAATAGTGCAATATGGAGCATTAAGTTTTCCTTGGGGTTGAGCCATCATCGGGCAAACATTAGCCAATGGTCTCCTCCACAGTTGTAACATCGCTTCAATGAGGTAACCCTTGGTGTTTGACTATTTTGAACTCCTAACTTCTTGACAACTTGCTCAGCTATCTCATCCATCTCGTTGGAGGTTCTAGACGTCTAACTAGTCAAACTATCAGAATCCTTATAGAGTTTGGACAATCCTAATTCCTCACCTAAGTTATCTTCTATGTCTATGCACATCCGCACACACTCTTATATGGATCTAGGCTCTTTCAAGTACACATATGATATTAACTTGGTGCTTAGTAAGACATCCAAAAACAAGGCCACTTGTTTGGCAGGTGTGGGTAACTCTGGAATGGGGCATCTTTCCAAGTACTGTGTGAACTGTCTTCCTGCAAATCGCATTGTTTCTTGGGGTGTCTGCTTGAAGTTGTGGATCAAGGATGATATATATGCATGATGCCACTCTTGGAAAATTCTACAATGAATTCTTCTAGCAATTGACCCATGCTTCGATAACTATGGTTGTTTAGATGTTGAAACCAAGCTAAGGCAGTACCCTTGAAACCAACCTCAGCTCTCTCTCTAGCTCCTTCCCTCTGGTTTTCATGAGCCTTGGATGATCCTACTCCTTGGAGGCCATGGGACATATTAGATCTTGGTGGAGGGAAAATCAATTCACCCTGCCAAGTGTATGCGTGCTTGTCATGCTCTAATACCAAGACCATTCTCTCTAATGTGTTATCCAGATATACAACTTTGCATGGTGTCTCAAGATCTTTGAACTCATAGATGGTGACTATTGGGCTAGGTTGATCTGGCTTGAATCTCCAAAAGGATTCCTCTGTTTCTCTATTCAAGAATAGTTCTATGCTTTTGTTGTCTTGAGGGATCTATTCTGGAGTGATTACTTTCGTCAAATCTGACTTACTTTTAGGAGTCTTGGGTTCTCATCCTAGATCCCCTTGCTTTAGGTCTCCTATCTCATTCTCAGGAATGACATTTTCAAACTCATCTATCCTATCAAGTAAGTTGGTAACCACATACATGGTTCCTTCATTATCAATGTATGAACCCTCTTTGAACTTGACCATTGGGTGTTCAAGTCCAAAGGGTTGATTTGGATTTTTGACTTGGACCACTGATCATCTCAAGCCATCCTCATAGATGTGTGCACCTAATTGGTTGGTCATGATATACTCCAACTGGTTCTTATAAGAACCTTCTCATGTCTATAAATAGGCAGTACCTGAGCTACGTGTGGGTCTTTCCATGTTAAAAGACATTTCTGAGTCACTTGTGTCTGAACTAAGCATGTATGGATAACCACTAAGTTGTTGAGCCCACGACTTGGTTGTATGGTTGACACTAGCCTCAGATGATTTGATGCTTTTTCTATCCTTGCCTAGGTGTCTACCAGATCACAGGTTCATAAGCTTTTTCTACAAGTAAAAAATTTCCCTTTTGTATTGCTCAAAATCCTTTGGAGTCCCCTTGGTTTCCTAGTCCCACCTGTGGGTCAACTTCAAAATATTATATCTATAACTCCACATATTAGTTTTACAAACGAGCTTTCCAAACGAACCCAAAATCACAACAAACAGATTTCGTATAAGAAAGTTATGCCAGTTCAGGGTTCTGGGGGTAAAATAGGGAAATAGGATCTCTTTGGGATTACTTCAAGACAGAGGATACAGGATACTGGGTCTAATGATACGATACTTGTGGTTGGCGATACTTGAAATTCCACGATACGATACTTGATACCACCACGATACACGATACTAGATTTTCACGATACGATACCTTTGTTTTCCATGATACACGATACCGACCTACGATACCTTCCATATGATACGATACCGCTTGCTCTCACGATACAATACTACTAGACCAACGATACACGATACCGCAGGTTTCACGATACGATACCGCTTGTGGTTCACAATACGATACCACAAGTTGCACGATATGATACCACTTGATGCATAGTCCGTGATACCTCAACTTGTCGATACACAATACCTTGATGATATCACGATACCTCAAGGAGGTGATACACGATACTCGACAAGTATCACGATACATGGGAGTTCTGGAATCGCGATAGCAAAACTCAATCGGACATGATACTTGGAGTTTTTGAAGTCCAAATTCAAAAGTTTTTGCCAATATGTGTACCTTGTGTCCTCATTGTCACTCCTATGTGCCTATAGATGCAAGATCTCTCTCCAAATTGATGATACTCCACTCATGATACCAGACGCAGGTTGTGTCATGCTACAATACTATCACTCAAATTTTCAATGTTGTAATGGTGTGAATCCACACTTCAAGCCTAAACTCTCTTAGAACTCCTCGCACATCCAAAAATGAAGAAGAAGAGGTAAAAATAGGGAATGTACAGTCTAAAAGCCAAAAAAATATGAGAAGCTGAAAATGGGAGGAGATGGTGGTGATGATGATGAAGAAAATCTCAGAAATTGAACTCAAAATGACTATTTTTTTACCTTCCAACATCGCTACTCTACGTCTTACTGTCACACGCTCATCCTCCAAGCTCTCTCCCCGGCAACGGCGCGGTGTCACTCTAGCACAATGGTAAGTACCAATGTGAGGAGTTTCACCTCATAAATATCAATCCTCGGAGATGTGAGGACTGGTATGAAGACCATGAGCAAGTGAAGGCACAAGTGCGTGAGTGAAAGCACACAAGCATGCACACACATACACACACACACACAAGGTAAGAGCAAAGAGAGGAACAATGGAAAGCTTTGATTACAAAGGAAATCTCTTACAAAGATCAAATCTCTAACAAGCTAACCTCAAGAATGAGCTCTCTAACTCTTTTTCTAGTTCTTTGAGGAGTTTTGGCTCTGTCCACACCTAGTGTATGGCCTAGTTAAAAATTAGGTTCCAAGGCTTATTTGAGGGCTCAAACGGAGTCTAAAAATTATGAATATTGTTAGGATGATACTTTTAATACTCTAGCTTGAGGAATCCTTGGCTTTAACAAAATGGAGTTGGAAAATTTTGAAATGATATTTACAATGGTTTTTAGTGATAAAAATCACTATTTTTATAGGGATTTCTTTTGAAAAATTGACATGTACTTTGTGGAGCTCCCTATATGCTCCACTTCTTGTGTGTCCACTTCTTTGATATGCTCCTATGCTTTGTCCTTGACCTTGAGCTTCAACATCTCTGTCCATCGCGATTGACTGAAAAATCACGATTGACACTTGCATTCGGTGAAACTCTAGTTTATCGTGACACAAAGAGGCCCGATTGATAGAAGGAAATGCGAAATTTTTCATACGAAATCCGTTTCTGGTGATCTTCAGCTTGTTGAGGGATCTCTAATAGAATATTCATAAAAAGAAAGAAAAATTAGGTCTTTGAATTACATGAATGAAAACGTTCTATTGTGTCACTAGATTTAAATCTTGAGCTAACTTTGGGACTTTTGCAGGTCTATTGAGAGCATCGAAGGGCATCCAAAGCACGAGAGTACTGCAAGCTTGAGAATGATTGTCTTGAGCACTCAAGTGTGAGCAAGGGATAAGCAACTTGAGGTTGGATCATTCTCAACCCCCTCTATCAATTCTTAGTTAGGCTAAGTATAGATAGAAGTTTTGATTAATTAGGGCAACGTTAAGCAAGATCAAGTACAAGAACCCTAATCTCTCAAAGTACAAGCATCAATAACTCAGTTTTGCAACAAAATCTAAGGTGAAAGTATATAAATCAAGCGATCAAACTTTAAGTGCGAACAATGTAAGTGCTCCTCATGATGGAAACTATTAGACAAGAAAGTGACAACCTAAGAGAAGTAAAAAGAATAAGTGACTAATACAAAAGAACTTTGCAACGAGGTTGTAATTGGACAAGTGGGATAACCACCAAGGCTTATGAACCTTAGGTCAGGAAGATATCTAGGAGGAGATAGACAAAGCCTCAGATCTTCTAAAGCTAGTGTCAATCATACTGCTAGGTTGTGGGCCCAACAATTGAGTGATTATCCATACACTCTAAATTAGTTGAACGAAACTATACAACAATCGAGAGAGAATGTTAGGCATGGTATATGCCGTGAAGAATACACTACCTATTGGCCAACAAGTTCAAGTTTTTCACTGATCATCAAGCCTTATTATATTCAGTCAATAAACCTTGCAATACATGGTGCTTAGTAAGATGGTTCCTCTTACTAATGGAGTATGAATTTGAAGTGGTAGTTAGGAAAGGTAGGACCCACCTTAGGGCGGATCACCTTTCTCGCATCACTTCAAGGGAGTCACCACAAGGAGTGTCTGATGAATTGCCCGATGCTTATCTATTAAATTTAGAAGTTGTTCCTAAATGGGCAAATCAGTTGGTACCTGTCATAACCTTCAGAACCGCAAATAAGAATGTGAAAACGAACAAAGATGAAATTGTAAAATCACAAAAGTATCAAATATTGGCAGGAAGCATGTACAAACAAGATACAGAGGATGTACTAGCTTGTTGTGTCGAGGATGATGAACATAGTAGTTGGTTGCAACAAGCCCATGAAGAATTGCTAGAAAATCACTATTCTAAACAACGAACATTGCATAATCTAAAACGTTTAGGGTTGTATTGGCCTAGCATGGATAGAGAAATACATGGGTGGATTAAAAATTGTCCAGTGTGCAAAGAGAGAGCCCCATTGGAGCATGCTACCCTTTATCACTTGTCATTAATTCTAGATTGGAGCGCTCCATTGGTAGAATTCATGAGATTGGGAACATTACCCAATGAGGCTAGTCTAGCAAGGAAACAAAGCTTGGAACAAGAGGCTCAAGACTACGCCTTAGTAGGAGACAACCTATACCAAAGAGGCAAAGATGGTTATTTAAGATTGTGCATTCATGAATCAGATTAGTTGAAAGTCTTAGAAACTGCACATAGTGGGGTTGCAGGTGGACACTTTGGGCCGGACAGAGTAATCAAGACCATTCTATTCTCACGACTTTGGTGGCCCACTCTTCATATGGATGCACATACCTATGTGAATAAATGTGACACATGTCAACGTGCACAATATCCAATTAGAAAAGATGAGATGCCTTTGAGGTCAATGATGGGAGGACGTGCATTCTCAAAGTGGGATATAGACTTTGTAGGTCCTATTAATCCCCCAGCTAGAAACTCTCATGTAGAGTACATTATTGTAGCCACATATTACCTTACAAAGTGGGTAGAAGTCAAAGCCCCAACAAAGAACGATGATCAAATGATGGCTAAGTTCTTGTTTGAGAACATGTTCACGAGATATGGGTTACTAATAGAGTCAGTAAGTGATAGAGGTATGCACTTCTTGAACGAAGTTATTGAAAACCTTCTCCAAGAATTCTTGGTAATACATAAGAAGTCTTCCCCTTATCATCCACAAGCTAACGGACAAGCCGAGAGCACAAATAAGGTCCCATGCAATGTATTGACCAAACTCGTAAATAATAAATGCTCTGATTGGGACAAACAACTCCATCATGTTGTTTGGGCTTATCGCGTTGCCTATAAAATGGTACTCAATGCCACCCCATTCCATATGGTCTTCACACAAAATGCTATGCTACCATTAGACTTCCTAATCCCAGCCTTGAAAGTAGCACAAGAATACGAGTGGAATGGACATGAGTTGTCCTCTAGGATCTTTGATCTAGAACGCTTAGGTGAGACAAGGCTACCAGCAGCTGCAGGAATCTATGCTGCAAAGAAAAGGCAAAAAGCATACTTTGATGCACACATCAAAGATAAAAGATTGAAAGAAGGAGATCTAGTGCTAGTTTATATGCTAAACCAACATGCCCGCAAATTGGAGAAACGAGGATATGGACCCATGATCATTAATTGAATTTCCACTAGTGGGGCTCTTACAAAGAATATGCTAAGGAGGCTCAACACTACTAAAAAGAGAAAAGAAGATGAGGTTAAGGGTTCGAGAAGAAGCACATGTAGAGGCTAGAGAGCGCATTAGGTGAAATAAGTTAAGGCGACGGCCTAGATGTCAACCCGAAAGCCCCAAAATATCACATGGACATGTGCCAAAAATTGGGCATACTTACTTCTCAAATAATGAACCGACGCCCCTTTGTGACCATTGAGGTAGGACAAGGAAAGAGTGTAAGAACTATGAGAGCATTGGTTGATTCACGTGCAACAACTAGTGCGGTTAGACTTTCATACTGCCAAGACCTGCAATTGAACATCAAGACTATAGAAGCCCATCTCATAGGGTTGGGAGGTGTGGAAACCCCTTGTTTGGGTGAGGTGGAGTTTCCCATCTACCTTCAGGACATCCCAATGTTAGTCAAAATGCTAGTGTGTGAAGATGAGGACCTTACAGAACCACTTGTCTTGGGTCAAGATTGGATTTTTGACCATGCAGTCAACTTAAATATCATAAGCCAACTTCTTCAAGTTTGGATACATGAAGAATGCATCACAGTAGAATTAGAGAATTGCATGCTCACAAATCCAAATGTCACACATTCTCTTAGTTCTTCTAGGACTAATCTTAGCAAAAATGATGTTGTATGTGTCAAAAGCTCTATGTTCCAGAAGAACTCAATCACGGAAGAACAGACTCAAAGGCAAGCTGATTCCTCCTCTTGTGCAAAGACTAATGCCGTCACAACCACTCAACCAAAAAGGCAAGTGAAATAGTACATGAAAACCGTTATATCAAATAGACAAAGAGATTTCAAGAAGAAAGTAGTTTCGGGCATGAAGCAAATCTGGGTACGAAAAGGAGAGCAACCACCAACCTTGCCAACACAATTCCCACTGCAGCAAGCCAACCATGTAAAGACAAGAACCGAAGAACCAGGACCAGCTTAACAAGAAGTTCTCCGACAAATTTTGGTGCCTAAGAAATTAGTTGCAGCTCAACAAGGTCAATTACACATGTGGGTTCCCAAAAGACTCTTACATGCACAAAGGCCTATGCTCTCCACCATGCAAAAGGTCTCAACAAAGAAGCTAAGGAGAGAAAAAGGTAAGAACCGAGCACAGAGACCAAAGGAAGATAAGCTCACCCCTTCAACAAACATAAGAAAACACTCGTTAAGGATATGGGTTTGGAAGCCAAAAGCATCAGTAGCACCCACAAAAACAAAGCGCCAACCACGAGGGATAAAAAATTCAAGCAACCATCCACAGATGAAGAAGCCAAAGTTGATCTCTACCCAGTTGAACACTGTTCTCAAATGGATCCCTAAATGGAGGAATGGTCAGTTGTCATTTCACCATCGACTGATCACATCATTTCAAGATCCACTGGCTACCTCCAACGAACACTGCATCAACGTCCACCAACAACATTGAAAGCCTCGATGAGCAACAACCATGTTTCTTTGGCATAACCTTGTCTTTTGCACCATTCAAGTCATGCATTTCTAAAGTGTGCATTAATATAGGGCCACATTACACGGTCGTGCATAGACACAATTGAGAAATCTTGGGCACATGAGACACACTTGACATATGTAAAATATTTTATTGCTACTAACCACCACCTTCTAGTTTGTGACATTGTTCCTCAAAAAAAAAAAGAAAACAAAAGAAGAAGAAATAGGACCAAGTGCTCAAGAAACCTCATCAGTGAACCGTCGACAAGGACATCCATCAACAGAACAACAAGCTAATGGTCAATCACCATGATGGGAGTGCAACACGAAGAGATAAACACATACCAACCTTTCACCATGGTAAGCACACTTTGACAACATTGTAGCCATGATAGATTAGGAAACCTCTTCGTCAACATAACCTTGAGCACTTAAGCTCAAGACCCAATTTCTTGCACCATATTTCTTCCAATGCATTCCCCAAGTATGCATGCATAGGGCTCCATTACAAGGTCATGCACAAGGCACATATCTTCTTCAACCCATGCACTAACACACTTACCCATCATCCATTATGGGCTACAAGTACCTAGCATGAAAACTATGAAAGCCATCTTTGAAAGAACCAGAGGACATCAAGGTGACAACAATAGGTGCAAGGAAGTAGTCCACTGTCGAGAGCTACTCACACTCAACACTGACAACCTCTTTTGAGTAGCTAGCAATTTCTGAAAGCTCACAAATACACCATCAAGCTGGAATACAAGGAAGAAGTACATACAAAGGGACTACAACTTACAAAGGGCAAAAAATGAAGAACTGGACAATCGACCCCGCAACATGGACATTACCTCTCAAGTACTATATGGAACAACCAGTCCCACAAGGGTCTGTCAGGGACGATAGACTCAAGAGGGGGGGATTGTTGACACTCGAGCTCACACACAAGCATGGAATCACATCAAGGAAGTGGACACATAAGAAGAAGGAGCATGTAGGGAGCTCCAAGAAGCCCATGTCAAATTTTTATAAGAAATCCCTATAAAAATAGTGATTTCTATCACTAAAAACCATTGTAAATACCATTTTCCATTTTTTCAACTCCATTTTGTTCAAGATGAGGAGTCCTCAAGCTTGAGGAGTATTAGAAGTATCATCCTACCAATTTTCATAATTTTTAGACTCCATTTGAGCCCTCAAATAAGCCCTGGAACCTAATTTTTAATTAGGTCTGGACAGGGCCAAAACCACCCAAAAAACTATAAAAAGGGCTAGAAAGCTCATTTTTGGGGTTAACTTGTTAGAGATTTGAGCTCTTGTAAGAGATTTCTTTTGTAATTGAAGTTCTTCCATTGTTCCACTCTTTGCATTTACCTTGTGCATGTGTGTGTATGTGTGTGCATGCTTGTGTGCTTTCACTCACACACTTGTTCCATCACTTGCTCATAGTCTTCATACTAGTCCTCACATCTCTGCGGATTGACATTTATGAGGTGAAGCTCCTCACGTTGGTACTTACCATTGTTCTAGAGTGAAAATCACTTATACTCAGACATGTACGTTATGTGCCTTCATTCTCTATGGGCTTGATTTCAGTTAGCCAGTTACAGGAGAGTAGATGTTATGCATTCCTTGGTGAGCATCATTTTCAATTGCAGTCGGGACAAATTATACTTATTAGAGGTTCCATGATTGGGCATATATATCCAATGCAGGTACCTCATGTGAAAGACAGTCTTGTCTCAATGGGAGTTGAGCCTTATGTGTGGTGTGAGACTCGTGATGTCTCATTTTTTCTACCTACACATAGGTATATTGACATTCATGATGCACATGTATGGCAAGATTTAGATGCTCGGATGGATGCACATGTAGAACATGTTTTTGATGCTCGTGATGCTTATATAGAGCACAATTTTATTGATCAAATAGATGCTCATATGGAGCTGCATACTTTGGATGATCATTTGGATGCTTTAGAGCATGATGTGGATGCTCATGTAGAGCATTGTGATGATACTAAGTTAGAGTTTGATCATTAGTTTGATCTTGGTGTTGATGTTGTGTAGTTAGCTCATGTGGAGCATGATGATACATGGTGTGGTAGAGCAAGATACACTTATGATACATAGTGTATGCTAGAGCATACTAGCTCTCAGGATGCACATCTAGATACATCCTTAGTTGATGGGATGATTGATTTGGATGTTGATGAGTCAGCGATCATGCAGTCATTATTGGATTCGCTCATGCTAGATGTTGACATAGATATATCAAGGCATGTTGGTCTTGATGATGGTGCTTTGGATGCCTTGGATATAGGCATGGATGACATGCTTAGGTTAGCCAGGATAGTGCAAGTTTTGTCAGCATTCGGAAGTCTGATGTACGAGGTATTATGCTCGAGACCAGATATTGTAGTTGCTATTGGAGCATTTGCACTTGGATTGGTCAATCATTTGATCATTGACATAGCCATAGAGCCAGTGTGAGCTTTGCAGGAACATCAATTTTTGCATCAGTCAGATGTGAGATCGACTCTATCGATATGAGTCTAGAGCAGTTTGAGGTGCATGGATACACCTTTTTCGAGGCAGTTGGTGTAGGCTGATCTATATGGGTTGAGATCCGGACTCTTCCTGTACATTAGTGTATAGTCCTAAATCATTCTTTGTATATTTTTCCACATGCTGACATTGATCCTTAAGTGGGAGATTGTTGGGGATGTAAGGGTCATGTGACCTTACCCCCATATTCATATATATAAACCATTTATAGAGCATTGCCTCAAGGGAGATCATTATGTGGGTTTCAATGCTCCCATGCATGTGTATTCATCTCTTCTCTCCTCTCTCTCCTTCCATCTCCTCCTTGCTCCTCTTGTTCTGCACTCCAAATCCCTTCATATGGTAGGTCTTTCACATTGTTAGATGCATTTTTACAATTATTTTATGACTTTAATTCATGACTTTTATAGGAATGCATGGGTCTATCCGTTGAAAGAAAATTCCAAGGTGTTTATGTGCATTAAATAGTTCTTGGTTATGGCTGAAAATTTATCGACATATAAATTGGGCACCCTCTACTGTGATCGAGGGGGCAGATGTATGATTTTAATGCACTTCTCGTTGAGCGTGTGATAAAACATCAACACATAATGCCATATACACCTCAAAAAATTGGATTTGGTGAAACCAAGAATAAGTCTCTCATGGAAAAAGCGAGGTGTGTGGTCAAAAGTCATGCTTTACCACATAGCGTATAGCTTGAGATTGCTATGTGTGCAGCATATGTACTTAACAAGTGTCCCACTAAAGCATTGTATTCTATCACTCCATATGAGGCTTGGTATGGTTGTAAGAAATCTATTGATCATTTGTGTGTTTTGGTTGTCTAGCATATGCACTAGTGCTCGAACAACAACATAGAAGATTGGATGATAAAGTAGTGAAATGTTTTCTTTTTGGGTATAGTCTGTAAAGCAAGGGCTATTGTCTATATCATCCACATACTAAATGCATTCTAGTAAGCCATGATGTTCTTTTTGTGGAAGATGCAATTCAGCCCTTATTTTCATGTACCAATGAGAGATGAGTTAGCTCAAAGGATGTGCATGAAAATTTGCTACCTCGTTTTGAAAACACAATCAAGTGCTAGTCAAAATGAGGAAATCTCTCAGCCTTTAGAGCTTTCAAATGATGATGCAAATCATTCTATTTCTGATGCAAATTTACACGATGCACTTGTTGATCAGAGGGCTAACATAAAACAGGTAAAAACTATGCCTAAATGGTTGGTACAGACTTTGCGAGATAGCAAATTAGATGCACCTTTGTCATATCGTAATTGGCCATGCTCTCATAATGCTCCCTTTGCATCAAATTCTTATGAAATTGTGTTCTTTAGTCTTTTTTATGACGATGAGCATCTTTCTTTTGATGAAGCACAAAATTTAGAAAACTTGATTGGTTTTATGCAATCAAAATATGATGTTATTATGAAGAATGGTACTTGTTCTTTATGTGATTTGCCTTCAAGAAAAAATTCCATTGGAACAATGGATATACAAGATGAGATGCAATCATAATGTAATAGCTGATAGGTATAAAACTAGGCTTATTGCCGAAGGTTATGCTCAAGTGAGAGGCATTGACTTTGATGAGACCTTTTTTCCCCCATGCCAAATGACTACCATTTAGAGCACTTGTACACTTGTAGCTTATCATAATTGGAATGTACATCAACTAGACATTAAAACTACATTTATGAATGGTAATTTACATGGAGGTGTATGTATTTCAACCCCATGGTTTTGTGAAGAAAGGGCATGAAATCAAAGTGTGTGGGTTGAAAAGGCATTAATGGTTTGATGTTATACATTGATGTTTTTAGAACATTCTTAGTTTCAAATTCATTAAGCTTAGAAGACATATACATTAGAATGGAGCCTACCCATTTTACATGCTAACATATTTTCAGCCATAGCCAAGAACTGTCTAAAGCACACAAAAACTTTGGATTTTGATAATGGATAAACCCATGCATGCCTAGAAAATTCATCAATGAAAATCATGAAGTATAGGTGATTCCCAAATGAAAGTGTCTGCATACGACCACAAACATCATTATGAACAAGATGCAATTTATATGGGCCTCTAACTGACACATCTTTGAGGAAGGAAGGATTTTGCATTTTACCCAAAATATAGCCTTCACAAATACGGTTAGAAGTTGTCTCAATTTTGGGAAAGAGAGGATATTATTCATATTTCTACAAGCAAAGCGAACTAGAAAAACTATGATGACCAAAGCGTGCATGCAGAAGTTTTTTATCTAAAATATCTTGAGAATCATGAACCACACATGTTGAATCATTCTCAAATTTTGCACAATCTATGATCTTATATATCCGATGACATAAAATTCCAAAAGCAATGATAACATCACCAATAGAGATATCATGAATTGTATGTATGTCATCAATAAATTTAACAACCAAGCTGATCTTGGCTTATGCTGAAAGTAATAAAAAATTTGTCTTGATTCTTGGGACAAACAAGGCATTTGAAAATGTGAAAGGACTACCATCAAAAGTAGTGATAATGATCTTTCCAACTCACATGATAGGATAAGAGGATATTTTAGCACATATGATAGTAATCCTTGTAGAAGCACTATCAAGTGAAGGGATGAAACAATGTTGTGAGGTAATATATTTGGTTGCACCACTATCAAAGTATCAAACATCCAAGTCCACTACAAACATGCACTACTCATGAGAAGATGGATCATAGCTGCAATGAGTAGTAAATTCCCATTCTTCATTTTGAACAAGGTTGGCAGACTTTGTTTTAGGTGTATATGCCTCCACAAGAACCATTCTAGCCTCTTTCTTTTTTTTCATAAAGGAAGTTCGGCAATGGCCTACTCTCCCGGACTTGAATTAAATTAAGAAACAAAGGTACAATAGAAGGGGACTAGTGCCCACGGGACCCCCCAAATCCCACAAAGCAGGGGAAGCTTGATTGAATCCTAGGTTCCATTACAGAGAAGGTTAATCACCCTCTCATCGCCCTCATGCGGGGCCCACTTGGGTTTAAGCTTGTTGTTGATCAACTGGAGAACTTGATGGTGTCTGAAGGGGGGGGACTTCTTGCTGTTGACTATCCTTTTGCCCAAGAGGAATAGTGATTTCTCAATCGACCACTCCCTGGGGGGATCGCCAAAGTTTAGAGCACACCTCTCCCGCCAAATTTTCCACAGGACTTCCCCTCTGATGGCGTTCCAGAGTGTCGCAGAGCAGCCGATCGCTTCTCCCAAAAGGACTTGTTTCCAACTAAGCTGTTTTTGAAGTCTGATTTTCATTCCAACCGTCTGCCAGATTCTGTAGGAGTTGGGGCAAGTGAGGAAGATGTGTGGGACATCTTCAATAGCACGGTGGCAGCGTTTGCACCAAGGAGGGATCCCACAAAGTTTGTTAGCCTTGTGGTTGGTCCAAATTCCTCGATGAAGGATTTGCCATAAGAGGACAGACTTCTTAATCTCAATAAGAGGGTGCCAGATACTCATGAATTTCATGTCCCACCGAAGCCGCGTCCAAGACAGGCACCACTTCTTGTTGAGGCTGATCTGGAGGTCAGCCATTTCTTTGATGTTCGGGATTTTGAGAAGGCTATTTCCATTGTGCCATTTGAGACCAAGCGAGTTCGGTGAATCGTGTCCCATGAGAAGGCGCGTCTTGTGGTGATCCCAAGCGAGGCATCTGCTTTGCAAGGTGTTCCATTCTTCGTAGGAGATGTTTATGCGAGGGTCAATATCCTCGAAGTTGATCCAGTTGTTGGTGTCATGTTTCCAGAGGTGTTTCCATTTTTTGAATCCTTTGTTCCATAGCTTCTTGGCATTTTGAATGTTCCACGACTCCACACTCCGGATGCCGTGAATCGGAAACCAGATAGAGTCGTTTTGTCTGATTCCGACCGCCCACTTCCAGTCCTCACTAATTCTTGTGAAGCTTTTGACTTTATTCCAGCCCTTCCAGAGGGAGCACACGAGATTAGAGCCTTTCGGGAAGACGGGGATCGGGGAGAAAAGCAGGGTCATGATGTCAAGATTCTTCCAGTTCGGGAGCCCCGTGAGGGCCAATTCATTCTTGTTTCTGAAGATCAGCTTGGCCCACGAGGCCTCCCTATTGCACCAAGCCCTAATCATCCATTTGGCTGCCAGTTTGTTAGCCATACACCCAATGTCGAGGATACCAAGCCCCCCGCAATCTCTAGGGCTAGTGCAGATGGCCCATTTGATTTTAGGCACCCCCCTTCTGTTATGGTCGCCCGTCCACAGGAAATTTCTGCAAATACTGTTCAGCTTGGACATGCCTTGCTCGTTCGGTCTCCAACAAGAAAGGAAATAGATTGTAGAAGAGAGGAGGAACGTGTTGATAACCATCGCACGCCCAGCGAGATTGATTTGCATACCTCTCCAATAGTTAAGCTTGTTTTCGAGTTTCGCCAATACCCAGTTCCATCGCTGCTCCATGGAGACGCCAAACCCCAAGGGGATTCCAAGAAGCCGAAAGATTTGGCCCTGCGGTATGATTTGACAGCCATGATCAATGAGAAGGTCAGGATGCTGTCCCACGATAGCCCTAAAGGCGGTCTTGGAGTGGTTGATTTTAGATCCAGAGGCATCACAAAAGGTAGCAAGACACCTCCAGAAAGTCTCCAGGCTGGTATTATCATTGTGGACGAACGCGTTCATATCGTCAGCAAAAAGTCTCATGATGATTTGATTGTGGTCGTGGGGCAGCCGGAGGCCTTTGATATTGCCAGCCTCCACATGATGAGCCACAAGTCTGCTCAGCCCCTCAGTGGCGATGGCAAAAAGAAGGGGGGCCAGAGGGCACCCTTGTCTAATCGACCTTCTAAGATGGATTGCCTTCGAAAGTTTGCCGTTGACGTTGATTTGGGTCGTTGCGTTTCCGAGAAGGGTCGCGATCATCTTGGTGAATTTCTGACTAAGCCCGAGATCTTGGAGCGACTGCAGAATATAGTCCCATTCTAGCCTGTCGTAGGCTTTGTCAAAGTCGATCTTGAGGAAAACCACATCTTGATTGGACTCATTTGCGAATTGAATACCTTCCCAAATATCCATAATGGTTTCCAGGATAGACCTGCCTTTGATGAAACCTTTTTGGTCCTCACTAAGCCAAGATCTCAGGTGGCACGAGAGTCTGTTGGCAATTACTTTGGCGATGATCTTGTATCCTGTTTGGAGCATCGTAATAGGCCGCCAGTTCTCAATTCTGTTTTTTTCCCCCTTCTTGTGTACCAACTCTTTTGTAACCAATTTATGATGACTCTTAATGAAATGATCATTTGGTTTACAATACTTGCAAAACTAAATTTGGTTTTCTATTTTCTTGTTTTTCTTTTTCTTCCTTCTTTGATTGTGTAGCATTAAAAAACTTTTTCTTGCTAGTAAACCAGCTTCATTTACCTTTGCCCTTCTATAACATGCATAATTGACCTCCCCTACCTAGATTGATCTTCTTAAATCAAAACAGATACTAACTCCTCAAAGGTTAATGCATTTGCATTGACCTTCATCACCTACCAAATAGAAGAATCAAATTTGATAAGAATCTGGAATAGCATTAAAAATACTCTACACGAGTGAACTATCTAGTAAGATTTCATCACTGGAAATCAACTTCTCTTTCAAATCCTTGATCTTTGTTAGAAAAGTTTCCATTGAATCTCCTTCATTCATATGCTCACTCTCCAATTATTTTTGGAGGTAAGCAACACAATCCTCATTTCTTGTCTAGTATATCATTGTAAGAGTGTCCCAAGCATATTTTTTTCTTTTGCGAGAGAAAATGTGAGAGATAATTGCACGTTTGATAGATAAAGCTATCAATGCATGTGTATATGCATCTCAACTATCCCAAAAAAGTTGCTCTAAAGTAGGTGCAATAGAAAATGCAACAAGACTAGGAAATTGAAGATCATCATCTTTATCACATTCAATCACTATATTTACAAGTGTAGAAGGATATTTTTCAACACCCTACACAATATTCACCTTTTGCTACCAAGACATGATGCACTATGTATGCCCACAATGGGTAATTAGAACCATCCATCTTGTCCTCAACATCCAACATAAAAGATACAACATTACTTTCACTTATGACCAATTGCTAAGTACCATGATGCACAAAAATTGGCTATATCTCAAAAACATTGAACAAAAATACCCATTTTAGCTCCACTAGACCTATAGCAGAGTTAGAGGCACTCCTACTAGTGAGATAAAAATGTCATTTGAGAAGTTAGTTTCTATTTTTTTGTAGGACAAGCAGTCTAGGTAGAAGAGGTCTATTATGCATGTTGCAGATCAAGCTTTCCTGGCTAGTCAGAAGGGCAAAGGAAAATGGAGCTCTTCTACTAGTAAGCAGAAATCTGCAACTGCTACACATTCGAAGAAGGAAGACAAAGATGCGAAGAAATCAGAAAAGCAAAAATTGTTTTGCAAATACTGTAAAGCAAATGATCATGTCATTAAGAGCTGTCCAAAACTTGCTGCTAAAGAGGCAAAAAGAAGAAAGAGGTCAGAATGGTTGTTGCAGAGGCCTCTACACCAAAAATAGAGTCTGCTAATCTTGTGTAGGATGAGGAATGGACATTTACTACTGTTTGCACTTTTGACCCATCTTCTCATGAGCAGTGCATGTCTGTAGTAGACTTAGATGTTTGATACTTTGATAGTGGGTCAACCAAACATATTACCTCGCAGTGTAGTTTCTTCTCTTCACTTGAGCCTACCCTTACAGGGAATACTGTTACATGTGCCAACAACTCCTCTTATCTTGTTATGGGAGTTGGTAAGATCATTTTGACTACTGCTGATGGTAGTCCTTTCACTTTGTCAGATGCTTTATTTTTTCTAGGGATCAAGAAAAATATGTTATCAATTTTTGCATTAGCCAAGATTGGCTTGGTTGTGAAATTTATTGATGACAGATGTACGGTTCATGATCTGTCAAATGGTGAAGTCATTATTGCTTTTGGCATTTTATTTTGTGGGTTGTATACGCTCATAGACTATGAAAGATCTATAAATGATTTAGCATGTGTAGTACATGATTCTCAAGCTATTCAGATGCAAAGCTTTGGCATGCATGCTTTGGTCATCTGAATTTTACTAGTTTGCTATGCCTGTAGAAATCTGAAATGGTGTCCACTTTGCCCAAACTTGAGACACCCGGAAAACATGTTTGTGAAGGCTGTATTTTGGGCAAAATGCATCATTCCTCCTTTCCAAAAAATGGTTCAGTTTGGGCTACTCAAAAGAGCTTGTACATGGTGATGTATGTGGTCGTATGCAGACTGTTGGTGCAAATGTCAAAGCCTTCACATTTGGCTAGCATAGAGGACAATATGTGCAACTATCACTTGATGAAGCATGTGAATCTTGGCTTGTAACACTTGATCATTTACCACTTGTAAAAGATTAAATCCATGAAGAATCTTGTAAAGGCTTGTATCTCGTGGAGGTAGGAAGCATATTAGTTACGAGGTTCAAATGATGGAATGACTCCTAAATTAGAGGAGTCTGTTTTAGTTGTAGCCAAGTTGAGTTTTAGATTCAAACTTAGGAGAAATTTCTTAAATAAAGGCCTTTGGAAATCACGCGGTAGTGTGGCCTCATTGAGATCTCTCTTCTTGATCATTTGTAGCACTTGAGTAGCTCACACCATAGCTCACTCACTCCACCGTCATTGAGCATCATTACAATCCCAATGGTCTTAGGTGTTGGAAATTCAAAACAAGGCATACAAATGATGGGTTTGAATGAAGAGAAAGGTCAAGATATTTGCAAGGAAGTTGTAGATGTAGAAATGAAGGAGGAAGATGAGAGTATGCAACAACCAATTGGTCCAAAGGCTATGAATCGTTAGTTTTAATTGGACAACAAACAGATTCAGATCGAGTTGTGCTAGGTGTTGGAGCAAAAATAGTAGTAGTTTTACTTTAATATCTCTTTTTTATTATAGCATGAACTAATCGAATATGTAAAAGAGTGATCTTGGGAAAAGGTGAACATTATTGTGATGTTTTAGGGATTTCAATTATCATTGTATGCTGAAGAATATGAAGGGGTTTTGGAGAATGTGATGAATGCTGGAGAAGTCGATGTGATGTATATGAAATTCCCAATGTTAATGGATGATGATGTTCACTTAATGTTCTATTAATTATCTATTTTGTTTATCAATACTTATGCACAATCTAGAGTTGGATTGATTGAAGTTTGCTGTCATGTATACGATCCTATGATTTTTAGTAATCTGATTGGTGCGCAAGTGTTTGTGTTTATCTGAATCAATTAATATGTTTGTTATGTTGCTATTACTCTTGACAGCATTTCCTTGTGTATTTGTAATGTTGAGGATTATTTATTCTTTTAGGAATGGAATACAAAGTATTGTGTCGTATACATTATACTTATGAAAGTATGGTGGGTGTGCCTATATGCAAAAATAACATTCTAGTTTTTTTTTAGATTGTTCATGGTCAAGATTGCATGCCATCATTATTATCAAATGGGTTGGAGTTATGTAATACCATCTTTACCTACACAAAATCTGTTGGGTTTTAGGGTTTTTATCTTAGAACTACTTGCATTCTGAAGATGTTGGAAGGTTCAATTGTGGAGCCTCATAGTGTGTGCGCTTGCTCTTGTTTTAGATGTGTGTACTTGCTAGTTTTGTGGCTGCAATCTTCATACCACTGATTGGTCGCTCCATGGATTGGCATTTTTATGTGTGAGGGTTGCTATTGTTTGATGCCAGTATGTTGGTTGTGCATGTAGGTGTGAACCAAAAAAAAGGAGAAACAAGGGAAAGGGGTACGAGGAATGGAAGAAGATGAGCTTCATATACTATGGAAAGAAGGATAAGATTAAGAGCAACCTCATGCAACTATGGTCGAAGTACTGAAGAGAAATGAAAAAGAAAGATAGGGGGTTAGAAAGAGCGTTAGTACAATCTAGGAAAATATAGTGTCCCAATTCAAAACCATGCATATCATATCAATGCATTGAATAAGGATAGACATTTTCTAAGCATAAAACAACTTGATATGTGAGATGTTCACTAAGGGAAGAAGTTTCCTTTGCAATGTTTATAACTCTATTGCTCCTCTTGGTAGAATCTCTATCACCTTGAAAGGTGCAATCCACTTGGGTATTAGCTTCAATAATTTCTTCTCTCTAGTATGAAAAAGAAAGACAATCATCCATGGCTTATGTGCTTCTCTCTCTTGATCCTCTCATGTAACTATTTCCTCTACTCTTGGATCCACAATACGCAATGCATTACTCTTTTCTCTTCTAGTGCAATGAGTCATGCCATATGAGATCCAATGTGCTCTTTTCTTTTTTGCAATTATAATCACTTTATAAAAGTAAATGACAAACTCAAATTGAGGTATAACCTCAACTCCATAGGCCAACTCAAATGGGATTGTTCTAGCAACACCTCTTCAAACTGTGCAATAAGCCTAGTGGCCAAGTAGTAGGATACCCAATATCCTGCCAATTCTCTCTAATGATTGAAATTAGGATCATGTTTGAGACCTCTTCTTGCCCATTATGCCTAGGATAATAGGCACATGCTTTTGATGTAGGATCTTGTATTTCTCAGAAATACATTTCAGAAATTCATTCACAAAATGATTACCTCTATTGCTAGTTATAAATAAGGACGCCCAAATATTGTAAAAATATTTTGACGCAAAAACTTAGCAAAAATTATTGTAGAACAATATATTGAAGCTTTTGCCTTAGTCCATTTGCTCACAGATTCCAAAGTGGATTGATGGGGCTAGTGAAGGTTATTTCCCATCTTTCAAGTGGTTGCCAGACAATGGAAACATCAAGAAATTTAAATCCCCATTTTGAGGGCTTTGGTGAACATTGTTGACATGTTTCACACTTTTTGGCAGCTTGCATGCATCTCTAAATATATTTGGCCACCAAATCCCTTTATGCATGATCTTGTGAGCTAATTCTTTTTGTGGTAGATTTCTTTCTTTATGTGATACTTCTAAGATGACCATCATTTTTTCTAGAGTCACATATCTCTTCAATCTACTATCATGCTACATTTTATAAAACATCCCTTTAATAATCAAATAACTCTTTCACTTGAACAATTGCTACCACTTCTCCAAAGGTGGCATGCATCTAAGAATCTTATCTGACATTAGAAGATTTAAGACTTCTCCATACCACTATGGTCATGCCATGATGTGAAATAGTTGACTATGTACTAAGTTAGTGAGGATCCTATTTGCATATTCTCTTCTCTTGATCCTTTGAAGATGGTGCATTGTAAGGTGCTTCTTTCCTAGCTTGATTTACATCTCAAAATCAAATTCTAGGAAGATGATGAACCATCTCTAGATCCTATATGCAATTCTTTTGTTGAGCAATTATTTTAATGGCCCTAATGATGGATGATGATTACAAAGTGTGTGCCCAATAGATAATGATAAAAATTTTGAAATGCAAACAAAATTTCTAATCCTTCATGCTAAGAAGCACTATAATTTCGTTTTGTAGGTGTAAGAACTTTGCTTGCATAGCAAATTTGGTGATCTACCTTACAATTATTATATGTTTTTGCTAAGATTACTCCTATTGCATATAATCTTGCATCAATGTGAATATGAAATTCTACATTCTAGTTTGTTGCAACAAGCAAAAGTAATGTGCATAACCTAATCTTGAGCTTGCTAAAATCTTGTTCTACTTTAGGGATCCAATCGAGTTTCTCCTTTCTCTTGGTAAGTCTTGAAATCTACATGATAATACATTCTTATGAAGTTTCCATGATAGCTAGTATGACCTAAAAAACTTTGTACCTCTTTTGGGGACCTTGAAATCGTCATTAACACAATTGCAACTATTTTGTAAGGATCTATTGTGATTCCTTTAATACATATAATGTGTTAAAGTAAGGGTTCTTTTGTAACTGTGAAATGGAACTTTGGTATATTGAGCTTTAGACCAGCATGCAAACATTCATATAAAAACTGTTGCAAGTCCTTGACATGTTGTTGGATGCCTTCAAGAATATCCCTTTCATCTTCATCTAAGAGCACTGAGACATCATCCATAAATATCCCTATGAAGCTTGTGAGCCATTTACCTATTATTCCATGCATTCCTCTTTTGAATGTAGCATGGGCATGTTAGCCCAAACACATTCTTGTGAATCTGTACATTTCCCATCGTGTGAAAAAACTATTGTCTTGATCATTGGATGTATGACTCTCTAGTTATAGACACTAGACCCATCTAAGAAGTTTTATAATGGAGATCCTGATTTGTAGCCCTATTAAGAGCTTTGAAGTCAAAACATATTCTTATCTTTTCTAAATCTATCTTGGGCATGATGAGCATAGAAGAGAGCCATCTTGAATGCTCCACAAGGAAAACGATGCTTGCTTCTTCCACTTTCATCATCTCAAGTTTTATGACCTCTGCATACTTGGGATTGAGTTCATATGGCCTACTTGTGATTAGTGCACCATCAACCAAGGGTATATCATGCAAGATTATCTACTGCAGTCTACAAGATCCTTATATAACTAGGGAAACATCTTTTGATAATTATTCAAAAAGAATGATACTTGATGTAACAAGTCGGGGGATTTCCAAAGCCAATTTAATGGGAAAGCGTGGTTAGGCTCTTTTTCACTCCCCAAGTTGAGCTTTCACATTCTTCTCCTTTTTTCTATCCATTCAGGAAGCATTCAAGCTTGTATGCTGGTGGTACATACACTTCCCATGATGTTTGCATCTCTTTTGCCCTTTTATTAGGAATATCCTTCATAGCAAATTCAAGACTAGTGGTGGGAAACTACTTCACCTTCCTATCTTCAATTTAAATCTAGTACCTTTAGCTTGAGCTTCTTTTTCTTCCTCCCAACTATGATAAATTTATTCAACTTGTGATTCCCTATTTGTTTCTAAACATTCTTCAACCTCTTCTTCCTTCTTTAATATTGGTCATTTCTAATTTATTTTTTTCCTTCTTCAAATAATTCTTCCATATTTTTTTTTATTTGTTCTTTTTTATTTGTTTTTGTTACTCCAATTTATTCTTTTATCTTTGCTTCTTATCCTTCTTTGTTTATTTTTTCCCCTTATTTAACTTTTTATTGCATCTTTGTTTCTAATTTTATATCTTCCTCTTCATCTAATAGCTCTCTAATCTTCATTGCACAACATTTAGGTCCTTCCATCAACCATTTAATTAGATCATTCTTTTGTTGATACCTAAGCAGCAAATGTACCTTATCATGGGCCTCTTATGTGACCCACATCTTTACCAACAAGGGAAGATTCCCTTCTTTTGGAGGGATTTCGACCTCAATATTAGCTAAAAACACATAATCTTAAATTGACATTAGTGTCTCCTATTGGAGTTAGATGTCTGCAGAAGCATGCGAGCAGCACAAGGTAGAAGAAGAAGCTTGGAGAACAACACACAATACCACTAGAATGTACAAAGATAAGTAGCCCATTAGGGCAATAGGCATATATACAAGCCAAGGGAAAAAAACCTCCTAAAGAGGGAAAAAAGTGCCCCGGCGGTCCTAGAGTATTCACACACATCACTACCTAAATATATCAGCAAATCCCCCTTGGGAGTGATGCAGTGAGGAAGGAGCTGGCACTCATGTATAAGGAAGTACCAAGCTATGTGGAATCAATCCACAAAAGGAAGTAAGCCCAAAGCTTTGCGAAAAGCTTCAAACTTCTCCCTAGGTAGAGCCTTTGTAAAAAGATCTGCAATGTTCTCGTGTGTGGGAACATATACCAAGTTGGGCACATATACCAAGCTCGACACATATACCAAGCTGATCTCCCCAACAAAGAACCTCTCCCTGACATAATGATGATGCACTTCAATGTGCTTAGTGCGAGCATGGAACACAGGGTTCATCGCAACTCCCAATGTGCTCTGATTGTCAGTGAAGATGGTGGTGGAAGAAGCCTGACCAATACCCAAATCAAGCATAAGGCATCTGAGCCACATACACTCAAGAGTCGTTGTGAAAGCTGCCCTATACTCAGCCTCACAACTAGAAGTGGCCACAATAGGCTGCTTCTTGCTCAACCAAGATATACATGAGCTACTGTAATCGAGCAAGATTTCATCTGATTGTATGCCAACCCCAAAAAAAAAAAAAAGAAAATCCTCGTGCCACTTCTTTTTGTCCATCAAGAGTTCACCGCTCAAGATTCCCCTCATTTCATCTTTGTCGGGTCGGAAAAAATTCAGCCTTCAAAATTTCTCCTTCAAAATTTGTCCCTCATCCGTAAATTTGTCCCTCAAAATTTGTCCTTCAAAATTTGTCCCTCAAAATTTGTCCTTCAAAATTTGTCCCTCAAAATTTGTCCCTCATCCGTAAAATTTTGTCCTTCAAAATTTTTCCTTCAAAATTTGTCCCTCAAAATTTGTCCTTCAAAATTCGTCCTCGGTGCCAGAATCAAGTCGGCTATCAGATTTGTGATGAAGTGTTGATTCATGGAAGAGTCTCGCATTCAAGGCCATATTCCGAAGTCTTCAAGTGTTTTTGAGGCAATTGGTTGTCAATACCAGAATTAGACCACCTACCCAAAATTAGCCAGCTCTCCCTCCACTTTTGTCAGATCGGTGCAAATAGTGATGGTGCAGTAAATGATGGGATCTGGTGGAAGCCACTCTCTTGACCGTGCGTGTGCAGTGAACTGTGATGGAGCCCTTAATGATGGAATCTAGTAGAAGTCACTCTATTGGCCTCGAGATCTATATAAGAAGCAGTTGCACTCGGTTGGAGGTACGTAGAGACAGTCAAAGTTATATGTTAGTGAAGGGTCCATTTGAAAGGATATACAGAGATTTAGGAAGCTGAGGGATACACTCATTGTCATCTCTCTGTGATTCTAGCTTTTGTCAATTAGGGTCTACTTGTGTTATTATGGTAATTTGAGAGTGTTCTAATCAGGCTTCTCCTTGATTATTCTCTGCTCACTGATGTGATTTTTCCCACTGTAGAAGAGGCTTCTCTGTTAGAGAATATACAGAGTGAGAGCTTCAGTGTTGGGGGCAGTTGGCATGACAGTGAGATTGGATATACTGGGATAGTCACTTGTAACTTGGAGTTCATAGCATTGTATACCACACTTGTATACCTTCTCTGTGTTTGTATACTTTCTCTGTGTTGAGATGTCCTAGTTCATCTTTTGAGTGATCAGACCTTTTGTACTGTTAACAATTTTATCTTTTGTGAACTAGAGCAATTTTTTCAATCTTGGTCGAATTGGCCTTTTAGCATCTTTGTAACACAACACTCTGACTGTTTCTTGGTTTATCTTCTCAAGTAGTACCTCACACAATGATGTTATAGGGTATACTTCCCTAAGGAGAACCCCCCTTGAGTAGAAGGAGTACTCGAAGTATAGACCTAGTTACCCCCTCTACAGTTTGGCATGCATGGTGGGACCCTTACATTTTTGTGTGAGGTAATTAGTGCAGTATAGAGTGTGTCACACTGTTTCTTGGTTTTTTTTTGCATCCTGTGAGTGGGTACATGACCCACACTCGAGTAGACATAGAACCTCTTCGTGTAGAAAGGAGCATCAAGAAGTCAGCTCTACCTTCGGCGAGCACCCCACTGCCTTTAAATTTGTCCATTGAATTGGCTTCAACCCCACTCTCAAAAGAGAAGCTGAGGAGGACATTAGATTTTTCCTCAGATACTTCAAAAGAAGCACCAGTGCCAATGGAGGATCTTTCTCATTTACTCTCTAGGTTGAATATCAAGCTCCCTACTTTTAAGGGGTTGGCTTATGAGGATGCAGATGATCACGTGAGGAGATTCATTTCCTTATGCCGCGGACGAGGTCTGCAGAATCGAGACGATGCAATGCTAGTACTCTTCCCATCTACATTGGAAGGTCTTGCCGACAAATGGTATAGTCAATATTGTGAAGAGATGGATAAGTATGTGTTTGAAGATGAAGAGGTGTTGCAAAATCCTTGATCTACACCAGCCAAATGAACTCCAGGAGTAGATGGTGGGCCCTTTTAGCTTGCCAATGGATGTAATAGACACCCTATGTACCTTGGAAGATCACTCTCAAAAAGATAGATCAAAACAGATAAGTTGGAGTTAGCTCAGAGGTGAAAACTTGTTATTCTTGGTTCATACACCTGTCCAGTGTTTTACATAATTCTCTGAGCACAGCAGCAATTAGCTTAATTCCTCTTGGGGAAGTCTAGGTAACTTAAAGATCTAACTTTCAAGATTAATCTCATCAAAAATAATAAACCACACACTGAGAATGAGTTTTAACAAGTGATGACATCATCCCGATTTTCACGGGCTGCTACAATTTGAGACTAGTGAGCAGAAAAATCAACATAAATCAAAATTTAGGAATTCAATGATTATGAAAAATTGCATGGTTATACTAGACTGTAAGCTGACTCCAACAAGCTTTAAATAACTGAATTTGGATAAGTAACCACTGAGAAATGGCTCTGACAAGATGAGTAAAAAAGTCAGGTACCTGACAGAGAAGTGAAGATGAACAGACCCTGTTGACTTCAAATGAACATACCTGAAGATTTCAACATCCAAATGACATAAAAATTTGTGAGCATATAGTAGACTTATAGAGCTAACTTTACCAAGTTAAATCACTGAAAATGATGCACCAAGCTCAGAGAAAACATCTCTGCAAGCTGACTGAGAAAACTGAGAGTAATGGCAATGAGTAGTACACTTCACAAGAACATGGAAAGATGAACTCAAATAATCATGAAAATGAAAGTATATTGCTTGTACAATACAATGACTTACTGATACATATGTGTGCCTTGTAATCACACCTTGATATGGCATAAAGCTCAGCTCTTGGAGGTCTTCACATAGGTCTCTCTAACCACGACTAAAACTGCCATCTATTTATAGTTGAGTTTGGGAGGCTAACTTCCCTCAATCACTCTCCAATCAATCAATGATTGATTTGATTCTCTACCTACCACAAATCACAAATTCGTGGCTCCTCTTTCCATTCTTGATCAAGTGGACTCAACCACTTAAGATTCTTTCACTTTTACATTAAGTAAACTCTTCAAAAAATTACAAGAGGTAGTTCACAAGTGAACTTTACATAGTCTTCTTTTTAAAGCTTCTTCTATGACTGTGGGACTCAAGCCAATACTTAGGCTTGTCATAGACTTGCTCCAACAGCTCCCCCTCAAGCCAAGTATGCTTGAGGTCTTCAATCTTCCAAGATTACCTGCAAACCAATCATAGCCTTGAATTTGCATAGCTTTGTACCATCCAATGCTTTGGTTAGAATATCTGCACATTGTTGAGGAGTGGACACATATGATATTTGAATCTCTTTGCTTAGAACCTTTTCTCGTACATAGTGATAATGAACTTCAATATGTTTAGTCCTTGCATGAAAAATAGGATTAGCAGCCAAATGAATAGAACTCATATTGTCACCAAAAATAGTTGGAGTTCCAAACTCCAATCCAAGATCTTTGAACAATGTCTTCATCCACATAGCTTCTTGAGTAGCTATGGCAAGACCTCTGTATTCATCTTCAGTAGAAGAGAGAGCAACTGTGGGTTGCTTCTTGGATGACCATGAAATAAGCTTTGAACCTGCAAAGGTAAGATAACCTGAAGTGCTCCTTCTATCTTCCTTGGAGCCAGCCCAATCTGCATCAGAAAATAGCTTCAAACCTAAATCAGATACATAAGGATAATAAAGTCCTTCATTTATGGTTCCTTTGAGATACTTGAGAATCCTTTTGGCAGCATCCATATGTGGTTTCCTTGGTGTGTGCATAAATTGACTTAGCACACTCACACTGTAACATATATCTACTCTTGTCAATGTGGCATAATTGAGACTACCCACTAGACTTTGATATGATGTGATGTCCTCTATGAGTTCACCTTCATGTGAGCTCAATTTGTGATTGACCTCCATTGGAGTACCTGCAATCTTACAATCTTGCATCTTGAATTTTGCCAACATGTCCTTAATGTACTTTCTTTGAGTGAGAAACAAACCATGATCTTTGTAGACAACTTCCAAACCTAGGAAGTAGGTAAGTGAAGCCAAATCACTTATCTTGAACTCTTCTCTCATCTGATCTTTGATCTTCTTCATACCATCTGCATCATTTCCTGTCAATATAATATCATCTACATATACACATAGGTAGATGACCTCGGAATTACTCTTTTTAATAAAGAGTGAAGGATCTACCTTGCTTGGTTGAAAGCCTTTGTCCTGCAAGAATGAAACAAGCCTGAAATTCCAAGCTCTTGGAGCTTGCTTGAGACCATACAATGCTTTGTTAAGTTTACACACATAATCATGATAAACTTGATTCTCAAAACCAGGTGGTTGTGCCATATATACCTCTTCTATTATCCAACCATTCAAGAATGCATTCTTTACATCTAGTTGAAGTATCTTCCAATTCTTGGAAGAGGCAATACTAAGCGAAACCCTAATAGTAGGCATCTTTGCCACAAGAGAGAAAGTCTCCTCATAATCAATTCCTTGAGTTTGTGCAAAGCCTTTTGCCACAAGCCTTGCCTTATACTTGTTAATTGAACCATCAGAATTCTTCTTGAGTTTATAGACCCATCTTGAGCCTATTACCTTCATGGATGAAGCCTTGGGCACCAAATCCCAAGTGTTGTTTTCCTCAAGTGCTTCAATCTCTTCCTTCATTGCATGCTTCCATTATGATTTTGCTTTGGCCTCTTCAAATGATGATGGCTCCTCTTGGTTTATATCCTGTGCTATGTAGATAGAGTGTTTAGTTACTAATGAGGTGTCAAACCCATACCTTTTTGGTTTTTTCTTTTCCCTCATAGATCTTCTTAGGCCATGATGTGATGATTCTGCCTCATGTCCAAGTTCCTGCAATTTTGCTTTACCTTTAGACTTCCATGCTTTGATCTTTTCCATGTGAGATTCTTCATCATCCTCTGAGGTGTCTTGTTCTTCAATCTTTGATTGTTCTCTACCAAGCTTTGGAAAATCTTCTTCAAGATCATATGGTAAATTGATCTTCCTTCATGAATCTTCATACCATGAATGGTTCTCATCAAAAACTACATCTCTGCTTACCAAGAATCCTTTGTTGGTAGGGTTGTATAACCTGTAGCCCTTTTGATTGTTGTCATATCCAATAAATACACACCTTTCTGCCTTTGGATCCATCTTGCCTCTAACTTGTGAAGGAACATGAGCAAAAGCAATACATCCAAAAATTTTACAATGATCTAAACTTGGTCTTCTTCCATTCCAAGCCTCATATGGAGTCATCCCATCAAGGGATTTTGAAGGCAACTTGTTAATCAAGTAAGTGGCTATAGATACAGCCTCAGCCCATAAATAATTAGGTAAATGCTTTTCATTTAACATAGACCTTGCAGCTTCAACAATTGTCCTATTCCTCCTTTCTGCCACTCCATTTTGCTCAGGAGTGTACCTTGTAGTTACCTCTCTTTTGATTCCTCTTTCTGAAGAAAAGAATCAAACTCATGGGAGAAGTATTCTCCCCCTCCATCTGACCTTAGCCTTTTTAGAGATTTACCTGTTTGATTCTCCACAAGAGCCAAATATCTTTTGAAACATGAAAAAACTTCATCTTTGTGTTTCATAAAGAATAGGATAGTCCATCTGCTACAATCATCAATAAAGGAGACATAATACCTTGATCCAGATATTGAAGCTTCCTTGCTAGGTCCCCATACATCTGTATGAACTAACTCCAAGAGATCTCCATGCATATAACCTTTCTTCATGAATGGTAACCTGTGAGACTTTCCAAATTGACATGCACTACACTTATAAATCATATGTTGTTTTGACAAGTTAGGGAGTCCAAGTACACTTTGGTCCCTGTAAATTTGCTTTAATGACCTTTCACCAATATGTGCTAACCTTTTGTGCCATACTTCCAATTCTGTGAGTGTCTAACTACCATAATTAAAGAGAGCAATGTTTCTAGTGTCCTGTAATTCAAATGTGAACAATCTACCTGTCTTTTCACCTTTTGCAATTTTTCTAAATCCTTGACTTGGATCTTCAACAAATGCTCCTGCCTTTGTGAACCTGACTTGCAACCCTTTCTCTACTATCTGCCCAACACTTATCAAATTCTTTGTAATGGTAGGGACATAGAGTACCTTACTGAGTAGGTTGATGTTTCCATCAGGTGCTTTGACATTGCCTATTTTCTCCACAGGATGTTTTGTATCATCTCCTGTTTGTACCTCATGCTTATTCCTTGGATCTTCTAAATCTGATAGGAGTGCCACATTTCCTGCCACATGATTTGAACAACCTGAATCTATGTAGAAAACATGCTCATTAGATTTACCTTGTGGCATAGCCATGTTCATGATCAATAATGAATCCTCTTTGTTTGAGTCTTCTGTGTAGTTATTGTAGTCTCTCCTTCCTTTGTAGCCTCCTTGATAGTTTGAATGATTGTAGTTGTTGTAGTTGCCATGATAATTGTTGAACCTTCCTCTTGAGTAGCCATAACTTCCTCTATTGTATCCTCTGCCTCTTTGATTCCTGGAATTCCTAAAGCAATTTTCAGTTGTATGATTAGTTAATCCACAAATAGAACATGAGTTGGAGTCTTGGGATCTCCCCCTGCCTTGTCTACCTCCTCTTCCTCTACCTCTGCCATGTCTTCATCTACCTGCATAGTTAGCTTGATATGTACCTGCTTCATCATCCAGTTTCTTTGCCTTTCCTTTGTTATCTTTGGACTTGCTTTTATCAGTGTATAAAGCTGAAGATTGATTACCTTTAGAGCTTTCTCCATTTTTTATAAGCTTTGCCTCTTGGGTAAGTAGTTGTCCAATGAGTGTATTGAAATCAGGTACATGCATGTCCATGTACAAATCCATAGCTGTAGTGAATGCTTCCCACTTGTCATCTGCCTTCAAGCCATTGATGACCTGCCTTACAATTTGCTCTTCATCTATTACCTCTCTAATGCTTCCCAACTGATCTGCTATGTCCTTGAGCTTTGTGATAAAATCAGTCACATTTTGTTTGGGAGCCTTCTTGAGAGTTGTGAAATCAAGCCATAGTTGATGCTTCCTAGCTTTGGTACTTGAAGAAAAGAAAGCTTCAAGTGCATCCCACACTTCCTGAGATGTCTTACAACTTCTAATGTGAGGCAACAAAAAATCTGAGATAGAGTTGAGGAGATAAGACCTTGCAACTGCATCCTTGGAGCACCATGTTCTCAATCTTTCTTGCTCTTCTTGTGTTGGTTGACTTTTGTTCCTGAAACTTGGCATAACTGCATCTCCAGCCACATAACCATATAAACTTCTACCTTGGAGATAAGCTTCCATTCTTAATGACCAAGCTGAGTAGTTACCTTTGTCCAATTTGTCAATTGATGAAGGAAATCCATCTGCCATGTTGTCCAACCTTGCTCTGATACCACTGTGAAGAGATGGATAAGTATGTGTTTGAAGATGAAGAGGTGTTGCAAAATCCTTGATCTACACCAGCCAAATGAACTCTAGGAGTAGATGGTGGGCCCTTTTAGCTTGCTAATGGATGTATTAGACACCCTATGTACCTTGGAAGATCACTCTCAAAAAGATAGATCAAAACAAATAAGTTGGAGTTAGCTCAGAGGTAAAAACTTGCTATTCTTGGTTCATACACCTGTCCAGTGTTTTACATAATTCTCTGAGCACAGCAGCAATTAGCTTAATTCCTCTTGGGGAAGTCTAGGTAACTTAAAGAGCTAACTTTCAAGAGTAATCTCATAAAAAATAATAAACCACACACTGAGAATGAGTTTTAACAAGTGATGACATCATCCCGATTTTCACGGGCTGCTACAGTTTGAGACCAGTGAGCAGAAAAATCAACATAAATCAAAATGTAGGAATTCAATGATTATGAAAAATTTTATGGTTATACTAGACTGTAAGTTGACTCCAACAAGCTTTAAATCACTGAATTTGGATAAGTAACCATTGAGAAATGGCTCTGACAAGATGAGTGAAAAAGTCAGGTACCTGATAGAGAAGTGAAGATGAACAGACCCTGTTGACTTCAAATGAACATAACTGAAGATTGCAACATCCAAATGACATGAAAATTTGTGAGCATATAGTAGACTTGTAAAGCTAAATTTAGTTAAATCACTGAAAATGATGCACCAAGCTCAGAGAAAACATCTCTGCAAGATGATTTAGAAAACTAAGAGTAATGGCAGTGATTAGTACACTTCACAAGAACATGGAAAGATGAACTCAAATAATCATGAAAATGAAAGTATATTGCTTGTACAATACAATGACTTACTGATACATATGTGTGCCTTGTAATCACACCTTGATATGGCATAAAGCTCAGCTCTTGGAGGTCTTCACATAGGTCTCTCTAACCACGACTAAAACTGACATCTATTTATAGTTGAGTTTGGGAGGCTAACTTCCCTCAATCACTCTCCAATCAATCAATGATTGATTTGATTCTCTACCTACCACAAATCAATAATTAGTGGCTCCTCTTTCCATTCTTGATCAAGTGGACTCAACCACTTAAGATTCTTTCACTTTTACATTAAGTAAACTCTTCAAAAAATTACAAGAGGTAGTTCACAAGTGAACTTTACATAGTCTTCTTTTTAAAGCTTCTTCTATGACTTTGTGGGACTCAAGCCAATACTTAGGCTTTTCATAGACTTGCTCCAACAAATATGCAGTTGGCCACTTCACTACGTGCGAGGTACTGAAGACGACATTCTCGCAGACATTCAGACCAAGTGACTCCTCGGAAAGAGCTCTAGATCAGCTAGAGAAATGAAAGCTGAGACCAGGTGAATCCTTTCATGAACTTCACACTAGGACAAAAGCACTTGTTTCACGTCTGCCACATGCTCCAGGTGATTTCCTGGTTAAAAAATGGATAGAGAAAGCTTTGCCCAAGTCATCTCAGCAGAAGCTTCGCGAATCTCTTAGATTGGATGCAACACTGGATGATTTTGTTGCAGCTGCATCACGCATTGAGGAAGCTAGGCTACATTTCGAAGGAGATACTCAACCAAATTATGCATCACACTTAGATCCTATTGAGCAACTCAGGAAGGAGTTGGAAGCCTTAAGAATGCAGCAGAGTCAACAAGAAGAGAAGGTCATACCACCACCATTGCGCCACAATGTTGATGAAGTAGCTCAAATCCGTTGTGAGTTAGAAGATTTGCGCACTACACAGGACATACAAAGGCAAGTTTGGTGTACAATATGTAGCAAAAATGGACATTCAAATATTAATTGTCCTAACAAGGTGACTTATCAATTCTGTGGCAAGGATGGTCATGAAGCAAGAGACTGCTACTATCTCAAGGGAGTACAACAGCATGGTAACCCTCCTGTTCTTGATTCGTATTATGCTAGTACTTCAAATGCACCTAATAGAGAAGAGACCATCTAACTCGGCCTAGATATAATAGGCTGAGCCATGCAAGCGGCAGCAACCTGTAGAGAGGAACAACAGGGACTCAAAAATAGAGATGTGGCAAAGAAGGCTGGCTGGAAGGGCCAAGCAGACATTGAAGGAGCTTATGATATGGTGCCTACTTCCCTTAAGGACCAACTTGCAAGCTCTTAGGAAGACACACAAGAGGTTAAGATTGAGGAAATCTTGAAAGGCATTCATCACAAGGTTAGTTTGTACCAACTCATAAAAATGGATTTGAAAGTAAGAAGTGATTTATTGAAAGTTATACACTCGGCCTACTTAAGCCCACCACCGAGTATAGATGGTTTCATGGTTGACTTTCCACCCGCACCCTTGGTAGACTATCAAAGCTCAAGGCTATATGTTTTCATAAACGATGAAGGTCTGACGGGTGTCATTATAGATGGAGGCTCTGGCATCAATCCGATGCCTGATTTTACAATGAAGAAACTCAAACTGAACCTCACCAAGGCGGCACCCTTCACTGTCACATTAGCAGATCAGCATCGTGTTATGCCCCTCGGCATCATCGAGAAGGTACACATGTCTGTACAAGGTTGTCAATTCCTCCTGGATTTTGTTTTGATTTCCCTGCCACAGGAAAGCTCTTATCCTCTGCTTTTGGGAAGGCCTTGGTTAAGGCAAGAAAAAGCACTACAAGATTGGGGAAGAAACGAGATGTGGATCTCCTCGAAGGCTAATAACCACTTACAGGTACACTTAGAAGAAGGATGCGACTCCACCAAGACAACTGGATATGTAGATACTCAGGTAATGCCTTCTGTACCCCAAGAAGAGGAGAATTTGTTAAATTGGATGATGGGTGATGCAAAGTGTTGCACTGTTGAGATTACTGAAATAAATGAAGAACTTGCAAAAGAAGCCCAGGGAAGTGAAAAAGAGTCGAAAAAATGAAAATTTAGGCTCAATCACTCACAAAGGAGAAAAAGTGAGTCCTTGCAGGAAAACAGAGACCGAGGTCAAGAAAGAGCCTTTGGAGATCAAATTTGGCCATTTTTCACAAAATAGACTTGGTGGTCAAAAAGTAGCAGAAAGTGAGTTAGTATCTTTGGGGGGGCCAAATAGTCAAATTGGGCCATCAGACCAAATTAAAGAGCCTTTGGAGATCAAATTTGCCATTTTTCACAAAATGGTCTTTGTGGTCAAAAAGTAGCAGAAAGTGAGTTAGTATCTTCGGGGGGCCCAAATAGTCAAATTGGGCCATCGGACCAAAATAAAGAACCTTTGGAGATCAAATTTGGGCATTTTCAGAAAATGGTCTTGGTGGTCAAAAATTAGCAGGAAGCGAGCAAAAAGTAGCAGGAAGTGAGTTAGCCTCTTCAGGGGGCCCAAATAGTCGAATTGGGTCATCGGACCAAATTGGTCCATTGGATCAAAATGGGCCAATTATGCAAGGATGCACCACTATAGAGTTCTACAAAAGGGCAGAAAAGCCTAAAATTGACAAAATTGAAGAAGCCTTGGAGGAGGCTAATTTTGAGTCTCAAGGGCCTAATTTTGAGCCTGAGAGCAAAGAAGACCTTCCGTTTTCAGAAATTCCTCAAGGATGGATCAAGCAACATATTGTGGAACATAAGGTGAATTCCACCCCTGCTCACAGTGCATATGCTTTTTCAAGAGAGATGAGCCCTAAAATGCTAGTTCAAGAAGTGAACCTCAAAGATGAAGGAAATCCTCAAATAGTTCACTTAGCCTCCTGGTTGTGGCACTATCCTTTTTTACAATAGAGGGTAACTTCTCTTCTTTTCTCTTATAAAAATGTCTTTTCATGGTCCTACAAGGATTTAACAGGAATTCCAGAGGAGCTTGGATTACATCGAATACCCCTAGTAGAGGGAGTTGCACCTGCAAGAAGTAGGCCATATCAACTCAATCCAAAATATGCAGAGGCAGTAAAACTCGAAATCACAAAACTTGAGGAAGCAGGTATTATTATTCCAGTAGAACATTCAAGGTGGCTTTCATCTATGGTTATTGTACACAAGAAAAATAGTGAAAAAATAAGAATATGCGTTGATTTTTGTGCTTTAAATAAGGTAACTGTTCAAGATGGCTTCCCTCAACCTTTCACAAAACAAGTATTAGAAGTAGCCGGGTACACTTTGTACAATTTTCTTGATGGTTTCAGTGGCTACAACCAAATATTAATTCATCCTGATGATAGAGACAAAACTGCCTTTGTCACTCCATGGGGCACTTATGTGTACACACGCATGGCTTTTGGGCTGCGAAATGCACCTGCTTCATTTAATAGAACAATGTATTTGATACTGGGGAAATGGTTGACAACTTTTCTGCGCATTTTTATGGATGACTTTTCAGTGTTCTCAGGCACAAGTAGAAGAGCAGTGGTCCAAGATTTTCATGATCAGTTGGAAAATCTGAAGGAAATAGTTGAGCAGTGTCTCAAAACAGGTTTGAAGTTGAATCCTTCTAAATGTCATTTTTTGGTCACTAAAGGCTTTCTCCTTGGTCACATCGTGTCTGCAAATGGGATAACTGTAGATCCAGCAAAGTTCACTGCTATCCTATCCATGCCCATTCCACGGACTCCTAAGGAAGTACAAAGCTTTTTAGGCCATGCAGGCTACCATAGGAGATTTATACGGATGTATTCAAAAATAACTAAGCCTCTATCAAGGCTTACGAGTAAGAAGATTCCTTTCTCATGGAGTCCTGAGGCTGGAAAGGCATTTTTTGAACTAAAATTAAGGCTATGTACTGCTCCACTCTTAACTGTTCCCAACTGGTCAGTAGATTTTCATGTGCATACAGATGCTAGTCTTCATGCAGTAGGAGCAGTTTTGGCTCAACCCTCCATGCCCAAGGTGAAACAACCTATAGCTTATGCTAGCAAACTACTTACAAGGGCATAAAAAAATTACAGCACTACGGAAAGGGAAGGTTTGGCTATTGTTTTCGCACTCCAAAAGTTTAGGCACTACCTTCTAGGTGTGCATTTCGCTGTGATATCTGACCATCAGCCCCTTAAATACTTAATTAACAAGCCTAGAGTAGCTGGAAGGATTTGGTGTTGGCTACTACTGTTTCAAGAGTATGATTTTGAGATTCATATTAGGCCAGGAAAAGAACATTACATGGCAGATCAGGTGTCAAGGATGGCTATGAGCGAAAAGGCGACAGGTATTAATGATGAACTTGTAGATAGTAGTCTCTTCGTGGTAGAGACTCAAACTGAGTGGTATGGTGAAATTCTGCATTTTCTCACTTCTAGAAAATTCCCTGAGAACATAAAACCATTAGAAAGGAGGAGATTACTCTTTAAAGCCAAAGCATATTCACTTATAAATGACCATTTTATAAATATTGTCATGATGGTATCTTGGGAAAATGTGTTTATCCAGAGGAGGTGAATTTTTTGCTTGAAGCAGCACACAGTGAAGGCAATCTCAAAGGAGAGGAGTTGGCTCACAAAATTATCCACAAGGGATTATGGTGGCCTCATGTTTACAAAGATGCTATCAAGTTTGCCAAAGGATGTGATATCTGCCAGAGATATGCTCCCAAGCCTAGTAGATTGAATTTTCAACCATTAGTAATCTCCACTAGATGGCTACCTTTCGAACGATGGGGTCTTGATTTCATTGGACCAATCAACCCAACTGGTCAACTTGGTGGTAAGAAGTATATTTTGGTGGCCACATGTTACTCTACTAAGTGGGTAGAAGCTAAGGCTACTGCTAATTGTACTTCCACTACAGTAGCCAAGTTTATGTATAAAAGAATATTCTCAAGATTTGGCTGCCCACTTGAAGTCACCAGTGATAGAGGCACGCACTTTGTAAACCAGTAACCTTTGATAGGTACAAGATCTTCCATAAGAAATCCTGTGCATACTACCCGAGAGCAAATGGGCAGGCAGAAAGTTCTAACAAAATTTTGATTGGATTACTACGCCTTTGACGATCACAGTTCATGGCCACAAGCCCTCATTGGTGCAATATGGGCTTTTCGAACAACCAGAAGAGGCACCACTGGAGAGAGCCCATTTCTTCTAGTCTATGGGAAAGAGGCATTAGCCCCTTTCAAATTCATCATCAGAAAAGAAATTGAAGCAAAAAACATTGATGTTGACCCTCAAATTAGAAGATTGGTAGCATTGGAGGAATATAGGGAAACAACTATGAAGAGGCTGCAGGAAAAGCAGGAAGAAAGGAAACACATTCATGAGAGACACTTAAGGACCAATAAGGTGGAAGAGGGAGCTCTAGTGCTGGTATATCAGATTCCATGTGTACCTACTAAATTGGCACCAAAATGGTCAGGACCCTACAAAGTGCTGAGGATATTTCAACAAGGAGCAATACAAGTAGAGGACCTACAGGGTGAGAAATTGCCTCTGGTCAACATTTCCAGGGTGAAGGCTTATATAGGGTGAAGGCTTATCTAACTTGAAACATTTTGAGAAAAATCAATCATTGTATATACCCTAGTTCTCGTTTCAGCTTGTTTTGCCAATAGACAGTTCTAATTTTGTTCTTAGAAATTTTTAGCCAATATTGAAGAATTGCACCAAGATGGTGCAACATCTTGATGTGTGGGACTGTAATCGAGCAAGATTTCATCTGATTGTATGCCAGCCCCCAAAAAAAAAATCCTAGCGCCACTTCTTTTTGTCCCTCAAGAGTTCACCGCTCAAGATTCCCCTCATTTCATCTTTGTCGGGTTGGAAAAAATTCAGCCTTCAAAATTTGTCCCTCAAAATTTGTCCTTCAAAATTTGTCCCTCAAAATTTGTCCCTCATCCATCAAAATTTGTCCCTCAAAATTTGTCCCTCAAAATTTGTCCTTCAAAATTTGTCCCTCAAAATTTGTCCTTCAAAATTTGTCCCTCAAAATTTGTCCCTCATCCGTAAAAGTTTGTCCTTCAAAATTTGTCCTTCAGAATTTGTCCCTCAAAATTTGTCCCTCAAAATTTGTCCTTCAAAATTCATCCTCAGTGCCAGAATCAAGTCGGCTATCAGATTTGTGATGAAGTGTTGATTCATGGAAGAGTCTCGCATTCAAGGCCATATTTCGAAGTCTTCAAGCGTTTTTGAGGCAGTTGGCTGTCAATACCAGAATTAGACCACCTACCCAAAATTAGCGAGCTCTCCCTCCACTTTTGTTAGATCCGCGCGAACAGTGATGGTGCAGTAAATGATGGGATCCGGTGGAAGCCACTCTCTTGACCATGCGTGTGCAATGAACTGTGATGGTGCCTTAAATGATGGAATCTGGTGGAAGTCACTCTCTTGGCCTCGAGATCTATATAAGAAGTAGTTGCACTCGGTTGGAGGTACGTACAGATAGTCAGAGTTATATGTTAGTGAAGGGTCCATTCGGAAGGATATACAGAGATTTAGGAAGCTGAGGGATACACTCACTGTCATCTCTCTATGGTTCTATCTTTTGTCAATTAGGGTCTACTTGTGTTACTGTGGTAATTTGAGAGTGTTCTAATCAAGCTTCTCCTTGATTATTCTCTGCTCACTGATGTGATTTTGCCCAATGTAGAAGAGGCTTCTCTATTAGAGAATATACAGAGTGAGAGCTTCAGTGTTAGGGGCAGTCGGCATGATAGTGAGATTGGATATACTGGGATAGTCACTTGTAAGCTGGAGTTCATAGCATTGTATACCACACTTGTATACCTTCTCTGCGTTTGTATACTTTCTCTGTGTTGAGATGTCCTAGTTCATCTTTTGAGTGATCAGACCTTT
>CM035426.1:168895173-168922673 GCA_020310875.1 Ceratopteris richardii | reverse complement strand
AGATACATACATACACATAAACACATACACACTCATAGACACACACACATACACATAGACGTGCACACACATACACACACACATACACACATACACACATAATGATGCATACACACACATACACATGCATACACACATATGCATACATACATGCATACACATACACACATACACACACATAGATACATACATACACATAAACACATACACACTCATAGACACACATACATACACATAGACACACACACACATACACACACACAAACACACATAGACACATACACACATAATGATGCATACACACACATACACATGCATACGCACATAAAAACACATGTACACACACACACATACACACATATATGCATACACACATGCATACATACACATACATAATGCATACACACACATATGCATACATAATGCATACACACACATACACACATATGCATACATACATGCATACACATACACACATATGCATACATACATGCATACACATACACACATAGACACATACACACACATAGACACATACACACACATAAACACATACACACTCATAGATGCACACACATACACATAGACACACACACATACACACACATATACACACACATACACACATACACACATAATGATGCATACACACACATACACATGCATACACACATACACACACACATACACATGCATACACACATACACACACACATACATGCACATACATACACACACATGCATACATACACATACTTAATGCATACACACATACATATGTACACGTATATATATTGATTTCTAACCATTTTGTTTTATATGTTAGGTATTATGGATCCCAGTAGAGAGAGAAAGGCGAAACTCACTCTCATAAAAAGTCTTATGAGAGCAAGAGTTCCGTCTGATACTCTAGGGGCCATAATGCGTGATTACTCAGAGATGTCTGATGAGGAGCTGGACTATACGATCCAGATGCTTACCCAGCGATCAGACGAGGGCTCTTCTGCGGCTCCACATGCAGGAAGAGAGTTATTTGCTCACAGGTATGTTTTTTTTCATAAACTTTTTTAATGATATTATAACACATATTTTTATTTATATTTATCTATCTATTTTCAGGACACCTATACCACCTCCAGCACGTGATAGCAGAGCAGATTTGCCTATGAGGACATGCATAGGCATCTTAGGACTAGAGTGCAATATAGAGCCAGAGGGGAACATTGTGTGCATAGGGAATGGATTGGAGTTCAAGAGAAGGATGTGGGCACTATGCGACTCTTACCTGCGCTTTGTCCACTTACCGTGGAAGTAAGTAAAAATTTTACATATAAATTGAAATAAATATCTTATGTTTTATTTACATTATGTTTTTTTTTTTGTAGTGAGCATGATGAGAGGGATAAAAAATACATACTTAGTTCACTTGAGACAGAGTTTGGGAGAGGATGGTCGCTTAAGTGGTGTCTAAAAGAGATGCGGACACTTATGGCTCATCGTCGCGATAATGCACGGTATGCACTGCTTTTATGTATATATATGTGGATATGAGTATGTGTGTTTATGCATGTATGTATGTATGTATGTATATGAGAGAGAGAGAGAACAGTGAGACTAGAGGTATAAATACACGCATACACACACATATACATCATACATGCACATTTATACATACATGCACATTTTTACACACACATACACATGCATGCAGTTACACACATATAATGAATACACATAGACACATACACATACTCACATACACGTACACATACTCACATACACATACACATGCATAATCATATGTACACACACATAGACTCATATAATCATATTTACATGCATGTATACATATACACATGCATATATACACACACAACACATGCATATGCACATATAGATACACATACATACACAACACATGCATACGCATATATAAATAAATAAATAAATAAATCCTATTTCAAAAATCCTAAATGGAAAACACTAATTTCGATATTAGGGTTTTAAAACCCCTAATTTAAAAACTCTAATTCAACCTTTTAGCCATATGTTTGAAGTATATGTACACATTGCATCTATTCCTCCAACGTCCTACTAGAGAGATGTCTCTCCTCCCAACCTTATGCCTCTATATATAGCTACTCGAATCAACGAGGATCATAATATATATAAAGATATATACACATCATGTAGATAGGATACATAAATATATAATGGAGTAGATATATTATGCATCACACAACATGCCTAAATGCACACATAAATATATATATACATACTAACATATTTACATATACACATTTACACATAGACATATATACATATATACATGTACACATCACATATACATGCCTATATGCACACATAAGCATATATATACATGCATACATATTTACACATAGACACATATACATATATACATGTACACAATTATAAACACTTGCATATATTACATGAATACATGAATATTTTACATAAATGCATATGCATATTTAACACATGTATACATATATCACACACATGCAAACACATACATATACATGAAATACATATATATGCATACTAACATATGTATACATATAATACACATGAATACACACACATATGCATACATACATGATAAAAATTTGCTCCTCGAAGATAAAGCTATATATAAAATAATTAGGCAAACCCCCGAGCTTCATGTTCTAACTTAGAAGAACATGATTTCATCTCTCTAGTAGGATTCAACGTTATTCAAGTTAATAAAAAGTTCTATTATCTGATATCCATTCAGAAGCTTCAAGTTATTGATCGATAACTAGAGTAGAATTTACTATCTAATCTGCTCATATGTTTTCATTATTGCCATCATTTTGGTAAGACATCAATATAGTCTCATCTTCATTATCCTTATTGATTTCATTTATTTCTTCTATTGTTAAATCTATGTTCTCATGAATCACATCATCTATTGATGGATTAATATCTATTTCTGATAATTCCTCTTCCTCATCAATAGAATCAACATGTAGAGAATTATCCTCTTCATCAAAAAGATTAGTATCATTATCACGTATAATGATTCTAATTTCTATTTCAGATGTTGATGTATCAGTATCTGATGCTGAATCATCAAGAGGATTTTCTTCGATCTCTCTAACAATAAACTGTTCAAACAATGGCCTACCTCTAGGTTGCACATGAATGACTTGCCACCAAGGATGAGCATCTGGGTTTTTATAAAAAAATGCTTGTTCAATATGCCTAGGAAGAATATATGGTTCTTTAGTAGATCGCATTACCTTGGAAGAATCGATTGCCCAAAACTTAATTCCTTTCTTAATGTGGAATTACTACCTTTATACTCCGCTCAAAACTAGTCAACCTTCAAAATGACCTATCAAACTATATAACAACAAAAACCCATTATTAGGTGCTTTAAAAAATAACTAACTCTATAAAAAAAAATATAAACTTTTTTCTACCTGTTTGAATGTAAGAAATGAAATTTCATAGATACCAACAATAGTTCCTACGTAACCAAGTTTGCTATCTATAAGGTTCGTGTCTTTTGAGCTAGCACGTGATAGTTGCTTGAAAGAAACAACAATACTAGAATCCTCTGTTTTACGTAAAGAATCAATGGCTTTGATTCTAATATGCTATCCAAAAGCCCACATATTAGTGAACATTCGAGCCTGCAAAATAAATTCAATTAGTAAATAGAAACTAACATACATATATGAAAAAAATAAAATATTATTTTAATAAAATTACCTTTCATTCACAACCTATCATTAACTCTCTTTGATCATCTGAAATTTCTTCATTATTTGCATTGGCACATTGCAAACAACGATATAGCCAATCCGTGAAAGAAGATATATCTGTAATCTCATTATTATCGAGATTATGTCTAAATCTTTTGTTTTTTCACCTTTTACTTCGGAGATTTTGAAGTTCCTCGTACTTGCTAAGGAATGCTTGCATGCATTTGTTATTATATGCTACAAAAGTAGAAACATCATTTTTTTCTTGAAATGTAAATAAGAATGGAACCCCCTTACCTGATAATACCTCATCTGTTATTTTTGAAGAAGACTCGTTGGTCCATGCACGTGGCGCTTCTTCATGAACTCTTTCAAGGTAGTCACTAACGTAATACATGCACTCTTCAAGCATCCAACCCTTTGCCATGGATCCTTCTGGTTTCGCTCTTTGTCGCATATAACCTTTTAATACTCCCATAAATCGCTCGACCCAAAACATCCATCGAGTGTTGACAACACCTGCAATCTCTATTTCATCTACAAGATGGACTAATAAATGAACCTGAATATCAAAAAATGAAGTAGGAAGTTCTTTCTCCATCAAACATAGTAGCTCTTTGCATTCACGTTTTTTTTGTGGGATTGAGTTTTTGTCAATCTCTTTGGATGTAATCCACCTATACATATCATAAAAACAATTATAAAGAAGTTAATTAAAAAATAAAAGATATCCAATATTCATACATATTAAATATAGAAGTATCATAATTACCTTATAAGTGATCCAAGACGAAAGATCACATCTCGTACTCCTTTCGTTGTACATCCATCGATAACCAAAGGTAAAATATGTTTCAAAAAGTTATGCGAGTCATCCAGATAAGCTCTTATCATCCATAGTAAACATGTATTGAAAAGATGCTCCATATCCTGTAGGAGTCTTAATCAATTGAATTCTATTGTTGATAAAAATATAATTAGATTAAATCATATTTATTTACATGCATATTGAATAAAAAAATTACATCAATACCTGAACAAACACCATATCCTAGAAAATCATGAATAGTCCAAGCCACAATACCACAAACCGTAATATGTCTTTCATTGATGCTTTTCGATACATCAATGACATTAATACCTCTCCATAACTCTTGAAGATCGTCAATGAGAGGAGCAAGATATATATTCATATCTTTAATTTGTCTTTTGCCTGGGATTAAAAGTGAAAGCATTAAATGTTCGTTTTTAATGCTAAGATATGGCGGAAGATTATAGTTTATGACTACCACTGGCCATGTTGACCATTTACTGCATGGAGAATGGATTAACCCCATCTAATGCAACTCCTAACTTTAGATTCTGTGGATTTTGTGCAAATTCAGGCCATGTAGAATCAATATGTTGAAAAGCAACACTATCATGAGGAATTCTGATTATTCCATCAGTACTTTTGTGATCATGTCCCCAAGTCAAAAGCTTTGATAATTCGGGGCTTTGAAACATATGTCTAATCCATGGAACCAATGGAAAATGTCTCAATACCTTTTTTGGGATTTTACCTTCTTCGCCCTTATATCGAGGAGATTGACATTTGGGACATGTCAAAGAGTCTGCATATTCACCTCTATATAAAATACAATCGTTAGGACATGCATGTATACATTGATAATCTATACCAAGGTTGTTGATTATCTTCTTCATTTCATCATGTGAGGTAGGAAGAATATTCTAACTTGGTAAAAACTTTTCAGATAATAACCTGTAACTTTATCAAAAAAAGATATATTAAAAAAAGTAAATAAATAAATATACATATATATATGCATATAATTTTATATATGTGTATGCTTATGTGCATCTTTCAAAATATTCGCGTAAAATTTGATTGTTTTGGATGGCAGGATACGATTGTTTGTTTTGAAGGATATGAAGTATGTACCTTCATTGAATGATTTGTCGATTCTATCATATGTTCAGTTTGAAAGTGTGAGAAGCGGGTTTATAATTGCTATTCAAAGAATTTGGCACTGTTTATAGGCCATACGATGGTGACCTAGATGAATCACATGCACAGAGGTTACTCAAGATAGAACAACCTGATTATAAGGGACTAGTACCATCAGGATTCTTGGGGTATGCAGTAAACCTCTTGCATGTCAATGATGAGCATCTGAACTTTAGGATACAAAGGTGGTGTCTTGAGAGGATCACTTTTATACAGCTTGTTCAAAGAACTTCAGGTTTATGACACTGAAGTTTTTTGAACAAGCTGTATAAAAGTGATCCTCTCAAGCCACCATGATTTCCACTTTGTATCGTAAAGTTCAGATGCTCATGATTGACATGCAAGAGGTTTACTGCATACCCTAGGAATCCTGCTGGCACTAGTCCATTATAATCAGATTGCTCTATCTTGAGTAACTTCCGTGCATGCGATTCATCTAGGTCATGTACCATTTATGGCCTATAAACAGTGCCAAATTCTTTGAATAGCAATTATAAATCCGTTTCTCACACTTTCAAACTGAACATATGATAGAATCGACAAATCATTCAATGAAGGTACATACTTCATATCCTCCAAAACAAACAATCGTATCCTGCCATCCAAACAATCAAATTTTTCACGAATATTTTGAAAGATGCATTAATAGTTTTAAAAGATGCGCAGACAAAAAGTGTCCATTGAATTCAAGTTCTTGTTCTTACCTTATCTAAAGTAAGAATAAAAACCTGCATGTATTTATCTATATCTATATATATATATATATATATATATATATATATATATATATATATATATATATATATATATATATATATATATATATATATATATATATATATATATATATATATATATATATATATGCATATATATATAAATAGATAGAAAAATGAAAATTATACCTTAATAGTGTCGAAACAGATACATTACTCCATCCAAAACGATTTTGAAGGTTCCGAATAAGTAAGCTCGCACTTAGTCGTGTCAAACGACTTCCTTCATATACATGCTTTAGACATTCCTCTCGAAGATATTTCTCATTTTTAGAAATATCAATGCTCTCACGGTCATTTTGATACCAATCCTCAATAAAATATACCATGCCATCATCTTCATCATTATCACACAAATCTTGTACTTTATCGTCTTTTGAATGTAGATCTTTCAACTTTGCATATTGCACAGGATTAGTTTTGCATAGCCTCCTCATGTAAGCTTCTGATAAATGAGGTCTTACTGGTAATTGTGAATGCTGTGGAGGAATATCATCAACATCATACGTTGGAATCTACACATATAAATAAAATTCATTAGTATTCCATAAATGAATAAAAAGTAAACTTTAAATATAAAATTAAGTATATAACTTATTAAATATGGATAGAAATTTTTTATTCTCTCTAGCTAAAAGGTGCTCTTGGAGGTCTACGCCATCCATAATTCACTAATAGTTCATCACCAACATGTAATGTAGTAATAGCATTGACAACTATGTATCTTGATACATCTCTACTCATGTATGGTGATTCATGACTATTTTCACGCTCCTCAAATGTGCAATTAGTCCTTGAACTATTATGTAACCCTCGACTACTATTTATTAAACCTGCTATATTTCCATGTGTGTAAGGTCTTCCATCAATATATAATCTTTCATTTTCTGCATGTAAAATCCTTCTACTAGTAAGGGATGATGCATTCAAGCATATTCCATAAGTACTCATGCTTTGAACATAACGTGAAAGTTGATGCCAATCTCCCCATCCATATATAGGACCACAAAATGACATAAGAGTGACTTCAAAGTTCGGAGGCACATACAAATCCTCTACAATAAAGAGACCACGACCAGCATTAGTAATAGTGGATGGAGCAATCATATAGCGATTACCCCAAAAGTTGAAAACCTCTCCATCTAAGGGAAGTGGTCCTCTATTCCATCCTCCATATCTTCTTCTATCATATGTTTGTACTAAAGAACGATCATGAGCTGGCAATGGATAATCTCCAGCCGTTTCATTCTCTAAACCAAGAGGTAGAGGATTTCTAGAAACCTCTGCTTGTAATTGATGAACAGCAAGTCCATGACGTGTACGAGGTATATTAACATTATGATAAAAATTATCATCATCATCATCGAGCAAGTATTCTTGTATATCAATAATAATTTGATTTTATATATGGTTTTTAAATAAAATAATGACATTAATATATATAGAAAATACATACCCAAGCATTATCACATTGACTAGGTGATGGTGCACGCTCAAAAGTACCATACTCTGCTTCATGTTCAATACATTCCAATCGTGGTCTTCGATACGTGCCATAACAAGAGTTACACCAACTTATAATATGCTCTTCATAGTAAAAGTCATCATAATTCCTATCAGAGGACACATGTGAAGTTGTTGCATGGGTAGGAGGTGGTGGAGTACCCTCTAATTGATCAGAATTTGCACATAATAAGAAACAAAAAAATATATAAGTTATGTATCCATCAAATATATTTAAAATTAAATGTTTGATATACTTATAGTATAAAGTCGTTGCACGATGAGGAGATGGTGGTGGAGTTCCATCTGATTGATCAGAATCTACAAATAATGGTATTTGATATTAATAATCTGATTATCTACATACACAAAAATTTCACATATATATATTTACACATACACACATATTCACATATACACATTTACACATACACATATATTCACATATACACAACTACACATTATTGTGGGAAATATGCATGTATTTTGTATGAATGAGTGTATATGCATGCATGTGTGTGTACGTATATATGTGGATATGTATATATGTGTTTATGTTATATGTATGTATATATGTTTATGTATACATATATATGTGTATATGTTTGCATGTATATGTGTATGTGGGTATGTGTATGTGTGTGTATATATGTGTATGTATTTTGATTTTTTTTCTGTTTGAGATTAAATTAACAGGAGATATTGTATGGTCGAAAAAAATAAGAGGCGAGCTAACATACCACCTGAGTCATGGCAGTTTTTTCGTAGACAGCTACATCTTCAGGAGTCATTTCCTCAGTAGAAGGTACACAAATTAATAGTTTATATTTATAATTTTTATATATTTTAGTAATTTTTTACATTTAAGTTATGTATTTTTTTTCTTGAATAAACAGGCTGCTGCAAAGAAGAGAGTGGAGTCGGGCCACACATCGCACCTAGGCCAAATGGGCCATAATGGTTTTGTAGCTACATTTGTAAGTATGTGTTATTGTGAGTATATTTTTTATTTTAGTTAAAATGCAAGTAACTAATGTTTTTTATTTGTTTCATTGCAGCGGAAGGATTATGGCCGATATCCTACGAAAGATGAGATCGAATATGCTACACATTTTGGATATCGACGTTTGAGCGAGTATATGCAAGATCATCCTGATGCCTTTGTGAGTATTTTTAAACTTTATATATTTATTTTTTTTATGAATGGTTTAATTGTTTTATTTATTTATGTTTGTTATATGTAATACAGGAGTATTATGGAGAGACAAATATGGATGAGGTGGAGAGATAGACACAGGAGGGACGATCTCGATCATCACATGATGGTCGTGACGATGAGGATGAGGAAGATCAAGATGATCATGATATTGCTGCTGATGATGATGATCATGATGATGATTAGGATTTTAGTTGATTATGACACTGGATTATATGTATTTACATTGATATATATATATATATATATATATATATATATATATATATATATATATATATTTTTAATCTATATATTTTTCATTTCAGTTATGTTTTGAATTATGTGTATGGTATTAAGTAATGAAGAGTTTTGTTCTATTGATTGTTATTAATGTTTATATTAAGCATGTGTTTTAATACTTTAATTATATAATTCATTCATATGTGTGTACCTAAGTGTATATGTATGTAGTGAATATGTATGTATGTGCATGTGTATGTGTGTGTATATGTATGTATGTGCATGTGCATGTGTAAGTGTATATGTGTGTATGAGTATGTGCATGTGCATGTGCATGTGTATGTGTGTGTATGTGTGTGTGCATGTATATGTGTAACTCTATGTGTATATGTGTGTATGTGCATGTATATGTGTATATGTAGGTATGTGCATGTGTGTGTGCATGTGTATGTGTTTTAATACTTTAATTATATAATTCATTCATATGTGTGTACCTAAGTGTATATGTATGTGTGTGTATATGTATGTATGTGCATGTGTATGTGTGTGTATATGTATGTATGTGCATGTGAATGTATAAGTGTATATGTGTGTATGAGTATGTGCATGTGCATGTGTATGTGTGTGTATATGTATATGCATGTATATGTATAACTATATGTGTATATGTGTGTATGTGCATGTATATGTGTATATGTAGGTATGTGCATGTGTATATGTGTTTTAATACTTTAATTATATAATTCATTCATATGTGTGTACCTAAGTGTATATGTATGTGTGTATATGTATGTGTGTATATGTATGTATGTGCATGTGTATGTGTGTGTATATGTATGTATGTGCATGTGCATGTGTAAGTGTATAAGTGTGTATGAGTATGTGCATGTGCATGTGTAAGTGTATATGTGTGTATGTGTAAGTGTATAAGTGTGTATGAGTATGTGCATGTGCATGTGTAAGTGTATATAAGTGTGTATGAGTATGTGCATGTGCATGTGTAAGTGTATAAGTGTGTATGAGTATGTGCATGTGCATGTGTAACTGTATATGTGTGCATGTGTAAGTGTATAAGTGTGTATGAGTATGTGCATGTGCATGTGTAAGTGTATATGTGTGTATGAGTATGTGCATGTGCATGTGTAAGTGTATATTTGTGTATGAGTATGTGCATGTGCATGTGCATGTGTAAGTGTATATCTGTGTATGAGTATGTGCATGTGCATGTGTATATGTGTGTATATGTGTGTATATGTATGTGCATGTATATGTGTAACTCTATGTGTATATGTATGTGTGTATGTGCATGTATATGTGTATATGTAGGTATGTGCATGTGTGTGCATGTACGTATGTGCATATATATGTGTATATATGTGTATAATGTATGTATATGCATGTGTATATGTATGAAACATGCATGTGTATGTGGATGCATTTCCATTTGCATCCATGTGCATGCATTTGAATGTGGATGCATGTGGATGTGCATATACATGTATTTGTGTTTATGTTAATGTGTGTATGTGTGTGTGTGTATATATATATATATATATATATATATATATATATATATATATATATATATATATATATATGCAATAATGCATGCATGTAAATCTTTTTATGTGGTGGTAGAAATGTTTGTGCATATGCATGTGTATATGTGTGTATGTCTAAGTGTATGTGCACATGTATCTGTGTGTATATATGTGTGTATGTGCATGTGTATATGTGTATATGTGTGAAAGTGCATCTTCATCATGTATAAGTGTATAAGTGCATATCCATAAGTGTGAGTATGCTATCTAATGAAAATAACACAATTCAAATGATATACGAAGAATAGAAATTGTACTTACAATAGTTAGCCATACTTTTTGCTTGGTTAGCTTCTTGAATAACATGCAATAAAGAGAGAGAGAGAGAGAGAGAGATAATTCAAAGAGAAAGATGTAGAAAGAGAGAAACAAAGACAGAGGGAGACAATAAGAGAGAGCTTAGGCAAAACAACAATTATGCATATACTTGCTTCAGCTCGTAAGCGCAGTGCAATTGCAAACGTTGGAGAGCTCTTCGATCGGATGCGTGAAAATGCCGATCAAAGAGCCTCCAACGTTTTAATTTGTCCGTCAACAGACCGTCGTGTAAGCGATGCTAGCCGTCGTCGCATAAGCGACATGTTTTTAGCGTCGCTTATGTGACGGCAAACATCGTCGCATATGCGATGTAAAAGAGTGTTGCTTATGCGATGCTCTTTAAAAGCATCGTGTTAGCGACGCTGTATGGGGGCTGCGATGCTCTTAAAAGCATCGTGTTAGCGACGCTGTATGGGAGCATCGCAGCCCCATCGCACCACAAGTCGTAAAAAACGTCGTTCACTTCGTCGTTTAATCGACGGTCCGCGCGCGACGCTAATTACGACACATGTTGCAATTTTATAGCGACAAAATTTTGTCGCCTTAACCATCGCTATACGCCCGTATTCCTTGTAGTGTCTCTCATCAACAAGTGCATCATGTAAATCTGTATCAGAAATGGAATGATCTACATCATTACATGAAACCTCCAAAGGCTGAGAAGTTTCCTCATTAGGACCATCATTAGACTGTTCACCTGTAAAAAGAGGAAGCAAAGTATCATACATGTCTTTGGAGCTAACACATTACTTCTTAGTACATGATAGCAATGGCTAAATAGCATCTTCCACAAAAACATCACGACTAACCAGAATGCATTTAGTCTATGGACGATATAGATGATAGCCTTTACTTTTAGAACTGTACCCAACAAAAATACATTTTACTACTTTATCATCCAATTTTTGCGATGTTTAGGCACTAATGCATATGCCATACAAACAAAAACACGTAGATGAGCAACAGATGGCTTGCGACCATGCCAAGCCTTACATAGAGTGATAGACTGCAGCGCTTTAGTGGGACACCTATTAAGTACATATGTTGCACACATAACAGGCTCAAGCCAGAAACTATGTGGTAAAGCCTGACTCTTGATCATACACCTCGCCATCTTCATGAGTGACCTATTTTTTTGTTCAGTAACTCCATTCTGTATATGGCATTGTACACTGATGTTTTATACCACGTTCAGCCAGAAATGCAGAAGACATATATTCCCCCCCTCGATCAGAATGGAGGGTGCCCATTTTACATGCTGATAGATTTTCAACCAAAACCAGAAAATATTTGAAGCACATAAAGACTTCAAACTTTGCCTTCAATGGATATACCCATGCATGCCTGGAAAAATCATTGATGAAAGTCACGAAGTAAAGATAGTTCCCAAAAGAAGGTGTCTGTGTTGGAAGAGATGGATGGATACCTCAAGGAAGTGAGGTGGTACTGCTAAAACCTGCTTTGTACTTGCCCTAATACAATTCAGAGTTTGATAGTAGGCTCTTTTAGCTTGAAAATGACACCAAAAAAGTACCTGTGTACTTTAGAGTTGATGCTTGAAACAATTGAATCAAAATAGACTACTTCATGAATAGCTAGTGTCACAAAACTTGCTATTTTAATCCATACACTTGCTGGTTCTTTTGCTCATTGCTCACAGTACAGTAACAATTGATGAAATTCCTTTTAAAAGAACTCAATTCGCTTAGATAGCTAATGATTGCAAGTAAAATCGTCTAAAATCATCAACTATGCACTAAGAAATAAGTTTAGCAATCCAAAGCTTATCCCCGACTTTTTAGGGAACCAAATGCTTTGAGATTTTGAAAGAACAAAGTAGACTTTAAGCTAGTTCCAACAAGCTATAGATCATGCAAAATGGTTGACAATTCACTGAGATATGACCAGAGAAAGTTCACTGTTCTGAGTAGTCATAGTAGAGAAGTAGACAGATATGATCAATGAACTTTATGTATTATAAAACAGGATTGTTTCATCCAACTTTTGCACAACATCCATTGACAATAGAATCTCAAACAATGGATCTAAAGGCCTCTTCATAGTTGCTTTGATATAAGTAATTTTGTAGGCTTATTACATAGAGATAATAGCAAGAAATTCATCTTGTTGTTTGATGTTGTCCTCCTTTCTCAACAATTCCTCTAGAGTTTGGACAATTGTCTCTAGTGCTATTATCATTTTATCTTTATCTTCTAGTAATGAAATGTCAAGAAGTTCACTCAAAATTAAACTACCTTCAAATATATTAGTCTCTTTCTTGAATAGAATCAAAACTCTATCACATATCTCTACCTAGACTCTTTCCATGTTGGCAAAAAGTTCTGGATTGACACCTAAATCAGAGAGCTCACATAAAAAAACCTCCAAGGCAAATATCACTTTGTGGATTGAATTCAATCATTAATTTATCTCTATCTGCAAGTTTAATCTACAATTCTTGCAAATCTTGATGCAATTCTCTAAATCTGGCTTTATACTTATCGATCTCTTTTTGAAGATCCAGAGAAACTTTATCCTACATAACAAAAAGTTCATCTTTCAATTCAAATATCTAAGAATCATAATTTTATTATCGCCTTTTCAATACATAGATAATTGTCTACTTTTCATCTAATGCATTTCTAATAATTTGGAAAGCTCTATCAATAGTTCCTCCACTATGAGGTATATCAATGCTAGTGGTCCTCTTAGATTCACTTGACTGCATGGACATACTAAACTCTTTGAGATCCTTGGTTAACTTTCTTTTCAATTGACTCGACTACTTGGTCCTGAACTTTGAACCCTCTTTGGCCACTGAGCTTAATGGTATTGCAAACTAACCTGATAATTTTATCCCTGATTGCATCGATATTTTTGGTTTTTACCTTACCAAGGTTGGTGTACTTCCTATAGTTGGTGTCCCCGATTCCTTGAACTATCCTATTAAATTGTAGCATAAGATTCTAATTTTTTGCATATAAAAGCATGGCATTAAGCTATTTTCCAACTTTAGTTGAATGGTCCATCAACCTTTTTGGAACAATTCATAACAGATCCTACTGTATAAAATTATAGCATAATCTATGTCGATACCCTGCTCAGCTTCTCAGAACATCGTATAATTTTCCCTAGAAATATATTCATATTTCAAGAAAAGGAAAATATACTCAAGGAACCACTTCATCCAAAGTTATTGCTGACTATCATCCATATTCGATATTAAATAGTAGTTTATTGAGTCTAATCGAATCCAAATTGGGCATCCATTTGCTTATATGTTGCTCTTTCGAACGAATTATGGCCAATATTCCTTAGTTTAAAGACATATGCAATCAATTAGAGAGTCATGTAAAAATTACTATAGATATATCTATAATTTATAACAATAGTGTAGGATAATCTAGTGCTTTCTAATGTTACCATGGGTAATGGGCAAACTCAAGCAGCCTACATTTTCAAGCCATGCAAGAGTTTGTGTTGCCCATTAGAAGCTCCAATGCATCCCTTGAAAGGTATACTCTAGCTTTTTGCCTCCCTACAACTGCTCCCCATCTTTTGTAAGCTCTTCCTTAACTTCATCTATCTTGTCTCAAGACACAATGCGAATGTGCTTTTCTACCCTTCTTCAAGTGCCCTTCGACCTTGCCTCTTCATATTACCTTTTTGCACACTAGAAGTTATCAAGGGCGAAGAATCATCATTTGGTAACATCATCCACGATGGAAGGAGTTTCCATGCCATGCAGGAAATATCAATAGAAGCAAATGTCCAAAAGAAGCGGCCTTCATTCTTCAACTATTGCTAGACGACATATCTGGTCCACTCAGAAATTGAGATTCAGTTTTCAATATTCCCTTTGTCATTTGAGTCAACATTAGGTCCTCATTTTGCATGAGCATAATAGCTTTCCATTTCATCAAATGATTGGTTTGTACGATTTATATCCCTTTTGCTCAAGGAAATACCCAATGAAGATACATGTTTTTGTTTTTGGATCATGTTTTGCCTTCAAGTCATCTAGAACATGTACATATGCAATATAGCAGTACTTGCATATCTGATAAGTTTGGATTTTTACATGTAAACTTCTCTTTAAGTATAACTTTTTACCTGTCCTATTCATGATATATAGATAAATGTGCATAATTTCTGTCCAATAATAACGAGGCATATTTTTCTCAACCATCAAGGCTCTTTCTATTTCTTCAAAATTTCTATTTTTGTATTTAATAATGCCATTCTGATGTGGTATGTACCTGAATGAAAACTCCCTTCTAATTCCATGAATATTTTTAAAAACTATGGAATTCATTTGATATATATTTACCTCCTCCATCACATCTTAATGTTTAAATATAGTTCCTCTTGTCTGCTTTTAGACTTGAAATTTTGAAAGTGAGTAAATATCTCACTCCTCCATGAATCGTCTATGGTCATCTATGAAAGTGACATAAAACCTGCAACCTCCCATAGATATGCTATTTGCAAGACCCCAAACTTCTATATGCACCACCTCTAGCACAATCTCACTAACATGTTTGTCATCAAAAATGTGCTTCATATACCTTTTGCATCTCTACAACTTTAAAAATTGGTAGTCCATTGATAAACTCATTTGATTGCATCAAGTTCAGCCTCTACAAATTTGCATGTCCAATTCGCTTGTGCCATATCATTATGTCAACAATAACATCTGCACCTTTTGCAAACATGGATGCATTCATTTCATGAATTTTCACATTCAAGGTAAGCATCCAATCCACTTTCTTCCTTTTACGGATTAGCCTTCCATTCCGTTTGTACTCTTCTACATATAAACCATTAGAATTGAACCTGACTTATGATCCCTGGTCAACCATTTGTCCAATAGAAACTAGGTTCTTTGTTATATTGGGAACATGTGATGCATCGGGAAGATGTTTTACCTTCCATGATAGTACTATGTTTCCTATATGCTCGATAGGATGTGTTGTATCATCACATGTTTCAACAAATCCAAGAACTGGCAATTTTTGCAACCTACTAAACCATTCTACATGGTTGATCATGTGATTTGAAGCACCTAAATCAATATATCATACATTACCATTCCATTTGGAAACAGCAACAAACATTGTATTCATCATGTGATATTGGACCATGAATAACTTCTTCGAATCATCTGCATGTGTATGCATATTTGCTTTATTGTTTTTTGTTGTTTTGATTCTTCAGCCTCCAATCATGTTCAAAGTGAATAGGTTCACCACAATTTCAGCATTCCTTACTATCATCACATGAATCATTTCTTTGGAAAATTTTGCAACTTCTCCTACCTTGATGTCCTCTACCTCTTGCATTAGTTTGTTGTTGATCTTAGATTGGTGGTTGTTTCCTCTTCCACTTTCCAAGCCTCTTCTGTCAGAGCAAAATACCTACTTAAGAACAGCTTTGCCTTGGGAGTTTGAGTCATCACCAAGGTTCTTTTCTTCATTTATTAGCATGGACACAAGACTAGTAAAATTGCAAAAACTAAAAACAAATTTCTTTGAAGTGTAGGGAACGTCACATAACTTTTTCTCAACACCTGGAGAAGTGATAAAAGAGATGGTTCCAATTGCTTCAGTCGAACACTTGGAGTCATTTCCCACCACTATGTTGATGGATTCCAGTGGAGGCATTAGGGAACTGTACCAATCCTTTTTGTTGGTCATATGGCAAGAAGCTCCACTATCTAAAATCCATGGTTCACCAACAGGAGCTTGAGGGAATGAGCATACCTCTTCAATAACTACCCATAGTTCCAGCTCTATGTTGTTTGCAGACTCTTTGTTCTTCCCAGATGATTTCACAATCCCCTTTCGTTCATCAGTTTGCAGACTCTTTGTTCTTCCCAGATGATTTCACAATCCCCTTAATACACAACTTTCTGTGTTCTTCTTTGGCTTCTTCGTTGATCCATCAGAAGAGCCTTTTCCTTTTGCATTGGTTGAGAATGAAGCATTGCTTTTAACTTGCCGCTTCTTCAACTGCAACTTCACTTCTAAGAGCTTAGCACAAAACTCTTCAAATGTAAGGAGAGTTGATCTTACTTATGTTAAGGGTTGTTAAGGAGAGTTGATCTTACTTGTGTTAAGGGTTGTTACTAATCCATCATACTTTGTTGGTAGAATACGCAAACATCTTCGATCAAACTCTTCCACCGTTATAACAACACCAACTGCAACTGATTGATCTTGTAGATGTTTTGTCCGTTTGATAAAATCTTCAGCCTTTTCTGAATCAGAATGTTTTTCATTTGCCAATTGGTTTTCTAGATTTTGTATCCTTGTGTGGTTCTTGGTCCCATAACTGCAACTGATTGATCTTGTAGATGTTTTGTCCGTTTGATAAAATCTTCAACCTTTTCTGAATCAGAATGTTTTTCATTTGTCAATTGGTTCTCTAGATTTTGTATCCTTGTGTGGTTCTTGGTCTCATATTGTCGAGCCAATATGCCCCAAGCCTCATGTGTTTTAGTAGTATGTTGAACTAAAGTAAGCACAGAATCACTTACACTAGTGACTATTGCACATAATGCATCAACATTTCGCCTCTTCCAAGCTCGTAGAAGATCTGTATATAGTTGTATTATCAATCTTGAACTTTCTAGATCTTCAACTATTATAGGCTCTAGATCTAATCCCATCGATCCCATGACAATGTCAAGTAATTCATAGAAGTCCAAAATTGCAAAAAAAATTTGAACTACCACTATATAATTGGTTCCATCCAGCTTCCCTTCATTGAATGCGGGTGGACAAATTCGAATAGGTGCACATTGACATTAGGTGGAGCACCAAGACCAGTGTTTGATGATGAAGCCATCATGTAATCACTCGAATAACAAGCCGAGGGGGGAAAAACCTCCTAAAGAGGGAAAAAAGTGTCCCGACAGTCCTAGAGTGTTCACACACATCACTACCCAAATATATCAACAAATCCCCCTGGGAGTGATGCGGTGAACAAGTAGCTGGCACTCATGTATAAGGAAGTGCCAAACTATGTGGAAATCACTCCACAAAAGGAAGTAAACCCAAAGGAAAGCTTCAAACTTCTCCCTAGGCAAAGCCTTCGTGAAAAGGTCTGCAATGTTCTCTTGTGTGGGCACATATGCCAAGCTGATCTCCCCAGCAGCGAACCTCTCCCTGACATAATGATAATGCACCTCAATGTGCTTAGTGCGAGCATGGAACACAAGGTTCCTCGCAACAGCCAATCTGCTCTCACTATCAGTGAAGATGGTGCTGGCAGAAGAGTGACCAAAATCAGCCATAAGGCGTTTGAGCCACACACACTCAACAGTCACTGTGAAAGCTTCCCTATACTCGGCCTCATAACTAGAAGTGGCCATAGTAGGCTGCTTCTTGCTCAACCAAGATATACATGAGCTACCAAGCATGAAGCAAAATGGACACGAGTGTCAAAGCAACCAGCCCAGTCAGAGTAAAAAATAGCATGCAAATCTGGCAATAGTGATCCCCCCTTGGGATAAAACAAACCAAGTAGTCGAGTACCACTCAAGTAGCGAAAGATGCGCTTAACTACCTATCAATGCTTGACTCCTCCGCAATGCATAAACCTGCTCATCTATGAGACAACAAACTGAATATCTAGCCGAGTAATGCATAAGTAAATCAGACATCCAATCGCCTGCTGATAGAGGACAGCATCAAATGCATCTCCAACATCATGAATACTCAATCGCAAACCTGTCTCCATAGGAGTGGCAATAGGCTTACAGTCTTCAAGGCCAAAACCCTTCAATAATGTGTCAATATATTTCGTTTGACACAAAGCCATTCCACCATCAACTTGCATAAATTGAATGCCCAAATAGTGATGCAAAGTCTTTGATCTTTGTTAGAAAATTGTCCGTAGAATCACCTTCATTCATGTGCTCACTCTCCAACTATTTCGGAGGTAAGCAACAGGAGCCTCATTCCTAGCTTGGTACAATGTGGTAAGTGTATCCCAAGCATACTTAACTGTTCTACAAGGGAGAATGTGAGGAATACTAGCATGCGTGACAGACAGCTATCAATGCATATGCCTGGGCATCTCTGCCATCCCAACAAATTTGCTCTGCAGTAGGTGCAGCAGAAACCGGAGCACGAACAGGAATATGCAGAATATCATCATCTTCGACACCTTCTGCATCAGCTTCAGTACCTGCACTTGTAACCGTTGCAGGTGTGATAGGACGTTTCTCAACACCCTGCACAATGTTTTCCACAGTCCTTTTGCAACCAATACATGTTGCATCATATAAGCCCAAAACGGGTAGTTGGTACCATCAAACTTTATCGTCAACCGCCAACATATGAAATACATCACTGCTTTCAGCCATGGCCGATGACTAAAATACCTTGATGCAAAAAATTGACCGTATCTCAAAAAGTTCAACGAAACTGCCTAGATGAGTTTTGGTAAACCTGTAGCATACTTCCCCTTATACTGGCGAACTGAAACAAGTATATACCTTTGGCACAAAGACGAAATAGCCTGCACAAGCATTGCGATAGTGCGTTCGGAGGCCGAAACGAGCTCAGATCGCAATCTCTGAAACACCCCGAGTATGCTCACCAAATTTCGTGCGAATCTGAGACTGCAACCGGAGAGGTGTAGAGGACGCCCTAGATGAAGCGACGACCTGCTTTGGTACCAATTGTTGGAGTTAGATGTCTACGAAAGCATGTGAACAGCACAAGGAAGAAGCTGCTGCTTAGAGCACAACACACAATACTGAATGTATTACTAGAGAATGTACAAAGATAAGTAACCCATTAGGGCAATAGGTGTATATACAAGCCGAGAAGAAAAAACCTCCTAAAAAGGCAAAAAAGTGCCCCGACGTTCCTACAGTGTTCACACACATCACTACCTAAATATATCAACAGAGAAGATAACAGATATAGTAGAATCTCAACAATTTTCTACTAACAGCAAGTACAATTTTCTACTAACAGCAAGTACAAAAATGATGGCATTGTCCACCTATGGGCTCTCAAGATAGAGCTTGAATGGTGATCTAGACAATTCTGGATAGGGAGTTACAAGGTAGAGGTATGTTGGCTTGATTCGATGTCTGAGGTAGTGCAAAGGTCATGTATATATAAGATAATGGGTGACCTTTTGCAAAAGGCTATACATGGGTGGTAGAGCGTGGGCGGCAATCACCCACGTAGTCCTCATACACAGCTTAGGTGAGTTCAACAAATATAAATGATTTTTGACTTTGATAAGGAATATTCCATGGAATATCCCCCACGGTCGCACCCGGGCACTGCCTCTGAACCCCCACCAAGGGGACTGCTGGCCCCATAGGGCCCCCCAACTAGGGAGTCCGTTTGGCCCCCTTGGACCCTTCAGCCGAGGCTGCTCCCCGCTGCCCTAGATCCCCACAACTGGGACCCTGGTAACTCCCTTTCCTTGTAATACCTTACATGGGCCAATTTTACCTTCATCCAACATGCAAGTTGGGATTTCCATCAATTGGGTAATGTACGCTTGGCTTCTCTTCATAATTGGGGCCTCACAAAAAGCGCATTAGTACATACAATCATGAGGGGTAGAGATTGATCATATACTAACAATAATGTTGTGGTCAAGACTTGTTGAGCTTAAAACTTCGGCAATCCGCACCAAAGCTTAAGTCTAACCTTGGGGTTCGAGGACTCAGAACTTAGCAAGTATTAGCTATAAAGCTCCTTATACTCTTTTTATGTCAATTCATGATATTGTAGGAAATTTCCTGATATTCAGAAACACCCGATACTGAAGATAGGCCAATGAACACTCTTACTGCTGCGAACCAAGAGATTGCACCTGCACTGATTCAGTTTCTACCAGATCTACTACAATCTAACCACTCAATAACCTTCAACTGGTGATAGATTTCTTCATTAATTCATAAAATTCCTTTCCTGTATCATATCACACCTACTACCTCCAGGAAAAATGATTATGGATTTACTATGATGACAAACATCACAAACTACCTTCATTGTAACACTGTCTACTTGAATTCCACCAAATTCACAGTCAATCACTTAAGTTGCACTATGCATTACTGTGTTATACACTTCTAGCTTAGTAAATAAAGATTCACGACAAGATGAACAATAATCAAACTAGACTCATTACCAGATATTGCTAAAATCAAATCCAATGTTTCATTTCACTGCAACAGTTGCATCAATGCAGCACCACCAAAGCAGCACGTTCTGCTTCCTCTCTTATAATGTTTATGCCTTGGAGATTCTCTTCCTTCATCTTCTCTACTTCCCTTCCTCTCATATATCTATATTCTATTCAAAGTGCTTTTTAACCTATTTATAATTATATTCTTGATCGGTTAGAAATCCAATTCTTTCCGACTAAGTTCTTAACTACATCCACTTACATGACTAGGAATTTCAGGGCATTTTTACAAGACGTGATTGTACCAGCAGCCAACACCACAAAGATTTGGAGGATATACTACACATCAAAATGCACAAGATCAAGAATATTAGGCTGAGAAGATACTGCATACTTCTTTTCCCCACTTGTTAAGAATCATTAAAGAAATCATGTTTCCTGTCTCTGCCAACTCTATTCATAGAAGATATATGAAGCTCTTTGGCTCATATGCCCTAGCCTTTTATGCCAGAACTCCATGTAGAAGTTCAATTCTAGCAATGCAATAAATGTTGCCCAAAAGTCATATTCCATACAAGCAATATGAAGTGCCTTTCTTGGTAACTTTCACAATCCTCCTAAAGAATTTCTCAAAAATGGTAATCTAACCATGCATATCCATAAGACCAAGAGACAAAACAACTGTTTTTGCTGCCTAGAATATATCATGCATTTTACCAGATTAGCTCACTAGTACCATCTAAAGACCAATGTATAGTGCCAATACTCTCAATGGAACAAGCACGGTTGTTGAGGTAAACATTGGCATGGTTCGCTGCATGAAATGTAGGGAAACTCTCCTTAATAGGAGTAACATGAAATGATGCATTAGGGTCTACACGTTAAGTATGTGACCAAGGACCATACAGACAGACGGTTAAACTTCCTGATAATGTGTTCACAGATGTCAGAGAATAATGTACAGATGACTACACACACAGTGGAGACACCCTAATTGAATTCTAGCCTTACCAGTAGCCAACATGGATGAAAACCCCTTTGCATAATATCATTATCATGCTCTCATGACACATGGTTGTTCATTCCCCATCATGGAAAACCCCTTTGCATAATCACTATGGTGCTCTTATGGCACATGATATGTTCATTCCTTATCATGTCACTGTTAACCCTCTTTGGCTTTACTGTTGTATCATACACATGTACATACCCTGTCTATTTTCCTTCCATGATCACCCTATACAAACCAATGTGGTTTTGTGAATTTTTCAATGAAGGACGAATTTAGCTTTTCTTGTAGACATTAATACGATTCTCTCTTTATGACACACTGTATAGGGCTCATAGGGTACAACTCATCCATGCCATGGCCATGTCTACCCTGAGTACAAGAATACCAATGTGACGTATTATGCATGAGCTACAATATTGTACGCATGCAACAAACACATATTGTCAGGTCTCCTTTTGTAGGTTATGTCTCCATCTATTGATGATTGATAAAGAAGTGGCTTCTCAAACAAAAAATGTTTCAGCGAAGCAGCATACACATTTACAAAGTAATTAGTGGAGCTACCACCTTTGCTTTTAGAATGACTTCCCAGAAGATTCTTCAAGGGTCATATTGAAAATCAAACAAAAATAAAAATCCAAAAAAAAAAGAGGAAAAAAAAAAACAGTGGTGACCAAAAGAATCACCCCGGGGGGGGGGGGGGGGGGGGGGGGGGGTTTGGGTGTGGGTGGGGGGGTGTGTCTGAGAGAGAGGTAGGTAAAAGCATCCACCAGGTCTTTATATCACACATGCAAGTAAATGCTACTTGCTCATGAAACCTAAAGGCAAAAAGTAAATACATACGACAATTATGTTGATGAATGAAGGAATTGAACCAAATAAGAATGTCTAAAAATGATACATGAATCCCTAAGAAAATTTGGCTATATGTCCTATTGTCTCTACAAGTTAATCTCACGTGTATTACAAGCAACTATGATGGAATAGAACCACATAAAAGGTGTCAAAATATGCTTCACATATCTCTGACAAACCTGGCTATGCCTTATCATCTCTACAAGTTTAACCTTGTATGTCTTACAAGTACATTAGAATCCGTTCGTCAATCATATGACCTGAAAGTGAGAAGACAAGATGAGTCTTTCGCAGTAGCTTCAGCTAACTTAAATTTGATGTTACGTCTGAATAACAAATGTATTGTACTGAGCCTCCATAATTCTTCCATGCACACCAATTATTCTCCGCAGATAATGTATAAAAGATTACATGTGCATGCGTTATCTCCTCAAATACAACCATTGTAACAGCCGAGTGCCAGAGCACCTTCAACCTGGAAATCGCCCACCGGATGATTAGCACGAAGTGTATATGTCACGCAAAAAGGCACATGACACATTCCAAACCCCATCATATTCATACCATTCCAGATGCAGGCATTCCATTTCCTCCACCGCATGCTCATAAAAAATGGATGTCATTTTAACATAAAGAATGTGCTAAGCACAACCACCCAAGAAGTTTGCAGGCCCATAGTACTGGCAGAAATTGGATGCAGCGTTTCCCTGCACCCCGATAGGCATCATCTGTATCACCAACAAATGCAAATGTGATATAATATAACTGTGATCTTTAAATTTAAAGGTCATGTAACACAATTTGTAAGCACTTACAGTGCAAGCACACACAACATTTAAACTTATTTATGGTGGGATGCTTTACTCATCTAAAAGTCTCATCGACATCTCACATATCAAAGATGTTGTACTCAAAGAACTAGTATATACTATTCAAAAAGAACTTTCAGAGATTTTCAATGCATCATAGCCTGTGACCAGTAAAGATGCAAACTCCACCTTCATACTGCATGTGTTATATGCACATTTTGCTATCAGTTAAGCTTTGTACATACAAACACTAGCTCTTCCAACTATTTAGATATCTTCGTTTCCCAAAATCATCACGCAGCACATACACGGAAAATTTTAACCGATAACGAAAGACATTTCTTTGCTAGATATACCCAATGCCCCACCATTAAGTGACCACAAACGATCCATGGTGCTCTAAGTTGTAAAGCCCCCATTATGAAGAGAAGCCATTATGAGAACCCGGACATTTGTGGAACCGTAACTTCCAAGTTAAATGAGGTCTATGCGTGACCATTGATGGCAATAGATGATCTTTGTGAGGCTATCCATGAGGTCAAGTAGGGCATAAACTTCCAAACCATAGGGCTGCCATTTAAGGCAAAAATAACGGCCTTGTGGCGCCTGCGATTTCCCCATAGAACCTTGGGGGGAGTGCAAAGGGGGGACTTGCCCTCTTCTACAGATCCCTCCAATCTGTAGGGCTGACACAGTAGGAGTTCTGATTGTGGAAATATTGTCGGAAATTATATTCTAAAGACTGTTTTGTCTCTATCGACCATAGTTGGAAAAAGTCTCGACTCAAACCCCTTGGAATGGTACGTACCGTATCGTACGCGAATGGTACTTGTTCACATGAATTTTTTTTTGGTCTGTTATTTGAAGCATCCCATGCATTGTTTGAAGCCATACATACAAAGATCCATAGTACATTGATGCATACAATTGCATAGATACGTACATAGTACATAAAATACAACATGCACATAACACACATCGATAAATATACATTACATACATAGAAGCATGTACATATACACATCAGTTACTTGTAAACACATACATAATATGTCATACATACATACATAGTAGTAAACTATGTACATAGATACGATTGTCAACATATGTAAATAAATATTATATCATTCTTAACTACATGAATGCATAGATGCACGCAAACACATACATACACACACACACACACACACACACACACACACATATATATATATATATATATATATATATATATATATATATATATATATATATATATATATATATATATATATATATATATATATATATATATATATATATATATATGTGGACACACACACACATACAAATATATAGAACGTACTGTACCGTACCAAACCTCCTTGCCACGTACTGTACACGAACCGTTCACGTACCATACGTACCGTACCAAACGTACCGAACCACCTTGCTCTCGACTATGTTTGTCAATACCAGCTCCATTATAAAAGCTATATAAGCATGACCTATGCGAAGCTTTACATAGCATTGCGCACTCAAGAGCCCTTCATCTTAAGTCTCTCTAGATCACCATCTAAGCAATCAATATTGGGAGTGCACAGGTGGACAACATCTTTTAGTTGCATTCCTGTTGGCTATTTGAGAATTAAGTTGTGTCTCTCTCAGTCTGCCTCTCTCTCTAAATGTGTGCTTCTCAACTCTGTCTATTGGTCTGGTCCGCTCTGCTATTATTTCTTACATTCTTGAATATTCAAAGTAGAAAACAAAAAACTGTTTTACTCCATACAACATTAATACCACCATCCAAGAACGCACCAATGGGAACCATAAATGTAGCAAATTTTGTGAGATTCTACACCAAGAATTAAGTAGCAAAATCAAGAGAGAGAAAGACAAGTTTATTCACATGTGTAACGCTTCATCCATAATGTGAATTCATTCGAACCTCATTTTGATCTTGTTAAAGGCTGAGAATACAAGAAATGTTCGCCCATTTGTTATAACATATAGTAGAATGAATAGAGAGAAACCCCAAATTAACCCCAAACCCCGTTTGTTATAAACCTGAAGGACCAGCCCTAATACCATTTGCAAATAAACAGTACAAATTCATTCCTAAATGGACATCACTCATGGTTTTGTAAGGTTCATTACGGATGAAGTGCATGAACCATACCTTCTCTCTAAAGTAAGGCTCATAAGGTACATTCAATAAATAATATACATATATAAAGAATATATATAAATACCAATGTTGTTAGGTCCCTAAGGCTTGTTAAGTTTAGTACATGAGATACATGAGCCAAATCTTACCTTGAGAGGTAATGTTTCCAACATATATATACCAGAATGAATCCAGGTAAACCCCAAATTCACCCTCAAAGGAAGGTGCAACTACAAGCTCATGGTAGTCAACCACAAGACTACATAGCATATCAGCTCCACTATGCACAGTATCGACTCAATACTATGACATCCCCACTAACGTCCTCAGTGCCCAATAGTGGGTATAGAGCTCAGAATGAATACATGCTCACACACACACCCCACAACGCACACACACCACGAGCATGAACTCACAAGAAGCTCTGCGAACTGAGTTTCTATCACTTCCGGAAGTGATGGGCAAACTCAGCCATAATGAAGCCTAGCACCAAATGCAAACAAAACATAGGAAAAATTACAGAAAAAGCATAGTTGATAGGGTATACACACCTAACAACTGGTCGCAACTCGGACGAAGAATCCACAAGTGAAAACTGCATGTCCGCTAATACGACAATCATATATACCAGAATGAATCCAGGTAAACCCCAAATTCACCCTCAAAGGAAGGTGCAACTACAAGCTCATGGTAGTCAACCACAAGACTACATAGCATATCAGCTCCACTATGCACAGTATCGACATATGTTTCCAACATATGTTGAATAAAATAGTATACATGTATACACACACATACATACATATAAATGTACATAAAATGTTTGTATGTATGTAACTACGTGTACCTATGTCCGTACATATGTATGCACACGTGTACGTGTGTGTGTGTGTCATGTGTGTATACACACACATACATACATACACATGCATGCACACATATACACATACATGCATATGAACACACACACACACATGCATACTCACACACATACGCACACTATATACATGTACACATATTTGGATACGTTTTGGTCGGAAACTCAACTGGACTGCCTAATATGCTTAAAACTGGACTTCACTTTGGACTTCACTCGACTGATAACTCACAAAATATAA
>CM035426.1:168532673-168877673 GCA_020310875.1 Ceratopteris richardii | reverse complement strand
TCTTGACTCTCATTCACACTATGAGCATTTATATGTTCCTGCATTTCTGGACTGAAGTCTTGATTAGAATCTTGGAGACCTGATGCCCCAACTACATGCGGCAAGCTTGGAGTAGCAAGTACCACACCCTCTTCTCTACTAGGAGCATTGAGTTTCAGGTATCGTGTTGTGGAGTCCATACCCTCTAATTTATGAACATCAACAGCCACTCTATCAAGCTGCTTCAAGCGTTCTGTACCACTTATTCCATTTGTCATGCCCAAAGAATTGAGGCCTGCCTTGTATGTAACAGCAGGCCTCGAAAAGTTAGAAAATTTCATACCACTCTTATTTACACTTGTAACTGAACGCGCATGAATTTCATTGGCAGAAGCTGAAGGCATCTGTGCGACCTGTGTAGACATTTCAGTTGTTGGTGTCAATGGTCGGTAGTGGCCACATATCTCCTGATTTTGCAAAGCAATATTCATAGAATTATCCTCTACCTCTTGATTGGTTCTATGACCTACTTTGTTGTTTGGTGAAAAAGCTGGAATGGTGTCAGTTGCCCTAGTCTTGGAAGCCATGATATTTTCCGTGCTGTTTAACAATCCAGGATTCTGGTAGGAATACTTCTGCATAATAAGGTCAGGCGAATGAATCCTTTCAGTACCTGCCAAACTTGTGCCTGGCACATGCATGTCATTTTTCCTTTCATGTCTACCCATCAGATCCTCAGAAGGGTGTTGCAACCAAGAGAACAAGTCATCCTCCTGCGTTTGTACATTAATAGAAGCTGGCTCGATTAACTCAGTGCCATTAGTGTCAACTGGAACATCCATATGAATATCACCACCCAAATTTGCTTCAGCTGCATTAAATTGGGAGCAACTGCGACTTTTACCGATTCCTCTTCCACTAGAACCTTGCAGAACCACTAGCAGCTGACCATCCTCCCAGCATAACTCCTCAAAATTAAGCTCGGGCCTGCAAAAATGAAGTGATTGCATCAAGCAGAAGCTGAAGCAACCTTCAAAATTTTCAGAACCTATCAAATTTAACTTACACTGAGCTTATATCTGATCTTCTTGTGTGCCCAGAATCCCATTTGCCTTTTGAAGGCAAGAAGAGATCTACTGGCTCCCAAACACTGTCCATCTCCTTTCCAGGCACGGCATCCCATTCAGGGACACAATGGCTCATGCCCTGTTTAAAAGAACCAACAAACAAATGAACAAGGGAGAATTGGTCTTGAGGAGCACTGGTATTGGAATGACTGCAAGCACAAAAATGCAAGAACCAAACCAAGCACCATCAACAGTGTTAACCAAACAACAGACTCCAAAAGCATTGTTAAGGTATACCACACTTGTAACATTCAAACACACACATCCGAGAGCAAGATTTTGATCATAAATTTCCCACAATCATATTACATCAGTTCAAATGATAAACATTCATGATGTTAGAAAAGTATCTTCTAGAAAACCTACATTATCTAACAAATCACTTCAACTGAAACACGTCAACAGAGAGACAAAACTAGAGAGTTACATACCTTGCAAGCACAAACACATATGATTGGTGGATAAAGATGATCTTCTTCCTCCCTCTTCAAGAAAGAAAAATACAAAACTGAATTGACCTTATAAGACAGTGTACTACAATATGTTAAAACAATATATAAAGAAATGAGAACTATTAGCAAGTAAGATGGCAAAATAAGTGTTTCATCCTGGGTACATCATGTCGATGAAACCCAGCTAGAATACATTTGGCACAAATCACTATATCCACCATGTGTTGAAGATAGTCAAGACTTCCCCTCGAGATCAGCAGCATGCTCTCACATATTTCTAGCATCTCCCTCAAATAAACAAAGTCACTTTACCTTCCAAGATCTCTCCAATGACGAGTTCTGTACTAAACATAAAACACATTAGTTTGTGCTAGCTCCATGTAGCTAAGGTTTCCACACTTAATGAAATGAAATTTTATTTTTGCATCTCTATCCCCAAATCTGTAAGTAGCACTTCTAGCCATGTTTTCCCGCGTGGTTTTGGTTGATCCATGTAGTAGCAACTCTTCAAACTACTGATATACTTTCTATTTGAAACACCATTGACCAATGTGTATTAGTGTATACATAATTGAAACTCCATAGCAACCTTACACAACAGTGCATAGTTCAATGTAGAACTCACGTAGTGCAATGTGTCTAACTACATTCTTGTCATATCTTATGAGAAGCTACACAAGCTTACTCTATAATCTCGCTGTGTAGCTCAAATATGAAGATACTTGTAAAATATAATGAGCTTTCTACAATTTTCTAATGCTTCTTAAGTTTATTTAATACTTCAACCATAATTTCATCCTATTCCAAAATCTACCCTAAAGGCATAGAAATAGATTTACAATCATCCAAACGATATTTTACGCCATAATCAGTGCATATTGAATTTCCAGCATTCATACATCATTCCATGTATCTATTGACACCAACAGTGCCACATGAGAATCTTTAAAATCAAATTTCTAGTAGAAAAGATTTTCCAAAGCCTGCATACTATCCTCATTGTCACTTCCATCAATTTTATCATTGATACACATAACCACAATGAGAATTCCATCGTCAGTCTTTCTACTTTCATGCAATCAATGAATAATTTCCATTACCTGTTGCAAATAGTGCTTTCTTCATCCCAGACATCTATTTTGAATTTATGAAATCCTCATATGTAAAAACTTGGCCCATATGATGAACTTTGTGAATCTCAGATGCACATCCATCAAATGCAATATACATCTCTTTGATGAAGCCAACACCACCAAATCTTGGAACAATAGCTATCTTACATACAGATATGAATGTCTCTTGACAATCAATATTGAGTCTACTTATAATACTTTACCACTAAGCTCGTTTGGAACTTAGACCACTCTCTATGACAAACATCTTTAAAACAAATGAATCTTATATACTTCATTATCTTTCCATATGAACAATTGCAAACACCTCTCTCTCTCTCTCTCTCTCTCTCTCTCTCTCTCTCTCTCTCTCTCTCTCTCTCTCTCTCTCTCTCTCTCTCTCAAGTCGAGAAAGAAGCAAAAACCTATCACTAGGAGAGGCAAACATGGAAGAAAGAGAAAGAGTGGGAGAGGGAGCGGAAGGAGAAAGAAGAATGGGCTAAGGAGAGAGCGAACATGAGAGAGGAATTGGAACTCTTCAAAGCTTCGATAGCCTCACTCACACCCTAAGAAGGGAAAATTAATATGAACAAGACAGACGCTCTCAAGGAAGAACTCACCAAAGCCTTGAATGCGAGCATGGAAGACAAGCTAGAAGCTACCAAAAACGGGTGGATCCACGTGGTGAAAAAGAACATAAAAAAGGAAGCAAAAAAGGCAACACAAAAAGAAGAAGCCCTCATTGTACACACCACCCTTGAGGAAGAGAAGATCAGACAAGCCCGCCGTCTCAATGTATGTATCACAGGCATTGTAGAAACAGAGAGCTCTACCCCCGAATCCGATGGAAAGACACTATGCAAGAAGCTCGACTACAAAGACTCCCCCCGTTCATCAAGTCCTGGAGAGCGGGACGAGACCCCACGAGAAAGAGAGCTCTCATTCTACACTTCCCCTCCGAAGATGTAAGGTCCACTTTCCTTCACAAGAGGGTGATTTTGAGAGCGCTTGACAGCCCCCCATCTACCTTGATGATGAACTCACACCCATGCAAGTAGCACATCACCGTGCATGCATGTTGAGGGAACATCAAGCTTGAAAAGAGGGAAAGCAGGCTTCATACAGAGAGTCGTGTCATCATTGATGGCAAGGCCATCCCATAGGGATTCACCACTTATAAGACACTCAAGATACATCTTGCAATTTGGAACTACAACGGAAATCTATGGACACACCCAACGAGGTTGGAGGTTGCGTGCAGAGGCCGAAAAATCATTATAGTGATAGAGACACATGAGCCCCATCCAAGCCTTCCTCGAGTTCAGCATTTCGAGTGGGAGTCCACATACAGAGAATGTATACACGCCAGCACACTACAAGAGAATCAAGAGTAGCCATACTCTTCAAAGACCACCTCCAAAGCACAATATAAATAGTCACACGTGACTCGCAGGTCAGATATCTTTGGATCTGACTACAGCTCTAAGAGGAGGGGATCATCTACATGGCATTATGTTACTTTGATTACTCTTCCTTATGGGAGACTTCACTGCCACACTCGGCAGTGATCAATGTTAGACATTTGACCTAGAGGACCCATAGGTACTACCTATCATACAAGAGTCGTCTATAGCTCGAGCTTTAGCCGACCCTACACACACATGCTATCGCTCTGACCTACTAAGACTAGGCTCTCGATATAATCTCTTATTTATAACGGGATGGCTCAATGACCTACCTCTTCAAGAGTAACATGCATACCACACTCAGTGACAGATCACAGGGGAAGTAGATCACGAGAGAAGTAGATCATGGGGGGAGTAGATTAGATCACATTATGGGGTATGGGGAAGCCATCCACCACTCACCTCATTCACCGTCCCACCCATACTCATTGGGGCCGACCACACATCCTCGCACTTCCCCTCAAGGGAGACACCCCCACACACACGTACCTTCAACACGCACCCCATACACCACCATCCACTTCACATACAAGCTAGCCAACATATCATAGTTTCACTCGTACGACGTATGAATCATTTCGTATGATTAGTCCTTCCCTGTCTGATCACGTACAATAGGTATCGTAGAGATAGTGCCAACTGTTTCCGAACTGTTTCGGAATAAAATTTGGGGTTTTTTATTCAAGTTTGAACCACTTCCTTATTAAGGTGTGCAGTGTTCTCTGCCGACCTGTGCGGAACCTCTTTAGCTCTCCAAGCTCTATCACCCAGCCATCTCTCCAAGTTATGAACACTCACAAGACGAGAGCTTTGTCCTCTTTTTTTTTGTGGACCACTAGCATCCATAAGCAATTTCAGCACCCTCTTTTGTTATTCCTCCTTCATTCTCTACATTTGTCACCTTCATTTTTCTTAAGAGTTATTGAGTGTTCAATTACCAAGCAACTCATCAATGGCTCCTCCAATTCATGAAGCTTTCTCTAAGCACTATGTTGCGTATAAAAGAGTGAAAAACAAATCAAATGTACATCATTGGCAATGCAAATATTGAGGGATTCAAACATCTAGTGTCACACGTCTTCTAATCAACCTTTGCAAATTGAGAATGTGTGCTTCATGCAACAAAATCCCTAACAATGTCTATGAAGAATATCATCACAAAAGTATCTTCCATTAAAGAGAAGAAAGGGATCCTTTGCTGAAAATGAAGTGGTTTCATTGAATTGTGTTGACTGCGCAAGAGGTAATTGTCCATCTATTTCTATTGGTTAGGCTTCAATGGCACCCACTATGAGTTCATGTGAGTGTGATAAAATGGATGTATCCAAGAAAACTAAAAGAGCGGGCACTAGTACAAGCTCACAACAACCTACACTTGCATACGCATCGGGTGGTGTATCCGAGACTCTTACTTTTCTTAGAGAAAGACAAATGCTTGCTGAAATCGAGATTGCACGAACCATCATTGAATGCAATCTCTCATTTGATGTGCTTCGATTGGAATCTGGATCAATGGAAATGCACGGTGAAAGCTATAGCTAATGTAGACCCGTGTGAGGATCGGTATGGAGTTTCATATAGTGATATGAGGACAACGAAATTAGATGAGGAGAAAGAGAGGATTGATAAATCCTTAGAACCCGTGTGTGCCAATTGGGTTAAATATGGATGTTCCATCCTCTTCGATGGATGGAGTGATCGCAAGAAATGACGAATTATTAACATACAAGAAAAGAAGGTGATTGGTAGCTTTATTCATTCACATATCCGTCGTGCCATACTTGAGATAATTTGATTTTTTCTTTTTATTCATAAAAATTCAGAGGGATGATTCCCTTTTTTTAGGTGTATGTAATATATGATATATGTGTGTGTGATTCATAAGACGTGTGTGTGCACTCATATTGAATGTGTATGACATGTATAGTGTGTATGTGTGTGACTAACATGTGTGTGTAACATATATGTGTAGTATGTACGTGTATATGTGACGTGTCATATGTGAATGTGACATGTGTATGTATGTGAATTGAGTCTCGATTAACTTGTTAACTTGATTTTTTTTTTCTTCCCATACGTTGGCCCTCAAAATGTCATTCAAGTGGTGACTAAAAATGCTTCAAATTGTGCATCTATGAGACGAACATTAGAGAAGGAGTTTCCATCCATAGTATGTAAGCCTATTTGCTTCTCATTGCCTTGATCTTCTTATATAGTATGTAAGCCTATTTGTTTCTCATTGCCTTGATTTTTTTTTTCTTCCCATACGTTGGCCGTAAAAATGTCATTCAAGTGGAAATGCTTCAAATTGTGCATCTATGGGAAGAACATTAGAGAAGGAGTTTCCATCCATAGTATGTAAGCCTATTTGCTTCTCATTGTCTTGATTAACTTGTTAACTTCATTTTTTTTTTCTTCCCATAGATTGGCCCTCAAAATGTCATTCAAGTGGACTAAAAATGCTTCAAATTGTGCATCTATGGGAAGAACATTAGAGGAGGAGTTTCCATCCATAGTATGTAAGCCTATTTTCTTCTCATTGCCTTGATCTTCTTATGGAAGACATTGGCAAGTTGGAATGGATCAAGAGCATTATTTCAAAAACTACATCCATAGTTGACTTTGATTTTTGTTCATATTCAGATATGGAGTTGAGAGAGCCATCAAAAACATCGATTGCAACTGTGGATAATTTTGGATCGTCTTTATGAGGTTCAAAATAAGCTTCAAAAGACGGTAATCTCAGAGGAGTTTAAAGAATGGATGGATGGAGAGCCCATTGCACAACAAGAGGCAAAGCCTATCCAAAAGTGATGCTTGAGGGAGTCATTTTGAAAAAATTTTTATGGTATTATTCCTACAATTTTACCTTTGTATAAGGTATAGCATATGACGAACATGGAGGGTGCCACAATAGGTATTCTCTATCATTTTAGAAAAGAGGCGATTGAAGAAATAAAAAAGTCCACCACTCTTGATGAACCATGTGATCTTTCATGGTCATTTTATAAATTCATATTTTTTACTATATTTTAAATATTTATGAGTTGAGTTAACCTTAAAATTTTCATTAGAAAAATCATTCTGATCAATCATTATTTTTTTAGGTCTATTCATATAGTAATATTCTTGATAGCATACTTAAACAAGATGATATATTCTATTTGGTGGAGAAGAGATGGAAGCGGATGAAGAGGCCCACTCATGGGTTTGCAACTCACTTGCATCCAGCCTTTAGAGAGGCTTCATTATTCATGGACACCATGCTTTTGGAAGATAAAGACACCTATCTTCCAAAAATTCCATTTTGTGAGCAACATGCTATTTTTTTGCCAGAATTCATAAATTATAATGATCAAAGTGGAATCGCATTGGCCTCAACCATTGTTTGGAAGAGGGATTCACTAGTGAAGCCTCTTTTTCGGTGGGAAGTTTTGGCTATCAAATGCCTCTACTCCAAAGGATAGATATGTGGGTTCTTCCATAGGTATGTAGTATGTTCTTACATGTCATATGATAAAATATTTTGATGGTTTTTTGTTCTGATTTGTTTTGTTTTGTTGTAATTCTTATTGTAGGATTGCTCATCCGGAGCATGTAAGAGATTGATCTACCTATTCCCTCATCCATACCAAAATACAACAAGCTAAGCACAAAACAAGTAGAGACATATATATTGCCGCTCTAATTTACACATGTTATAGACCATGCATCAAATGGCTATGGCAGGTCAAGTACGTATTAAGTACTAAGGATCTGAATCCATTAGTACATACTACATACTAATTTTCGATTTTAGTGTTTATAAGTTCATGTTTATGGTTTAAATCTTGATACAACAACGGACATATCACATGTTATCGATTATCTTTTTTGCATTTTTTGTTTGTTTTTTAATAGGTGAATGTGGACTCGAGCACTTGCATTAAACACCTAAAAGCATTCAAAAAAAGAAAGATCCAAAAGAACAAATTTTCAATGATTTAAAGATGCAAAAGAGGAACAAACTTTCTATGATTTATATTTAGAGCTTGAAGAGATTGATTGGAGAGTTAGTCGTACGTGATCTCACTCAAAGATCACAGTTCATGCATCATGAAATCAACAAAGACATGGATGTTCGATTTCCACTATTGCATATTCACGAAGACGATCGAGTAGTAGATCAACTCTATCGATCACGTAGGATGAAAATGAGGCCATCGAAACTAGAACGCCATCTTATGATGATGACATAAATATTATTAGTGATTGAGATTATGAAAATGTTTCTATCATGTACTCTAGTGAAGAGGATAATTGTACATATAGTGATGAGTAGTGACTAGTGACTCATTAGCATTATGGTGCTTCATACATTTGACATTGATGATTGATCATTGGACACTTCTTATTTGTATGTGTTACTAGTGTTGTCACTTTTGTTTTGAATATGAGTCATCTGTAATGAGATGTTCTCTAAAATTTGATTCTTGTCTTTGTGAAATTTAAATTATGGCATATGCACGAGTTATTGTCTCATAACTCATTGATTAATAATAATTATTGGTATGCAAAGTTTTAATTTTCAAACTACATTTATAGGGTTTTGATTCTTATATTTAGATTCTATTGCCTAGGATCCACAATTATCATGACATGTTTTCTAAAATCTGAATTTTCTTTAATCTTGAATGCTTTAGTTAAATTTAAATTATGGGCCATGGCAATGCGCATATGCATTGAGATCGATCATCGAAATCTTATACTATACATACATATTACTACATAGTGCAATATATATGTACATACTACAGGTACATCTACATTCTAGATGTACATGTACATGTACATTGTACATGTATCGTTCGTATTGTACATATCATACGTGTAACCCAATATTTACAAGTACGATCCCATATCGTACGGTAACCACGAAGAATGCCTCGTACTAGACTAGACGTCACTACTATGCCACATATATGTAGCTGAACTCAAGAATCTCTTTCTTCACCCTGACACTCCACTACTCCCACTCACCTCACAGATAGCATCAGTCCTTCATACACCAGCCATCAGCCATCAGCTCCTTCCCACATACCACCCACTCTGGTCTCACACACCTCCTCGACTATGAGCTCACCTAGCATTGGGAGAGATCACAGTGAGAGAGGACAAGAGATAGATGAAAAACCTCACATGTCGGAAGAGACGAGCCTTTGAGGAGGCATAGGAGATTGAGCTACATCGTCTCTTTATGAGTATGGAATCTGGATAGTGTTGAAGCACGGCATACCCTACGATAGCCACGTCCGACCATGCTTATTGGAAACCAACATATATGAGGTACTTGGACAGCCTCCCATTGCCCACTCACTTGAGCTTTGTCCCACTAGCTCTACTCTCATCAAAGCAAGAATGCTTGAGAGGGCCATACGACTACAACACGGCAGTTCGGCCGACCACATAGGATTGTGGTCTGCAAAGCAAGCACCTCACCTACACAACCTCCATTATAGCTCCATTGATTGCATGTCTTCAATTGACTATAGGGGAGGGCTTCCCAGAGGAGTGGGTTAGGCACATCATTGTGCCTATCCACAAATCTAGCCACATCGGGGACCCAGGGAATTTCAAGACCATCATGATTGGCCACACCATGGCCAAACTATATGGGGGCATACTTGAGCAAGAGCTCACCTCATATGCAGAGACTCGAGGGCTACAGGCACAAGGCAAGGCACATTTTCCATGGGCTTTCTCCACTATTGATCACATCTTCATTTTGCACTGCCTCATTAATGGAGCAAAGGTGCGGAAGAAGAGATTATATTGCTTCTTCGTGGATTTCCGCAAAGCTTTTGATACACTGCCACAAGAGAGGCTCTTCCAATGCCTCGAGCTTTAGGAGTACCATCAAAGATGACTTGAGCCATCTATGCACTCTATGAGCATGTGACTGGGAGGGTACAGTGTCCAGAAGGGTTGTTTGCAGCAATGGTTATCTGCCGCCATCGCCAACAACATCGGTGTTAAGCAAGGCTACCAAACTGTCCCCCTCTATTTGGTCTCCACATGGACGAGATTGAGGACTACATGTTCCAAGCTAGAGAAGAGAGTGCAAAATCGTAGGTAAATGTCCATATTTTATTATATGCCGATGACATTGTATTGATTTCAGAGTCATCCGAGGGATTACAGCACCACCTGGCTGTCATGGATGAGTTTTGTACACGAAGGGGCTTGACAGTAAACCTTGGTAAGACCAAGGTCATGATCTTCCACACCTCCCCCATGGTGAGGAATGATCAAGATTCACTTATGCCAATGGACAGATAGAGATAGTCACTTCCTATATGCCTCGGAGTCACGTTCACGAGCTTGACCAGCTCCTTCGGCATGAGGCAACAGACTCACATGCGGATATGCAGTTGTAGCCATGTTAGAGTGGAGATCTCACCGGGCACACTTCCAAGAGCCTCGCGCAACGGGATGGCTATTTCACACAATAGTCATACAAGCTATGATGCCTGCACAAACGGTTTGGACCCAAGGCCTCACAGTCACCCAGTGGAGTGCGATCGAGAGGTCATAAGTACGTTTGATCGCATGACTATTTCGTGGGGAAGAGTCAATGCCACATGACATCATCAAGGAACAGTTAGCTGCACCACCCAAGGTAGTAGATGCACTTTTCCGGACTATTTGTTTTATTCAAAGGATTAAGAAGCGCCCTATAAATAGACACACAAACAGAGCATTTGAGCCATCTATACAGAGATCAGAGTCAAGGTATGAGAGAGCTTGGTTCACTTAGGTTAGAGCTTGGTTTGATAGTCATGGACTTGATATGAACAGATTGCCACCCTTTCAATATGACCCATACTTGCCTCACATCCATCTCTCCCATAGTGAGAGGCAAGTTGTGCTCAGGCAGGATCTCTCACAGCTCTACATTCGTCAGACATGGCTCACACCCCACGTGGAATCAAGACTATCACACTACTGAGACCAATTACTAGACATACTAGCAAATGGTTTCATTCAGCGACCACGCTACATGGATACGTACATTCCTCATAGCTCTAAGGTAGGAGTTGGCAAGTTAAGGGTCTCCTCACATCGACTAAAGATTGAGACGAGGAGCAAAGCAAACTTTTGTAACAGAAATGCTGAATATGCAAGGTAGAGATGGAGGATGAGGAGCACCTTGTATGCAATTGTAGGCATATGATGACATCAAAGGCAGTTATAAAAGCTATGTTTACAAGGCAGCCTACCCTCCAAGAGATGATGGATTCTAGATTCAGGCTTACTTCCTTTCGTGGATTAATCTCTTTCCACATAGCTTTGCACTTCCTTATATAATAGCTTTGCATTTCCTTATACATGAGTGCCAGCTCTTGTTCACCGCATCTCCCAAGGGGAATTTATTCATATATTTTAGTTGTGATGTGTGTGAGCACACTTAGAACCGTTGGGGCACTTTTTTCCCTCTTTAGGAGGTTTTTTTCCCGACTCGATGGCTTGTATATATGCCTCTAACCCTAACAGGTGACTTATCTTTGTGCATTCTTTTGGTAATACGTTCAGTATCGTGTTGTGCTCCAAGCTTCTTCTTCTTCCTTGTGCTTTTTGTGTGCTTCTTCAAACCTCAAACTCCAACATTTGTCAGTATGTCCCTGTAGCATAAAAATGACCTTCCTCAAATCCCCCTTATGAACATTGAAGAGGGACTATGGACAGGTAAAATTCTTTTTTATAAATTTCACTTTTTCATACCCAACATCTTATTTTTCTCTCCCCCTTATGGACATTGAAGAGGGACTATAGGCAGCTCAAGAACAACCTAAAGCACACTCGAACTATAAGGGGCACTTCTTTTATTCCTTTTCAAAGATTCTAAAGTAGATGAAGATATTGCACCTTCCTCTAAGGATAAATGAGCCAGAGGCAAAGTCAGAATCACACCCTCAGCTAGATCAAGAGAACCCTCAACATTAGGAGACTCCATCAGAGTCACTTTACCGAGAGGAGGAACCCCTAATTCTCCGAAAGCCACCTTTGTTAATAAACCTAGTTAATTCCCAGTATTCCATGAGGAATGTCAAGACTTGGAAGAGAAATTCAGGAAATACAAGCTTTTTAAGGTCCGGGTCTCAAAGTTTAGGTATCCATGCTTGGAAATTTTGTTATCGGATGTCAATTGCCCAATGCTGCTCAAATATTAGCCGAAACTTCTTCCGATGTTGTAAGAGGGCATATAGCACAGACAGTTGAACCCACGTACTACGCCTCCAAAAGCCTCTTTCTATAAGAGAAAAGCATAAAAAAGATTTATCACTCAAAGACCAGAGGATTCAGCAGCTCCAACGAGCAAGCAAAACTTTGAGTTGAAGCCAAAGATGGAGTTTGGATACCCCAACTTCTCTTGCATACCTGCAAGAGCAAGTGGTCACAGTTCAGAGGCAGAACAAGTGCCTGACAACTAGAATCCGGATACAAGTCAATCGGATCGAGTCATTATAGAATCAAGTTGCAGACAAAGAAGAGCAGGTTCAGACACTCTGGAGTCAAGTAACGAAAACAGTAAAGACTGCGAAGGAACTGAAGATGTTAGCAGAAGCTGTACAATTGATTATGCAAGCTCAAGAAAAAAAAGTGTGATTGCTGCATGTTTCCGAAGTCTACGAATCTTTTGTAGAAAAGGTTTACGAAGGTCTGGCTAGTGCAGAGTCTGCATAAACCCTTTATTGCGCCAGTGCCTCATTGGAACCTCGATTCAGAGTTCTTCCACGGAGAGGCAATCAAATGCTTGAGTGCACAATGCAAACTATTCAGAGTATTTGGGAAAATGCAAACAAGAGCAGCTACAGAGGCATTGAAGCATCCACAACCTTCAGGGGACGAAGACATAAATGGAAACAGAAAAGCAGACTAGTCCTAATTTGGACACTATATTTCTTTTTGCAATATCCTTTCATTTTGTGAGTCTGAGTTTACCGTGCATGTTATAGCATTAGAGACTGCCGTGTCATATAGTAATCCCTGGATCTATTTTATTTGGAGTGGGTATCCTTTGTAATAAGGATGATAACATAATTCAAAAACATAAAAAGGTGTGATGACTCTTTGTATCCGAATCCTCCGAATCGTAAATAATGTAATGTCCAGTAGAAACTTAGGCAGAAGCACTGAAAAGACTCTTCTATTAGGGATGCTGCCAAGTGGCACATGGATACTTTCTGATTGAAATTCTGTGGAATACAGCTATTTGTTCCTTCGTGCAGACTTGAGTTATATTCTCAATGTATATTCTCTCTATATCTGTTCGTTCCTTCTATCTTACTGTAACCGCAGTATTTTTCTAAGTTACATGCCATCTGTGGGAGTTGTAAATGAGATACAACACATTCTATTCGGAGTTCTGTTATAATCTTTTCTGGATAATTTAGAAGTACTGCAGTTTGCTCAGAGATCCATGAATCCATTATTTCGTTGGGGATTCCAGACCGGAATCTACAGCCCTCTGAGTCTGAGGTGATTCCTGGACTGGGGGCTAAAGCAAAAAGTTTGCCAGTCTATCTCAACAGCATAAGAATGACCTTCCTCCTTTCTGGTATGCTTCCATCCCCCCTTATGAATGTTGATGAGGGACTATGGACAGGTAAAATTCTTTCTTGTACGTACCTTTTCATAACTATCTAACATCTTATTTTTATCTGAAGGGTTGACTCAGATAGAGGTTGAACTTCAGCTGTTTCACTGCTTCCCATCATTTATATTTAGCATTTAGAGAATCCCAGTCTCACGACCCTAGTTTTCACATATAAAAAAGTATTTCTTTCTCAACAGCGAAAAAGCAGTTCATCTGTTTGAAATCCATGTGGCATGTTAAACTACCAATTACATTATGATCTGTAGGTTTAAATGAAATCCAAGTGAGGTAATCAAAAATTCAAGAAAGCCCCACCAAGAATCATAATGAGCACTCTATCCTTCAGTGCTCAAGCCTAGAAGTTGCGGCAGAATGCCGCAAACACTGCTCACACAACCAGATCATGCTCAATATCACCAAACCGGGCTAAATACTATAGACATTCACATATACAACTATCTCACTGTGTGCATCTAGAACAAATGGAAAGCCAATGTTCTATGATTGAGGTATTCACGAAGATAAGCACAGCCCACTACAGAAATATGAATCACCTCAGTATTCGAATCTAGGACTTGCATAAAAAATACTCTCCCACAATCACGTGAGGCTCGAATATCACAATGTTCCAAACTTACCAAATTTATAAATGAAGGTTCAAGAAATGTTAATTACTAGGGAAATCATCGAAGCGAACTTTCGTGCGGAAATACCTCTAGACACTGAATGCAGTCAAGAGCTGAGATTGTCTCTGCCGGCTTGTTCCAATTCAAAGTGCCCTGCACACCGTTCTAATTCAAAGTGCCCTGCACACCACAAAAATGAGACGAATTTTCAGGTAATACTTACTATCGTGAAGAAAAATTATTGGCGGAAGGCGCATGAGAGGTTTTAGGTGAATTGATGCCAATATAATAGCCTTAGTATACAGGAAATTACGAAGAAATGATAATGGAACCAGCATCAAGAAGACCTTGTACAGGCAAGCAGAGTTGAGACCGTTGGTATCATCAGCTGCTCCTGTATCATGAGATAAGTTCAATGGAGAAATATGGGCGACTTGGCATGCTGAGCCATAAACATCTCTAGCATAAGCAGAGGAGGTAATCACAGAGGATGAAGCGCCACGCAAGGTTGAAGCAGTAATCGATGAGTTTAAATAAGGAACCGCTAAAATCGACGAACCAATCCAAGCATCCGAAGCGCTTTCAGTACAACCACTCTGCAACTAAGTGAGAAACACAAGCGGGCTTATGATGCTTATTTTTCTGCCGCCTACAGACGTCGGAAATTCCCTTTGTATAACGCGAAGAGAAGTCGACCTACTCCAGTTCGGAAAAGCTCACAGCCAAACTGTAATGGCTGCCAAATCAATGAACTGCCACCGTCCTTGCAGCCGATCGGAAGAGTCACAAATGCTCTGAGTGGAGTGCAATGCGTTCCGGATATGATAAAAATTAACCTCAGAAACATAAGGGCGAAGTCTGGTAGGCTGCACCAGGCAGGAGCTTTCCCCCTGCAAGCGTTGCAAGACCTGGGCTTCACTGATTATGTCGATGACAAGGACTGTAAACGAGGAACGAGCTTCGACGATAAAAACCCTCTACAGGAAATTCACAGCGAGGGGCTGGATGGACAAGCGGTGAAGTATAAACGGCAAGAGCCATGGCGGCTCGGAGGAGGAACCCCAGATCTGCAATAATGGAAGCGGATAAACTGGATATAGTGAACTGATTGCACAGGCTAAGCATAGTATAAATCAGAAGAATTTGACAAGTGGCATTTTTTTGAAAGTGTGAAAAATAAAAAACAGGTTTCATAATTGGGATCAGAGAAAGAATGCACTTCTTATTTCATAGGGCAAATTTTGAGTGCCCTCATATATACTAACACAATATCAACACATATACTAACACAATATCAACACACAGAGGAGACCAAATGCATATTTCATGGCTAGTTCATCTTCTTGAAATTGAAGAATTTGTAATGGAATTGCTCAAGGGGTGGTTTAGTAGTAACTTCACTTGATCTCCAATACAAGGGGGGGGGGGGGGGGGGGGGGGGGTTTACAAATTCAAGTTTCCTTGGAACTTCTAGTTCGGAATCAAGGAAATTTTAAGTGTCCCTCGGACACTATCCACATCAGTTGCTGTAGTGGTTGAGTCTTTGGTCTCTTGAGGCGTAGGTCCAAAGTACAATCCCTAGGTTGGACATGTAATGGCTTTGGCCAGTCTAAACTAGTTGAAACCAATTGTAATCTTGTATAACCCTTGCTTTGTAGGATACGAGAGTCCCGCGGGTACTATGTCCATTCACCTGTACAATTGCTCTTTCAAAGTTAAAGCTCACGGGAGTAGACGCTTGCTAGATCTCCGTTTTTTTTTTTAAGCGTCCCTCATACATTAACATGGATTGGACTTGTGATCCATATTTTGTGACTAGTCATGTTGTTATTGAGCCTCATGAGGCATGGCTCAACAGTAACACACTTGATTTATGATGAGGAGGTCACACATTTGTGCTTCATAGAAGAACTTTCGGGTTCAAACTCAATGTAAACTGCGAGTTGTAAAATATGGTTGAAGTTTGAGCCACCAAACTTATGTATTACTTTGCTTTATAGGACATTGAAGGTCTATTGGATGTCATGGCTATTCACCATGTGACTTCATATGACAATGTTGAAAAGAACCTATGGATGGTATGCCTACTCAGTGTTGTATATTATTGAACAAGGCATTATTAAAATGTTAAATTATTAATGTATTAATGTGTTTTTTTGATGTTTTTGATATAGCAGCTGAAGGTTCGTGAGGAGCGTGCAAGGCGTGAAAGGGCGGACATCAATAATCCGAAATAATTATTATTTAGCTTGTAAATAAACCTACGTAGAAGGTTCTATTGTTAGAAAAGTAATGGTTAGAATAATGGTCGTTGTGGACCGCAGTTTCTGTTATTAAAAGCAATGGCTTTCTGTAAAAGTTACCAACTTTTAGTTTCACGCCTGCTTTTCGAAGCCGCCCTCATGTAACCACTATTTTCGACGTAATCAAAAGTCCTATAAATACATGCACTCTGTGGACTGTCGAAAACAGAGTGCATGGGGGGAGATTGCACCCAATCTTGCGTTTGGTCTCGTCTCTTGTTGCCTCTATTTTTTGTGTGTTTTTATGCGTCCGTAATCTCTGTATGCGCGTGAGCAAGATCTTGACAACAGTGGTATCAGAGCCAGGCACGCGTCAATACAGAGGGTTTGCGATTCTGAATTCCGATTCCATCTTCATTTCCATTTCCATCTCCATCTCCGTCTCCGTCTCCGTCTCCGGTTTCGGTTTCTGTTTCTGTTTCTGTTTTTGTTTCTGTTTCAGTTTCAGTTTCTGTTACTGTTCCAGAACCAGAACCTACGTTTTCACCTACGTTTACTCCTTCTGTTTCTGTTCCTGTTCCAGAACCAGAACCTATGTTTTCACCTACGTTTACTCCAAGGCGTCGACTAAGGCAAAGAACTTAGGCAATAACTTAGGCAATACATTGGCAACATTGGCACCCAAGGCTCCCTTGGCGAGCGTTGGCTACGCACGAGGCAATTTTAATTTTTGAGTGGTAATAGAGAGGTTTAGAGTCCCTAAGGTAGGAGGATTTGAACCCACAACCTCCTACTTTCAAGGGAAGTACTTTGACCACTCCACCATCTCTTGGAGTTATACTCAAGTTCTCTCTCTTTATTACTTGTGGAAGGCGCGCGCGTCGATTTCAAGATGGGACCCAAGAAAGAATCAAGTGTATCTCTCAATCCGTAGGTCGGATTGAGGCGCGTAATATACCGTTGGAAAGCTCTCGGAACGAACTTTCCAATGAGCTAGCTTGGAAGTGTGAATTCCTTCAAAACCCTTGGGTGGCACTTGATTGAGTGTTCAAGATACCAAGCAAGGTTGAGAGCAAGGGTCCAAGAACACCATGGAGGATTATAGTAATTCACCTCTACCTGCGGCAACACTTGAACAACAACTAGAGCTCTTGCGGTATGAGCTTCAAGGAGCTCAGAACGAGATCCGACAACGTGATGAAATCCTCCAAAAGATGCAAGCTGAGGAAGACAACCTTACAAGAGTAGTAAAAGCTATTGTGTCTGCCCAATCTGATGTTACTCATTCAAAGATTGGTAATAGAAACTACCAGTTTCTACGATTTGATGGCCAAAAGGATGGGCCTTTAGTACTTTCTTGGTTGTCGCAATTTGATGATTTTTATACCGATGAAATGTATGCTGAAAGTGAAAAAATTAAATTTGCCACTAACTATTTAGTAGGTAAAGCACAACTCTGGTGGAATGTCCTGCGGCACAGTACGGAGCGTCCAACAACTTGGAAGGCTTTTCAAGAAAACGTGAAGGATTGATTTCTTCCTCCTCAATACCATTTGCATGTTCGACGAGCATAGACGACCCTTACATGGAAGGAGGGTGATACGGTTACTACCTACACAGAGCGGTTCTGGCAAAATTTACTACTTGTACGAATGCTTGAAGATGTATCAGAAGATATCTTGCAGCAGAAATACGAAGATGGTTTGGAGGTGGGAATCCAAGCTAAGCTTCACACCCTACGACCTACAACCCTCAACGAGGCTATATCTTTTGCTTATGATGCAGAAAAAGAATTCCAGTCCACGACCATTTCCTGTTAAACCTTCATTTCCTATGAAGCGTAATTCTAATGCCCCATCTTACCCTAGTTTTCCTCGTCCTCCACAATCCAATTACTCAACTCCACCCGTTGCTTCATCTCTCCAACCAACCAAAACACCTACCCTTCAAACTTCAGCAGTGAATGCCCAACAGAAGCGACCATGAATCACTTGCTGGAATTGTGGTAAACCTGGACATACAAAAATAAGGTGCAGATTGCAACCTCTTCATATAAAACCGGCTACAGCTCGATTGCATAACATGGAGGTCTATAATGAAGAAATTCCTTCTGTTTGGACAGAGGAATCACTGGAGAAGGATTTAAGTACCTTGGGTAACGATATCTCTCTACACTCTCTTCTTTGCATGCAGGGTACAATAAATAACAAACTAGTTAAAATTCTACATGATGATGGTAGTTCACATGACTTCATTTCACATTTATTAGTACAAGAACTTAAATTACAAACGTTTCCTTCTTTGTATAAAGTGAAAGCCGCATTTCAAGGTAGTCGTTATAATGTAACACGAGAAGTGCAAGATGTTACGATTAGCATAGGCCCTTATGTTGATTCACGAACATTTTTAATTGCACCTTTGCAATCTTATGATGTTATACTAGGTATGCCTTTTCGTCACCATTATGACCCATGTATTGACTACCATACTCATACCTTTAAGTTTGCTTTCAAAGGTCAAATCATTACTTTGTTTGCACGGCATGATTTCCAGCCATTTCCATTGATTAGTCACACTCAAGTAAAGCGTGCATTTAGGAAAGGATTCAACTCATGCATTGTTTTTGTCAATGTCATCAATGATTATACTCATACACTTCCAGATGCATATAAACCTTTCATGAGTACTTATAAGGATTGTTTTATGTCTGAATATCCCTCTGAACTACCACCATCTCGAGGATCCTTTGACCATAGCATAGACTTAGTCCCTGGTAGTTCTCCTTCTCATAAAGCACCTTATAGACATGGCCCACTACATCAAAAGGAAATAGAAAATCAAGTAAAAGACCTATTACAAAAAGGACTTATAAGGCCTAGTTCTTCCCCATTTGGAGCACCAGTTCTCTTAGTAGAGAAGAAGAATAAAACTTATCGAATGTGCATTGATTATAGAGCCCTTAACAAGATCACGATCAAGAATAGATATCCTATTCCTCGAATAGATGATCTCTTAGATAAGTTACGAGGAGCTCGTGTCTTTAGTAAAATTGATCTTAAATCGGGTTACCATCAGATTTGTATGAGACAAAGTGATATTTTTAAGACTGCATTTAGAACTCAAAATGGCCATTATGAATTTATGGTAATGCCCTTTGGACTTACTAATGCCCCTGCTACATTTGCACGAATGATGAACAATATTTTTCTTGATTACCAAGCTTTTGTTCTTGTATTCTTTGATGACATACTTGTTTACAGTAAGAATGATAGTGAACATGAAAAGCATCTTGAAACAGTTTTTCATTTGTTACGAGAAAACACATTTTATGTTAATCCGAAAAAGAGTTATTTCTTTCAGCATAAGCTAGAATATTTAGGACATATTATTTCAAGTGAAGGTGTGCATGTGGATCCGAAAAAGATTAGAGTTATCATAGAATGGCCTACACCACAATCAGTCAATGATGTTCGTTCTTTTCTTGGGTTGGCTAGTTTCTATAGGAAGTTTGTTCGAAATTTTTCTTATTTAGCATTGCCTCTTGCTTTGTTGTTGAAAAAGAACATAAAATTTGCATGGGGATTTACACAACAACAGTCCTTTGACAAACTTAAACATGCACTTTCACATGCACCTGTTTTACAATTACCTGATTTCTCACAACCCTTTCATGTTGTTACTTATGCTAGCGGTTCAGGAATAGGTGCTGTTCTGATGCAAAATGAACATCCCATTGCATTTGAGAGTAGAAAGCTTAAACCCTCATAACAGAATTATAGTACGTATGATAAAGACCTGTTAGCAGTTGTGCATGCTTTGCGAATTTGGAAACACTATCTTATGGGCTCTGAGGTCTTAATCAAAACCGATCAACAGGCTATTAAACATTTATTAAATCAGCCCTTAATCTCTGATAGGCATCTTAAATAGGCATCATTCATTCAAAATTTCCAACCCATGATACAATATCAGCCTGGTAAAGCTAATGTCGTAGCTGATGCTCTTAGCCGTTTTCCTTCGAATTCCGTTGTTTTGAATAATATTTCTGCCATTCAAATTCATTCTTTTCAAAACATGGTTTCCACTTATGCATCTGATTTGTATTTTTCACGTGCATGGCATGACTCCAATAATGGTGCATCTTTATCTGATGAACATTATACATTTCATAATGGTTTTCTTTATTTTCAACATAGATTGTGCATAACCCAAGCTTTTAAAGATTTTGTCATTAAAGAAATGCATGAACCATCTTACATGGGTCATAGAGGCATACAGAGCACTATTTCTGCTTGCAAAGATTTCTTCTTTTGGCCACACATGGAAAAAGACATTGCACATTATGTTTCTCAATGCATTGTATGTCAGCGTGTCAAACGTCATCATGGTAAACCATTTGGATTATTAATGCCAATTCCTATTCCAAATGAACCATGGGAACAAATCTCTATGGATTTTATCACAGGTCTTCCTACCACTTCATCACATAATGATATGATTTGGACAATAGTTGATAGATTTAGTAAATATGCATATTTCATTCCATGTAGAAAAACTTTGACTGCACCTCAAGCTGTAAAATTATTCATTAAATGCATTTTTTCACATCATGGATTTCATAAAGTAATGTTATCTGATCGTGATGTTAGGTTTTGTAATCATTTTTGGGTTGCCTTATTTCAACATTTTGGTTCTAAAATAGATTTTAGCTATGCATTTCATCCTGAAAGTAATGGACAGAGTGAGGCTACAAATAGTACTATTCTTGATTTATTGCATTGTTATTCATTAGATAATCCTAATAACTCGGATGAAAAGTTGCCATTGCTTCAATTTCTTACAATAACACTTCAGACACCACTACTGGTCGTGCACCTTTTGAAATAGTTTTTGGTAAAAAGCTTCCCACTCCCATGTCCCTCACCCAAACCGACATTCCGATGACTGATTCTATTGCTCAAGATCACGTTTCTATACTTCATAATGTTCACGAGCACATTAGGAAAAGTCAAGAGCGATATACACGTATTATCAATACTAAACGATTAGCCAAAGAATTCAAGGAGCATGATTTTGTATGGTTGCGAATAATTAAAAGACGTCTCAAAAATATTTTGCAGCATCCTAAAATTAAACTTGCACCACGCTATTATGGACCGTTTCGCATTATAGAAAAAATTAATGATAATTCATTTTGATTAGATATTTCATCCCATTGGACCATTCATAATTCTTTTCATATTAGTTTACTTAAACCATTTAAAGGAACTTTACCACTTGCTCCACTTCTTGATGACCCTCCTTTAATTGAAGAACAATCTGAAATCTTAGTTCCTGAGAAAATCATTGATTATGATGTCACTACTACACACACAGGTACTCAATATCATCGATATTTGGTTAAATACAAAAATCACTCTATTGAAGAATGTCAATGGATACATAAAACACAATTAACACCTCATTATGACCACTTAATTTCTGCATATCATACACAAACACATTAATGTAACACTCCATGAACATTTCCATGCATGTATTTTTTTTTACATGGCACATGCCTATTTTTATTAAGTGATGAAACATGTGACTGGCCATCCATGTTTATTCTTTTATCACCTGAGGTCAGTTGCTTGTTCAACTGCGGGGCATGTTATACCTTATGGCATATGTTGAACAATGCATTGTTGGATTGAAATATGGAATAGCCAATGCATTGTTGGATTGAAATATCGAATAGCCAATGCATTGTTGGATTATAACATGGACTATGTTGGCCAATGCATTGTTGGATTGTAACAGTAACATGGAATATGTTGAACAATGTATTCTCATTATTAGAGTGTTAAATTATTTTATCAACTGAGGTCAGTTGCTTGTCAACTAAGAGGCATGTTGTATATTATTGAACAAGGCATTATTAAAATGTTAAATTATTAATGTATTAATGTGTTTTTTTGATGTTTTTGATATAGCAGCTGAAGGTTCATGAGGAGCGTGCAAGGCGCGAAAGGGCGGACATCAATAATCCGAAATAATTATTATTTAGCTTGTAAATAAACCTGCATAGAAGGTTCTATTGTTAGAAAAGTAATGGTTAGAATAATAGTCGTTGTAAACCGCAGTTTCTGTTATTAAAAGCAATGGCTTTCTGTAAAAGTTACCAACTTTTAGTTTCACGCCTGCTTTTCGAAGCCACCCTCATGTAACCACTATTTTCGACGTAATCAAAAGTCCTATAAATACATGCACTCTGTGGACTGTCGAAAACAGAGTGCATGGGGGGAGATTGCACCCAATCTTGCGTTCGGTCTCGTCTCTTGTTGCCTCTATTTTCTGTGTGTTTTTCTGCGTCCGTAATCTCTGTATGCGCGTGAGCAAGATCTTGACAACACTCAGCATGTAACTTCAAACAACAATCTTGAACAAAAGCATAGGTGAAGAAGACTAAGAAACAATATCTTTTCATGTTTGCGGTATCCACTGCCACCCACACATTGTATAAAGCACATCTCATCATTGCCCCATAGAGAACATACAAAGTACACACCATAAATGAGTAGAGAGTTGTCTAAACCATTGATTAATGGCTCATGGGTCCATATAAACAATGTTTTTCTAGCTATGGAAACATCCATCTCTCTGTTTTGACAGAAATGACAAACCTAAGTTGTAGCCAAAGAGTTGTAATTGGCTTGATTTGTGATGACAAGGTCAAGATTTGCATGAGATATTTGGTTTGAGACTTGTATATTGAACTTTGATTTGTGATGACAAGGTCAAGCTTTGCATGGGATTTTAGGGTTCAGACTCAATCTAATGTGTGGGTTGTGAGACATGTTTTTGAGCTTTGAGCCATCAAACTTTTCTAGCTGGTTTCCGATTGTTACATGACTTTGCTTTATGAGACATGAAAGGGCTGATGGATGCTATTCCTATTTATCATGTGACTTCAATACAAAGTACATTCGGACACTCATCACCAAACTTGAAACAATACATTTGAAAAAAGAGAAGGTGAAGAAAACTTAGAGACAATATCTTTTCATGTCTGTGTGTGATATTCATTTTCACTCCACACATTTCATTTAAAAGATGTGATCATTGACATTTAGAAGGGGAGAGAGAGAGAGAGAACACAAAGTATCCAAAGAAAGAGAAGGTAAGTGTTCAAGTCCTTACTCCACATGTCTCTTTCGAGATCCCATATGTACTACCACCAAGACTAAGCATTGCTTATCGAGAGTATAGCTAAGTATTCCTTATGAAGAGAAGATCAAAGACTAAGATCTTTATATTCAAAAGTGATGATCCACTTAACTAAAAAGTGCACGTGAATGAAGGTCTGTATTGCATTTATTTGACCATTAAATACTAAAATATTGTAAGATTATGTGAAAAAGAATCGTACAGATGTGCTCTTTTCGAATAACAATTTATTATTTGGATTATCTGATCGAAAATGTTTTGATAAGCATTTATCCAAACTATTTGAACATTCTAATCATTTATACATTAACCATTCGATCGAATGCATTTCGATCAACTGATTTTCTTCCTGTCCAAGCCCCCGTAGCCAAGTGGTTTGACGCCTTGAGCCTCAAGGAGGATGTTCTGAGTTCAAGTCTTGGTTGGACATGTATCTATGAGTTCCTCACAGATGGGTGCCTTTACCTTACGAGGTTGGGTGTGTGAGTGTGTTTTCAATTCATTGTACTCTCAAAAAGAAAAAGAAAAAACTGATTTTCTTCCGAATATATTTTCCAATCAATCTTTTTTTAATGGAGGTATCATCAATCAAAAGAGTTTCGATCAAATTATGTGACCAGATCATGGATGACCATGACCTGGTACATAAGAGAAACAAGTTTAAAAAGCCAGATGAACTCTACAAGTGATCATGGGGGCATATAACTTGAGGAGTAGCGATCCTTTGAGTAAGAGCCCACAGCCCCAAGATCACCATATCATGGATGATAATGACCTAATACATAGGAGAAACAAGTTCAAAAAGCCAGGATGCAAAGAGGAAAATAGGGTGGAAGTGCTACCAAAGTTACTCTTGGGCTGTAAATTGTGATTAGGTGGTCTGATTTGATTATCATACTCTGATGAGTTGAGGAGCCAGTGTAATTTGTACAATTTTGATGAATGAATATATTATGGTTCTATTCAATTACTATTTATAGTATGTTCTTTAAATTTCTATATGATAATTCTTAATGTAGGTTCTCCGATGAGTTGTGATTGTGGAAGAATGGTTGCATACTTTGGGTAATCTCTTTGTAAGGTATTGCCAAGAGTATTGGGTAGCACCAAGTCACCCTTTTATTCATTCATTAGTTTGGGTAGCATATGCTTTCAGTGAAGCAGGGTGTTGTTTTAGATTTAGCACGAAATTGTAGATGCATAATTCATCAAATGATAAAGCCTTGAGACACTTAGTGCAAGTGGTGAGGGTGGAATTAGCATAAGGCCTAACAATGCAACAACACTTTAGAAACACTTGGTGAACATGATGTTGATGAATTTAGGTACCGATGTGTGTGAACACACTTAGGAATGTCGGAGCAAGTTTTTCTCTTTGTAGGGGGTTTTTTTCCTTCGGCTTGTATATACGCCTATAACCCTAAGGGATCACTTATCTTTGTGCATTCACTTGGTAATACATTCAGTATGTATTGTGCTCCAAGCTTCTTCTTCTTCCTTGTGTTGTTCATGTGCTTCTGTAGACCTTAATCTCTAACACTTAGTATCAAAGCAGGGAGCCATTTTCTCTAGGATGTTGTTGACACCCCTTTTGTCACAGTCTCAGAATTTCACAAAAATCGGTAAGCATAATCAGAGCGATTAACATTTCAAAGCAACTTTGTTGTATGGCATCTAAATTTTGATTTGAGCTCATTTTAGCCCCAAACACACTATCACAATAATTGTGTAGGCAATTTCATCCCTTTGTGCCAAACATATATATAGATTTTGGTTCACTAATACAAGCGCTTCAAATCTGCGACATGTCTAATAGAACTCAATAGGGTATTTTTGTTCAACTTTTCGAGATACAATCAATTTTTTGCATTAGGGTATTTAGTCACTAGCTGTTATAAAGGAAGTTTATGACATGAAGGTCCCACAAGTTCAAACAGATCTGAGATTGGACATAATTTGTTCCTTCAAGTGTTAGGCAAAAGTCTTGAGAACAGAATTAAGTAAAGGTTCTTATGCTCTCTAAACAAGCAAAGATGTTTGGCCTAGTGGTTAAGTCATATGAATGAGAAGAAAGAGGTCTTGGGTTCAATTCCTATGAGAGACATGGGAGAGTGTTTTGCTCCAAGAGCTCTAGAGCCTTCTAGAAGCATCCACTTGAGTTAACTCAATTTAACTATGACACTTGGCACAAATGTAGTTACGTGGCCAAAACTTGGATGGTTAGTATCAACCTGCTAGGAGGAAAAGATACTCATCTCTATGTGTAGGTCGTCATAATGCTTCATTATATTAGAGCCTAGTTGAGGAAATTGGGCAAGATGGAGGAAAGGAGCCTCATACGTGGCCACTTCGGAAGTGCTTGACCATGGATGAGTCTAAAACTAGCCACATATGAAGGCGCATGGGCACTTGGTCCCAACGGAGGGTTGGATAGGTCCAAAATAGTTGTATGTGATAGAATTTGGGGTTATTGGAGGTGATCAACCTTGGAAAGGGGTCTACCAAGTTATAGAGAGGGTCCACAAGTGAGCATTGAGGACTATGATCAATCTAAGGGGAAAGGAATATCACATAACCTTAGTAGATGGTTGAACCATACCTTAAGAGAGAGGATTATGAAGTAATCCTCATCCATGGCTTTTGGGGCTAGTGGTTGGCCCATCATACTTTTAGCTAGGAGGTTGTGAGTTCAATTCCCAACACTGGCCATGGGTGAAAGAAATATTGATGTATTTTGCATGTTGGTTGTTGAGGATAAGTTGGATGTGTTGACGACCTGAGTTCATCTACTTCAATTACTTGTGTACCAGTATGAGCACATCTCAGTTTTATATCTTCGAAACACTCCATTTCATATTGTCTTAGTTGTATCTCATTGTATTTGGGTACCTTGCCATTTGCTTCTACCATTGTATTTCATTCTCCTTTAAGGGGAATTATTTGACATGTGATGTACTTTGGAGATCCTCCTCCAACTCCATATAAGGGGGGCTTCTCCCTACACTTTGTACTTGGTTAGAAGCTTGTAGAGCCTACTTCATGCTCTTGGCAAGCTCATACCTATTCCATGTGAGTTTACCCATTTCTTGGTCTACTCACTTTGAGTATCTCACACTCTTTCATTTTGTGAGTACACTCTTCTTTTCATTTTGCTTATGCATGTGTACTCTCTAGATGGTATCAAAGAGCTAAATGGAGGACTTGGTGGTTCATTTGGTGGTGGTGGTGGTGGTTGATCTAGGTGATTTTTCTCCCCACTCATTTGGAGAAGCTTTTTTCCATCATGCTTTTGATGGACTTTAGTGATATGTGCTTAATTTAGAGGTCATTTTCATATCATTGATCTTGCATCTCACCTTTTGAAGTGTTCGTAACCACTCTTCATCTTCGTTTTGGTGGCATGTGATATTTATTTTGTTGAAGTGATTTTCACCATTGTTCCGTTATCTTTCTTATAGAAACATCCCTCATTCATGTTCACTCATGTGTACTCGTTATATGTGAGTATTTTTTTGGCACAAACATTTCATGCATCTGCATATGATGGTCGCAATAGGCCAAGGACACATTTTTGCTATCTAAAATTCTCGGTGTGGTTCCAACCTCCTAGTATTAGCCCTCTTCAGAAAGTTGAAGGCACATTGCATAGTCATCCTCCACCTTCGAAAGAGGCTACCAATTTGACGAGGAAACCCCATTTGAAGAGGCAGTGAGTGATCTTCTAGGCATGAATGCACTCAACATAGCACCTTTGTTTGAGTTCCCCTTCTACATTCAACGCATGGTGAACTTCAACACCTCGTAAAAAAAGATTTGTGTTGGTGTTCATGCAATAGCATTGCCTCTTCTTGTCAGGCATATACACTACTTGCAACTCACTATCATCCTTATTTCTTTGACAATGAGAGAGAGAGAAAAAAAAAAGTGAGACACAACATCTCAAACGTTTGCAACAAAACATGTGCCATAACTATCACAGAGTGCCAAAAGATAGAGAGAGAGAAAGAATACACAAAAGATAGAGAGAGAGAGAAAGAATACACTCTGTAGCACAAGCCTATAGTATACCAATCTTTTTTAATAAATAAGGAAACGCATTGATCTCACTTTGCCACTTTAGTGAAATTGTTGCTCGCACATGGAAGTGATGTGTCACTCTCATGCAGAGATGAGATATGGTTGTGCTCCCCTTACTATGAGCAGAGGCTATATATAACGGTAGGAATTGGTGTAGGAGACGACAACAGAAGCTGCACCTTTAGAAGCTCCCATAGAGAGTATACTATCTGACCAAAGAAAAAAATACTACACATGCACCATTTTTTCTATCGTTTCCACACACAGAGAAAGAGAGATAGAGTGTGAGAGGATCCCCTCTCTGTGACTCTATATGTGTGCAACAGAACGATATAGGGAGCATCATGTTTGGTAGCAAAAGGATTGTGGAATATTGTGTAGGGTGTTGAAAAACATCCTACTACACTTGCAAATACAATTATTGAAGGTGATGAAGATGGTGTTGAAGATGATGAAAATCAATGTTCTAGTCATGCTACAATTCTTGCTCCACTTGATGCTGTCAAGCCGCCGGAAAGGAATATTATTTAGTAAAATTGTAATTAGGAAAAGACGCACACCGAAAGGGTGTCACGCAAACGTTGTAACTCTTTTCTGTTAATAGAGAAGTGATTGAAAGCGAGCGACAGATGCATCGCCGGACTGTTCGTCTCGGCGACCTCTGGAGTTTGATTTTGTCACAAAATTATTACATTATGGTGCCCTCTGTATTTTCATTGTTCGGTATTGATTTAACTGAGGTACTGTGCTAATATTTGATTGCGTTATTGATGAATTGTGAGTTTAACGGTGACGCCAAGTGAGCAGTAGAAGGTTTCTGCGTATGTGGATATGGTAATTGTTATAAGTTGTTATGTGCTAGAGATTGGTAGTTAAGTCTGATGTAATTGTCAGAAGGTAATGAAGTGACTGGGAAAATACATAAAGGCCTCTGTATTACAGACCCTGACCATCCCAAGAACCCACGTACAAACCTGATAACACTAGATTAACAATTTAGAATAACACTGGCGCCGACCATGGGGCATGGAGTAGCCAATCGACAAACAAATTAGGATTTGAGAAAGAATCCTATGATATATGCTTGTAACGCGTTCTGGAGAATCGTACCCAAAGTACATAAGAGATCAGCATCCTTGGAAAGTTCCTAGTGCGTTGGGAACACCTCCTGGTGGCAGTGGTGATGGACAATCATCGGAAGGAAAGCGGGAGACATGGGCTAGTGGGGTGCCACCGCAGCAATTCCTTGTGCACGGACTACAGGGTATACCAGAAGTGCAACCAACCCCATCTGCGAAAGGTAATGTTGAGGAAGTAATCGCTAGTTCCGGTGACAGTGTGGAAAATTCCGATAGCAGTTTGTGGAATTTCGGTGGTAGTTCAGATAATTTCGGGGTCGGCTTGCAGAATTTTGATGATAGCTCTACTTTGGGTTTTGATTTTGAAGAAACTAGTGTATTGTTGGATGAAAGTTTTGGTGAAAAGTTTACTTTAGAAGCCAACTACGAGGAATGGAATTTGGGTGTAGGCGTGTGTGATTGACTTAACGATTTCAGATTACCGGAGAATCTGCAAGGTGGTGAGACGACAGAGTAGCAATTAGGCTTAACTTGTTCAAATCATTCGGCAGTGATACTTCCTCTTGATTTAAACAGCATGAGTGGTTCACAACAGCAACAACAACAACACCAGCAACAACACCACCAACAACAACAACAACAACAGATTGTACCACCACGACTGGTACCTACTAGAGTTACATATACAAAATTTGGAGGATTTCCCGGTGATGATCTTGATGCCCATGTGTGTACTTTGAAATCAATTATGTTGTACTCAACTATCCAGTGGATCCGGTATATAAGGCTATAGTGTTCCAATCTACTCTGGTTAATGAGGCTGCCCAGTGGTTAACCAAATATGACATTAATCATTTCGGTCAATATGACGATGTTAAGGATGGCTTCTTACAACGTTTTTGGTTGAGGAAAAATGCGGTTGAGATCTTTGACTATTTGCAAAACAATAGACAGAAACCACATTAGAATGTGCAAGAGTATGCAACTCTGTTTCGTACTCATCTACAGCAACTGCCACCGGCGCATGCTAACCTATCGGATGACGTGATTACTCAGTGGTTTATTAATGGATTAAACCCTCAACTCAAACAAGTAATGATTATACGATGTGTGGGTGGTATGACCTTGTATGCGGTAATAGCCATGGCATTGCAGTTGGAGCATAAAGTTGGCGATTTCACTGAAGATCTAGATTGGTTAAAGGCATCCAAGAGCATGAGCGAGGATCCATTGAAACAGGTGTACTACACAAAATGTAAGAACTCGGGACACACCACTTCTGCATGTGCACTAAACCAAATGTACTACACTATTTGTAATGCGGCGAGTCATTCTACCAAAACGTGTCCATATAATGCCAAAGTATAGACTAGACCGACCGTAAATGCTATAATACAGGAGCAGGGACAACAGGCTACCCACTATGTACCACCGCATTTGAGAAATACTTCTTACCAAAGTTATAAAAACTACAAGGGACTGCGAGCAAACAATTTTGGATAGACCCGGCGGAACTCAGGCCAATCGGGTGAGGGTATATCTCTTCCACCACCAAGATGCCATTTCTGTGGCGAGATTGGACATATCTGTAGATATTGCAAAGAGGCATCCAAGTATGATAAACGAAGAAAAGAACGACAACATCCAATGGCAAATATGGTATATATTTCAGCAATAGATACACAAGTGACAATAATTCAAACACGATCCGGCAAGAAGTTACAATCGGTTGCTGAGATTTTTGAGCCTGGCATTCGAGAACAACAGAGAGTTTTTACCAAAGCTAGTACGTGGGCCAGTCAAGAACCAACTGTCTTCCCCGATCCAGTACCTGTGGTCCAGTAGACAGTACCGAATCTACCATCGGAGGAACCGAGTCCGGTGAAAGTGTCGTCGGAGAGTCCACCGAATTTGGTATCGGGTACGTCGACTCTTGACTCTGTGTGGAATATTTTATCGCAAGCATCTATTACAATGCTGTTGGGGCAACTATTAGCCTTGGTTCCGGGTGTACGACAATAATTCTAGCAACAAATTAGTCTAGGATCTTCGTGTACACCTGCTATGGCAACTATCAATCCAGAAATTGATTCTATGGTGGACCATGTTGTTCCTTTAATTACGGTATGGTATGAAAACCACAAAATTACTCAAGTTTTAATTGAAGGAGGCTCCGGTGTGAATATTGCAATAGTTGCACTTTGTAAACAGTTAGGATGGACTCAGATTGAACCTATTCAATTTTTTGTGCGAATGGCAGATCAATCTAGGGTCCATCCAGTGGGCTTGGTGCATGATATACCCATTACTCTTCAGGGAGTGGTGTTCAAATTGACTTTTGTTGTTCTAGAATTACGTGACTCAAGTCTGGATTACAACTTACTGTTTGGGAGGCCTTGGCTGAAACAAGCCAAAGTGTTGCGAGATTGGTCTGCACACGAACTTATTTTCAATAGCAATCATCGGAAATATGTGGTTTCCTTGGATGAGATGAAGCCTTACGACCTTCATGCTTGACCTACGTGGCCGAACCTATGCATATGCTGGATGGACTTTCATATGATGAAGAAGAAGCTTTTCTCAATGCTAACTAGGATTTGCTAGCCTTGGGTAAAGTCGACTTACAAGCGGTTACAGATAATTGGAATCCGGCCATTTGTATGATAGTTCCGCTTACCGAAAAAGTGGATCCAGTTCCGGATCAAGTTTTGAATGTCACGAATTTACACCAATTATTCCAGTCACTAGAGGATATACCCATGCCCCGACAGTTTTATGTACCAGAAGATCAACTAATCACTGCAATTTGGGAGATGAGGTTACACCGCGACTGGTCAAGCTTAAGGCTGGGTTACCAGAAACTTTTCAAAATGAGCTACTATAGTTGGTGACAGAGTTTCAAGATGTATTCGTGTGGGACTGTCGAGATATGAAAGGATTGGACCCTCACATCTATCAACACCGTGTGATGCTGAAACCGGATGCACGTCCCATTAAACAACCCAGTTATCACATGAATCCCAATTATGTTGCTCAAGTTAAAGCTGAATTGGATCATTTGTTGAAAGTAGGCTTCATTGTCCCCATTGAGCATGCAGAATGGATTTCACTTATTGTCATTGTCCCAAAGAAAAACAAGCAGTTGTGTATCTATGTGGATTACTGAAAATTAAATGCGGCGACAGTGTCTGATCCCTTTCCACTTCCCTTTTTGGATACGATGCTCGATGATGTTGCTGGACGAGAAAATGTATATCCTTTTTGGATGGTTATAGTGGCTATAATCAGGTCCGCATGGCTGAAATGGATATACAAAGACTGTGTTTATTACAAAATGGGGCGTATATGCATGTACGGTGATGTGGTTTAGTCTTCACAATGCTCCAAGTACCTTTCAACGATGCATGCAGGAAATCTTTTCTCCCTACTTAACCACATTTATGCGGGTGTATCTGGATGAATTTTCGTTATCTGGTAACACATCGGCTCACCTCTATCACTTACGGTGCTTCTTTTCTAAGTGTAGGGAGTTTCGTTTGTGCTTAAATCCCAACGAGTCGGTCTTTTCAGTTTCCTGTGGCAAATTTCTTGGTCATATTATTTCACAAAAAGGCATTCAAGTGGACCGTGATAAAGTGCAAGCCGTGTTGAATGCACCTGCCCTACGACACCAAAGGAAGTTATGTGATTCCTTGGACAAATACGTTGGCATGGAGGGCATCTTCGGTGGCTTGCACATTTAGCTATACCCCTGAATCGGTTGATTACTAGAAATCCCTGACAGTTTGTGTGGACTGAGGAGTGCCAAATTGCATTTGATCGATTGAAAACACTCTTAAGCTAGGCTCCTATTCTGCAAGCACCAAACTGGCAGCTTCCGTTCCATGTTTTTGTGGATGCATCGGACAGCGCAATCGGTAGTGTGCTCATGCAACAACAAGATAACTGGTTCCACCCGATTTATTATGCTAGTTGACAATTAGCTTCTGCTGAACAGAATTATTCCGTCATTGAGCGCGAATGTCTGGGTTTGGTTTATTCGGTGAAAAAATTCCAACACTATTTACTGGGACGACCATGTACCTTTCATGTGGATCATGCAGCTCTGGTTTATCTTATCCGCCAGCAACATTTACGGGGAAGATTAGCCAGGTGGGTGTTGTTGCTGCAAGAATTTGATTATGAAGTTGTACATCGTTCGGGGTCAGCACATGCTCTTGCTAATTTCTTATCTTGACTTGATTCCGGTGAATTTCTCGACAGAATTGATGATACTACTCCTGCTATCTGCACGACTGATTCGGTACAAGATGATTGTCAGGAGCTCCCTATGGCACCTTTGTATTATGATACTCTTATGATCTTTCTCACTAGTGGAAGCTCCCCGACTAATACTTCTATTATACTTCTACTTTTGCTCGCCGTAAACTGGCAATGTATAGTCAACGATTTCGGATCATTGTAGGACAATTGTATTACATGGATCCATTTGGTGCACTCTTATGTTGTATCCCTCCACATGAAGTTCCTTCGGTTATTGACATGGCCCATTCTACTCCTTCCGGTGGTCATTTTTTGGTAGATACTTACCGAAAAGTTCTACACAGTTGCTTATGGTGGCCCACTATGCAGCGTGACATTGCTGCTTCTGTCAAATAGTGTGATGCTTGCCAATGATCGGGGTAGCCTTTACAATGGCATGATTTCCCACTGCAACCTATTTCTCCCCTTGAGCCTTTTCAAAAGTGGGGCTTGGATTTCATTGGACCTATTACACCTCCTACTACGGTTACTAATCATCGGTATATACTCACCTGTACTTATTATGCTACTCAATGGGCTTAAGCCTGGGCTTTACGGTGAGCAACTGCATCGATGGTGGTCAAATGTTTGATGACTGATGTTTTTGCTCGCTTCGGTCTTCCCTTAGAGATTGTTTTTTATCAAAGCACACATTTTGTTAATTCCTCAATGCAACCCGTACCCTGAAGATTGTCCATAAATTTAGCTCCCCGTATTATCCTTGCGCCAATGGACTTGCAGAAAGTAGCAATAAAACCTTTCTTAACATGCTAAAGAAACTTGTACTGGAATGTCTGGAGCGCCATTGGGATCAATTCCTTCCTTTGGTCCTATGGGCTTACCGTACTACTTACAAAGTTGCTACAGGAAATACGCCTTTCAAACTGGCATATGGTCTGGAGGCCATTGCACCCACGGAGTTGGTGGTACCTAGTTTAAGGGTGGCATTGGATCATAAGCTATTACCGGAAGAGTCCTTTCCTTTCCGGTTGGATGTGTTGTGGTCCTTGGACGAACAATGTCTAGAAAGTTTTCTTATGCTATAAGAAGTGCAACTGAGGCAAGCTAAGACACATGATCGATTTCTTCGGACTCCTGTTTTTACCAAAGGACAATTAGTTCTGTTTTTTAATGCTAAGTCTAATCGTTGAGCAGGAAAGTTTAAGCTTCGGTGGTTTGGTCCTTATCGTATTGCAGATCAGGTTGGACCCCCTACTTTTCGGTTAGCCACTTTAACTGGTACTCTTCTTCATAAACCCATCAATGGGTCAAAACTTCGTCCCTATTATGACACGACTCCTTCATCTTAATTACTTGATGGTATTTTTTATTATTCATCCGATTTACGTTGGTTGTGTCTCCTGACTTATTTCCGTTACGCATGTTTCGGTTGATCGTGTGACCATAACATTCCCGTTTTATTATGTAACCATGATTAGCCACCACACTAAATGTTTGGGATTTTGTTAATGCATGAATGTCGTCATTATGCATGCATGTTCCCAACCACCGGTGATGATTGCATTTTCTACCCACGTTTCCCTTTGGCGTTTTTACTTAATCAAGTTCTTCATCCTCTTTTCCGCTATTGTACTTGCGTTCTATGTCTTCCTTGTTGTATTGTGCATTCGCTTTTTGTTGCTCACCATGGAAGCTCTAGCAAACATCACCACATTCCGTGCTAGCCTAGCTCCTGGTTTGCGCGAGTTTCTATGAGCACGCGGGCTATTGGCGTTCACTGAATTGCCATGGCATTCGGTCGAATGTCACCCGTTCTTTGCTCAAATAATATCTGCTATTGCTGATATCCCCCAGGCAGAGACTTGTTGGCCGATCATATGCCTCAACTCGTGCATAATAGTGACCCTAAACACCATAGCCGAGGGATTCCATCTCCCTCAAGAGGGTAGTGTGGATGTTCCCCTCTTGCCAATGACGACTATGAAGCAACTCTTTCTGCGCCAATCTTCTAACGAATTTGCAATCCTATGCCGCCCTGAACCGGAATGCTCTACCCTACAATTCTTGATGGTTGCAGTCAACCTCCAGAAACACACCTACGACATTTCTCGCTGGTTCTACTCTATGATCACCGTCGCTGCCCGTGAAGAAGTTAACTGGTCGTTGTTCTTTTTCCGATGCATTCACTGGGAATGTCAAGCAATCTCCTGGTAGCTTGCAAAGGGTGACATTCCTCGAACTAGACTCCCCCATCTTCTTTCCTTCCTTCTTCCGGCGATTCACCTTGTGGAGCCTCCTCTGATGCATACTCTCCTGTTCCACGAAGAATCCGTGCAGGTTATGGAGGTTGAAGACAACGATGATCTCCTGCAGTTCTTTCGCGGAAAGCGTAGGAAACTCAGCCCCTCGCAGAATCAAGCCCAACCCTCCTCAACCGTCAATCTGCAGGACACCGCCTCTTCTGCGCCTATCCTTTCTGCCCCACCTTCTCCTAAGGATCAAGCTACTACAGACATGGTTATGGATGATGTTCAACCCATTGATACGGTTGTTCAATGGTAGACTCACTCTAATGCGAAAGTACTTGACACAATCACAAATGCTATGAATCTCAAGGAGCAAACACAAACCAGGGAGTTGATGGTTCAATCGGATGTTCAACATGCTACGATAACCCTCCCTGTACCTCCTTCTTTGCCGAAAGCTATGCCACCTCCTCTTTCCCCTTCCAAAGTGCCCTTACCTCCTAGCCCTCCTCCTTTGCCTCATCATTCGGTAGCCATTTGCCATTCCCAACCCATCCCTTCCTCCCCCGATTATTCTCCCCCTTCCTCTTCCGCAACCGTATCTGTTAATCCCTCTAGACCCATTTCTACCTCTACCGTCCTTGACTCCTTCATTCAATTAGTCCAAATTGGGGACTTCCTTATACACCTCTCCAAGAAACTCCCTCACCAAATACATGATGCCCACCAGTTCCTGTGTACGGAATACCAGTCCAAAGTCAATTTACTGGAAGCAGATATCGCACCCCTCCAGGAAGAGGTATTAGCTGCCAAAGACGATGCAAGTTTATTGCAGGAGAAGATTACGACTTTACAGAGGCAATTGACCGAAAAGGATGCCATCATAGCAACTCGCGACGCTGAGATCATTCAATTCAAACAAGCAGTAACTGACAAGGAGGATGCTCTACACGCTCTAGGAAACCTGTTAGATACGACTCAAAGTCAGTTTCTTACGGTAGAGCAAGATTGTCAAGTGCTGGCAGAGAAAGCGTTACAAGCAGAGACAGAGCTGAAGAAGGTGACTGAAGAACTCTTCCATAAAAGCCGGACACTGGAAGATGAAATTGGACAGACTATCAAACTGAAGAAAGATATTGAAGCTATTCAGAAAGAAGGACAAGATTTCTTCAGAACCATGCAGTTCCAATCCCAAGAATTAGAATGTCGGGAAAAGCAACTGGGTATACAGCAAGAGCGCATCTCCAGGTTTGATCCAGAGATTGAAGAAGTAAAGTTACGACGTGATGCTGCATTGGCCACTGAATTCTATATGCAAGAAGCATTTTTGCAAAATCAAGCTGATCTTTTGCTATCACAAGTCATCGCTTCCAGCTCTGTGCAGACAGATGCCCATCTTGTAGAACCTCAAATCTTACAAGATATGTTAGAATCTTTAAAGATGAAAATATCTCACACATTTAAATTAGCCAGAACCATGTACATACAAGGAATCATTGATGATTCTTAGCCTTGTAACTTTACCTGCTAGGTTTGAGTTCACCGTGCGTGCTAGTGTCAGGCCGCCGAAAAGATATATTATTTAGTAAAATTGTAATTAGGAAAATATGCACACCGAAAGGGTGTCGTGCAAACGTTGTAACTCTTTTCTGTTAATAGAGAAGTGATTGGAAGCGAGCGACAGTTGCGTCGCCGAACTGTTCATCTGGGCGACCTGCTGGAGTTTGATTCTATCACAAGTTTATTGCATTGCAGTGCCGTCTGTATTGTCATTGTTCAGTATTGATTTAACTGAGGTACTGTGTTAATATCTGATTGTGTCATTGATGAATTGTGAGTTTAATGGTGACGCCAAGTGAGCAGTAGAAGGTTTCTACATATGTGGATATGGTAATTGTTATAAGTTGTTATGCACTGGAGATTGGTAGTTAAGTCTGATGTAATTGTCAGAAGGTAATGAAGTGACTTGGAAAATACATAAAGGGCCTCTGTATTACAGACCCTTGACCATCCCAAGAACCCACGTACAAACCTGATAACACTAGATTAACAATTTAGAATAACAATGCATAACAACTTTGTTGGGATGATAGAGATGCTCAAGCACATGGATTGATAGCTTTTTCTATCAAATGTGCAATTATCCCTCACATTCACTCTTGTAAGACAACAAAGGATGCTTGGGATACACTTACAAACTTTATACCATGCAAGAATTGAAGCTTGTGTTGCTTACCTTCAAAAACAGTTAGAGAGTGAGCATATGAATGAAGGAGATTCCATGGATAGTTTTTTGAAAAAGATCAAATATTTGAAGGAGCAGTTGATTTCTACTAATGAAGTATTTCCAAATAGTTCAGTTGTGCATAGTATTCTTAACGATCTTCCATATTCATATCAGATCTTTGCTTCTAGTCTTCCATTGATGATGAAAGGCAATCCATATGCCTTAAAATTTGAGGAGTTAGTCTCTATTTTGTTGCCGAAAGACCAATCCAGGTAGAACAAGTCAATTATGCATATTGCAAATTGAGATTTCTTAGCTAGTCAAAAGAGCAAAGGTAAATAGAGCTCTACTAGTGAGAAAAAATATGCTAATGTTGCATAGCCAAAGAGGAAGAAAATGATAAGAAGAAAAAAAAAAAGCAAAAATAGGTTTGCAAATATTGTAAGGGAAATGATCATGTCATAAAGAGTTGTTCAAAATTGGTTGCAAAAGTGGCAAAGAAGAAAGAGGTTGTAATGGTTGTTGTAGAGGCCTTTACACCTAAAATAGACTTGAGTAATCTTGTTCAAAATGATGAATGGGCATTTACTACTATTTGCAGTTATGACCTATCTTCTCATGAGTAGTGTATGTATGAAGTAGACTCAGATGTTTGGTACTTTGATAGTGGGGCAACCAGACATTACCTTGTGGTGTAGTTTCTTCAATTCACTTGAGCTTGCTCTTACAAGGAATAGTATCACATGCGCTAACAACTCATCTTATCATAGAATGGGAATACCATTCCGACTATTTTTTATGGTAGCTTTTCCACATTCTTAGATGCTTTGTATGCGTGAGGGACCAAGTAAATTATGTTTTTAGTTTCAACATTATCCAAGATTGATTTGGTTATCAAATCTTTGATGAAAGATGTACAATTTGTGGTGTGCCAAACAATGATGTTATTATTTCTTCTGGCATTTTATGTCCTGGTCTATATAAGCTCATAGACTATGCAGAATCTTTGAATAATTCAACATGTGTTGCTCAATATTCTCAAGCTATCTTCGATGTAAAGCTTTGGCATGCACTCTTTGTTTGTCTGACTTTTGCTAGTCTGCTTTACCAGCATAAATCTAAAATGGTGTCCTCTCTGCCCAAACTTGAGGTGCCTTGTAAGCATGTGTATTAAGGATGTATTTTGGGCAAAATGCAGCATTCCTCCTTTCCCAAAATGGTTTAGGTTGAGCTTCTCATAAATTGTAGCTTGCTCATAGTGATGTTTGTGGTCCTATGCAAAAACCTTCTTTTGGTGAGAATTACAAAGTATGATCGGTATTGAAGTTCTAATGATGTGATGAGGCACCTGGTTGCCAAGTTTTGGAAATAGCTGGATTGCATAACTATTTCTTCTATGACTGGCATTGCCTGATTTTGCACCACGGTGCAATATTCATGAGTACGCCCGATTCTTCCACTTGTCTTAACCATGGGGTCATGGCGCTTCGAATGTATCTTGGCCCTCTTCTATTACCTGACCACCCGAAATGGGTTGAGGGTCATAATTGTCTTCAAGTGTTTGTTCTTCTGGAATTGAGATGGTTTCTTCTTCTACAGGGGCCTCCGATGGGGATGGTGGCCTTTTGTATTGTAGGAGTCGCATTTGTAATTCTATGACTTGTTGTTTGAGTTCTTGTATTGCCCTTGAGTCAATAATGGTTGAAGAGATTGATACGGTGGTTGGGGGAACAATTGTAGTATCTGACTGTCATTGCTACTACAATTGATCTAATTCTTTTGATAATTTGTCATGTGTTTCGAGTGGGTTAGTATAGCCTTCCAGTATGTTTTTAATGTTCTTCGAGGGCACAACTTGAAATTTGGAGGGACTGCTAGGTGCCCCTTGTGTATTCTCGATTGTGGCTGTTGAAGAATCACTCGCGAATTTGACATACAGACAGACATAAAAGAAAAAAAAAGATAAAGAGAAGCGGAATCAAAGTATTCAGAAAATCAAAAGCCTTAGTGAAGGGACAAATTCACGACCGTTATGTACAACGTAGAATCTTCCAGAATCAGAGTTTGTTAGAGTTCGTTACACCGAATCAAACTGTATATAAAGAGAGAACGTGCATAAGAAGAGAGAGTGAGTGGAAGCAAGAACGTGCGTGAGAAGAGCGCGCAGTACGACTAGAGCGCATATAGAAAACAAGAATAGGGTTAGAAGACGCCAGAGATCGCATATGTAAAGATGAATAACAGAAACCTGAAATGTCAGGTATTCATCTGAGAGAGATGGTAAGAAGAAACTACTTAGTATAGGAGAGTTTCCATAGCTTGAGCAAGATGAGGCCAAGCTAGTTTTGTATACATCTTCTCTAATAGAAAACACATGTTCAAGTGGAAGTTTGCACGCATTCTTCGTATGTGAAGAAACCTGAGAATTTTCGTGTTACGGTATAAAGTTTGTTAACAGTTATTTTCTCAGTAAACGAATGTTTCGGTCAGTTACAGTTTCTCAGTAAACGTGTTTTTCGGTAGAACAACGAAGTATATCTCACAGAATAAATTAAATTTTTGTATGAGAGATAGCTTATCTTATAGCTAGATATCTCTACTATCAGTTCATCAAAGATTTCGGTGAAATGGATATGTACACACAGTACAAAGTCTGACCGGAAAGAGGCATTCTGAATTGGTGAAGTTTTTCCTTAAACTTCAGAAAGAGTTCATTCAGTGAAGGAAGTTCACGCATCACTTCCTTACTTCATGTATATTCACTTGAAGTAATTACAAATAGAATAGGAGTTGATTCCGGTAAGATTCCGGTATAATTACGGTGACAGTCTGGTGACAGTCCGGTGAAGTTCCAATGAATTTTTCAGTAAATTCAAAATGCAATCTTATATGTTTGAGTAAAAGTAACCTTGCTAAGCTACTGCTGATTATAGAGGTGTTCTAATTTTCACTCTAGCTTAGCTTTCTTCGGTGGCGCAGCGAATTCCGCAGGCTTGACAAGGTTCGAGTCTTTGCCGCGTCGACCATAACAAGTGGTATTTGTGCTACCATGCCGAAAGTGGTATCGTAGTTGCAGTGCCCCATCAGTGGTATCAGAGCAGTGAGATCTAAGAAGAGGGTTCAGAGTTGGTTAACCACACAAGTGGTAACAGAGTAAGAAAGATTCTCAAAGAGCAAACGGAAGTGAAGATACAAGAGAATTCGAAGAACCTTCATAAAGGAAGGTGGAAGTTAACAAACGGTATCAAGAAGTATTCCGAAGTCATTTTCAAGGTAAAGGTTTACAAAAGGTAAAACCCTTTAATATTACACTCACCGGAAGTAACAGAAACAAGAAGATCATGGCAGATCATGTCCAAATTGATAAATTGGACAGAGATAATTATCCCACATGGGTAATGCGCATGGAAGCCTTACTTATGAGCAAGGACTTAATGATGTATGTGACCGGAGAAGAAAAGAAGCCGACTTTCAAAGATGATAGTCAACCAAAAAAAGAAGAATTAGAAGCCTTTGAAGCTGTGGCAGAAGAAAGATGCAACGGCAAGAGCTTACATTTATAATACCGTTACAGACCATCTACTACCGCACATTAGAGGTCTGGAGAAAGCGGAGGACATAGGGAGTGCATTGGAAGATCATTTCCAAAATACTACGAAAGCTAGGAAGGCTAGCTTATGGTCCGAATTCACAACGTTCAAAAAGAAGTCGAATCAAAGCATTAGTGACTATGTTACTAAGATGAAGGATCTAGCAGATAGTCTTGGATCCATAAATGAAGATGTCGAAGATCACAGAGTGATAGCGCAAGTGCTCACAGGTTTGAGAGGAGATGAAAGGTGGAAACCTTTCGTACTCTCAACTGAACTTTCTTTAAATTATTTTGTACCAGATTTAAATCAGTTGCTTGGTTTGATGCTCACATATGAGCAAGACCTGAAAGGAGATGGAGATAAAGGACAAAGTTCTGCAATGTACATGAAGAACAAGAAGAAAGGAGATAAAGGCTAGTCAAAAGATGAAGAAGAGTCGAGTTCTCAGGCTTATTATGCAAGAGGTAAAGGCACCGGCAGAGGAAGAGCAAGAGGTTTTGGAAGAGGAAGAGGTAGCCAGAATAACAACAAGAAGGCTTGCTGGATCTGTGGACTAAATAATCATCTGGCTCATGATTGTTGGCACAATCAACAAGGATCAAATCAGAATCAGAATAACAATAGTAGAGGTAGAAGCGGAAGATATCAGAGTAATTTTCAAAGAGGTAGACAGAATCAAAGAGGAGGCCATGGTAGAGGTGGAGCAAGAAGCTGGGGACATAATCAATCCTACAACACCACCTACAACAACTACGCAAATGATACACAGAATGAAAGTCATACGTCATTGATGATGAACTCAATCGACACATCAGATAACGAAGATCTAAAGGTATTTTACATTGATTCTGGATGTTCTAATCATTTGTCAGGAAATATAGAACTGATGTCATAATTGGAAAAGGGTAGTTCCAGTCATACTGTTCAAACAGGTGACAATACGAGACACAGTGTACATTCAATTGGAAAAGTGAAATGTAAGAGTGGAGCAGATTTGCTAACCAATGTTTTGTATGTTCCGACAATACCAAAAAACTTGATTAATGTGGGACAGATAGTTGAGAAAGGTTTTCAAGTTAGATTTACAAATGAAGGAGTATTTGTAGAAGATCTCGAGAATGGATATCATCAGATCGTCTCTAGTAAGAAGGAAGGTAGACTCTTTACTTTTAAGAGTACAAGGGAACATTGGTCAAGCGTTGCTCACACATGGTGAAAAGGTGATTACAGAACTTGATCTCTGGCATGAGAGATTAGGTCATTTTAATGAAAAAGGAATTAAAGCTATGATTTCGAATCAGTCAATACTGGGATTACCAAATGTACAGAACCAACACATGATTCACAAGTGCGAAGCATGTCAGATGGGAAAAGCCCACAGGTTACCGTTCCAGAAGAAAGGATTCAAACATGACGGAGTACTTGAACTCATTCATACAGATGTATGGGGTCCAACAAAAGAAGAATCAATCAGTGGCTCAAGGTATTATGTTTTATTCATTGATGATGCTACAAGATGGATAACGTTATATGTTTTGAAGGAAAGATCAGAAGTATTTGAAACCTTCAAGCATTTTCATGCATATGCTGAAAGACTCACAGGTCGAAAGCTTAAGAGACTGAGGTCTGATGGAGGGGGAGAATACTTCTCCCGAGAATTCAATGATTTTCTTTGGAATGCAGGTATTAAGAGAGAAATAACTTGTAGGTATACACCATAACAAAATGGTATAGCAGAATGAAGGAACCAAACTCTAGTTGAGTTTGCGCGAGCTATGCTAAAAGAAAAGGATTGTCCAAATTATCTTTGGGCTGAAGCTGTAAATACAGCTACATACTTGGTAAACAGATTATCGTGTACAGCTTTAGATGGAATGACTCCTTATGAAGCTTGGTGGGGAAAGAAGCCAACACTTGATCATTGCAAAGTGTTCGGATCAGTAGCTTATGCTTATGTACCGGACAATGATTGCTATAGCAGCATCAAAAGGATGGAAGCTAAGTCAGTTGGATATCAAGAATGCATTTCTGAATGGATATATATCAGATGAAGTCTACATGGAACAACCGGAAGGGTTTGTAAGTTCCAGATACCCAAATTTTGTGTGCAGATTAAGAAAAGCACTTTATGGACTGAAGCAAGCTCCAAGAGCTTGGAATTACAGACTTGTGAAGTATCTCAATGAACTTGGATATCAAAGTTCAAAGGAAGATGCAAGTCTACTCATCAAGAGAACAAAAGAAGGTATGATCTACATTTGTATTTATGTAGATGACATTATAATCACAGGTACCTCAGATGAAGGAATTAAAGAAGTAAAGAGATTGCTTGAAAAGGAGTTTAAGTTCAGTGATCTAGGAAAGTTATCATACTTTCTTGGAATGGAATTCACATACACAGATCATGGTGTATATGTTACGCAAGAAAGGTATCTCTTTTTTATTGAAGAAGTTTAATATGGAGAATTGCATAGAAGCTTCAACACTGCTTGAAGTAAATCATAAACTCAGTAAATATGGAGCAGAGTTTAAAGACATGAGAAAGTATCAGTCGTTAGTAGGAAGTCTAATTTACGCTACATTAACACGACCAGATCTTAGCTATGCAGTGGGAGTTCTCTCACAGTTCATGCATTGTCTGAAGGATCAACATTGGGTTGCAGGACAAAGAGTTCTTAGATATATCAAAATAACTATAAAGGAAGGATTATATTATCCTTTTACGTCAGATATAAAGCTGAGAGCATTCAGTGACTCAGACTGGGCAGGAAGTCAAGATGACAGAAGATCAACGCATGGGTATATGATATACCTAGGAGATAAGCTAGTGAGCTGGTGTTCGAAGAAACAACACACAGTGGCTTTATCGTCAACAGAAGCAGAATATAAAGGACTTGTAGAAGCAGCTAAAGAAGTGGTATGGATGCAGACCTTGTTCAAAAGCATGGGTATTGAACAAGGTATACCTATCATATATGGAGATAATATGAGCTCGTTGTATCTTGCAGCAAATCTAGTATTCATGCAAGAACAAAGCACATAGAAATTCAGTATCATGTCCTGAGGGAAAAGGTAATGGAGAAGGAGATAGAAATAGTATACACTCCGACAAAAGATCAGATTGCAGATATCCTGACAAAGAGCTTGGATGGAACGAATACAAGTAGATTCAAAGAAATGGCAGGAATAAAAGAAAGAAAAATATATGAAAGACAGGAAAAGTCAAATTAGTGATTGAGGGGGAGCTGTTGAAGAATCACTCACGAATTTGACATATAGTTAGACATAAAAGAAAAAGAAAGATAAAGGGAAGCGGAATCAAAGTATTCAGAAAATCAAAAGCCTTAGTGAAGGGACAAATTCACGACCGTTATGTACAGCGTAGAATCTTCCAGAATTAGTTTGTTAGAGTTCGTTACACCGAATCAAATTGTATATAAAGAGAGAATGTGCATAAGAAGAGAGAGTGAGTGGAAGCAAGAATGTGCATGAGAAGAGCGCGTAGTACGACTAGAGCGCATATAGAAATCAAGAATAGGGTTAGAAGACGCCAAAGATCGCGTATGTAAAGATGAATAACAGAAACCTGAAATGTCAGGTATTCATATGAGAGAGATGGTAAGAAGAAACTACTCAGTATAGGAGAGTTTCCATAGCTTGAGCAAGATGAGGCCAAGCTAGTTTTGTACACATCTTCTCTAATAGAAAACACACGTTCATGTGGAAGTTTGCACGCATTCTTCATATGTGAAGAAACCTGAGAATTTTCGTGTTACGGTATAAAGTTCGTTAATAGTTATTTTCTCAGTAAACGAATGTTTCGGTCAGCTACAGTTTCTCAGTAAACGTGTTTTTTGGTAGAACAACGAAGTTTATCTCGCAGAATAAATTAAAGTTTTGTATGAGAGATAGCTTATCTTATAGCTAGATATCTCTACTATCAGTTCATCAAAGATTTCGGTGAAATGGATATGTACACATAGTACAAAGTCTTACCGGAAAGAGGCATTCTGAATTGGTGAAGTTTTTCCTTAAACTTCAGAAAGAGTTCATTCAGTGAAGGAAGTTCACGCATCCCTTCCTTACTTCATGTATATTCACTTGAAGTAATTACAAATAGAATAGGAGTTGATTCCGGTAAGATTCCGGTATAATTACGGTGACAGTCCGGTGAAGTTCCAGTGAATTTTTCAGTAAATTCAAAATGCAGTCTTATATGTTTGAGTAACAGTAACCTTGCTAAGCTACTGCTGATTATAGAGGTGTTCTAATTTTCACTCTAGCTTAGCTTTCTTCGGTGGTGCAGCGAATTCCGCAAGCTTCACAAGGTTCGAGTCTTTGCTGTGTCGACCATAACAAGTGGTATTTGTGCTACCATGCCGAAAGTGGTATCGTAGTTGCAGTGCCCCATCAGTGGCTACGAAATTTTCTTGATTTTGGAGATGTAAATGGCAATTTTCCTCTTGAGCGGCTACACGGTGCCTTTGTAGGAGTGCCATGTTACACTGGAGTTTGGAATTACGTTCCATTTGATTTCGTAGATGACCTTCAACTTGCTACATGGAGTCTACATCTACGTTCTTCCATTTTTCTTCCAAGGTACTATGGGTGTCCTATAACGTCTGAAATTGCATTTGTAAACTCTCATTGTCGTCCTCCAGTGTTGTGATGCATTGTTGTAACTCTACAGAGTGCGCTTGTAATCTCTTATTATGTTCCTCTAGCTGGTGGTACTCTGTCCTTAGCTGTGACATACACTGCAGCATGGTATCAAATGCATTATTTATAGTTGAAGATGCAGTGTGTATAGTGGAGGATGCAAGGGAGAGGGAATGAGGAATGGGGAGTGTGAATGCTGTGTCTATTTTAGATGTGTGTGCAGGTGAGGTTGTCGGTGGGGGAATGAGGGATGGTGGAAGTGTGGGGGTTGGGGAGGTGCTATGGGTGGCAAAATATCCATGTTGTTAGACATGGAGGTGAGACTGGTGTCTACCATATACATCGAAATGGTAGTTGGTGTGTGTGTGATCGTTGTGAATAAGTGTGAAAGGGGTGTTGAGAGTGAAAGTGATGGAAATGGTCGAGACATGGGCTGGAACATGCTCGAGAAAGCTGCCTAGATGGGTTGAAGGATTGGTGGGACATAGATAGGAATGTTAGAGCTTTGATGTGGGACTAACATCTTCGGATATGGGGAAACCTAAAAATGTGGACCTAAGGTCGGGTGGCCCAGTACAAAAGTTGTGGAGGTGGGGTGTCCTAAGGCATGCTCCATGAGGGAGTCGGTTGTAATGGTGGTGGTATGATATAAAGGGTTGTCAAAAGAGGCAAACAAGGTTGAACTATGAGTGGGACTACAAAAGATGAAGGTTTGCTCTGTGGGGTTAGTGGTTGGGATGATATTTGCAGCTTCAATTGAGGCAGTGAAGGTGGGGTTGTTGGAGGTGGTGGTTCTCTTGATTCTTCAAAGATGACCGTGGGTTGATGGCTAGGAGTTCCAATTGCTTGGGATGTTGTAGCTATGGGTTAGGTCATGGTGGTAGTTTCCTCTACAGTGGTGATGGGAATCTGAATGTTTTTGCTGACGTTAGTCTTGTTTGGAGTCTTCGAGGATCATATTGAACAGGAGGCTTCTGTAATGTGGATCAAACAACTTCAACAATGCCATATGTTTCTGCTAGCAATAGTAGAGTTTCACGATATTCCGAGTCTACACCAACCTCTTCCAAGAGCTAGACCATGAGCATTCTTCTGTTCTGTTCAGAGAGTAATTGTTGTGCTCGCACCCTTTCCATGATATGGTATAATCTATGGAGTTTTGCAATGGGGCTTCCGTCATTTCTTCTTCTTCTCCTTCTTCTTCTTCTTCCTCTTCTTCAGCCTCTAGTCGTCCTAGTTGTTGAGATAGGGTCCTTTGTTGATCATCTTCCTAGTGTACATGGCAACCTTCTGTAATGTGGGTTCTTGGAAGGACCAGGAGTGGGTGCCTTTCCTAGTTGCATGAGTGCTTGATTTTCTAACTCCATTGTAATGCAGTTTTGATTCACCCATACCTGAAGAAGTCCACTTCTTAGGTTCAAGTTGACTGCATGATCATAGATCCAGTCTTGACCCAAGACAAGAGGTTCGGTGAGATCCTCGTCTTGACACACTGGTACTTTGACTGTCATTAAAACATCTTGAATGTAGAGGGGAAGTTCCAACTCGCCCATGCAAGGGGTTTCCACACCTCCCAATCCTATGAGATATGCTTCTATAAGATTGATTTTTAATTGCAATTCTTGACATTAAGAAAGTCGAGCTGCACTCATGGCTGATCTTGAGTCAATCAAAGCTCTTACGATCCTTGCAGTCTCTCCTTGTCTTAACTGTAGGGTCACAAAAGGTCTTCGGTCAACTATTCTATGGGAATGTACACCTGATGCTTCACACATGGCCATGTGATATCTTGGAGCTTCCTGAATGTCTGACCTAGGTTAATCTCCACCTTGTCTTCTCAATTTCATTCATTGGATGCATCATAAAGCTTCTACCTGTGCTTCATCTCGAACTCGCTTTTCTTCTTCCTTGCATTTCTTTGCAATATTGAGTCAACTTAACATTTCCTCTATGAGGGGTTCTTGATATAGTTTAACTCTGCATCCACTGATGTAACTAGGTAGGATTTCACCTTCTAGAGTGGCTAATTTAGCTGCTCTATTTATGGAGATTCTATTGATGATCATAGGTCCATAGCCTCGCTTCTCCAGCTTTCTTGCATGTTGCTTCAAGGTGTACACTAGGACTAAATCTCCCGCTTTCAAGCCCTTATCCTTTACATGGGCATCAAAGTAAGCCTTTTGCCTTTTCTTGGCCACGTAAATCCCCGCAACTGTTCTTAGCCTTGTTTCACCTAACTGCTCAAGATTCAAAGATCCTTGAAGAGAGTTTGTGACATGTCCACTGATGCTCTTGTGATAGTTTCAATGTAGATATCAAGAAATCTAATGGTAGCATCACATTTTGGCCAAATACCATATGAAAGGGTGTGGCTTGGAGTATCGTTTTATAAGAAACTCGATATGCTCAAACAACATGATGTAGCTGTTTGTCCCAATCAGAGCATTTATTATTCAACAATTTTGTCAATACATTACATAGTATCTCATTTGTGCTCTCAGCTTGTTCATTAGCTTGTGGGTGATAGGGGAAAAACTTCTTATGTATCACCAAGAATCCTTGGAGAATATTTTCAATAACTTCATTCAAGAAGTGTGTGCCTCTATCACTTACTAGCTCGATTGGTAGCCCGTATCTAGTGAACACATTCTCAAATAAGAACTTAGTTGTCATTTGAGCATCATTTTTGTCGTGGCTTTTACTTCCACCCATTTGGTTAGATAGTATGTGGCAACAATAATGTACTCAGCATGTGAACTCTTAGCTAGGGGATTAATAGGACCTACAAATTCTATTCCCCACTTAGAGAATGCCCAACCACCCATCATGGGTTTTAGTGGCATCTCGTCCTTACGTATTGGATACTGAGGCCGTTGACAAATATCGCACCTCTTCACATAGGTATGTGCATCCATGTGAAGTGTTGGCCACCAAAGACCTGCAAATAGGATTGCCTTGATCACACCATCTAGTCCAAAGTGTCCTTCTCTACACCTTCGTGAGCAGTTTCTAAGATCTTGAGGTATTCACTCTCATGGACACACAATCTGAGATAGCCATCTCTCCCGCGCTTGTACAAATTATCGCCAACAAGTGAATAATCTAGTGCGTCTTGCTCTAAGCTCTTTCTTCTTGCCCATGTCATCTCTTGAGGGACCGTTGTTAGCCCATGAGTTGTTGAATTATGGTGCACATATGTGGGTTGAAATGGTTGCAGGACTGGTGGTCAATGGTGTAATAGACTTCAATTCTTCACTTAAGGAGCATTTGGAGATGTTAACTGTTCAGTATTCTAATTGCAGGGTGGATCTGTTGGGACATGCCAGTCGGGTTCCTGATGTCGTACTATGTAGCATTGCTGAATGAAAGACCATGTCAACCAAACTTAGCCAGATGGAGCACATTGTTGGGTGGTTGTTGCAAATTTGGGGACATAGAATTGGCAAAGCAGGCATTTGAAAGTGCCCATAGTTCAAATGACAAGGATGTTAATCTCTTCATATCCATGCCAAAATAGAGAGGCATAGGTGGCTCATAAAGGATGGCAATTTTTGATGATGCATTGATTAGTATGGATGGCAAATGTGGCTCTCTCTGGGATGCACGACAAGTGTTTGATATGCTATTAGGGAAAAGCAAGCTATCATGGTCCACTTTTGATAACAAGTTACACAGACAATGGACTGGTTGATGAAGCAATCCACCTCTTTAGAGAAATGCAATTAATGGGTATGTCTTCGGAGATCATCATGTATAGTTTTTGGTTGAAGGCATGTGATCTAATTGGAGCCATAGAAATAAGGATAAAATTATCCATAGTACACCAACACTTGCTATGTTTTGAGCCCCATACAAAAATTACCTTATGTGGCAGGGTTGCTCTCATATGTCTTGTCAATCTAGAATTTTTGTGCCCTTGGCCACTTCGAAAAGTTCTGTACAGAGCAACGCAGGAGAAGTCGGGGGTAGAGGGTATGGACATTGATTCTACACACGAGGGAAAGAGGATGCAGGGACAACAACATTGCAAGTGGACTCGAGCCTAGTTCTTCAAACAAAAAAAATATGCACAATTGGGGGGCCTTCAATCAAATGTGTCTGAGTGTCTATCTAGATCCATAATCTGGCCTATTGACTGTTGTTTTTACCTCGATGATATTGATGGTCACACATAGTCAAGTCTCAACCTGAATGGGCATGTGGCTAACATCAATGGCATGCTTCATTGTGATGTGAACGGGAGGGAGAGGTCGCACTAATTATTTGAAGGTTGTAAAGCTGAGGAAGGTTTTTTTTTTCTTTTTCGGCCTTTCTTGTGGTTATTGCTGCAAGCATAGAAGAGCAACAAGGGAGTTGGGGAGTGGGTTCAGAGACTTTTTTGGTTCCCAGATGATAGCAGAGAAGGTTTTTGTTCCTTGGTGACAAAGGAAGCAAGCAGTTCTCGAGAAAGGCAGAGAAGAGGGGTAGCATCATCTCTATGCAAGTGCTAAGGGGAAAGGTAAATCAATTGTTGGAGGTCAGAAGATGGCCCATGCTGAGCTCTTGACATCAGATTTGGAAGTTTTTGGGGTGTCCATCAGGTTGCCAGAGAGGACTGGAGTAGGAGGGAGTGCAGAATAGCTCTTCTTTTCCAATGATGTGTGGAAGAGGATAGTAGGCAACCTTTAGAAAACAAAGAAAAAAAACACCTCATCAACGATAGAGGACTGAACAAGAGAGAGAGAGGGAGACAAAGCTCGAGAGGGGGGAAAGGTGATCATTCGGTGCATCTGGGGGAGATTGCTTTAGGAGTGGGAAATATGTTGTGCAGAGCACTTAGGAGAGAGTCACTTTTCCATCATCTCACTTGCATGGGGAACTCAGAGCAAGAGCTATGTTGCGTAAAGATCCAAGAAAGCGACCAACATTATACAAAGGCTACATTGATGGGAGATGATCTTTGTCATGGGGTAAGAGTACAATAGCATTCCAATAAAGGTGCCAATGAATTTTAACCACATCTTTCATCATTTCTAGGCTGAGTTCTGTTCTATTTTTTCTTGCCATTATTATGTAATGTACACATGTGATGATTATGGATGTAGAATTTGGTTGTGGCTTATGTTTCTCGAAAACAAATTTCTTGCTAAAAGCTTCAAGTTTGGTTTCAATGGGGTATATCCTATTTAATTGTTGATGTTACATGTTGGGAACCAACCAGCTGAGGAAGTTACTAATACATAATGGAAGGATATGTAGTACGCTTTGGTTTTTGGTGGAAGTTTGTACACATAGAACTTATATATGCAATAAGTTATGGATAGAGATGTAATAGCCAAGAGGACCACATCTTGCAGAAAAGAAGATTATAAAACCTCTCAACTTGGATGAAGAGAACTGAACCAAATTATCGCATGCGATGTCTAGAGAGAATGAAACAAACAACCTTTAGTAGTCAGATTCAGGCATCAAGAGGATTTTCTTAATAACTCAACTGTGCTAAGTTCGCATGCAGAACATTGGTGCTATCTTCTTTAATTTGGGAAACCTCAGAGGGCTTTCATGTATCACAAAGGAAGAAGACTAAAGCTTGAGAAGCAGCTGAAGATCTCACTCTTACTGGATGAGGGCAAGCTCACTTCAAGAGGGAAATTAAGCAATTCTAGTAGAGTCCTAGTGGTCTATGCTTACGACTCAAGTGAAGAAACATATGTATCAGAACGTGGCCAAAACCTTGGTAATAACCCAAGGGAAAGTGAAATAAAAGTACAAAAAATGATGGAGATATTCGCAGCTCAAAGGTTTTGTTCTGAAACATCTTATATGTTTTGGACGCATTTATGATTCAGAGTCAGACTATGCATATCCCTTTTATTTTCTCTTTGTTCATGTTTCCATATGAAGCTAGATTTGTAGTGTACCACAATGAGCATGCTAAATTGATATTTATCTCTCTGTAGTATGTGCGCTATGGTTCATAAAAGGGGATCGCTTGCACATAAAAAAAAGTAAGTGAGAGTGTGTGAATACGAGTGTTATGTGTGTGTGAGTAAGAGTGAAAAGAGTGTGTGAGAGTGTAAGATAAAGTGAGTGAGAGAGAAAAAGAGAAAGAGTGAAGGAGAGTGAGTGTGAGTGTGTGTTTGGGTTATACATGCGGAGAAGTGTGTGCAAGTATAATTACAAAGGCGGGTGGATTTGATTATGTGGGTGCATGGGTGGAGAGAGTGAGAGGCTGGTTGTGTGGGTATATGTGTGCAAGAGTGTATGTGTGTGAAAAGTGAGAGTGAAAGGGAGAGAGGAAAAAGTGGTTGAAAGAGAAAAAGGGAGAAAAGGTGTGAGAAAGTGCTTGTGTGTGTAACTGTGAGAGTGGGAGTAAGAGAGGGAAAAACCTTGTCTTTATGCATATGCTTTGGCCACAAGTCTTGCTTATACCTATTTATAGATCCATCAAATTTTTTCTTTAACTTGCATATCCATCTTGAGCCTATGATCTTCATAGATGGAGTTTTGGGCACCGATTCCCAACTTTGATTTTCCTATAAAGCATCCATCTCTTCTTCCATGACATTCATCCATTAAGGCTTCTTCTTTGCATCCTCATATGATGATGATTCTTCAAAATTTGAGTCATATGCTAGATATATAGAATGTTTAGTATCTAGTGAAGTATCATAGCCATACCTTTCTAGCTTTCCATTTTCTCTAATTGACCTTCTAATTGTTTGTTGAGAGGATTTTTCCACATCCCTCAACTCCTGCACTTTGGCTTTGCCTTTAGAGTTCCAAGAGTTGACTTCTCTTCTTGGAGTCTTCTGATCATCTTCTGAATCACTTGATGCTTCATGTTTTTGCTCATTCCTCTCTGATAGATTTGAAAATTCCTCCTCTAGGTCATAAGCTATTTTGATCCTCCCACAATCATCTTCAAACCATGACTTGTTTTCATCAAAGATGACATCTCTACTTACAATGAAACCTTTGTTGCTTTGATTCTACAACCTATAACCTTTCTTATTAAGATCACAACCAATGAAGATGCATTTCTCTCCTTTTGGGTCCAATTTGCCTCTAATCTTTGAAGGTACGTGTGCATATGCTATGCACCCAAAGATCCTGGAATGATCAAGACTAGGTCTTCTTCCATTACATGCCTCATATGGATTCATTCCATCCAGAGCATTTTGATGGAATCCTATTCACCAAACATGTAGTTGATACTGTCATTGCCCATAAGTATTTGGGGAGTTTCTTTTCATTAAGCATTCATCTTACAACCTCCACAATTGTCCTATTCCTTCTCTCAGTCACTCAATTTTGCTCAGGAGTATATCTAGTGGTAATTTCTTATATCCTTCTCTCTGGAGATAAGAATCAAAGTCATGGAAGAGGTATTCTCCCCCTAATCTCTTTAGATTTTTACCTATTTGGTTCTCCACAAGAGCTAAATAGTTGTTGAAACATGAAAACACTTCATCTTTATGCTTCATAAAGTATAATATGGTCCATCTGCTACAATAATCTATGAATGAAACATAATACCTTGATCCAAAGGTTGAAGACTCCTTGCTTGATCCCATACATCTGTGTGGACCAACTCCAATATGTCTCCATGTATGTATCCTTCCTTGGTGAAGGGCTACCTATGTCACCTACCAAATTGACAAGCAATACATTTATAAATCATATATTCTTTTTATATATTTGGTAGACCAAGTATACTCTGATCCCTACTGATTTGTTTGAGCCTTCTTTCTCCTGTGTGATCTAACCTTTTCTGGCAATTCTCTAACTCTAATAGATTTTGAGTGTCGTATTCAACAATGCAATGTTCCTGGTGTCTTAGAGTTCAATGGTGAACAATTAACCTTATTTTTCTCCTCTTGCTGTCTTCTTGAATCCCTAATTTGGATCTTCAACAAATGCTCCATGCTTGGTGAATCTGACGTGCAATCCCACTCCAACATATGAGGGGCATACGGGCGCTGTCTATATTGCCGATCACGCTCGGCATCGGTATGAACATTGGAAAAATGTAATTAGGCATACCGATGGTCACTTGACCGTCGGTATGACTATTTAAAATGGATCATCGGGATGCATTGTGACCACTGGTATAAGCATCGATGTAAGCATTGGTATAAACATTGATAATTTCCAGTAATTTATCGATGCTCATACTGGTTCCTATACCGGCATAGTATTTTAAACATAACAGGACTCGAGAGCAAAAATCAACATTTTGCATGTCCTTTGCATTGAGTACTGGTCGCTTCTATCAAACTTGCATGCATAAACCGAATTGTGACCTCCATTATCTTGTGCACACACACACAGATCTCTCTCTCTCTACACACACTCTCTCTCTCTAGATCTTGCATCTTGGTAAGTGGTGCACATACTCTTACCCTTTGTCTTTCTCTATGCTTTTATGTTTTATAATTTCTCTTCTCTTTGATTTTGCAGGAGTTTTTTGGCATCCATTCTTTGGAATTCGATGAGAGGCAACATACATTAGGCTTTCACGACAACAATCCAAAAGAGGGACATACCTGTAAGTGATTGTTTTATTCTCTATTGATAGAGAGTGAGAGAGAGAGAGAGATCTAGAGAATGATAGAGAGAGAGATAAAGAGATGAAAGAGAGGAATATAGAAAGAGAGATAAAGAGAGATGAAAGAGAGAAAGATAGAGAGAGAGAGATAAAGAGAGAAGAAAGAGAGAAAGATAGAGAGAGGGAGAGATAGAAATACATACAAACACACACACACATACACACATGCATACATACATGCACATATACACACATGCATGCATACATACACACACACATATACACACATGCAACAATACAAACACACATATACACACATGCATGTACACACATGCATACATACACACACACATATACACACATGCATACACATACATATGCATACATACATATACATATATACACACATGGATGCATACATACACACACACATGTACACACATGCATACATACATGCATACACACACACATGTACACACATGCATACATACACACAAACATATACACATGCATACATACACACACACATACACACATGCATACATACATACACACATATACACACATGCATGCATATATACACACATGCATACATACACACAAATATGCATACATACACACACACATGTACACACATGCATACATACACACACACATATACACACATGCATACATACACACACATATACACACACACATACATACACACACATATACACACATGCATACGTACACACACACATATACACAAATGCATACATACACACACATACATACACACACATATATACACATGCATACATACACACACACACACATACACACATGCATACATACACACACATATACACACATGCATACATACACACACACATATCCACACATATACACACATGCATATAGATACATATGCATACATACAGACACACATATATAATCAAATATATAAAAAATAGGGATTTACAGCTTTTTAATTAAATTAAATATCGATAACAAATAAAGTTAAAAAATTAGAATCTATGATTAAATATATATAAAAAATAGGATTTCAGTATAGATACATAAATATAGGGTCTAGCTTACCTCTGATTTGAGACACATCCAAATATTCTGCAATGATCAAGTGATGGTCTCCTACCATGCCATGCCTCATATGGGGTCATTCCATCAAGTGACTTAGAGGGTAACCTGTTAATAAGATAGGAGGCGGTAGAAACACTCTCTGCCCACAAGTAATTAGGCAACCTCTTTTCATTAAGCATTGATCTGGTTGCTTCCACAATCAACCTATTTCTCCTCTCTACTAACCCATTTTGCTCAGGGGTATACCTGGTAGCAATCCCCCTTTTGATACCTCTATCCTGCAAGAATGCATCAAATTCATTGGAGAAGTACTCACCTCCTCCATCTAACCTTATCCTCTTTTACTGTTTGATTTTCCACAAGTGCAAGATACTTCTTGAAACAACTGAATACTTCATCTTTATGTTTCATGAAATACAAGATAGTTCACCTACTGAAATCATCAATGAATGAAACATAGTACCTTGAGCCTGAAATTGAAGGGTCCTTGCTTGGTCCCCACACATCTGTGTGGAGAAGTTCCAAGTAATCCTCATGCATATAGCCTTTCTTTGTAAAGGGTAACCTGTGTGATTTACCAAACTGACAAACACCACATTTATAGATCATATGTTTCTTGGATACATTAGGTATCCCAAGTACACATTGATCTCTACATATCTGCTTCAATGTTTTCTCACCAATATGTCCTCATCTTTTGTGCAAAATCTCTAACTTAGACAATGTTTGATCCTTATAATTGTAAAGTGCAATGTTTCTTGTGTCCTCAAGCTCAAATGTAAATAATCTACCTGTTTTTTCTCCCTTGGCAATTCTCTTGAATCCATGTTGGGGGTCCTCCACAAAAGCTCCATATCCATTGAACCTAACCTGCAAACCCTTTTCCACTATCTGTCCAACACTCATCAAATTATTTGTGATAGTAGTTACATAAAGAACCCTGCTAAACATATTCTTATCCCATAAGAAATTTTGACATTTCCTACCTTGACCACTGAATGCTTGGTGTCATCACCTGTCTGCACTTGGTGCTTTCCCTTGGGCTCCTCAAGATTAGAAAGGAGAGAAACATTTTCTGCTACATGGTTGGCACAACCTGAGTCAATATAGAAGAGGTGCTCATCATTCATACCTTTCTTTGAAGTCATGTTCATAATGAGAAGATAATCCTCTTGATCCTCTGTGTAGTTGTTGAAATCTTTTCTTGATTTGTATCCTCCAAATTGTTGTTGTAATTGTTGTTGTAATTGTTGTTGTAATTGTTATTGTAGCCATGATTGTAGCCTTGATTATGGTTGAATCTTCCTCTTGATTGTGAGTAGCCACCTCTTTGAAATCATCTTCCTCCCTGATTCTTGAAGTTCCTATAGCACTCATTTGTTGTGTGATTAGAAATTCCACACATATATTGCATGAGGGAAGAGTTGAAAGGTCTCCCCCTACCTTGCTTACCTCCTCTGCCCCTTCCTCTTGAATTTCTACCTCTCCCTGCATAGTTAACTTGAGAAGTAGTACCTTCATCTTTAACCTTTTTACTCTTTCCTTTATCCTTAGAATTTCCTTTATCTGTATATAGGGCAGAAGAATTGTTACATCTTGATGGTTCACCATTTTTGTTGAGCTTGGCTTCATGGGTAAAGAGCTGTCGCATGAGAGTGGTAAGATCCGGGATTTGCATGTCTATGTAAAGGTCCATAGCAGTTGTGAAAGCTTCCCACTTATCATCTGCCTTGATGCCATTGATTATCTGATATGTACCCATAGAGACTCCTTCCTTGTAGATAGGTCTTCATCCTCAAGGACCATGCTGGATAATTATTCCTGTCCAATTTGTCAATAAAAGAAGGGAAACCATCTCCGATTTTACCTTAACTTGCTCTGATACCACTATTGGAAAAGATGGATGGATACCTCAAGGAATTGAGGTGGTATTGCTAAAACCTGCTTTCTATCTTCCCTATTTTACTTTAGAGTTTGATAGTAGGCCCTTTTAGCTTGCAAATGACACCAAGAAAGTACCTATGTACTTTGGAGTTGATCTTTCAAAGAATTGAACCAAAACAGACTACTTTGTAAATAGCTTGTGTCACAAAACTTGCTGTTTAGGTACACACACCTGCTGGTTCTTTTGCTCAGTTCTCATAGTACAGTAGCAATTGATAAAATTCCTTTTGAGGGAATCAAATTAGCTTAGATAGCTAGTGATTATAAGTGGAAGCATCAAAAATATCAAAATATGCATTGAGAAATCAATTTAGCAATCCAATGCTTACCCCCCACTTTTTAGGGACTGAACAATAGTTGACTAGTGAGAAATTTGATGATGATTTCTCCCAAATGGCTGAATCAAAAGCTTTGAAATTTTAGTAGCATAACATAGACTTTGAGCTGGTTCCAACAAGCTATAGACTATGCAAAATGGTTGAGAGATGACTGAGATATGATCATGCAAAGTTCACTCCTTTGAGTAGTCATAGCAGAGAATTGAACATAAATGATCAATGAAGTATATCTATTATGGCACATGATTTTACAAGATCATTGGAATTATTATGATGCCTAATGATGGTGGAATGAGTAAGCTATGAAGTGCGCTACTCAAACTCAACATATGATCAAAGGAAGAGCTCTCTAAGAGGCACACAAGTCGTAAGTTTTTCAATAGCTTTTATAATGAGTTTATCTCTAAGTTTGAATTTGAAATTCAAAATTGGCTCCATCTACAAAAGTGATTCCGATGATTGAAGAGTTATTCTCTCTTGAAGAACTCGTAGCTATTGTCTTTTTCAACTCCACGAAATTTAGGCTTACAAGATTCTCTCAAGGATTTCTCCTTTTACAAGTGGTAAATGATCAAGTATTACAAGCATTGGTTCACATGCTTTATCAAATAGTTGCACATATTCTCTTCCATGCCTAGACAAATGTCAAGGCTTGGTCATTTGCTCCAACATGTCAATCCGTAGAGATGTGAGAACTGATAGGACGACCATGTGCAAGTGAAGACATAAGTGTGTGAAGCATGCACATACATACACACACACACACACAAGGCAAGAACAAAGTGAGGAACAATGGAATCCTTGATTAACTAGAAAAATTTTACAATACTCGTGAAAATCTTCTATCTCCGAATATGCTAACCTCAAAAATGAGATCTCTAGCTCTTTTTATAGCTTTGTTAATCGCTTTGTCTCTATTAAAAGATTACAACCAAAAAACAAGGATTACAAAAGCGGTTCTCAGGTTGCAGTCATATAGATAACTATAGAATGTATTATTTTTCCACTGCAACTCACATATTACAAACAAACACAACAATAATGTACTTGCAGACTTCACACAATTAACTTAATACATCTGAGAAATTTTTCACTTATTATGGTGTAAACTATGAGTAATACCACTTAAAACTTCATTGTGTGTACATAATCACTTGCAAACTGTCTTCACCATAACATTAATTTACTTATCTCACAAGATTACATTAACATGTAACCAAAAGAACAAAAGGAATAGAATGCACCAAATTGAGGAATAACATTTCTGTGACAAGAGTTTGCAGACCAACTGAGCCACACAATAATAGATATATGAAAAGTTACAATGATTCAGTAAGTCCCTTCACCAAAAATTAAAGAATTACAAAAAATAAGTATTGTCTCACAATGCTGCCCAACAATGGAATGCATGGTGCACTTGAACTCTGATTAAAACAATCTTCATTAGTGATTCCTTGTATGTATAGTACACTTCTTTATCTGTAAACTTATGCTGTAGCCATAGTTTTTGAGACTGATATTTCATCATGTCACCTTGTAAATGTGAGAGATCATCCTCTACCATGCCCAATTTCTTTTGGAAAGCCTCCTAAGTTTTGCTTTCTCAAACTTGAACCAACATTGAATGCGACTAGCACCTTGAACAAGATAGTGCTCAATGAAAGAACTTAGAGAAGCTTGTAAGAGGCAGAAAAGTGAGTTGTGAGGCGACAGAGTTTGGTCTAGCCAATCGGCACAAGGTCATCAATTGAGCTTATGGAGACTCAAATAGACCTTACATGCATGCGATAAGTGCAATAAAATGCAGTACGCACTTTGGAGCATCAAGGAGAGAGAGAGAGTCGATAAAAAACAGATAGGGTTGCACATCGACTAGCTCAAAAAACATATTATCTTTGGATGAGACAATGAAGTTCAAATGCTCATAGTGATCAAGGGGATTACAATTAGAAAAAATCCTTTTATGGGAGTGATACAATAGGGTTGAGTGTATATAATGAACAAGAGTATAAGAAATAAGCAAAATATGCTTTTGGAATGAACTAGACACTCAATGGTGGTACCTCCTATTTTTCAGGAATATGTAGAGATTGACCCTGAGATAGAAAAACTAAGATTTCTCCCAATCTACTAAACCAAATTGTATGAAAATTTAGAAACATAAACTAGAAACTAATATCTTTCAAATGAGCTATGTTTCATCCACTTTGAAGCTATGTAGAAAGAGCAATAGCCTTTGCAAGCTTACCATTGGCGAAGGAGATGATGCAAAAAAATGGAGGAAGACAATGATGGTCACAAGTGTATGTATATAGCTTCCATGTATTTTACAAGTGATTTGAAGTCTTTATATATGCTTTAGAAGTGATCCACGACTTCTACAAGTGGATTTTGAATTCAAATGAAGGAGGTTGTTGGAGGGAATCAATTCACTTTCCTACAATCTAGGAAAAGTTAAGATCTAGTTTGATCTACTTTTAGGTGATTGATTGCTTGATTGATTGCAACTCAACAACCACAAATTCGTGGAATTTGGGCTCTATTTTTATCCTTCTACATGTGTAAAGCTCTAGGCTTTTAAAATTGTAAAAAACCCATGAAAAATATTTTAAAGAAACACAATAAATGAGCATAAGTAAAAGAACTATCCAACAGATATTCTTTTGATGTAATCCAAGAGAAAGCTTTTTTATGTAGTTCAAATCCACCTCAAGCATAGTGTAAGCTTGATGTTCCAAAAGCTCCCCCTCAATCTAAACTATGCTTGAGTCTTCATTATCTAATAGGTTGAATACCTGCCATAGCTTTGAACCTACAAAGCTTTATTCCATCAAGTGCCATTGTCATCATATCTGCTACTTGCTTTTTAGTAGGAACAAAAGAAATTTCAATCTCCTTTGCCATGAGCTTCTCCTTGATGAAGTGGTAATGAACCTCTATGTGTTTGGTTCTTACATGGAAAATAGGGTTTGCTACTAGATGCATGGAACTTATGTTATCTCCAAATATGTGAGGTTTGGAATCAGAAGTCCCAAATCTATATACAATGATTTTAACCATATTGCCTCTTGAGTTGCTATGGTCAAACCTCTGTACTCTTCTTTAGTTGAGGATAAAGCAACTGCAGGTTGCTTCTTGGAATTCCATGACACTAGCTTTGAACCTGCAAATGCTAAGTAACTATAAGTACTTCTTCTATCATCCTTAGCTCCTGCCCAATCAGCATCTGAATAGATTTTGATATCCAAATCTAAAGAGTTAAGGATAGAATATACCGTCATTGATTGTGCCTTTGAGATACTTAAGTACTCTCTTAGGTGCATCCTTGTGTGGTCTTCTTGGATAGTTCATGAATTGGCTTAGCACTCCTACACTATATGAGATGTCTACCCTTGTATGAGTAGCATATATCAAGCTACCTACCAATCTTTGATACTCTTTAATGTCTTAAATTTTCTCACCTTCATGAACACTAAGTTTATGATTCATCTGCAAAGGTGTACCTGAAGGTTTAGCATTCTCCATTTTGAACTTCAGACGTAGATCTTGAATGTATCATCTCTGAGTCAAATACATTCCCTCATCTGTGTATATCACGTGCATACCTAGGAAATATGTGAGCTCACCTAAGTCACTGATTTTGAACTCCTCTTGTATGTGTCACTTGATCCTTTGAATGCCATTTAGATCATCACCTATCACAACAATATCATCTACATATACACATAGATAGATAACCTCATTGTGATCCCTTTTGATGAATAGAGAAGGATATGAGTTGTTAGGTTTGAAACCTTGATCTTGAAGGTATGTAACCAACCTGTAATTCCAAGCTCTAGGAGCATGTTTCAATCCATACAATGCTTTCTTAAGTATGCAAACATAAGAAGGATAAATAGGGTTTTCAAACCTTGGTGGTTGTGACATGTATACCTCTTCACTTATCCAACCATTTAAGAATGCAAGTTTCACATCAACTTGGAGGAGTCTCCAATTCCTTGCAGTAGCTACACTTAGCAATGTTCTGATTGTAGTCATCTTTGCAACTGGTGAGAACGTTTCCTCATAGTCTATACCATGAGTTTGTGAGCATCCTTTGGCAACTAATCTTGCCTTGTACCTGCAAACTGATCCATATAAACTTAACTTTATATACCATCTGCAACCAATTACCTTTTGATTTGGTGACATTAGAACCAAATCCCAAGTGTCCATCTCCTTCAATGCATCTATTTCTTCTTTCATGGCCTTTTCCCAATTAGGGTTTCCCTTTGCCTCTTCATAGGTTGAGGGTTCCTCTGTAATTGAGTCTTTGCCAAGTAGATTGAATGCTTTGTAACAAATGTGGAATCATATCCATACCTTTCTGGTTGTTTCTTCTCTCTTGTTGATCTTCTAGGTGCTTGCTTGGAGCATTCTCCACACTCTTGCATCTTTGCTTTGCCTCTTGACTTCCATAGTTTTTAATCCTCTTCCCTTTCATCTTGCTCATCATCTGTATCACTTCTTGGATCCTAGACCTATGTATCATGCTTGCTTCCTAATTGATGAGAATCAAAATCAAGATCATATGGTAGAGTTACCTTTTGTTTATCTTCATCATACCAAGACCTGTGTTCTTCAAATACAACATCTCTATGGTTGAAGGATTATAGAACCTGTAACCCATCTGAGTTGAGTCATAGACAATAAACACCGCCTTTGTTGCCCTTTCATCTAGCTTACGTCTTATTCGCGATGGTACATGAACATAAGCTAAACAACCAAACACCTTGCAATGTCCAAGACTAGGTTTTCTTCCATGCCATGCTTCATAAGGAGTCATGACTTGAAGTGATTTCGATAGTAGTCTATTGACAAGGTACACAATAGTTGAATTAGCCTCTACCCATAGATAATGTGGCAATTTCTTCTCTTCAAACATTGTTCTAGCTGATCCAACCAACGTCTTGTTTCTCCTCTCTGGAATTCCATTTAGTTGAGGAGAGTACGTGGTAGTCACTTCCCTTTTCATACCTTTATCTTGCAAGAACTCATCAAACTCTTTGAAGAAGTATTCTCCCCCTCCATCAAATCTGAGCTTCTTGAGTGATCTACATGTATGATTCTCCACATGTGCTAGATAGTTTTTGAAGCAATCAAACACTTCATTCTTACTTTTGATGAAATATAGAATAGTCCATCTACTTTTGATGAAATAATACCTTGACTCTACCAATGAAGGTTCTTGACTTGGTCCTCATACATTTGTATGTACTAAGTCCAATAAGTTGTTGTTGATGTAGCCTTTGTGGTTGAATGGTTGTCTTTTTGCCTTTCCAATCTAACATGCATCACACCTGTTGATCATGCGTTGCTTTGATATGTTTGGTAGTCATAGAACACTTTGATCCCTGCATATATCCTTCAAGGTTCTTTCATTCACATGAGCAAGCCTCTTATGCCACACTTCAAGCTCACTTATGGTTTGAGACCCAAAGTTGAATAGAGCTATATTCTTGGTTTCTGCTACTTCAAAAGTAAAGAGCCTACCATGGTTCTCACCTCTGGATATCTTCTTAAAGCCTTGACATGGATCTTCCACAAAAGCTCCATGTTGGGTGAACATTTTTGCAAGCCTTTTTCAACTATTTGGCCTACAATTGTTGGGTTTTTAGTGATAGTGGGTACATAGAGAAGCTTACTTAGAATGTTTGTTGTTGGAACTCAAGGTCAAGCACAAGCATGGAAGCACATCAGAAAGGTGGACACACACAAGAAGAAGGCGCAAGTAGGGAGCTCCAAGAAGTACATGTCAAATTTTTAGAAGAATCCCCTACAAAAATAGTGATTTTCATCACTAAAAACCATTGTAAATACCATTTTCTATTTTTGCAATTCCATTTTGTTCAAGCCGAGGAGTCCTTGAGCTTGAGGAGTTTTAGAACTATCATCCTACCAATTTTCATAATTTTTAGACTTCGTTTGAGCCCTCAAATAAGCCATGGAACCTAATTTTTAACTAGGCTGGACACTAGGTCTGGACAGGGCCAAAACTAGTCAAAAAACTATAAAAAGAGCTAGAGAGCTCATTTTTGAGGTTAGCTTGCTAGAGAATAGAGCTTTTGTAATAGAACTCTTCTGCAATCGAAGTTTTCCATTGTTCCTCACTTTGATCTTACCTTGTGCGCGTGTGTGTATGTGTGTGCATGTTTGTGTGCTTTCACTCACACACTTGTGCCTTCACTTGCTCGTGGACTTCATACCGGTCCTCACGTCTCCGTGGATTGACAAGTAAAGGAGGTCGTGCTTATGCTTGAGCTACACCAAATTTTGGCGCCGTTGCCAGGGAGAGAGCTTCGAGGACGAGCGTTGTGATGGTAAGATCGTAGATTTGCGACGTTGGAAGGTAAAAAAACTGTCATTTTTGTTCATTTTCTGATTTTTCTTCTTCATCTTCATCATCATCACCATATCCATCTTCTTCCATCTTCTTCTTCATAGAAATTTCTTGATTTTTTAGTGCATTTTCACCATTTTCATACCATCTTTCATGCATTATTGTGTGGGAAGGAGTTAAGAAGTGCAAGAGAGAGCAAGCGCTTGTGTTTTTTCATAATTTTTTGCACATACGGAGCTCGCCATTGCTCGGTGCTCAGAAATTTGAATTTCTGGCCAAAAAACACGATTCTGTGATGAAAATCGCGATTCTATGAAAAATTCAAAATTTTTTGAAAATCATGATTCTATGTTTCCCGCTTAAAAGCCTTTTGAAAAGAACACGATTCTGGGGTCATTCTCAGAATCGCGATTCTGTGGTTGTGCTCAAAATCGTGATTCTCTAAATTTCTGAAAACCACGATTCTGAGACAAAATCGCGATTTTGTAAAAACACGATTTTGTGAAAACACGATTTTCTGAAAAGCACGATTCTGAGACAAAATCACGATTTTGTGAAAACACGATTCTGTGAAAATTGCAATTCTATGAAAAATTCAAATTTTTTTGAAAATCAGGATTTTCTATTTCCCGCCTAAAAGTTTGCTGAAAGAAACACGATTCTGTGGTCATTCTCAGAATCGCGATTCTCTGGTTGTGCTCAAAATCGCGATTCTCACAAAATCATAATTTTCAGCCAAAAACACGATTGTGATCAAACACGATTCTCTGAGACAAAATCACGATTCTCAAAAGCACGATTCTCTGCTGACAATCGCGATTCTCAAAAAACACGATTTTCTATTGGCAATCACGATTCTCTAAAAACACGATTCTCTAAAAACACGATTCTCTGTTGGCAATCGCTATTCTCTCAAAACACGATTCTTTGCTGACAATCACGATTCTCAAAAACGCGATTCTCTGATTTCACAACATCGTGATTCTCTGATTTCATAGGATCGCGATTCTTTGATTTCATAGCATCGCAATTCTTTTGAGATTCACAACATCACGATTATCTTGAGATTCACAACATCGCGATTCTTTTGAGATTCACAGCATCACGATTCTTTTGAGATTCACAGCATCACGATTCTCTGATTTCACAGCATCACGATTCTTGATTTCACAGCATCGCAATTCTCTGATTTCACAGCATCACGATTCTTTGATTTCACAGCATCGCGATTCTCTTGGTTTCATAGGATCGCGATTCTCTTGGTTTCACAGGATTGCGATTCTCTTGGTTTCACAGGATCGTGATTCTCTGATTTCACAGCATTGCAATTCTCTTGATTTCACAAAATCGTGATTTTTCCCAAAAGGTCTTGTTTGCCTGTTTTGACCCCAGGAGCCTTATTTGACATAACGTTTTCATCCAAAGTCCATTTTTTGAGCTCTATAGCTCGTTGGAAAGCTCGTTTCGAATCCTACACGGCCTCAATTGTTTTTTATAAGAATAATGCGTTGATTTTCAGATAGGATAATTTGAAGTTGACCCTCAGGTGGGACTAGGGAACCAAGGGGACTCCAAAGGATTTTTGAGCAATACCAAGGGGGAGAAAAATTGTGTCATGGGCAAGAAAAAAGCAAAAGAGAGAAGAAAGGGGTCTAAGATGGGAAAAGAGAAGGGAGATAAACATGAAGTGCATGAAATAATCTCACATGAGGGTGAAACATCTAGAGAAAAATTGCAAGGAGTCAAGGAAACGGGGGAAATGTCTAAGGGGGTGGGATCCTTATTTGCAACAAGAGAATATGATAATACTTTTGTGGATATCAGAATAGGATATGCCCATAGAAGGTTGGGTGTTTATATCAATCCTAATTGTGAGTGGAATTTAATTCATATTGACCTAGTGGTTATTATCTTTGAGAACATTCAACCAACAACTCATTCTTCTATCCTCATGGATGGTGAACATTATGATTGCATGGGTCAAGTTGTGTTACCTGTTATCGTGGGTGATATGCAATTTTTTGAAACATTCTTTGTCATGGATGCTATAGATGAAGACGTGGTCATTGGCACCCAAAGGTTCATTACACAAAATCATCAAGAATTTGAGTTGTCTTCTCCACCTATTATGCGTGCTTCTACATATATATCTATGGAAAATCCTAATGACTATCCACCATATGATAATTGGAGACAAAATCATCTTTTCAAAGAGTGTGCTTTTCATGAACAAAATTTTCTTTCTACTCATGTTTTTGAATCTAATCCTTCTTTGAGTACATCACAAGAGACCTTGGAAAATGGAGAAATGGAGGACTCCAAATGTTCGGGGGATGTGGAAGGACCCTCTCTTCCTGTAAACTTGGATTCCCCTCATGAAACCATAAGTAGGGATGATCTACACTCGGATCATCAAGAAGGAGATGATCAACAAATACTTTGTATCAATGAGGTGGATAGTAATGTCGAATCTATGGTCAATCACGACAATCCATCAACCGTTTGTACATCTAGAGATTCTATGTGTAATAAGGATAAATGTATCAATGAACCTCTAGCTCAATCTCAAAGCACACAACCCATTGTTCCCTTGCATAAGCCTCATGAATGTATAGAGAACCAACCTTTGTTGCATTCCCCATGTAAAGATGAGTTTTCTCAAAAAACTCACATAGCAGGCCCCAACGACCCTTACATCAAGAAACAGAAATCACATTTTCTTGGTAATTTCAAGCAAATTTGGGTGGCCAAGAAATTACTTAGAGCCCAACCGAATCGCACTATGATATGGGTACCAAAGAAAGCCCTTGTACAAAGTCAACCCCCTCACACTAGACTTCAAAATCTATGGTCTAGGCCTACCATGACTTATCGTCAAAAAAGACCACTTCCCATCGAAGGACCCAAAGCAATCAAGCCTAAACTCAAAAAGAATCCAAGGGGGGACTTCAAGGCAACAACGTGCACAACAAAGACACCATGGCGAGGTAAGGGACTGAATCAAGCTCAGAGCTCCAAAAAAGATCAAAGAACCTCTACTGCAAGGATATGGGTTTGGAAGATGAAAGCACGGATAGCATCCATCAAAGCAAAGAGCCAAACCACGATGGATCAAACCCTCAAGAAATCATTCAAACATGAAGCGGCCAAAGGTGATCACCACCCAATCGCAGACCGTTCTCAAATGGATCCCTATAAAGAGGAATGATCAGTTGTCATCTCGAGATACAATGGATACCTCCAACAAAGATGGCATCAACATCTACAAGTGACATCAAGCCTAGACAAGCGTCAACCATGTGCTCCTTGCACAACCCTGTCTTTTGCACCATTCAGGTCATGCATTTCCAAAGTATGCATTAATATAGGGCCACATTACATGGCCGTGCATAGACACATTTGAGAGTCCCATGCACAAGAGCACATTGACATATGTCAAATATTTTTTGATACTAACCTTTGTGTGCTTGTTTTGTGACACTATTCCCAAAAAAAAAAAAAGAGAAAAGAGAGAGAAGACGAAAAAGGGATAGAGAGCTTGTTCCCAGGTTTGGCTCATGAAACATGAATGATTCATGCTTATGTGAAGGTGGAACTATTGATGATTGGGCATTTATCAGTTTGGATAGACGTATGTCTCGGCTAGCAGATGTTATTATTGCTGCCTTATCTGATAGATGTCAAGGACTTGGCATGAACATGGCATCCACAACTATGGTTTCCTCTTACCATGGTAGGAGTGAAGAGCTTGAAGGTCCGCAACTTGAGTGATGCTTAACTACTGTGTGTACGAGAGCATCCAAGGAGATATCTACAAGGGGTAGTTTTGGTACCCTGCAAATCTTTGTATGTATACTGGATGAGAAGACTCCTGCTTATGGTGAGCTAAAGAGAATATGTGAAACTAAGCTTGGTGCAGTTATCGAACGTTGTTTGTCAAGGAATATAAAGAAATTCAATTCTCAGTATTTGGCAAATGATGCTTTGAAAAGAGGAGACATGATCAACCACTCAAAAGATCTCATCAGTGGACCATCAACACGGACATTCATCAACAATGTTCCATTCCAAAGGCCGAGTGTACAACACGAAGAGATGAACATTGATCGACCTTCTCCATGGTAAGTATCTTTACTATTGGAAACATCATAACCATGATAGCTTAGGAAACCTCTTTGTCGGCATACCCTTGAGCACTTAGCTCAAGAACCCCAATTTTTGCACCATACTTCTTCCGATGCATTTTCCAAGTAAGCATGCATAGGGCTACATTACAAGGCCGTGCACAAGGCACATATTTTCCTCCACCCATGCACGAACACACTTACCCATCATCCATTATGGGTTATGAGTACTTGGCATGACTACTATGAACATCATTTTTGGACGATCTGAGGTCATCAATGGAGACTCACAATGACATAGTCATGTTGGAATCCAAGGCAGAAGCACCTACCAAGGGACTACAACTTGCAAAAGCTCGCAGTGACAAATGAAGAACCGGACAACCAACCTTGCCACAATTGGAAGAGAGACGGCTCTGGTCCATCTGAATGGACACTCCCTCTCAAAGCAATCTAGAATAACCATTACAACAAGGGTCTATCAGGGACGACAAACTCGAGAGGGGGGGGAAGTGTTGGAACTCAAGGTCAAGCACAAGCATGGAAGCACATCAGAAAGGTGGACACACACAAGAAGAAGGAGCAAGTAGGGAGCTCCAAGAAGTACATGTCAAATTTTTAGAAGAATCCCCTACAAAAATAGCGATTTCATCACTAAAAACCATCGTAAATACCATTTTCTATTTTTGTAACTCCATTTTGTTCAAGCTGAGGAGTCCTTGAGCTTGAGGAGTATTAGAACTATCATCCTACCAATTTTCATAATTTTTGGACTTCGTTTGAGCCCTCAAATAAGCCCTGGAACCTAATTTTTAACTAGGCCGGACACTAGGTCTGGACAGGGCCAAAACTAGTCAAAAAACTATAAAAAGAGCTAGAGAGCTCATTTTTGAGGTTAGCTTGTTAGAGAATAGAGCTTTTGTAAGAGAACTCTTTTGCAATCGAAGTTTTCCATTGTTCCTCTGTTTGATCTTACCTTGTGTGTGTGTGTGTGTATGTGTGTGCATGTTTGTGTGCTTTCACTCACGCACTTGTGCCTTCACTTGCTCGTGGTCTTCATACCGGTCCTCACGTCTCTGCGGATTGACAAGTAAAGGAGGTGGTGCTTACGCTTGAGCTACATTTGTCCTACCATTGGAAGCTTTGACATGGCCAATCTTCTCCACATTGTGCTTTGTGTCATCTCCTATTTGAATTTCATGTCTATGCTTTGGACTTTCCAAATCAGATAGAAGAGCAATGTTGCTTGCAACATGATTTGAACATCCTGAATCTATGTAGAACAAATGATCATGCTCTTTACCTTCTTTGTGGCTTAGATTCATAAGAAGCAATGAGTCTTCATGTGGTTGGTCTTCTCAATAATTGTTGAAGTCCCTTTTATTATAGCCTCTATTGTTATTGTTGAAGTTGTGTCCACCTCTGCCTCTTTTGCTGCCATATCCACCTCTTCCACTTCCTTTTTGGGTTTTACCATTGAACCAACAATTCTGAGTGGTGTGGTTGGTCTTATCGTAAATGGCACAAGGTTGAACATTCTAACCTTCGGCTTTGTCATGCTTTGGTCCTTTCTTCTTCCCTTTCCACTGCTCTTGCTTGCAAAGTTGGCTTGGGAAGTCTCCTCTTCATCTTCTTCCTCCTTCTTGCCTTTCACTTTCTTATCCTTCTTATCTTCATATAGAGCACTAGTTGAATAACCATGATAGGAGTTACCTTCCTTTATTCTATTGATGGCCTCTTGGTTGAAGAGTTGTCCAAGAAAGGTGTTGAAGTCTGGAGTTTGCACATCCACGATGGCATCGTAAGCCGTGGTGAAAGATTGCCATTGCTTATCACTTCAAATCCCATTGAGAATTTTCCTCATGATATCCTCTTGTTCAATTAGATCTCCAATGGATGCTAACAAATATGCAACCTCCTTGACATTCGTAACAAACTCTATGATGGTTTGTTTAGGTGTCTTCTTCATTTGGTTGAATTCGTTTCAAAGATGATTCTTTTTTGCCTTGGTACTAGCAGAAAAGAAAGTCTCTAAGGCATCCCAAGTCTCTTGAGATGTCGTGCATGCTCTAATATGTGGTAATAGAAAGTCAAAAATAGAGTTTAGTATGTAAAAACGCTCTTGAGCATCGCGTGCGCACCAAAGTGTGAGCTTATCTATCTCCTCTTGTGTAGGTCCTCCTTTGGATCTTGGAATAGGCATAACTTCATCACCTACTACAATTCCATAAAGATTTCTACCTTGCAAATAGGCCTCCATTATGATTTGCCAAGCCATGTAGTTGTGTCGATCAAGCTTCTTGATCATTGAGAGAAAGCCATCATCCATCTTGATCTAGCTCTGATACCACTGAAAGAACTTGGAGAAGCTTGTAGGAGGTAGAAAAGAGAGTTGTGAAGGGATGAGGTTTGGTCTAGCCAACTAGCAAAAGACCAGCCCTTGAGCTTATGGAGACTCAAATAGACCTTATAGCCATGCCATAAGTGCAATAAAGTGCACTATGTACTTTGGAGCATCAAGGAGAGAGAGTTGATACAAAACAGATAGGGTTGCACATCGACCAACTCAAAAAACTTACTATCTTTGGATGAGACAATGAAGTTCAAATGCTCATAGCAACTAGTGTGATTACAATTAGAAAAAATCCTTTTATGGGAGTGATGCACATAGGATTGAGTGTATATAATGCACAAGAGTATAAGAAAAATATGCTTTTGGAATAAACCAGACACTCAACAGTGGTACCTCCTATTTTTTAAGAATATGTAGAGATTGACCCCAAGATAGAAAAACTAAGATTTCTCCCAATATACTAAATCAAATGCTAAGAAAATTTAGACACGTAAAGAAGATACCAATACCTTTCCAATGGGCCATGTCTCATCCGATTCAAAGCTTTGTAAAGAGAGAAATATCCTCTGCAAGCTTAGTATTGGTTAAGAAGATGATGCAAGAAAATGAAAGGTGGCTTTAGTACAACCGGTCTTGGAAACATGGAGCCCATAGGAAATTGTGTCTATGGTGAGGATGTTAGTGAGCCAGGGTGCGGTGACAGGCCAAGTGGAAGTGAAGGTAGGGCAATCAGCTAAGGCATGAACCAATGTATCTGTATATGGGTGATGGGGAAGAGAATGCCACGACAATTGGGCATATTGCAAGAGCCCATGTACTTGAAAGTACTCGGCGAGCTCTAGGGCCATGGAGTCCTTGAAACGAGCCAGGTCAGGCAAGATCTCCATTGTAGCCTTTAAGCAACCAGGTAGCAAGCAAACAAGGAGCAATAGCGAGCTAGTGAATGCAGGTGCAAATAGTGTAAAACACTGTAAAAGGGAGGAAGAAAGAGAAGTGGATAAATATAGGCAGAGAGCAATGGTCATTGAGGATGCATGTAGGAATGATAGCGATGAATGCAATCAAAACATTAAGTGCTATCGACAATAACATATCATTATATGAATCATTACACTTCCCAATTATGGAATAGAATGCATGGAATAAAGCACAAAGGCAGAAAGTTAAGGGCAAGCACATTAACTAGCCACCACAAAATGGTTATTAATCAGGCAGGACACAAAACGGTCATAATTTAGATCCATTGATGGGACTGCATAAAGATTCTCTGGTGAGATTTTCCAACCAAAAAGTAGCCAAACCAATTTGCATCAAAATACGATAAGGGCCAAACCATCAAACTTTGAATCTGTCAGCCACTTGATTAGCCTTAGAATTGTAAACCAGAACCAATTGTCCCACTATAAAGACATGGGTTTTCAAGAATCTATCATGGGTATGAGCCTTCCAAATTTGTAACTCTTGTATGAGGACAAAATTTGTAAACCGATCTTCATCCAAAGCACGACTGGCATCCAAGTGATTGTAGATCAATTTCTCAAGAAGAAGTTTACGATCAAAAGCAATGTGTAAACTGGGAAAAACTAATTCCATGGGCACAATGGCTTCAATACCATAATCCAGTTTAAATGGGGAAAATCTAGTAGCAACTTTATAGGTCGTATGATAAGCCCATAACACAGAGGGTAGGAACTAGTCCGATCTCTCTAGTGAAAACTAAATTCTTCAACATGGTTAGCAGTGATTTGTTAGTACTCTCAGTGAGATCATTGGCACGTGGATAATAGGGAGTACTAAACTTATGGAGGATATTAAAATAAGTAGTTAAAGCTTTTATGAGGTCATTAACAAAGTGGGTGCCATGATAAAAAACAATTTCTAGTGGTAGACCAAAACGAGGAAACACATATCGTGTTAAACATCGAGCTACCAAATTTGTAGTGGCATTTGTCAGAGCCACACTTCTACCCATCGAGTTGCATAATCAATACAAGTTAAAATGTAGTGGTTGTTAGTAGAGACAGTCGGAGGAGTAATTGGGTCGAAAAAATCCAAGCCCCACTTTTGGAAAGGTTCTAAAGGCAAAAATGGTTGTGGAGGAAAATGCTATTAGAATAGTTTTCCCCAATGCTTCCATAGGGAAGTGGTAGTAATTGCAACTCCTACACTTGAGTCCAAAATAGCCTTGGTTGTGTAACCTTGATGAGTGATAGGGAGATAGGTGTTTCCTTCTTCTCCTTCGCTCATGTCTCCTATCTTATCCAAGGGTATTTCTAGCACTATTTGATGTGATTGTACTTGGGAATGAATTTTGCTACTTAAGGCACTTGATTTGCTATATGTTTCCACAATTTTGGCTTAACCTTGAGTAGCTCCTCTAAAGTAAGATTGCACTGCAGTTTAGTGTTCTTTACTTCCTCTGTATTCCTATGTATGATTAAGTCTTCATTCCTTAACATGATTATGGGTGCTCTCATGCAGGTGGAGTTTGCTTCCCATGGGCCTGTGAAATGAGACAGTTATTGTAGCAAACTAGACTTGAATTCTAACCGTTCACTTGAATGGGCATCCTCTTGTTCTCCATAAATAGAAGGAATATCTTGTGGCAATTGATCATGTAAGTTATCCAAAATTTCAATGGGAGGAGGATTTTCACTTTCTTTTGCCCATTTCTCTTCTTGAATATCTCTTAGAAATTCTTGTGAGTATTGATTTATAGAAGTAGAGGTTCCTAACTCAATGGGGTTGCGAACATAAGCATCCTTGGGAGGAAGACTTATCCTTTCACTCCTAATGTTACTCACATATAATGTGGCTTTTTTTCTTGACTTAATTATCATCTCTTCCAATCTTTCTCATAATCCATCAAAGTGTAACTGTGGTTTGGTTGAGGTTGCACTGTTGAAAAGATGACTAGCCTCAAACATGGTTTGAGTCAATTGTTCCATCTTTGCACAAAGCTTAGTTCTTTCAATTTCTAGGTCAGCCATGGGGTAACATTTTTCATGTCCTGTCACATTTGGCCCTTCTTGGATTCTGGCCTGATATGCTTTAAGCATCAAGTCTAAGTCCTCAAGAGTGGGATCTGCTAAGATTGATCCTATTCTAGGTGGTGGTGGGGTTACATGAGGTTGATTAGATGGTGATGGGGATGGTGGTGGTGGTGGTGGTGGTGGTGGTGTGTGAGAGTGTGTTTGAGATTCGAGTTTGATTATCTTGGCTTTTGTTTCTCTTAGGCTTTCCTCAAGTTCGCTCATCGTCTTCAACCATTGTCTTTTCATTCATTCACGACTTTCTTTCCAAGCTCTTGTCCTTTTCTTAGTTAGACTCTCAGTCTCACTAACCTCTAAACTCTTTTCTTGAACTAATCCTTGGTTCTATTGTAATAACTAAGCTCTGGTGACTACTTGCACGGAGGGAGTGGAAGTCACAATTCCATTAGAATCTACTACTAACCCAATGACATTAATAGGAGTGATCTTTGGCCCATTGTTTGGGTTTTTAGGACAATTCCATAAGAGGTTCTCCTTCCCACAATCTGGACAAAAACCTTGAATTTTCATTGATTGGAGCTGCATAGGTGCAAGAATAGGGCATTTGTGAATGAAGTGATCTCCTTGGTATTTCTAGCATGGTCCTCTAGGTGTTCAGGGTCTTACCTGTCTATGTTGGAGCCTCGAGTTAGGATTTGCATACATGACATTAGCATATTCTAGTTCCTAACTAGGTTCACTAGGATTTTTGTAAGGGTAAATCTCATTATGCTCTGGTGACTCCATATAGTAGGCTGGTTGACTATTGATATGAGCTGAGTCAAAACTATGATTATTCGGGTCGCTTTCTGAAATCAATGGCGATCCTAGCACTAAAGCTCTATTCAAATTTTCTTCAATAGTTGCATGCTTCACTGGTATCACATTGGTTGGAGGTGGAGGTTGTTGAACTAACACTCGTTGAGGCCTTTGTTGAGCTTGATAGGATGGTTGGTAGGGTTGTTGGGGCCTAACATACTACTATGGTGGATACTGACTCGGGTATCTTCCTTGTTGTGGATATGGTTGTGGATAATTTGTCTAACCACCTGCTTGTTATATGGGAAATCTTGTGTGGTGTGGTTAGTATACCTCCTTTCTATGGTGCACTATTGTTTGTTAGGGTTCACTTGGGGTTGAGCCATCATTGGGTGCACATTAGCCATGTGGTCTCCTCCACAGGTATAACATTGTTTCAATGAGACAAATCTAGGTGTCTATTTGCTAGATACACCCAACTTTTTGATGGAGATGATTAATCTCCAAAAGACAAGCTACACTTGAGTTTAGAACACCTCTATGTCAAGTATAGCTCAAGACCTTCACCAATTTTGAAATCTTTTACCAAAATATGAACACTCAGCTTCTCTATGAAAACTAGCTTCACTCAGAAAAGTCTGCCTCACAAAATTCAATCATTGAGTGATGAAATGATTAAGGTTTCTATGAAAATTTGATACAACACTCTTCTAGTGTTTTCAAAACTAATCCAAGTTAAAGTTATCCAAAAGAACTCACAAAACTTTAGATTTCCTTCAATAAGTAAAGCCGTTTGAAACAAGCACTTTCTATTGGTGACTTTTACATATCCAACTTTAAACAATTGGTTCTCACAAAATATAACCCGTTTAATAAAATGCTTTTAGACATAGATGGCTTACCTTCAAAATTAGATTTTGACTCCAGATGTGTGTAAAAATTTACACTATGCACTAAGATATGATCAATTCTTTGGTCATCAAAATTGCACCTATTTCAAAAGACACTCATCACTTCTTCACATACAAACGTTCCTACTCACCATTCTCTCAGCCTGATTACAGTTAGACTCTCAAATCTTGATCATAGATGCATTAAATATGGACTTAGGCATCTACAAAAGGATTCCTGAAATGATCAAACACAGAAGGAGAAATGGAGGAAAAAACAACTCGCAATTCTCAGAAAACTTCTTCTATTCAAATCATCTTACATCTGATGAATGATACTCATTTAACTTATGATCTACACCTCTCTATCTCATCTATTCTTCATCTCTCATATATATCATGACTGTATACAAGTGTATATATACAAATGAGTGTGGATTCATCATTACTTCAAGTATTTGTGAAGTATTTACAAAGCTAATATACATGTGTATATAGACCATCTCTTTCTGAACCTCTACTTCACTTCATGCTCTTAGGCTTCAATCTTTTCTTCAAGTCTTCTTTCCTAAGCTTGATATAATCATCAATTGTTAATTATCTTGCTCCAACAGCTCCCCCTCAATCATCAATTGTGATTACCCGCATCTTCTTTATCCCTACCATATCTTTAAATCTCTGCAAATCGGGTCGATCCAAACTCTTTGTCAACATATCTGCAAGTTGATCCTTTGTAGGAGTATGCATGATTTCTATTTCTTTATCTACAACCTTCTCTCTCAGAAAATGATATTGGATCTCAATATGTTTGGTCCTGGCATGAAACACAAGGTTAGCTTCCAAATACAAAAACTCATGTTGTCTCCACAAATGATAGGAGTACTCTGAATGATATCAAAACTCTTCATAAGAGTTTTTACCCATATGACTTCCTTTGCAGATTTTACCATACCTTTATACTCTGCTTCTGTAGATGATAAAGCAACTGTATGTTGCTTCTTAGAACACCATGAAATTAACTTATCTCCCACATAACACTAATACCCATGTGTTGATCTTCTATCGTCAGAGTTATCTGCCCAATCAACATCACTATATATCTTGATCCTTGTATCTGAAGTAAACCCATAATACAAAACTTCTTTAAGTGTGCCCTTGATATACCTAAGCACCATTTGACCTGCAATCCAATGTTCCTTTCTAGGACAATGCATGAATTGAGATAAAACTCCAACTGCATATGAAAAATCACGCCTTGTTAATGTAGCATAAATGAAGCTACCCCCCAAACTATGATAAAGCTTCATGTCTTTGAATTCTTCTCCTCCATATCTACTTAGTTTGTGATTCACCTCCATTGGAGTTGGTGCTATCCTGCAATCTTCCATTTTAAATTTGATTACCAAATTCTTTAAATAACTTTCTTGAGTTATATATACTCCATGTTGTGTATATGAAATCTCCATTCCCAAGAAATATGACAAATTTCCCAAGTCACTGATCTTGAATTCTTTCTCCATCTACTTCTTAAGAATTTGTATGCCTTTGTCATCTCTTCCTCTAAGTATTATGTCATCAACATAGATACAAACATAGATAAAACCATCTTCACTTGCTTTGATTAGCAAGCTACTATCTGCCTTTGATGCTTGGAAACCAAGTTCCTTCAAGAACTTTACAAGCCTATAATTCCATGCCCTTGGGGCCTGCTTCAAGCCATACAAAGCTCTCTTGAGCTTACACACATGATCTGGATAAAATTGATCTTTAAAACCATCTGGTTGTTCCATGTAAACTTCATCTGAAAATGTAACCATTTAAAAATGCATTCTTCACATCTAATTGAGATAATTTCCAACCTTTGCAAGCAGCAATAGCTATGAGAGTCCTTATGGTTGTCATCTTTGCAACATGACTATAAGTTTCATCATAGTCCACAACATATGTTTGTGCATATCCTTTTACAAAAAGTCTGGCTTTGTACCTAGAAACACTTCCATCTGCAAATCTTTTTGTTTTGTAAACCCACTTACATCCAATTACCTTCTGATTAATTGGTTTACGTACCAGTTTCTCAATGAGTGCATCATACTCTTCCTTCATAGCTTTTTCCCAATTCTCTGTTCCTTTGGCTTCATCATATGTGGATGACTCTTCATCTTCTTTTATCATATAAGCATAATATTTAGTAGTCAAGAATGAAGTATCATAGTTATACCTTGTGGGTTTCCATTTGTGCCTTGATGACCTTTTGAGTTCTCCACTTCTTGAAGTTTCTAGTTCATCACATTCTGGATCAAACCTTGGCATTTCTTCAACTTCAACTAGTGCTTCATTGTTCTCTTCTTCTTCAAATATTTGAACCTTTGATTTATCTTTCTTCTGATTCAATGTTTCTTCAAGACTTGCATAAGTATTATTTGTACCTGAATACCAAGTACTTTGCTCATCAAATGTGACATCCTTTGATACAAGAAATTGCTTTGTAGATGGAATCCACAACTTGCATCCCATTTGCTTATCATCATAACCAATGAACACATATTTTTCAGCCTTTGGTTCCAACTTGTGCCTTAATTGAGAGGGAACATAAGCATAAGCTAAGCACCCAAATACTTTGCAATGATCTAATGTAGGTCCCTTACCCCACCAAGCTTCATATGGTGTCATACCTTGCAAAGCTTTACATGGTAGCCTATTAACCAAGTATGTGCCTGTATTTACAGCCTCAACCCACAAATAATTAGGGCAATTCTTTTCGTTCATCATTGATCTTGCAAACTCAACAAGAATTCTATTTCTCCTTTATGCTACACCATTTTGTTGAGGAGAGTACCTGCAAGTAACTTCTCTCTTTATACCTGCATTCCACAAATAATCACTGAATCCATTTCAAAAATACTCTCCCCCTCCATCTGATCTTAACCTCTTCAAATTTTGCCTTGTAATTCTTTCTCCATATGCATGATAGTGTTTAAATGTACTAAACACTTCGAACTTGTCTTTGATCACATAAATAGTGATCCACCTGGTAGCATCATCAACATATATGACATAATATCTTGAACCATTTATGCGAAAGTCTTTTGAAGGACCTCACACATCTGTATGTACCAATTCAAGTCTTTCTGAATACATGAAACCATGCTTATTATATGATTACTCATGAGCCTTACCTAATTGACATGCTTCACATCTATATGTCATGATTGACCTGCAACATTAGGTAATCCAAGTACTGAACCATTATTAATCATCTCTTTGATACCTCTTTCATTGAAGTGTCCAAACCTCTTATGCCAAAGATCCAACTCAGACACCTTTTGCTCTCCATATGTAAATATGGCATGCCCAAACATTACCTTGTACCCTCAATGTGAAGAGCCTTCCTTCTTTCTTTCCTATAACAATTTTCTTATACCCTTGGCTAGGATCTTCAACATAAACTCCACCATTACTAATCCTCACCTCATATCCTTTTTCCACAATTTGTCCTACACTAATCAAATTCTTTGGAATTGTAGGAACATACAAAACCTTACTCAAGAGAGTACTTCCATCTTTGGATTTAACAGATCCAATTGACTTCACTTTGTGCTTTGTATTGTCACTTGTTTGAATTGTATGATTGATTGCCTTATGAACCAACTCAGTCATCAAAGCAATGTTTCCACTCACGTGATTGCTACATCCTGAGTCAATATAAAATACCCTTAAGTCTTCATTTGAAGCTTCACATGTTGCATTCATAATAAGTGTTGAATCTTCTTTCTGATCTGATGCATAATTGTAGTAGGTGTTATTGTAGGATTGGTTTTCGAAGTTTCTTCCTCCATTTCTTCCAAAGAAACTGCTACCACCTCTACCTCTGTAATTTCCCCTCTGATTTCTTCCATCTCTTTCTCTTTGGTAAATTCTGACTAAAGTTACCATTGCTTTGATTATTATGCCAACATTCATGAGATAGATGATTGGTCTTACCAGATATCCAACAAGCTTTGACATTATCTTTGTTATTTTTTCCTCTTCCTCTACTTCTGCCACTTCTTCTTCCTCTTAGGAAGTTTGCTTGGCTTGGAGTACCTCCATCTTCAACTGATTGTTGCTTTCCTTTGATAGCTTTCTTCTTGTCTTTAGAATACATTGGATGACCTGCACTCTTATCAACATCTCCTTTGATATCATTCTCAAAAGTTAGCATATGTCCTAACAATTGATTCAAATCATGGGTGAAATGATCTAATGAGAGTTCTGTTGACAATATGAAAGGCTTCCACTTCTCATCTCCTCTTAGACCTGTGAGAATTTGTCTTACCAATTTATCTTCTTCAATGTCTTCATCAACTGCACCTAAGGAATCAACAATAACTTTCATTTTTGTCACAAAATCAGATATTGATTGTGAAGCCTTCTTCTTGAATGTGGTAAACTCTGCCCATAATGATGCTTTCCTTGACTTAGTTGTATTATGAAAATGTGCCTCCAAAGCACTCCATATATCACTTGCACTTTCAAGTCCTCTGATATGAGGAAGCAAGTAATCATTTACTGCCATGTAGATAATGCTCCTTGCTTGAACATCCTTCTTCATCCAAATCTTTAAATCTGCAAGCTCCTCCCTAGTAGGAACACTAGGATATTTAAACTTTGGCCTTTCTTCTTCCCCTGTGATGTATCCCATCAGATCTTTGCTCATAAGATGGGCTTCCATCCTCATATACCAAGCTGGATAGTTCTCTCTATCCAACTTCTAAATTTGGAGACTATCTCCCATCCTTTCTTCACCTGTACTATCAAATCTTCAACCTTATGAGTAATGAGTGTACCTTAGCTTTGAAATTTACTCCTTTTGATCCTTTTGATTGCTCTCTTGTGTCTCCCTTTAGCTTTTCCTTTACACTTTGTCCTTTTGAATCTTCAAATGTTGAATTTTGTATGTCTGTAGTAATCGAGGTCTTCCTTTTCTTCAAATCCGATTATTCCTACTCTGATACCACTGATGGAGATGATTAACCTCCAAAAGACAAGCTATAACTGAGTTTAGAACACACCTCTATGTCAAGTATTGCTCAAGACCTTCACCAATTTTGAATTTTTTTACCAAAATATGAACAGAGTTTCTCTATGAAAACTAGCTTCACTCAGAAAAGTGTGCCTCACAAAATTCACTCATTGACTAATGAAATGATTAAAGTTTTCTATGAAAATAATACAACACTCTTCTAGTCTTTTTGCAACTACTCTAAGTTAAAGTTCTCCAAAATAACTCGCAAAACTTTAGATTTACTTCAATAAGTAAACCTGTGTCTAAAATAAGCAATTTTAAACAGTTGGTTCTCACAAAATATAACCCGTTTAATAAAATGCTTTTAGATATAGATGGCTTACCTTCCAGCTTAGATTTTGACTCCTGATTTGTGTAAAACTTTACACTATGCACTGAGATCTTATCAATTCTTGGATCATCAAAATTGCATCTGTTTTAGAAGACACTCATCACTTCTTCACATACAAATGTTCCTACTCACAATTCTCTCAACCTCATTACAATTAGACTCTCAAATCTTGATCATAGATGCATTAACTATGGACTTAGACATCTACAAAAGGATTCCTGAAATGATCAAACATAGAAGGAGAAATGGAGGAAAAATCAACGCGCAATTCTTAGAAAACTTCTTCTATGCAAATCATATTACATCTTATAAATAATACTCATTCAACTTATGATCTACACCTCTCTATCTCATGTATTCTTCATCTCTCATATATATCACGACTATATACAAGTGTATATATACATATGAGTGTGGATTCATCATTACTTCAAGTATTTGTGAAGTATTTACAAAGCTAATATACATGTGTATATAGACCATCTCTTTCTAAACCTCTACTTCACTTCATGCTCTTAGGCTTCAATCTTTTCTTCAAGTCTTCACTCCTAAGTTTCATATAATCATCAATTGTTGATTGTCTTGCTCCAACACTTTTGAGCTACCTTCTCTGCAAGTTCCTCAATAGCTATAGATGGCTTGGAAGTGAGGCTAGTAGAGGTATCTAAATCTTTATAAATTTTTGAAAGCTCTAATTCCTCACCTAGATTATCCTCAATGTCTATGTACATGCATTCACACTCTTCCATGGATCTAGGGTCCTTCAAGTACACATAAGATCTCAATTTGGTACTTAACAAACCATCTAGGAAGAAAACCACTTGTTTGGCTAGTGTGGGTAACTCTGGAACATGGCATCTCTCTAGGTATTTTCTAAATCTTCTTCCTGCTAGTCTAACTATTTCTTGGGGTGTCTGCTTAAAGCTATGTATCAATGATGAGGTATTATGTTGATTCCACTTTTGGAGAATTCAATAATGAATGCTTCTAGCAACTAGTTTATATTTCTGAACTCACCTTGGTGTAGTGGTTGAAATCGTTGAGGTAGTGTTCTTAAGGGTTAGACCGAAGGCATTGCACTAAGTGAACAAATCCTCGACTTGTTCAACTCTCAAAAGTTATCTAAAATCTACTACATGATTGTAAGGATCTCTAATGCCATCAAAGTAATTCTTCATGGATTTAATGAGTTGGGTAGGCCTCAAGATTTTTGGGTGTTCTCTAGATCTAGGAAAGGGAAACTCATCCATGCCTCTTTGATTTCTCAAATTTTTGTGTCTCTCTTGATCTATTCTTTGTGCATATAATCTTCATTGCTCTCTTCCTAAGGGGTTTGCAAAGCTCACATTAGGTCTCTCTCTAACTCTCTCCCTCTGGGTTTCGTGAGTTTGGGATGATCTTGCTCCTTGGAGGCCATGGGACACATTAGATCATGGTGGAGGTAAAATCGATTTGCCCTTCCAAGTGTATGCATGCCTACCATGCTCCGTTACGAAGAACATTCTCTTCGATGTGCTATGTAGATAGACAACTTTGTGTGGTATCTTTGGACCTTTGAACTCATAGATGGTGACTCTTCCTATTTCACTAAGTTGATCTGTCTTGAATCTCCAAAAAGCTTCCTCCATTTCTCTATTCAAGAATTGTTCTATGCTTTTGTTGTCTTGGGGAACCCACTTTGGTGTAATCACTCTCGTCAAGACAGACTCGCCTCGAGGAGTCTTGGTTTCTCATCCTAGGTTTCCTTGCTCTAGGTCTTCTATCTCATTCTCAAGGATGACATTTCCAAACTCATATGTCCTGTTTGGTAAGCTGGTAACTACATACATGGTTCCTTGCTTATTGATATATGAAACCTTTTTTAATTTAACCATTGGGTGTTCAAGTCCAAAGGATTGATTGGGCACCTTGCTCTGGACATCTTTCAATGCTCTTAATAGACCTGTAAGAGTCCCACAGTTAGATCACACTTTAACTTTAATTGACAGACAATTTTGATTTGGGCACTATTCAAAGAACCTTTTTTCCTGCTTTGTATTGCACAAAAATTCTCTAGAGCTCCCTACATTTCTGAATCATACCTCAAGATCAACTTCAAATTACCCTATCTAAAAATTAATGCATTATTCTTAAGAAAAATAGTTGAGGTCATGTAGGATTCAAAACAAGCTTTCAAATGCACTCTAGAGCTCAAAAAATGGATTTCGTATGAAAAAGTTATGTCAGATCAGGGTTCTAAGGTGGGTTCAAATCAGCAAACAGGATCTCTCAGGATGTTAGTGTATTTGTGTACGGCCTCCACAATGGTATAGGTAAAAGCCCTTAAAATATGAAATTTTTTGGCCCAATTTTCCAAAAAATTAACATCTTAATTTTTTTTAGCATTGGTTGTCTATGGTGACAGACAGTGTTTGTCGTGATAGATCTGTCTATCATGATAGACAGATGTCTATTGCGATAGACAATCTCTATCATGCATGGTTTTCTATTGCAATAGATGGGTGTCTATCATGATAGACATGTCTATCATAATAGATAGGTGTATGTCATGATAGAAATTGTCTATCGTCTGTCATGGCCTCTATATATCGCGATAGATAGTGTCTATCATGATAGACCCGTCTGTCGTGATAGACGGGTGTCTATTGCTATAGATGCTATCTGTCATTTATCATGGCCTCTATCTGTCGTGATAGATGGTGTCTATCATGATAGATGTGTATCTATCATGGGGTCTATCTGTCGTGATAGACAGGTGTTTGTCGCAATAGAAAATGTCTGTCATGATAGATGGTGTCTATCGTGATAGATGGGTGTCGATCGTGGGTTCAGTCTACTATGATAGATGGTTTGTGTCTCGATAGACGAGTTTTTATCATGGGTTTAGTCTATCATGATAGATAGTGTCTGTCATGGGTTGAGTCTATCATGATAGACATGTGTCTATCATGATAGACATGCGTCTATTGTGGTTTGTCTCTCGTGATTAACCAAAAAAATGCAAAGTTTTAAGAACTTTCTAGTGATTTGAGATGCTCTAGTGGTGTAGCTTATCATGCGATGCATGAAAAGAAGAAATACCAACTTTCTCTATCTATCGTGACACATAGAGGTTGTCGTCTCAAAAACTATGTAGAGGTCTATCATGCCTATTCAAGCTATTGGTGATGATGATACAGCTAAAACTTGCAGCAAAATCTCACAAACAACAAAAAACTGAATGCACACAAGCTCTCTCTTGCTCTCTCTCACAAATGGAATGAGGGGAATGAGGTGGGGAAGAGAATATGACCAAAAACTGAAAATTCAGTGATGATGGAGATGGAGATGGAGATGAGAGATGGCGAGGATGATGATGGTGATGGTGATGGTGATGATGATGATGATGAAGAAAGTAAGAAAAAAATGAAAAGTAAAGAAATTAACTATGAATTCAATGTCACACTCTACATCTTACCATCACATGCTCGTCCTCAAAGCTCTCTCCCCACCAACAATGCCAAATTTGGTGTCACTCTAGCACAATAGTGAGTACCAACGTCAGGAGATTCACCTCATAAATGTCAATCCATGGAGATGTGAGAACTAGTATGATGACCATGAGCAAGTGAAGGCACAAGTGCATGACTGAGAAGCACACTAGCATGCGCACATGTACACACACAAACAAGGCAAGAACAAAGAGAGGAACAATGGAGTGCTTTCAATTACACAAGGTCTCTCTTACAAAAGCTCCAATCTCAACAAGCTAACCTCAATTGATAAACCTAAAAATTGAGCTCTCTAGCTCTTTTTATAGTTTTTTGACTAGTTTTGGCCTTGTCCAGACCTATTGTCTGGCCTAGTTAAAAATTAGGTTCGAGGGCTTATTTGAGGGCTCAAATGGAATCTAAAAATTATGAAAATTGATGTGAGGATACTTCTAGTACTCCTCAAGTTTGAGGACTCCTTGACTTGAACAAAATGGAGTCTAATCTACCAAAAATGGTATTTGAAATGTTGGTGTAGTGATGAAAATCACTTTCGATTGAAAATACTTTATGAAAATTTGGTTAGGCCTATTCTTTGCTGGATCTGCATAATGTTTCCCTCTCCTTGCTCCTTCTAACTCCTTTCTTGTTGACATTTATAACATAATGGCATACTACTTTCTTTGAATCAGATGAAGTCAAAGACTTTTCTTTGGATGTAGAGGAAGCATTAGGAGAAGGACTAGAAGACTTAGGATTAGAAGACTTACTTTCCTTCTTGGATGGCTGACTCTTCTTCTCCTTCTTTGTCTCCTTCTTCTTCTTTCCCTTCGATGATGACAACATGGTTTCATCATTCTCTTTCATTCCTTTTTGTTGATCTTCATCTTGAAGTAACCAGAACTGTAGCTCTTCAAATGAAAGTTCTCTATCTCTTGTGGTAAGAGTCAGAGAAGTAACAAAAGCATGATATGTAGATGGAAGTGAGTTTAGAAGTGTGCTTACTATCTCTTCATTTGAAACCTTGACTCCAATGTTGAGTGACTGATCTCCTAAATCTTTGAGCATCAAAATATATTACTGAACTGATTCACCAACTTTCATCCTTGTGTTGGCTAGCTGTCTCTTTAGATGAGATTTCCTAGTAGGGTTTCTCTAATAAATATTCTCTAACTCCAACCAAGCCTGACAAGAGGTTTTGCAAGACCTGATTTGGGGTATAATATGCCTCTTGACTTGCATAGCAATATATGAAAGTGCCAGTGCATCCCTTGAATCCCATCTGGATTGCTCTTTTGTAGGAAGTAATCTGGTAGTAGTATGGACTCTTGATGATGAAGTGGTTTCTTCTTCTTCACTAACCTCTTGTTGAGCAAAAATAGGAACAATAGGATTCCTAGAAGATGAAGTAACATCTTCTCTGGCTTGTCTTGGCCTTGGATAAGTGCCATTGACACTATTCCATAAGCCCTTTGATACTAAAAGATTCATCATCATAAAAATCCACATTGGATAGTTAGAAATTCCTTCAAGATTGCCTTCATTCTCAAGTCTATAGTCACTCATCTTGTTTAAGGTGTACGTCAACTATGCTCTGATACCACATGTTGGAAATGGGGCATGCCTCAATAACAATAAATCACATGTTTACAAGATCTTCCAACTCATGAACCTTAGCATACACACCTTAATAATAAAAATGAAGATGAGTGAGAGATAGAGAGAGTATAAATGAGTTTTTTCAAAGTGTACGATAAGCTAGGATGCTCACCTACACTATCTTATATTCCAATGTCAAATTACAATGTGTAAATATGATACAAAATGACAAGATCTGAATCAAGGCAAAAATAGGAACTAGATACAAGAAATTATGGTCCTAAGAGGTACGACGAGTGTGTGTGTGTGTGAGAGAGAGAATATGGAGAATATGAATAGTTTAGAACCCTTTTTCAACAAACTTGAATTTTGATTATCCTAAATCAGAAACTAGTGAATGCACAAGTGGGGACAGATGTAGACTTGTTATCACAATATGTTGCTGACATGAACTCCTCCAGATTTCTTAAGATGTAGACCACAACTTCTCCAAGTATGTGAGAACACTTCCTCTAGTTGATCACCTCTAAAGATCTTCTTCAAGATCTTCAAGTTAAACCTTCAACTTGCATTGAGCTCCTTGATTTGATTGCTCCTTGAATGATGCATCAGCAATAAGCAATGCCTCCCTTATATAGTTTTGTAGCCTTGTGAAAAGAAAAAGAAAAATCACCCATAATTAAAGGATACTTTATGCAATTGCTGCAACACAAAAAAGCTTTTGCTTTGAAATCGACACTTCTCAAAAAATCTACCAAAATTATCACAAAATTAAGATCAGATTTTTGATGCCTAAGATCTTTTAAAAAAGAAATTGTCATTGGTGCTATCCATGGGTATTGAACCTAGGTCAATTTGGTTTTTCTCAAAATTTTTGTTCTATATCATACTACCCATGAGCTTCTCTTGAAGAGAAGAGCTATAGAAACTTACCATATGCTAGACTTACTGAGAATTTGTACCTATTTAGACATTGTTTTCCAACATGGAGTGAAGATAAGTAGATTCAAAGCCATTATTGGACTCCAAGAAGTATCAAATGATTGACGATTCAAGCATCTTAGGCTTGAGGGGGATGTGGTGGTGCATATTCCAATCCAAAGTTCTTGAACTTTGTGCATTGCACTTCATAAGAGGTTTGAGCTAGACCATTATGTATACATAAGCAATATCTGAATGGTTCTAAGGTTAAAGCATTATATTATTTATCTGCAAAAGTAAAAGGGTGTGTACCTAAGTACCGACTTAGGGACTTGTGGAGAAAGAGACTATACCTCGATCCCCCTCAAGTGCATATAGTGGGGACTCATGCTTTAATTATCAATCCAAGGAGTATCAAAACCTAGCCGAGTGTATGAAGACATGCATTCAAATGATGGTCAATGCAATTGAACTCTCACAAAGTGCAAACAAGCATAAATCTATTCCGAACAAGTTTCAAAGATTGGGTAAGGTGTCGCGACACTTGGAGCAACAACCAACAGTAAATCGAGCTTTTCTCTCAACTCCAAACTTCGAATATGGCGAATAGCAAGTTCCTTTCGAAGCTCTCGAGAAGATGCATCCAATGGTGGTCTTTTCACTCGATTCTGACGCTTCTACTTCAAGTTATGAGCAAAATATTGAGTTGCGGGATTGATCTTCCTACACTTCAGCACTTCTTGCACTACACACACGTTACTAACAGTAAACCAGCACTTCCATGGATAGAAAAGACTTCTAAGCACTCTTTCCAAGCATCATACATGCATGCAAACTCACAAGGAAGAAGATACAGAGAGAAGAAGACACAAATTCGAAAATTCAGTGCTCTTGATTCTCACAATGGCAAAAAGTCTCCACAAAAAGTCACCAATTGACTTATATACATGTGCCCTAAAAATTGGTCCTTTCACACAAGAGACTGGCAATTTATTAACTAGAAGGCTAATTTTCTACTAATTTACAAAGGTAAGATACAATTCTATATGGGTATGCATCTAGAGGACTCCTCTAGTGCATTTACATCGGAAAATATGTTACAAAATGGCTATAATACAAAAAGAAAGTGTCCAAATCAGAAAAATTTTGGGGCCCTTCTTTTTCTCTGCCTCTTTGCTCTTCTTTGCCCTGTAACACTCTCCCCCTCTTTGTCTCTATCGTCCCTTGATAGGCTTCGCTTCTTGTCTCTAGTTCTATGCGTGTAGCCTATCACTGCCCGCTTCTGTGGAAGTTGTGATGATATAGTTTTACCAGTGGTCACGAAACAGATCATAACTCGGGACTTGTTACATTGGTTGTGGCCTCTTCTTCTCTTTTCACCATACGCAACCCGTGGAGATGGACTACTTGAGAATTGTAGTCTAGCTCACCAATAACCTCTTTAAATCTGGGTTGTTGTGTTAAGTCGGGCTGCCACGCACGCAACCAGTGGAAGGTATGAATGTGTGGACCTCAGCCTTTGATCTATACCTTGCAACGACCCAGATGTTGAAGGACTTTCTTAAGGATCAGGATCTGCCAGATATCTTCTTGCACTTCTTCATGGATACTTGTTGGCCTTGATCCACCCTTGTCATTTACTTGCCTTCCCCTGTTGTATGCCCATATGGGGCTCTATGCAGAGATGGGTGTTGCATGCCCCTACGGGGCTTCCTGCAGAGATATGTCTTTAGATATAATACCTTTAGTGAAGCTGCTTCCTTGGTCTTCTTCTTCTTTTCTTTTTGCTGGACTCTCCTTCAACACTGCCCCCCTCCTGAACTCTGTCGTCCCCGACAGGCTTTGGAATGCGGCTCGAGTACGTTCTATAAACCTTTTGCTCTGTCTCATTAAGCAGATTAGCTTCACGTATCAGTAGTTGCTTCCATTGTTCAGCTTTCACACTGTCATGTGGTGGCTATCGGTGATCTGTGAAGAAATATGCCACCATTCTAGCATTCAGATTCGTTGATATTTTTAAGAAAATCTCAGAATCAATTTCAAAAAATCCGATTAAAAATGCTTCCTCGAAGGTTTGCATATATGGGCTTGGTAAGACATGAGCCTTGAATAATACGCCATGATGGTTTGGCAGCTGGGCATAACAGATAGATAAAAAATAAGGATATTTGTGTACCTGAGCCAAGAAGACTCAAGGACTTGTGCCAATGAGACTGTACCTCAATTGCCACACAAGTGCATGTAATGGGAAATTAACACACATTTAAATGTCAATCCGATCGAATGACCTAACCAAGTGTATGAAGACGTGTGCACACGTGATGGAAAATGAAGTGGCTCAGCTTGCATGCATGAGAAAAGACTAATCCACCTCTCACACTCACTGAAATGCTGAAAGTATTTGCCGTGATACCTCTTACAACAGTTTTCAGAAATTCAAGGATTTCTCCCAGCTCCGAACTCCGAATATAGGCAATAGGGTACTCGTTTCGAAGCTCTCGACGAAACGCATCTACTAGAAGTAGTTTCACTTGATTATGATAACTTTGCTTCAAGTTATGGCCAAAATGGTGAATGGCGGGAAGCACCCACACTCACGCCACAACTCTTACTAGTTCGCACACACACTACAACAGCTCAAAATCAATGGGAAGGGGTAGACAACAGTCCTACACACACATTTCAAGCAACACACACATATCCAAGACCAAAAAGAAGATCAAAATCAGCAAGGAAGAGGCAAATTCGAAAATTCAAGAGTGCTCCTTCTTCACAATGGCAAAAAGTCTCTACAAAGAGTCACAAAGTGACTTATATACATGTGCCCTAAGTTTGGTCCTTTCACACAAGAGACCGGCACTTTATTACTAGAAAAGTGAATTTCCTACTAATTTACAAGGGATATTTTACAACAACTTGGGATTATGCAACTAGAGGACTCCTATAGTGCATTTACATGGCTTGAGGGAATTCTTGGAGACCTCGAAGAAGAAAAAATATGCCCATCATTTTGAAAATTTTGGGGCTCTACTCTTATGCTCCTTTGCTCTGCAACACCCTCCCCCTCTTTGTCTCTGTCGTCCCTTGACAGGCTTTACTTCTTATTTGTCTCGATTAGCACACGCATCCTTTGGTCAGTTCTGCCTGATTCTTGATCTTGCATTATGTTTTAGAGGCGCTCTAATTTGTCCCGGTTTCACTTATCGGACCTTGCTGTATTACTCAAAGCCTATTAATTCGGTTTGCCATGCACGCCATCGGTGCACATATGAGGATGTAGCTCGTAAGCCTTGATCCGAATCCTCTGTTACTCAAGAGGTTGAAGCACCCTCATATGGCCACGGAACCACCTGATGCTTTCTTGCACTTCTTCATGGATACTTGTTGGTCCTGGTTCCTCCTTCCGGCTGCGTGCTTTTCCTTGGTGTGTGTGCCCCTGCGGGGCTCTGTGCAGAGATGGGTGATGCGCCCCTGCGAGGCTTCTTGCAGGGACTTGTTCTTTTTATCCTTATCTCTATTGAGCCGTTATAGACTTTGATTTTCTTCTTCTTTTCTTTTTGCTTGATTGTCCCTCTACACGTCCCTACTCCTGAACTCTGTCGTCCCCGACAGGCTTTTTGTGGCGACGTGTGTATGTCTGTATGGCTTTTTGCTCTCGTTGATTTAGCAGATTAGCATGACAAATCATGAATTCTTTCCATTGTTTGGATTTTACTCCATCCTCTGGCGCTTGCCGATGATCCGCAAAGAAACTGGTTTCATAAGCTACCAGTCGCGCATTCAAATTAGAAGTCATTTTTACAAAAATTTTGGAATCCATTTCAAAGAAGCCGGTGAAAAATGCTTCTTCAAAAGTTTGCATATATGTCGATGGCAAAAACATTAGGCGAGAATAATATGCCATTATTGTTAAGCGGCTTGGAATAGTGGATAGATAAAAAATAAGTGCTTCCGATCCTTGTGTAATGCTGATGAAATTCAAAAATGTGTACTTTGCATGTTGGAACACCTTAAGTACCATAAGCATCATGCTGAATATCTTATTGGTCATTTTTACTGCTAAATCGGGTACTCTAGCATATCGTGCAATCCAAAATTCCATAGTTTTGACCATATATTCTTCTATCGGTAGATAATTATGTGGCGGACTAGGTAATAAAGGGTAATTGAGCCACTGATTATTAATACTACCCTGGCGCTGACTTTCCCAAAATTGCATCCATGAGCGTCTGCGGGGCATAGGACAAAAAGATGGGTTTACTTGAAGCTCATACGGTGATGCTTCCCACTGTACCCGCAGTGTAGGATTCTTTTCTAAAAGTTTTCGTCTCCATATAGGATCCGCCTTCTCAAATTCTTCCTGTGTATAGTTGAAAGTATTGTGCCTGAAATGGAGATTGTGGTCCGGATCTTTATTTGTCGTAGACTTTATATAATGTCGCGTTTGTTCTTTAAGTAATCCGTATGGTACATTGAAGGGCTTCAAAATTTGCTCTAATTGCTTATTCTCTATTTGAGCTTCCTTCATGATCTTGATGATCTGATCTTCAAACTCCGTAGTGAGGTGGGACACCAGTAGTGCCCGTTCTTGTCGGCTTAGTTCTGCAATTTCTCGAGTGTTAGGTTCAATGGGAACCTCCTTTTCCTCCCTTATCGGTGAATGATATGAGGGGGCAGAGAGAGGACGTACCTCAGTCTCCACAGTAGCTTCTGCAAATCGTGGAACTACTGGTGTCCCCTGCTTTGCTTTTTGCTCTAACTGCTCCTGAAGCTGTTTAATTATTTCATCTTTTTGCTTAATTTCTTCCTCAACTTTTGCAATGGTGTCCTGGTGTTTGATCAATTCTTGGGCCACGATATTCATCTGATCTGTGTCTTCGTTACATTGCCGTAGATAACTATTTTCTGCTTTTTTCCATTTGGCTCTCAATGCAGCCGTATCGTCCATGTATTTCTTTTCCCATACGGCAATTGTGGCTTGCTCCTTTGTGAGTTGATCTTCATACCTAGCTACCTTGTCCTCCAATTCTTGTATATTCTTTTCTGGCTTGGCTTGCACTTCGACTGGTTGATCACTCAGAAGAGCTGTCATGAGCTCTTTATTTCTTTGTCGTAGATTCTCTGCTTCCTCCATGTATACTTTGAGCTGAGACTCCAAGATTTTACTTCGAGCATTGATTCGTGTCTTCTCAGACTCATTCACTTCTAACTTCTTTGTGAGTTCCTGAACCTGTTCTTTCAGTTGTGTATTTGCCGTCTCTAGTATGCTGTATTGTGTTTTGACTTCTTGAAGTTCATTTTCTTTCTTCAAAACTCGTTCTTTTACTGTTGATAACTCGGTGGAAAGGTTCTTACCCAAGTTTTCAAGTTCCTTCTTATCTCGCATGGCTTGGTCATAATCTTCATCAGCGTCAAGCATTAATTGTTGTGTGTCTAGTGCGGTTCTAATCATATCTTGCACCACAGGCTTGAGCTGAGCGATATCCACATTCAGCCATGTCTTGGGTATATCTGGGGTTTCTCCTGTTTGTACATCTTTCCCTTGTTCGACATGGATAGTTGCGTTGTGTGGTTGTCTAACCTGTATCTGTACTCTCGGTTCTTCGTCGTCTTTATCCACTTTATTAGTTTTGGTGGCACTCCCTTGAAATGTGACATCCATGGGGGAGGGTTCTGCCACAACCCTGATTGGTGTGAAGGGTTCCTCATCGTCTGTTTTCTCTTCCTGTGTCTCCTTCTTGGATATCTTCATGGATATTTTTCGAGGTGGTGTGGCCTCCTTGATTTGAATGTTGGACGTTTCATTAAGTTTTAAAGTATGCAGACCTTCCATTTCTGCTTCCTTGCTCCTGGTACTTTGATCAACCTTTATTGTGTGATCCTCCTGCTTGAAGTCTTTTTGTTCTTCGTTATAGTCCACTTCATTCAATTCCTCCCATTGTCCGTCATCTTTTGATTCACTTTGAATATCGATATCCAATAACGAAGTATTTGGCTCTTCTTGGCCCTCCGATAAAGAACTAGAGTTATCCAAGCCTATTTCCCGATACCTATGGACTTTGGTGAGTTTGCTTTTTGTTTCCATTGCTTGTTTTGACTGGTGATAGTGATGACCTTGTACCGGTAAATTGACTTGTCCTTCTGTATATTGATGGGTCTCTTCCAGGGCTTTAGTCAAGTCTTCTTTTGTGATTTGCTTCTGTCCTTCAATAGTAGTTTTGGGAAGCACATGAATTCTCTTTGTCATTAGGGCTTCCTCTTCAGCTTGCTTGGCTTCTCGTAGTCTTTTTGTGCCTCTCATTTTGGGTTGAGAGCTAGTTTCCGCCAGTTCTACCATCTTACTTCCTTTTTTCTTTTTAGGGACTGTAGCAACTTTGACGTACTGCGCAAGAGCACTTGAAGACGGCATTTCCTGCAAGTGTTCTCTCATGCCCAAAGCATGGTAGATCAAAATTGTCAAGGCCACACTGCCATTGAGAAACTTTTTATTCTTCCATTGTTTCTTTGCTTCGAACAATCTCTCTTGAACATATGGTGTCAAATTAATTTGATTTCCGATTTGTTTGATGGCATAGGAAAGCAATTGGACAATAATCTTTTGTGGCGCCGTGTATCGGTGCATATTCGGAAAGCAAAAATGTTGATGGATCAGTCTGACTCCCTCTTCTATGTCTACACGATTGATATCTGTGAATGTCCTGGTTTTGGCACCTCGACTTTCTTCTTTCACTACTGTAGTTCCATCCTTTTCCCATTCAAAGGCTTCCTTAATCAAGTCATGTGTGAATTGAATGATCACCCATTCTCCCACTTTATCCATAACTCTAGCCTCTGGGACCAATGGATCGTGAAGCGCTGGCTGTAAGGTATTCATGACCTGTGTGCATCTTTGGAAGTCAGGCTTATATATCGGTAATTCAAAGTACTTGTGAATGCCCGCTTTCTTCAAGATGTCTTCAATGGCTGGGAGTGTGTGGAGTATGCGGAAATCCTGTGACATGATTGGAAACTGGTGATCAGTATCCATAATTTTGATTGTTGCGAGGAACAGGTAATCCCCCGCTGGTTGATCTTCACGGAACCAATGTCCTTTCGCTTTGGTGAGACTTTGGGGAGGGAATTCTTGCACCTCCTCTTGTACTGTTGCTTCAGAATCTTCAGAAGCCATCTGCACTTGTAATGAAAAGTGCGTTAGCTTCATAGGAAAGCATAATCGTTCAATGCATTGTAGTGATTTTGGTCGTTTTTCACTCCGCCTCCCCATCATTCCATGAGTGAGATCTCTTACCACCTCTTTTTAGAACTTTTCCTGAAAGAAGACAATCGTTAGTATAGCTGAAGCATTTATCTATGTACATAGTATGTCCATTCCTATTAGAGTGAAGCTAAGATCTAATCTCTCTGGGAGAATGTGCACCACTAGTTTTATAATGTACATCATGTGCCAAATGCTTGGCCTCGTATCGTGGCCCTATTATGCATACTTGAGGTGCATTAGAGACTTCATGAGTGCAATGGGAATCTTTGTTTCTTTGATCGTCCACTCCCCGCGGTTGCTTTGGTTTCCAGATCCATTTCGTGACCACTAAGAGAGGTCGTTTTGTTTCTTTGATCCTTCCTGCTTTCTGCGTTCTCTTTGCTTCCTCTAGTGTTCGAGTGATATTGGCATTGCTTTTTCCAGCTTCTTGGATGAATCCTATGGGGTTTTGCCATTCTCCTTGTCTGATGTATTGCATCTTCCTGAGTACTTATAGCCTGTTTAGCTGCTTGTATGACCTTTTTGGGAATCCATATCTCATGTCGTGATCTTTGAGCTTCAATCAATGGCTTGGGGATCCATATCTGCAATAGTCCTTTTGATGAGGATTTAGGCGTAGTTGTCTTCGTGATCTTTGCTTCCTTCTTAAGATTGGGTGCTGACTTTGCCTGGTTCTGCATCTGATCCTTGCGTACCCATTTGTACTTGTGTTGTCCTTCATATGAGTATCTGCTTGTGGTTTTCCAATGTTGCAATCTTTTGGCTCGTTGGAGAGGTTCATGATAGTTGGTTTCCTTAGTGACTGGCTGTTCTTCAACTGAATGTGGTGAGTGCAACTCTTCTGTGGACCTCGGATGGTCGGAACTTTCTATTCCTTCTAGGTTTGTCTCTGAGATATTAAGACTGGGATCATTCTCCAGTGTCTTTTCCTGGCAGGTCTCTGAACTCTCGATTACGTTGGGTGGGAGTAAAGGTTTTTCTCCTAATAAACTGAAAATTTCCTTGTGCCCTATCTTGGCTGAAATGTAACCTTGAGATAGATGGATACACACGTCATTCTCGATGATCCAGTCTTGTCCTAGAATTAAGTCTTCTAATAGATCCTCATCTTTGCACACTAAGACTCTCTGCTCCATGGAGGAATTGCCTAGGTGGAGGGATACATTTTTTGTTCCAATACATTCTAGGGTTTGACCTCCAATTCCGATCAATCGGGCTTTTGTGGGATTTACATTAAATTGTAGATCTTTTACGATTCTATTTCGTATGCAACTAAGTCCTACTCCTGAGTCTATCAATGCATCTATTAACTTGTACTCTGTCTTGCCAATCCCTAGGTTTATGTAAGGTTGCGTCTTGCACACACTCGTTGTATCAGGATTATTGACTTGGTAATTAGCCATAGGGATAGGCTCTTTTCCTTGGAGATAGCATTCATCTCGTTGCCTAATCCATTCTTTCCGTTTCCTAATGCGCTCCAATGCTTCTTGTCGAGCTTCCTCTCTAATCCGTTCCTCTTCCCTCTTCCTATTTTGGGCACCTACTAATCGTGCTAGCATTTGATCAGTCAAAGGCTCCATGAATCGTCTCACTCTACATCCGCTGATGTAGTTGGGAAGAATGTCACCATCTAGGGTGGCAAGATTGACTGCTCCACCAGTCGAGATCCGATTTATGATCAAAGGTCCATATCCGCGTTTTTGTAACTTCTTGGTGTGTTGTTTTAGAGTGTACACTAAGACTAAGTCACCTTCTTTAAGTCCCTTGTCTTTTATATGTGCATCATAATATGCTTTTTGTCTCCTTTTAGCTGCATAAATTCCTGCCACTGCTTGTAACCTAGTCTCATGTAATTTCTCGATTTGGTCTAGTTGTTGGGATAGTTCATGTCCGTTCCACTCGTATTGTTGGGCCACTCTCAGTGTTGGTACTAAAAAGTCAATTGGAAAAATTGCATTTTGCCCATACACTAAGTTAAATGGGGTAGTTCCAATAGCCGTTTTATATGCAACTCGGAAGGCCCAAATTGCGTGATGCAATTGTTTATCCCAATCTGACCTTCCATTATTGACAATCTTTGTCAATACTGTACACAGTACCTTATTGGAACTCTCTGCTTGTCCATTGGCTTGGGGATGGTATGGAGCTGATTTCTTATGAATCACTAAAAACTCATTCATTAGTGACTCGATTACTTCATTGAGGAAGTGCGTTCCCCGATCACTCACAATCTCGATAGGTAATCCAAAACGGGTAATCCAGAACTTTGGCAGTGGTTTGAGCATCATTCTTTCTAGTGGCTTTTGCTTCTACCCATTTGGTCAAGTAATCAGTTGCTACTGTGATGTACTCCGCATGTGATCCTTTGGCAGGTGGATTGATAGGTCTTATGAAGTCAATACCCCATTTTGTGAATGCTCTCGCACAGACCATGGGTCTTAATGGCATGTCATCTCTCCGAATTGGGTATTTAGCTCTCTGACAGGTTTCATAACTTCGTACGTATGTTTCAGCATCCATATGTAGAGTTGGCCACCACAAGCCCGCAAAGAGAATCATTTTGACAGTTCTCTCCCCTGAAAAATGACCTCCTGCAGCACCTGCATGTGCCATTTCTAATATGGGTAAATATTCTCCTTCATGCACACATAACCTGAGTTGGTTGTCTTTACCTCGCCTAAACAGTTGTCTTCCCATGAGTATGTAATCCTTGCTCATTTCTTCTAAGGATCGCTTTCTTGCTAAACTGGCTCCTGCCTCATGCTCTTTTGTTTTTAAGAATTTCACTAATGTTTTACTCCAGTTGGGTGCTATGGTCGAAAAAGGTAGAGACATATGATCTTCTGGGATCGTCTCTTGGCATTCTGCACAATTGCTTACGTGGTCGTGAACATTCTTGGGCATGTCAGGCCAGTACACTCCTAACCTCTTTAGCTCTCGGATTGTTCCATGAGTCCCTTGGTGTGTTCTCCATTTGTTCACGTGTGCTTGCTCGATTAGTTGCTTTTGTTCGTCCTCCTCAACACATCTTAGTAATACTCCATTGGGTTCCTTGTAGTACACACTTCCTGCCACGATGTGTAAATTCCTCGATTGAAGAATTTCTTCTTTGCTATTCTTGTTGATTGAGTGTTGAGGGCCATGGATGAGTATAGGGATCAATTTTTCTGCCCACTTTGGGCAAACCTCTAGATTAAACAAATATGTATCTGGCAGGTCGTCGGGTACTCCACTTGGTGGTTCTCCGTGTGTTAGCCTAGAAAGGTGGTCTGCTCTCACATGTGTGTTCCCTTTTTTCACTATTACTTCAAAATCAAACTCCATTAGTAGTAAGAACCATCATACCAACCTTCCCGTGTTACAAGGCTTATTGACTAGGTACAACAATGCTTGATGGTCTATGAAGAACTTGAACTTGTTGGCTAAGAGGTAATGTCTGAATTTCTTCACTGCATAGACCATTCCTAAGCCTTCTCTTTCAGTAGTGGTATAATTCCTTTCCGCTTGACTCAGTTGTCTACTAGCATACGCAATTGGATGATCAAGCTTACCTTCATCCGCTGGTTGGGCTAGGATACATCCAATGGCATAGTTAGAAGCATCAACATGAATATGAAATGGCTTGCTCCAGTTTGGTGATTTCAGAATTGGGGCTGTGGTAAGCCTCTTTTTCAACTCGTTGAATGCCTTCTCACATTCTTCTGTCCAAGTGAATTGAGTCAAGAGACCATACAAGGGTTTTGCTATTATGGCATACATGTGAATAAACCTACGGTAATATCCACAGTGTCCCATAAAGGCTTGCACCTCCTTCGCGTTCTTAGGTCTTGGTAGGTCTAAGATGACTTTAATTTTGTCCTCATCTGTAGATATTCCATTTCTTGAAACTATATGCCCTAGGATTTTCCCTTGTCTTACCATGAAGACAAATTTTTCTGGGTTTAAACAGACTCTATACTGTCTACATTTGTTGAATATCTTCCTCAGCTCGGGGATGTGATCGCATCTTTGATTGGAGTACGTGCAGAGGTCATCTACATATACTTCCATGCTTTTTTTCAAAAATTCCTTGAAAACATGACACATCAATCGTTGGAAAGTAGCAGGTGCATTAGTGAGTCCAAAAGGCATCACTCTGAAAGCATACACACCCCATTCGGTTGCGAATGCGGTTTTATGTTGATCCTCAGTTGCAATAGCTACTTGATTATATCCGGAGAATCCATCCAGGAAACTATAGACCTCTTTTCCGGCTACCCTCTCCAACAGATGGTCCATGATGGGTAATGGGTAGCTGTCACGTATGGTGGCTGCATTCACCTTCTTCAAATTTATGCACACTCTCAATTTTCCATTTTTCTTAGGCACAACCACTAATGGCGATACCCACTCGGTATGTTCTATCTCATATATGAATCCTGCCGCTAGTAGTTTGTCTATTTCTTCTTTAATTTTTGCTGCATAAACCTCATTATACGTATAAGGGCATTGTTTGGATGGTTTAGCGTCGGCCGTCATTGGTATTCGATGGGAACAAATGGTGGGTTCTACGCCTTTGAGATCTTTGTAGGTCCATGCGAATACATCTCGGTAATCTCGGATAAGGTGTATGAGTTCCTCTTCCTCCTCTTCAGATACATCTTTTCCAATGTATGTGTACCAATCTTCTCCGTCTTCCAATGTTACCACAACTTTTTTGGTTTGTTCTTTGTTATCGTACGCCTCTCCGTCTCGTGCCTCTCGTCTAGGCATTTGAAAGGCTACTTTTCTCTCCTCTACTTCATATTTTTTAAAATGTTCAGGAACTTCAAAAAGATCTGGATTCGGCTCTACTTTACTCAAGTCTTCCCTCTACCTGTGTATTGTCGGAGCAGTTTCAATTGCTAAGACTTTTGTTTGGTTCCTGTTTCTTCTTGTTCTGAATCACGTTGAGGTAGCTTTCTTCGGAGTCAAATTCTGGTTCCATTTCTATGCTTTCATATTCCTCTTTCCATTCTTTTTCCAAGATTTCCCCTTCTTCTACTTCTTGGAGAACAACCATATAGAGATTTACATCATAGCCTTCCTCATCTATGCATTCGTTCATCGTCAAAACTTCTTCGTTTACGCACACATCTAGAGTTGCCAAAATTTCCATCCATCCATGTGGCTCGAAGATCTCATCAGGAAAGGTTTGAGGCATGTAAGTTGGGTCCTCTACTGATCGATAGTTAGGGTGTCCTATCGGCCACAGTTGTTTTTTACACTCCTCTTTCTTCGCTTCTTTGCACATCCATAACTGGGCATCTTCATGTATCCAAGATTGATGACTTGATCCAGCACTGTGAATGGATAGGTCATCTTCTTCTTTGTGGACTGGATTCCATTGTAGTGGAGGGACATCTCGATAGGCAAACGTGTGCAAATTTATCTTGGTGGTGTTTCCTTGATGTTGCAGGTATAATGAATCTCTTCCCCAATCTTGTACTACCCGCATTTGTCTCATAAAGGGTCGTCCTAATATCATTTCATAGTTGTTTGCTTTCTCGAACTTGCAAATGGCTAATGTGTGTTCAAATTCTACTCCACAGGTGGTTAATTTGATTCTTTCCAGTATTCCTAAGGGTCTTTCCACATGGCCGTCTACTAATTGGAGTTTCATGCGTGTGGGCCGCAAGGCAGGTTTTCCCCACTTTTCCCATATCTCCTTGGTGGCAATTCCTACCCCGGTTCCCGTATCTAGAATAGCCTTGGTCATGTACCCATTGTGGGTGACAGGTAAATATGTATTACCTTCGTCTCCTTTGCTAAATTCCCCCACTTTATCAACTGGAATTTGTATTGTGGATTGGTTTTCCTTTTCCTTTCCTTTCGTTTCTCCTTTCTTTGGCTGTGTTTCTAATTGGTTTGCTAACTGCCTCCATAATTGTGGTTTAAGTTGAAGCAACTCTTCCACTGTCAATTTGCATTGCACCTTTGTTTTCTTTAGTTCTGTTAGATTGTGTGAACTCTCTTCTGAGTTTCCTTTTCCCTTCCCATGCACTGTGGGTGCTCGTATTATTATAGACTCTCTTTCGTATTCTCCCATGTAATTAGGCAATGTTGAAATGCTCAGGGTTTCCTCTCTACCTCTATCGAGTCTTGATACTTCCTCATATGCTTCCTCCAGGTTGGGATGGGGTTGACAATCTCCCACATCTATTTCATCCAAAGGAGGTGGACTGATTCCATTCTTCTTCCATTGATCTTCTCAGATTCTATTCCACAAGTCTTTTGGCCAATCTACCTCTAGGTCTGGTATCATTGGCACCGGTTCATCTTGTGCTTTCATTCGTTCACCTTGATCATCTTCCTTTCTAAGTTCCTTATCCTTGGATTTGATGCATTCTTCGTATAGACCATGTGCAATCCTTGTCTCTGGTAAAATTGGGATAGTCTTTTCTAGGGTTGCTTGTGCTATCTCGATAAGTTTCTTGCATATTGCCAATCTTTCTTTTTCTAATTCTCCTTGAGGATAGAGTTTTTCATGTTGCTCTATATTTGGGCCCATTTTGATTCTAGCTTGGTAAGCTTTCAACCACATGTCCAAGTCATCTGGCTTAGGGTCAGCTAGAATGGATCTTGGCTTCTCTTTCTCTGAGTTAATTCGTGGTGGCTCAGGGATCTCCTTATGAGTTTTTTGTTCTTTATGCTCCTTCAAGTCCTTAGTTTGTTTCTTACTGTCTTGACTCTTATTTCTCGCCCATTTTTCTTTGAGTTTTTCTTGTCTTTCCTTCCATTTTTGTACTCGTGTTTTGGGAGTTCTCAGGTGGGTTCTCAGAATCCTCGACTACCTGAATTTCAGAGCCTACAGTTTTATTGCTCTCTTGTTTCTCTTCTGGTTGTTTTCCTTTTTGTTGTTTCGTTTGGGCTCTAGTAATAGCCTTTAGTGGTACAATGTACTCCTTATCACTCCCCGATCCTTCTATGACCTCAATCACATTGATTGGTGCAGTATCTTGAGTTTTTGCAGGATTCTTAGGGCAATCTCTAAAAAGATGTTCTTTTTCGCAATCGCTGCAATATCCTTCCCAGATACTAGGTGGTGGAGGGTTGTAAGGTCGAGGGCATTCTCTAATGAAATGATCTCCTCCACATCTATAGCATGGTCCTCTCTGCATAGGTGGTCTAATAGGTGGTCTCACAGATTGTTGTGCTTTAGGAGCCGTATACATTAGGGTGGTCGTCTCTGCTCCATAAGTCTGATCATAGCCTTCGTACCCATAATAAGCTGCATCATATGCCGTTTCATATTCCATCATGTTGGCGTCATATGGGTAGTACTCTCCTGGTGGAGGTTCATATCCAGGGTTTGTTGATTCTACATTGGTCATTGTAGATTCTGGTACTAGGGCTCTTTCTAAGTTTTCATCTGGTTGAGCATACTTTACTGATACTACTTGTTGAGGTTTTGACAGTTGGGGTCCTAGCACTGGTTGTGGTGGTGGATATGGTGCCTAATCGTATGGCCTTGATGCTTCTGCTGGTGTGGGATACGGATTGTATCTTGGTATCTCTCTACCTAGCTCCCTAGGAGGGTATCCATATGGTCTATACTGTGGTGGTTGAAAAGGGCGTGCTTGCCTATTGAAGGGACAGTTCTCAGTAGTGTGGTTGGTATATTTTTGTTCTATGTGGCAGTACCAAGAAGTTCCTTGTTGTTGCTGTCTGTGGTATGGATACATAGGTTGTGCACCAGCCCCCCCTCGGACACACAAGTGTGTGGGGTGCTCTCCTCCACATAAATTACATCTTCGTTACATAGGCATTCTTTGAGCTGGATTTTGGTAAGCTCTTTGCCCCTGGACTCCTAGCTTCTTTGCTAATAAGTCTGCTAATTCTTCCATGTTATTGGAGTTGGTTGTGACAGTGCTCCTTGAATCTTCTGATTTAGTGGGGTTGGTTGTACCTTTGAGATCCTCGGAAAGGTTATCTTCCAAATCAATGCACTCTTGAAGACACTCACTCAATGTTTGTAGCCTCTTCACATACACTAGTGTTCGTAGGGTTCCGTTAGTGAGCCCATCTAAAAATAATGAAATCATCTTTTGTTGAGTGGGCCTCTCAGCCGTTGGGCATCTATCCACATATTGATTGAATCTTCGGGCAGCAGTCTTCACAGTTTTGTTAGGGTTTTGTTTAAAGCTATGGATTAAAGACGCGGAATTGTGTTTAATCCCTCTCTTTGTGAATTCCCCAATGAATTCCTGAAAGAACTGTTCCATATTTCCAAATTGATTTGGGTCTAAGGGTTGGAACCAAGTTAGAGCTGTCCCTGTGAGGGTGAGTCCAAAAGACTCGTACTGCACAAAGAAGTCATCTACTTGCTCCGCTCTTAGAACTTGCTTAAATTCAGCGATATGATCATAGGGTTCCCCCAATCCATCATAATGGTTTCTCACACATTTAGCTACTTGGATAGGTCTCAATCTTCTCATTGGTTCAGGCGGTCTGGGCATTACAGGAAAAACTGGGGCAGCTGGTCGTAATGGAGGTATTCCAGGCTGTCCTCCTACTGGTGGTCGTGGTCTTACTGGTGGTCGGTACTGATTACCCATCCCTGCGTGGGTCTGATTGTGTGTTTACACTCCTGGAGTTGCAAACTGTACATGAGTACGGTTGGGCACGCTTCGTTGGTTGGTCTGTCCTGATGTGGTATGTTCCGTCTCTTGCTGATTCCCAAAAGGATTTTGTGAGGTCGTTGCCTGATCTCTCTGAGGAAATATAGGCGCACCCATGTATCTCAGTCGAGCCCTGTCTAAAGCACTCACAGGCCAATATCTCCTTTGATCCTTGTCCAAGTATGTGAGTCTAGTTTCATCATCTGGGTCTTTCAGCTCATAGAATGTCATGGGGCTTTCTTCTCTTCCTGGAGCAGGTAAGTCGGTTTGAAGCAATAGGTCTGACCCGTGGATCATATAGACTTCCAACAGGTAGTCGTCTTGAGGTATCAAATCTCCTCTCAAGACCCGTGATACTTGAGACCTGCCCCTAGGGGTAGTCACAAACTCTTCAGGGTGTGTTCTTTCAGAGTTGTCTGGGTCCACAAACTCTCCCCTTTCGTTGATCCTCTCAGGAAATTCAGTCACAGTGTAGATATGACCAATTTTGTCTACATACGCACCTCCCTCGTACTTGACCGCAAGTCGGGGTACAATTGTGGCGAGGGAAGTTACCATCCTAGCCACAGATCTGTTTAAGCCATCCAGGTAGATTGGGATCTCCTGGGCATTGGTGGACACATACTGTAAGGAGGTACGGTAATCTCCTTCAACAGTAGACATGAAATTCCTATTCGGTGTTGGACCCTGCATGTCTTCAGAAGCCATGGGTAGTTCCTCCTCTGAATCACTAGAAGTCTCTGAGTAGATGGAGTGATGACTAACCTGGGCAGCACTTCCCACAGAAGATATGATGCTTCTTCGGCTACTTAGTACTCTTCCTGACCTCAAGTTCATTCACTCACCTAAGTCTCTCTAGAAGTCCCAGAGATTCTCCTTGAGTGGCTCTTCCAATGTCTCAATTTGTCTAACAAAAATACTAGGATCAATCTGGTCGATACCGTTTTCAGGCGACACCACACTAGGCGATATTGCCTTGGCCGCGATACGATACCAGAAGTCCAAACGATACGATACTGCCTGCAGCAGGCGATACGATACTGGATAATTACCGCGATACGATACCAGACACCACGATGGTACGATACCAATTTGGTGTCGTGATACGATCTTTGGTAAGGGGACGATACGATACTATGACAAGCGGCGATACGATACCACAGGCTTGCACGATACGATACCAGGTATGGTGTCGCGATACTTCACTAGGAAATGGCGTGATACGATACTAGTAGGGGCCAACGATACGATACTGGATCAATCCACCCGATACGATATCACCTACGTAACCGATATGATACTTGGTATGGTATCGCGATATGTCCTTAGGAAATAAGGCGATACGATACTTGTAGGGGCCAACGATACGATACGAAGATTCAAGACGATACGATATCCCGATTCACACGATACGATACCGCAGAATCTAGACGATACGATACCGAAATGGTGTCGCGATACTTGTTGCCAAGGGCGACGATACGATACCACCGTAGGTAGCGATACGATACCACAGCAGTAAAGTGAGATCGCGATACCAATCCGGCGACACGATACCAAAATGGTATCGCGATACCAGCACTGGTACCAGGCGATACGATACTAAGGCGATGTACGATCGCGATACCAACTCGGGGTCACGATACCAAAATGGTATCGCGATACCAAGACAGATATCAAGCGATACGATACTTCGGCGAGTATCCCGATACAAGGGAGTTTTGGTATCGCGATACCAAACCTCAACCGATCGCGATACTCAAGCCAAAATGCATGAAATGTCACAAATCTTTGCTCCCCCTTGCTCTCCATACACCCCTCTTCACTCCTAGGTCACTGTACCACACAAAGAGAGTGTAATGACACTAGTTTTCCCCTCCCGCGATACTGCGCACATCCTTAATCACGTGTTTATGCATGTTTAGAGAGTTTTTGGCAGATATTCTTTGTGAAATCTTACCAGTGTATTGTTTTGCTTGCACCTTGAGCTCAAAACCTAGCTTTGAAAGCCTGAAAAGCTATGTATGGATATTTATTCTGGTCGTAGTTCCTTCATGCTGCAAGTACACAACATCCTTTCCCTAGTCTTGCACTACCTTAAGCTGTCTCATGAAAGGTCTTCCAAGTATCATCTCATAATTGCTAGCCTTTTCAAATTGACAAATTGCTAAGGTGTGCTCGAATTCAACTCCGCAGGTAGTAAAAGTTACTTTCTCCAATAATCCCAGGGGTCGCTTAGTGTGTCCATCTGCCATTTGAATCTTCATCCGTGTTGGTCTTAAAGCTGGTTTTCCCCATTTTTCCCAAATTTCCTTGGTCGCAATTCCTACTCCTGCTCCCGAGTCTAACATGGCTTTAGTGGTGTAACCTCTGTAAGTGATGGGGAGGCATGTGTTTCCTTCATCTCCTTCACTGAAATCTCCAACCTTATCGATTGGGATTTTAATTGTGGTTGGTCCATCAGACATCTCATTTTCATCTGACCTTGTCTACAATTGACTAGTTAGTTTCTCCTTCAATTGTGGTTTTACCTTCAAGAGTTCTTCCAATGTCAGCGTACAAGGGATTTTCACTTTTTTAAGATGTTGTATAATGTCCGATGTTTGAATCAATGGGTTCTGCTCTTTTCTTCTTACTGAGGGAATGCAATATAATTCAAAATTATGTTTGTATTCTCTTGTGTAGTTCGGCAAAGCCTTCACACTGTCTTTGCCATTTTTGCTCTCATCCAGTTGTAATAATCCTTCTGAGTTTACTTCAGGTATTGATACTTCAAATTCACCTTCTGCTTCTAACTCCTCAAAGGGAGGTTTAATTCCTTCTAATCCCTTCCATCAGTCTTCCTGGACTCTTGCCCACAAGTCTTTAGGCCATTCCCCCTCAACTTCGGGGACAACAGATCCTTCTCTTTTATTCTGGCAGTAATTTTCACTACAGGTCTCGTTTCCTTTTCCTTTCTTGGGATCATTAGGGGTAACACACTCTTGGAATTCTTTTTTGGGAATTCTTGAGTTGGGTTGTCACTGAACAGGTTTTTCTAGGGTCTGTTGGGCCACTTCAATTAATTTCTTACATATGTCCAACCTTTCTTTCTCTAAGTCACCTCTTGGGTATTCCTTTTCATGTTGTTCAATGGTTGTTCCTGCTCTTATTCGTGCCTGATATGCCTGAATCAACATGGCTAACTCTTCTGGCATAGGGTCAACTAGAACGGATCTTGCTTCTTGTTTTTTTACACTTCTCTATCTTATTTTCTCCTTCAAGTTTTCTTTTTTCTTCTTGGCCTTGTTCGTTATTCTCGTCCTCCATCTTTTGTAGTAGTTTCTTCTCTTTCATCCTTTCTCTACGATTCTTCCACCTTTGGGTCCGCTTACTTTTAATACTTTTTCCAGACTCTTCAGAGTCTGCAACTACTTGAGGTGTTGGTGTATTTCATTCTTTGTTGGCATGATCATTCTCTGTGATTCTTTCTGAGGTTTCTCTCGCTTTAGCTCTTGTTATTGCTTTTAGTGGCACTGTGTACTCTTTATCACTCCCTGATGACTCTATCACTTCTATCACATTGATTTGCACATTAGAGTTAACTTTGTTGGGGTTCTTGGGACAATCTCTAAAAAGATGTTCTTTACCACAATCACTATAGTATCCTTCCCAAATTCGTTGCACTGGTGGTGGGTTGGGTAACGTACACTCTCTGATAAAATGATGTCCTCTGCATCTATAATATGGTCCTCTAGGTGCAGGCGGTCTATTCATTGGTAGGGAGGGTGCTCTAGGAGCTGTGTACATTAATGAAACATAGTCCTGCTCATATTGGTAAGAGCTATCAGGTCCTTCCGTACTATAAGCATAAGGCTCGTAAGATTGTTCGTATTCAAATATAGTGCCCTTATATGCGGAATAATTTCCTTGACTATGGTCATAAGATGGGTCATAAGGTTCGTTACTAGCCAATGGCGTGGCTGGGACTATTGCTCTCTTTGGGTTCTCTTTTGGTTGAGCCATTTTTATTGGGACAATATTATGAGGGTGTGGTGGTTGTTGTCCTAACACGGGTTGTGGTTGAGTGTACCCTTGGTAAGCATAAGGCCGTGGTGCTGGTGCCTGCTGCTGATATGTGGGATATCTAAAGGCTTCTCCTCCTTGATCTCTCTGAGGGTATCCATAAGGTCTCATGGGTGGTTGTACCGGTCTTGACTGCCGATTGTAAGGACAGTTTTCTGTGCTGTGATTTGTGTGCCTTTGTTCTATGCTACAATAATGCATAGGGCCCGGGGTGGGTGGTCTATTGTAAGCATAAGCAGGTGGTGGAACTATTCCCTTATTGCACAAGTGAGAAGGATGATCATCTCCACAGTGCACACATCTTCTAAGCATGGGTACTCTCATAGGATTGTTTGGGTAGTTCCTCTGCCCTTGAACGTTCAGTTTTTTTGCCACTAAATCAGATATTTCCTCTACATTGTTCCTGGGGTTTGACGTGCTGCTAGCGGTATCCTCACTTTTCACACTGCCTTGAGGTATTTTTAAATCTTCCGCTAAATTGACCTCTAGGTCAATACACTCTTTCATACATGCTTGCAAATTTCGGACTCTTTTCACATATACCAATGATCTCAAGGATCCATTCACTAATCCTTTCAAAACTAGTGACACCATTTTGTTTTGAGTGGGTCTCTCTTCAATAGGGCATCTATCCACATATTGCTTAAATCTTCTTGCTTCCAATCTCACCGATTTCGTAGGAGCTTGTTTAAAACTATGGATTAATGAGGAAGAGTTGTTTTTTATTCCAAACTTGGTGAACTCTCCAATCAATTCTTGATAGACTTGTTCCATGTTTTGAAAGTTATTAGGGTCTAAGGGCTGGAACCAAGCTAAGGCCGTGTCTGTAAGGGTTAGAACAAAAGATTCATATTGAATAAAGAAGTCTTCCAGTTGTTCGGCTCTTATTACTTGTTTGAATTCAGCTATGTGGTTGTATGGTTCACTAGAGCCATCATAATGGTCTCTCATGCATTTGGCAACTTGGATGGGTCTTAATCTTCTTCTTGGTTCAGGTAGTCTAGGCATTACAGGAAAGATTGGTCGTCCTATTGGTATTCCTGGTCCTCTTCCTGCTGGTGGTATCTCTTGGACATGAATTCTAAGCCTCAGTTCTACATGTGTAGGTGGTCGATAATTCGGATTATTGCCTGGTGTAGTAAACTGTACATGGGGTCTAACTAGGATGTTCGTTTGTTGTGTCTATCTAGAATGCTGATAAGAATTATCCTGGTAGGTTCCTTGGGGATTTTGCAAGGTTATGGCTTGATCCCTTGGTGGGAAAACTGGGATGTTTTGATATTTCAACCCGGCTCTTTCTAATTCCGTTAAGGGCCAGTACCTCCTCTTATTCTTATCCAGATTTGTAATGTGAGTGGGGTTTTCAGGATCTTGCAGTTCATAGATGGTGGCTGGGTTGATGGCTTCTTCCCACAATGAAGAGTGTGCTCTAAGTAGATGCTCCATCCTGTTGACTATGACTAAATAAACATCCATCAGGGAATCGTCTTGGGGAATTAGGTCTCCTCTCCAAACTCTAATTACAATGGACTTTCCTCGAGGTGTAGATACCTGTTCTTCATGTCCCTCTCCATTAAGATTGTGGGCATTGCCCTTCTTCCCTTTGCTCATTAATGTCTTCAGGATGCTCTATCACTACATACAACCTATCCCGTTTGTCCATGTAGAATCATCCTACATACTTAACAACTGGCCTAGGTACTATATAAGCCTCGGTAGCTTTCTTTAGCCTAGCCACTGATCTGTTTAGCCCATCTAAGTAGATGGGTAAACCGTGTTGATTGGTGTTCACATATTCTAAAGATGTTCGATACTCACCCTCAATAATTGACATCATGCCAATTATTGGTACATAATTCTGCATGTCCTCTGAGGCCATAAGGGTTTCCTCCTTAGACTCACTAGAGGTTTCAGAGTAGTGTGAGTGAATACTTGGTTCGGCTACACTTCCCACATAAGAGATTACACTTCTTCGGCTCCCTAGGGTTCTTCCAGATCTTAGGTTCATTCACTTAAAAGCTCTAGTCGAGTTTTGACAACCCCCTAGCTCCCAATGCTCTTTGCTGAATCTTAGAGTTGTATGAAATATTTGGCTGACTTGGAAATTCACACTGAAATATTTGGAATTCTCCCTACACGACACCTGACACTGGTTAAGTTCACGATACTCGATACTAGACAAATACCGTTCTCAAAACTCCACGACACTCGACATTCACCAAATGTCGCTATAACAGATCCACGACATCCGACACTTGTAGAGTCATGACATACGATACTCAACAAAGGTTGCGAAAGAAATCCACGATACTCGATACGTGACAAATGTCGAGGAGAAAATCCCACGACACACGACACTTCACAGGTGTTGCAAGAAAATCTGTGATACCTGATATCTACCAAATGTCGCGAGAAATCATTCACGCTACTCAATTTGCAACAGGTGCCGCGGACAAGGTCCACGATACACGATACTTGATGAATGTCGCGAGGGAAACCCCACGACACACGATATCAAATGTCACGGGAAATCGTTCACGATACTCGATATGCAACAGGTGTCGCGGACAAGGTCCACGATACACGATACTTGATGAATGTCACGAGGGAAACCCCACGACACATGATATCAATCAAATGTCACGAGATGACACTCACGATACCCGATATTCCACATGTGTCGTGAAGCTAACTCCACGACACTCGATGTGCAACAGGTGTCACGGACTAGGTCCACGATACACGATACCAGTCAGATGTCATGAGTAAATACTTCACTATACCCGATACTTGTTAGGTGTCATAGAATGAATCTCCCGATATCTGAGGTGGCTAGGTATGGTGACACTCAACCACAGAAGATCACGACATCTAGATGTCGCAATACTCAATTGCGGGAGAACACGATACTTGACATTTTTTCAATTTTTAGCAAATGACTTTGAGTTCCAATTGAATATAGGTGTTCCTAGAGCTTGTCTCCCCTATTTCCAATGCCTGCATTAATAAAAGAAACCTCCTCACCCCCGTGTTAGCCCCTCACAACATCTGTCACAGTCGCCTTTTCTTTCATTGATGGACAATGAAGGAAAATTTTTGCAATCAAGGGATGTGCTCACCTTTCTAGTGTCCTCAAGCTCCTCTTTTCACCTCTGTTCACGCTACTCCTACCACACACATCTCGTTTCCTTGCTCTCACAATATCTGCAGTCAGGGCTCTCTCACTCTTGATACTTGCTAGGAAACAAGTGAACTGAAGAAGATTTTTTTTTGGTTTTAATACTTTGAAAAATACCTAACTAAAATGGCTAAGGAAAACAAACTTGGAAAACTACCCTATCTTCCTAACCTACTCACTTACTTCCTCCTACCTACTCCACTCCTCTCCTTACTCACTTCCCTCAACTACCAACTCACTACATACACTCCAAGAGCGAGAAGTAGTAAGTGCGAATGAGAGTGACTTACCAAAGAAGAGAAATTCACAACTCCTCTAATCGCTTCAATGCTAAGAGCTATTCACCATCACACGAGTGCCTCGGTTTGATTCGACACTCCCCGGCAATGGCACCAAAAACGTGTGTACCTAAGTACCGACTTAGGGACTTGTGGAGAAAGAGACTATACCTCGATCCCCCTCAAGCACATATAGTGGGGACTCACGCTTTAATTATCAATCCAAGGAGTATCAAAACCTAGCCGAGTGTATGAAGACATGCATTCAAATGATGGTCAATGCAAATGAACTCTCAGAAAGTACAAACAAGCATAAATCTATTCCGAACAAGTTTCAGAGATTGGGTAAGGTGTTGCGACACTTGGAGGAGCAGCCAATAGTAAATCGAGCTTTTCTCTCAACTCCGAACCTTGAATATGGAAAATAGCGAGTTCATTTCGAAGCTCTCAAGAAGACGCATCCAATGGTTGTCTTTTCACTTGATTTTGATGCTTCTCCTTCAAGTTATGAGCAAAATACTGAGTCACAGGATTGATCTTCCTACACTTCAACACTTCTTGCACTACACACACCTTTCTAACAGTAAACCAACACTTCCATGGATAGACAACACTTCTAAGCACTCTTTCCAAGCATCACACATGCATGCAAACTCACAAGGAAGAAGATACAGAGAGGAGAAGACACAAATTCGAAAATTCAGTGCTCTTGATTCTCACAATGGCAAAAAGTCTCTACAAAGAGTCACCAATTGACTTATATAGATGTGCCCTAAAAACTGGTCCTTAGACACAAGAGACCGGCACTTTACTAACTAGAAGGCTATTTTTCTACTAATTTACAAAGGTAAGATACAAATCTCTATGGGTATGCATCTAGAGGACTCCTCTAGTGCATTTACATCAGAAAATAGGTTGCAAAATGGCTATAATACAAAAAGAAAGTGTGCAAATCGGAAAAATTTTGGGGCCCTTCTTTTTCGCTACCTCTTTGCTCTTCTTTGCCCTGCAATAAAGGGTGACTAGAAGAGAATTACTTGGATGTATTGAGATCCAAAACCCACAAAGTTAATTCAAATTTCAAAAGTAACTCCTAAAAGCATGTAAGAATAATTAGGTAGATTCCACTAGCAGACATTTGGAAAAAGTGTATATATACATTGCTCATTTAGTCACGAATAGTAGAGCTGAAGATCACACTCATTAGAGTGTATATATTGCTTACCTCAAAGCTCATGAAGTCCTCTGATAGCTCTATGTATCATATCTTACTAGCATACATTTACATTAAGTTTCATTATTTGCATGGTCCATTGTTCACTGTTCTAGTATATTTCTGTTCTAGTATATTTCTCTTAGTCTGTCAAGTTGCCTGAGTGATTGCGGCACGAATATGATCTCATTGTCTTATTGATTGGAATATGAAATATCAATGTAGGAAACTTGTGAGTATGCCTACAAAGTTTTATGTTCATTGGATGTGTATGCATTGAGATATGAGCAGATCTATTTGATTGTGTCTATGCATCTTCATCCTCTTGAAAAGTTGAGATCCCCCCATGCCTTATTATACGTATTTCTCTTAGCATAGTCCTTAGAAATTCATGAAATAAAGTGTAATAGTTCAATCATCATTTTGTTTGAATGTTTGCAAAAGGTCTCAGGTTGATTCCAACTAGGATATGACCTCTAAGTGTGAGTACCTTCTTCCATAAATAGAAGGTTTTCTCTATTTGAGAAGTACTCAAAAGTTATCTCTTTCGACAAATATGTTTTAGATTCATGATCAAGGTACCATAGGGGTATTATTGCATACACTGGAAGCTGAGGAAGTCTAGTAAAGAGTCCAAGTGTTTCTTAGGTTGATCTAGAGCATGTTTTTTCCAAGACCCTCTCATCTCTGCATATTGACCTTCACTCCTCACACTAGGTGTAGGATGCGTCGAAGTGGAAATAGGAGATTTCCAACCTATGTTTTTGCCCATAACTTTGTGTAGAGACCTTAGTATGTATTTAGAACACTTCTAATAGATGTTTCTCCTCAAGATCTTCATAAAAAACCTGCTATTGACCCTTTGAACCCTTGAGCTAAGAGAATTTTGCATTTTGGTGTCTAATATTGTGTGTCTCTTGGAATGCTTGTCTGAGTGTTTGTGTGTGAATGTTTACTTTCCTTATTTTATGCAGTGTGACATGCATGTAAGATTTTCCAAGATTTCCCAAAGCATTTTCATAGACAAAGAGAATTTTACATAGTTGCAGAAGAGTTTTCTTATAGGATGGAAGAGTCTCCCCTCAAAAATCTACAAGATAGGAGCTAATTTAGAGTATACTTGTTTTCTAGGGATTTTGAAATAAAAAAGAATGATTTTGAAGAAACTTCTATAAAAAGGTCAATACCTCATTTCGAAAGAACTTATTGATCAACTTTGAGCTCACGTCTTGCAAAATTCGTGTTTATGTTTTCTTATGCACTTTGAGTGAGGTATCTTATTGATTATGGTTGTTTGACACTTGTTTTAGAGTTGTATAGGTCTTATCAAGCATAATTGCATATTTTTGAAGTGTACTTGCATGATTAAAACATTGTTTAGATGATCAGAGCAAGTGGAGAAGGATTTCACATAGTTTTGTGAGCTCTATACAAGCCCATTACCTACACCATTTGTGTTTTTGCCTATTACTCATCAAGATCTTCAAAATGCGAGGTAGCATGTGCAAAATAAATGTATGAAAAAGGAGTTGCAATTATTTTGGTGATTCCTTCATGTGACACCCTCGGATAGTAAAGACATGAAAAAATTGGAAAGAGGGGATAGGACACCATTTGATAGTGGTGACATGACACAATCGGATAGTAGAGACAATATTACATGATGCCATTGGTTAAGGTGGAATTGATGCCATTGGGAAACATTGATATGACACTATCATAGGTGATCTAGTTGACAACATTGGGGGTGCACTAGGTGACACTATTGGAAGAGCTCTAGTTGGTACTATTGGAGGAGCTTTGGGTGATACCATCATGGATGCAAGTACTAAACACCGTCATGTAGATGCTATCATGATGATATGATTCGACTTCTCTACTTGATGCCCTTCGATCCTGTCTCCTTATGTTGGAAGTGAGGTAGGCCCTTAGCTCATGTCATAGGTCCATGGTTCCATAGGTCCAGTATATATACAACATTAATTCTAGCAATCTTCCATATTGACAAAACATGAACATACCACAACTTAATCATACAAATGATGAGATAAAGATAGAGAAAGAATAGACGTCATGTGTAAGGTGTTACGTAAGCCAGCGCTTACTCATAGTATCATAAATACCAATGTTCAATGTACAATGTGGGAGCATATCTCTCAACCACTCTATGTGATGAGAAATGGATGAATGAGTGAATGTACAATGTAACAAACATATTCAGATGTATGGGCAGTAATCTGAATATACATGAGATGTGTGACCTTATAGGTTATAGAAGAGTGAATATGAGTGACTGAAAGAGGAAGGATCAGTGTGAACGGAAATCCTCAAACTCATGTGAACACACCTTCTCAAACACCTCATAAAATATGCATAAAGCATATACGTACTGTTTCTCTTGTACCTATGCCGAATAGGACTCCTCCTGATATGAACGCCACAGCCTCCATAAACTTCAAGTAGTACCTGTGTGCATAAAGAGAATATGTACCTGAATACTTTAACATAAGATGTGAATCTTATGTTAAACTCCATCTAATGTCTTTGAAGTAGCCAGATATCTTCTTGTAGAAGACAATCTTCAACCTAATATCTTCTTGTAGAAGATAATCTTCAAAATCATGTAGATGGTCCCATCCAATGTCTTTGAAGTAGCCAAACATCTTCTTGTAGAAGATGATCTTCAAATACGCCATGTAGATGGGCGATCCTCACCATCAAGCTGCTAATGACCAAGTCTTCTTGCCATGAACAAGAGATAACCTCCTCTCCATGAGCTAGAGTGTTAGCACACCCTTCATCTTCTCCAAGAAGAATCACCAAGAAGAACTCCATAGCTGCTCCTCAACATGATTCAAGTTAGCACCATGGCTGCCCCATGTGCTAGAAGAAACACCACCTCTACTGAGGTCCAAGCTCCAAAGCTTGTGTTGATCCTAGGTGAAGGATGAATAGAAGTGACCCAAAGTACTTCTTATATAGTATTTGTTCTCCTCCAAAAGCATAACCAAAAGCTAATAAATCAAGCGATCGTTCTTCTCATAAAACTCTACGATCGTTATTTTGAAAAGTTGTCGCCAAAATTTACGTGAAAGAAAACATGATCGCTGTCCGTGTGTTTTCCATAGCTTTTAATAAAGAAGAAGTTAAAACTCTTATATAGTATTTGTTCTCCTCCAAAAGCATAACCAAAAGCTAATAAATCAAGCGATCGTTCTTCTCATAAAACTCTACGATCGTTATTTTGAAAAGTTGTCGCCAAAATTTACGTGAAAGAAAACATGATCGCTGTCCGTGTGTTTTCCATAGCTTTTAATAAAGAAGAAGTTAAAACTTCTTCCGCGCTGTGCCGTTCCTGGGACTCGAACTCGCGCCACTGGGATGGGAGGTCGACCTCGTAGCCAATTTGCCCCACGCTTTTGCTTGTACAAGGGTTAAGTAAATAGTTAGACATGCTCTCACATCGCCCGCGCTGCTGTCTTCTAGAGACTACTAAAAGGATAGCTACTAATGTTGTATCCTCTGAGCAAAATTTGTCCAATGGACATTGTTTCCAACAATCCCCCCTGCAATGTCATATTGGTACAATCTGAACTGAATCTGCAAACTTTATAATCTGCAAATTATCACAAGCTTCAAGTTTGTACTTCCGATACTTCAGAAAAAGTCTTCTTCAAAACTGAAATTGACTTTCCTTCAAAAAACCTGAACTTGCTGAATATGAACCATAATACTTGAGAAAATATGCAAACTAGATATCCAATGTGTATACATCAAGCAATCACTGCTTGACAACAAATGTAGCATGAACTGTTTGTGAACCTGCTATCTCCTGTTTTCAAAAACCTGAAAACATACACTAGGATCCACATATTTGCATTTACCTTCCAAAAAAGAAGTTTCTCAAATGTACTTCTGCTGCATCATGTAAATACACTAAACAAAATCAGGAACTGAATCCTGGAACCTATGACTGTCAACTCACAACTTAGTGTATTATGAACACTACTGGTTCATCTCTGACTGTACTCAAGTCAATATGAGTCAAAAAATCTATGATGTCATCATGTCTTCATCCTTTAAATCCTTCATACCTCTTTCCTTCAGAACTTGGTATAAACATATATGTGCGCATGTCTGAAATATACCTTTCTGAAATATCAAGCTTCTCTTCAAATAGAACTCTGGAACCTTCTCCTGAACAGGAACATCCTAACAGGAACTTTCTCCAAATATTCTTCTTCTTCCTTCTTCTTACAAAGCTGGAACATAAAGAGAACCTGACAAAGGAAATATAGGAATACCTGTAGGTATGACTTTGCATTCTTTTACATATGGCTTGAAAATAAGTCTTCATGTTTCATCACCCCCCTGGATGACTTAACACTAGTATCCAGTATTCTTCAAATATATCAGACTTTGTGAAATGTGGAACGTCTTCCTTCATAAATTTGATGTTCAGTTATCAATACCTGTATCTGAAACAAAATCTCTGAACCCTTTTTATTAGCATTGATCAGATGCCAATAGCTTTCCATGTCATTCCTCAGCTTTCCAAAATCTAGAATAAGGTTAGCTGATCCTAACATAACAAAACCTTGCTGAAAGCTTTATAGGATTCATAACCTTCTGTAACATAACAAGTATCTTCTCTCTCTGCAACACAAATTTGATAGAATCTGAATCTTTGACTGACTTCTTCCAATGTTAAGAATCTTCATAAACAAAGGATAGACAACCGACTCATAAATGCTCAAGATCATACAAGATCAATGATCTCTCCTGTGTAGAATCTGCTGTCATCAAACCTTCATGACTGAATGTTTGATTTACTTTCTGAATGTCTCCAAGTGTCCATGCTTCTTACAAAGTTGTAAAACTTTTCTTCAAAAAAATCCTTCAAGGAATCTGTAACTCCTTACTTGAAACATAAGTGGACAAACTTCTCACCTTGAGAACTCCAAAAGCTACAAGTTTGATACTTCAAGTGATAGGATCTAATGGAACACCTTTTTGAATACAAGCATGTATCCAAAAAACTCGACAATCATAAAAAGTAGATTCTTCAAATGACTGGTACATCAACAAGTCTGAATTTTCTGAAGTTTCTGAAAGTACTGAATATGAGGTAACCTTTTCCAAACATAAAACCTCAACCCAAGTCTTCAACATCTGCTACAAAAAACTCTTTTACCTCAAGAGTTAGATAAAGAAGAAATATACTTCTCTGCAACTTGTCATATACCAAGTAGCTCTGTATAGACACTCCAAGAATTCTTTGAGGGAACATATAAGCTGCCTGCTTAAAAGCTTCATAACTCATATACATATGAGTCAAAACATATATCTGCTGCTTTTCTTTCTCTCAATGCAATTCTTTGTCAAATCTACTAAATCATGACCAAGTGTAATGCAAAACAAGAAACTGCTTCTTCTTTAAACAAGATGTTCTCGTAGACTTGTCTTTGGATGTAGAGGATAAAATAGGAAAAGTATATGGAAAATATATGAGAAAAGGAAGCCTTACTTTTCTTTTGGAAATGATGGACTTTCTTCTTCTGCATCTTTCTTCCACATGATGATGTCAACATCTTCAAACTTCTCTTCCATACCTTTTGTTCTCTTCATGTTGAAGTAGCAAACACTCTTGACTTCTTCAAATGAACTTTTCTCTTCCTCTAATGTAAGAGTAAGAGATAAACATAGTATACAAATGGAAGTGAATATAGAAACATGTTTTACCATCTCCTCATATCTCTGAATCAAAATGTTGTTTCAAATGTCTGAAACGACTAAATTCACCAATCGTTGTCTGAATGATGAATTGCCCTTCTAGAGTTACCTTCTCTAGATACATTTGTACCTTGATATCCAACCAACTTACAACAGAAAATTGGCTGAAAAACTCATCTCATCTCTGCACTTGTCTTCTTAGATGCACTTTCTTGCCATGAAAGAGATCTCTCAAAACTCTCTAGAAAAACCTCTAGATACCTGTTTTGATGTATCCTTTAACTTTCAAATAATGAAAGTGTATAAAAGCATTCCTTGAAATTCTTCAAATCTCTTCATAACTGCTCTTCTAAGATATGACTTGCAAATGATAATCTGATAGTAGAAACTGATACCTGTGATTTGATGTTGATCTGATTTCTTCATTTTCTCTAAACCATTGTTCTTCCTTGAATTTGAAGTAGTCTTCTCTTCATCAAGTCTGGGTCTTCAAACAATAATTTTGTAAAGTATTTGCATACTCTTCCAAAAATATTCGGCTGCTAACAGATCATCAACTTCATACTCCACACTGATGAATACACATGTAACTGAAATGTCTAATTCTCAAATCTCTACTCATCTAGATTAAGTGTGTATGTCAAATGTCAAATGTTAGAAGATGCTTTCAAATTATATGTTGTAAATCTCGAAGTCTAGGAACCTAGGACATGAATGAGCCTTAATGCATTGGTGCCAAAGATCTAAAGTTCTGAAACCAAAACCTTAGTGCTCTGATACCAAATGTTGGAAGTGAGGTAGGCCCTTAGCTCATGTCATAGGTCCCTGGTTCCATAAGTCCAGTATATATACAACATTAATTCTAGCAATCTTCCATATTGACAAAACATGAACATACCACAACTTAATCATACAAATGATGAGATAAAGATAGAGAAAGAATAGACGTCATGTGTAAGGTGTTACGTAAGCCAGCGCTTACTCATAGTATCATATATACCAATGTTCAATGTACAATGTGGGAGCATATCTCTCAACCACTCTATGTGATGAGAAATGGATGAATGAGTGAATGTACAATGTAACAAACATATTCAGATGTATGGGCAGTAATCTGAATATACATGAGATGTGTGACCTTATAGGTTATAGAAGAGTGAATATGAGTGACTGAAAGAGGAAGGATCAGTGTGAACGGAAATCCTCAAACTCATGTGAACACACCTTCTCAAACACCTCATAAAATATGCATAAAGCATATACGTACTGTTTCTCTTGTACCTATTCCGAATAGGACTCCTCCTGATATGAACGCCACAGCCTCCATAAACTTCAAGTAGTACCTGTGTGCATAAAGAGAATATGTACCTGAATACTTTAACATAAGATGTGAATCTTATGTTAAACTCCATCTAATGTCTTTGAAGTAGCCAGATATCTTCTTGTAGAAGACAATCTTCAACCTAATATCTTCCTCTAGAAGATAATCTTCAAAATCATGTAGATGGTCCCATCCAATGTCTTTGAAGTAGCCAGACATCTTCTTGTAGAAGATGATCTTCAAATACGCCATGTAGATGGGCGATCCTCACCATCAAGCTGCTAATGACCAAGTCTTCTTGCCATGAACAAGAGATAACCTCCTCTCCATGAGCTAGAGTGTTAGCACACCCTTCATCTTCTCCAAGAAGAATCACCAAGAAGAACTCCATAGCTGCTCCTCAACATGCTTCAAGTTAGCACCATGGCTGCCCCATGTTCTAGAAGAAACACCACCTCTACTGAGGTCCAAGCTCCAAAGCTTGTGTTGATCCTAGGTGAAGGATGAATAGAAGTGACCCAAAGTACTTCTTATATAGTATTTGTTCTCCTCCAAAAGCATAACCAAAAGCTAATAAATCAAGCGATCGTTCTTCTCATAAAACTCTACGATCGTTATTTTGAAAAGTTGTCGCCAAAATTTACGTGAAAGAAAACATGATCGCTGTCCGTGTGTTTTCCATAGCTTTTAATAAAGAAGAAGTTAAAACTTCTTCCGCGTTGTGCCGTTCCTGGGATTTGAACTCGCGCCACTGGGATGAGATGACCACGTAGCCAATTTGCCCCACGCTTTTGCTTGTACAAGGGGTTAAGTGAACAGTTAGACATGCTCTCACATCGCCCGTGCTGCTGTCTTCTAGAGACTACTAAAAGGATAGCTACTAATGTTGTATCCTCTGAGCAAAATTTGTCCAATGGACATTGTTTCCAACACCTTATGCCACCAAGTGCAACTAGGTTGAGGTCTACTCATCATGGATTAATTTAATAGGAGTATTTTATTGCACCCTACACTATGACCACACACTTTTTAGCACTATTGCCAGGGAGATCGTGGATTGCAGCTAGGTAAGTTACATGATTGATATCACTATCGTGCAAATGCATCACTCATGGAGTTTGCATCACTTTGCATGAAAGACATTCTCTTCTCTTGCTTGGAAAAGAGGTCATCATACCATTTCAATTACCCCTAGAGTAAGATTTGTGTGATCATAGGTAGTTTGCATAGGTATAGGTGACTAGTAATATAGATTGCAAGTATTGTAACTTTCTTTTTTTTTTAACTTATTGTCATTTCTTTTTTGCATTTTTTCACATTTCTCTACAATTGGGTGTATCATTCAGGACTAGGTCTTGAAAATACTAGAGCATCACCTAGTGAAGCATCACCAAGTGGGGCAATACCTAGTGGAACAATACCTAGTGGAGCATTGCCTAGTGGAGTATCAATTAGAAAGAATCAACAAGCCAAGAGCTTTGGAAGCATCAACCAGTCTAGAACATATGATCTTGTTGATTTTTTTCTTCTATATTGGTAACAACCACTATTTCCACTTGTTGTTATTGATTCACTTTTCTTGCTTGTAATGCAACACCCATAGATGCATCAAAAATACAAATTTATCTACATCTCTTTCCAATTCTTTAAGATTCTTTACATCAAATTCCTCTAATTGTTTTACCTCTTGTGAACACATTTCTATATCATGAAGCAGTTGGTAGTCTTCAATATCATCAATATTCTCTTCTATGTTTTTTTCTTCTTCAACCTTTGATGGTTGTAGAATGCATATTAATTGGTCCATTCTATCAATCAAAGTTGAATTTCCTAGTAATAACCTATGTGGAGCTTCTAATAGCAATGGTGCTGGTTGTTAAAACTTCCTTTGTTCATCCTCAATAAGGATAAATTTCTTCTTTTCTTCCTCTTTCACCTTCTATTTGTAAGTTGTCTTTTTTGGGCTTTAATTCTTTTCTCTACTTCATCACTATATTTCTTTTGTCTTTTTCCATACATAATGCATCAAATGACTTCTTTAGTTATTTCTTTTTTTTTTTTAAACAGAGATTCCTTCTGTGTTTGTATTCATGAGGCTCTCATGTAATTTCTCATATACTTACATTTCATCTTTACTCTACTATATTGCTATATCTTAAAAATCCTCCAATATTTTTGGATATTGCTCTTCAAACTTTTTCCTTTTATACTCACTTCCCTCTCATGTTGATGCTTCTAGATTGATTGAAACCTTTCTAGGATCTTTCCTAATTCTTATGGTAATGGAATCTTCTTCAAAAACTTTGAGCCTCTACTTCAATGGCCTTCATTGAGTTATTTCCACCATTTTAGAGTGATTTTCCTGTTGGCTTTCTTGTCATTGTCTTTGGAGAGTCTTCTGGTTCTTTTCTCTTTTTTCATGTTGCCTTTTTTAGAAAATTGTTTGGCTATAAAGTCTTCCATTTCTTTATAGCTCATCATAGATTCTAATTCATCTTCCTCCTTTAAAGTTGTATATATAATTTTGGCTAGAATTTGTGCACCCCCTAGAAACTTTCCTTCTTGTGGAATCCTGCTTCATAAAGATAGTTCAAAATATATCCAAATATGTTCATATTCTTTGAGTCCCTCTATTCATGAATGCTACTGTAAGTGCCTTATGTGGTTGTTTATAAAAGTGTTGATGAAACAACCTTACATCAAGATTGATCGCCTCTAAGGTGGTCTATAAACTTTTGAATGCCCTTATAAGCATGCATTCCCTTCTTGGCACAAGCTTGTTGGAACATCAATCTCACACTATGCTTGAGGTGGATTTGTTCTACTTCATCAAAACATCATGTGTAATGTACCAAAGATATCCCTAAAAGAGGTTCTTCATCAATATTTATTTTTTTGGTTTTTTTTCATAAGGCTTTTTTATGGATCATTTACCAATGTAAAAGCCTAGAGCTTTCCACTTGTAAAAGAAAAAAAGGAGCCTAGTTACATTTGAATCTCCAAACGATCAAGGGCTTGTGCTATGTTGGTTGGCCAGACCAAACTTCATCACTTCACAACTCACTTTTCTACCTCCTAGAAGCTTTTCCAAGTTCTCTCAATGGTATCACAAATAGATCAAGATGGGTGATGGCTTTCCCTCAATTTGCAAGGTAGAAATCTTTATGGAATTGTAGCAAGTGATGAAGCTATGCATAGTCCAAGATCAAAAGGAGGACCTACACAAGAGAAACAAATAAGATCACATTTTGGTGTGCAAGGGATGCTCAATCAAGTTCAACACTAGAGGTAGAGGTGGACACAACTTCAACAACAATAATAGGTGTCATAATAGAAAGGGCTCCAAAAAGTGTTCAGAAGACCAAGTACATAAACGCTCATTGCTTTTAATGAGTCTGAGCCACACAGAAGGTAAACAAGATGATCATTTGTTCCATATAGATTGAGGATGTTCAAACCATGTCATAGGCAACATTTCTCTTCTATCTGACTTGGAAATTCCAAAGCATATACATGAAGTACAAATAGAGGATGACACTAAGAACAATGTGGAGAAGATTGGTAATTTCAAAGCTTCCAATGGTAGGACAAACATTATGAGTAAGATTCTCTATCCACCCACTATCACTAAAATCCTAATAAGTGTAGGCCAAATAGTTGAAAAATGCTTGCAAGTTAGGTTCACCGAACATGGAGCTTTTCTGGAAGATCCATGTCAAGGCTTCAAGAAGATATCCAAAGGTGAGAAGCATGGTAGAAGTAGGAGAAACCATGAACAAAGCTCTATTCAACTTTGGGTCTCAAACCCTAAATGAGCGTGAAGTGTGGCATAAGATATTTGTGCATGTGGATGAAAGAACCTTTGAAGGATATATGTAGGGATCAAAGTGTTCTAAGGCCACCAAACATATCAAAGCAACACATGATCAAAAAATGTGATGCATGTCAGGTCGGGAAGGCACAAAGACAACCATTCAACCATAGAGGCTACATCCACAACAATCTTTTGGACTTAGTACACACTGATGTGTGCGGACCAAGTTACAAACCTTCATTGGCAGGATCAAGGTATTATGTTTCCTTTGTTGATGATCATAGTAGATGGACCATTTTGTACTTTATCATGAAAAAGAATTAAGCGTTTGAATGCATTGATAAGTGCCTAGCACATGTGGAGAATCATATAGGTAGATAATTGAAGAAACTCATATTTGATGGAGGGGGAAATTACTTCTCTGAAGATTTGGATGAATTCTTAAAAGATAAATGCATTGAAATGGAAGCGGTTACCAAGTATTCTCCTCAATTGAATGGAATTGCACAGAGAAGAAACAACACTCTAGTTGGATAAGCTAGAACAATGCTTGAAAAAAAGAATTTTCCATACTATTTATGGGTAAAAGCAATCTCAATAGCTCTATAAATTATGAGCAGACTTCTTTCCAAATCTCTTCAAGATATGACTCCTTATGAAGCTTGGAATGGTAGAAAACCAAGTCTAGTCATTGCAAGGAATTTGGTTGTTTATCTTTTGTACATGTTTCTTCTCAAATCAGAGGTATAATTGATGAAAGGGCAACCAAGGCACTATTTATTGGCTATGATTCACCTCAGATGGATGACACATTTTATAATCCTTATATCAAGCAATTTACCACACGTAGGGATGTATTTCAAGAACACACATCTTGGTATGATGAAGACAAAAAAAGGTAACTCTACCATATGATCTTGATTCTGATTTCCATCAATTAGGAAGCAAGTATGATCCACAGGTCCAAGATCCAAGAAGTGATACAGATGACGAACAAGATGAAAGTGAAAAGTATAGCAAGCTATGAAAGTCAAGAGGCAAAGAAAAAATGCAAGAATGTGGTGAATGCTCCAAGAAAGCTCCTTGAAAGTTAACAAGGGAGAGAAAGCAACCTAAAAGGTATGGATATGACTCTACATTTGTTACAAAGCATTCAGTTTACTGGGAAAAAGTGTCTATTTCAGAGGAACCTTCAATCTATGAAGACATGAAAGGTAACCCGAATTAAGAGAGGGTTATGAAAGAACAAATAGAATCACTAAAAGAAATGGACACTTGGGAGTTGGTTCCAATGCAAGCTAATCAGAAGCTAATAGGTTGTAGATGGGAATTCAAACGGATCAGTTTGTAATTACAAAGCCAAATTAGTTGCCAAAGGATGTGCTCAAAATCATGGTATAGAATATGAGGAGACCTTCGCACCAATTGCAAACATGACTACAATCAAGACATTGCTAAGTGTAGTTGCTGCAAGAAATTGGAGACTACTTCAACTAAATGTAAAGAATGCATTTCTCAATAGTTGGATAAGGTAAGAGGTATACATGTCACGACCTCCAGGATTTGAAAACCCTAATTGTACATATTAAGGCATTGTATGGATTGAAACAAGATCCTAGAGCTTGGAATTTTAGATTGGCAACCTATCTTCAAGATCAAAGTTTCAAGTTAAGCAATGCAAACCCTTCTTTGTTAATCAAGAAGGATCACAATGAAGTTGTCTATTTGTGTGTATATGTAGATGACATATATGTGACAAGAGGTGACTTGAATGGCATACAAAGGATCAAAAGGCATATGCAAGAGGAGTTCAAAATTAGTGATTTAGGTGAGCTCACATTCTTCTTCTGTATGCACACACCATATATACAAATGAAGGAATGAATTTGACTCAGAGGAGATACATTCAAGATCTACTTCTTAAGTTGAAAATGGAGAACACTAAACCTATAGGTACACCTTTGGAAATGAATCATAAACTCTGTTAATGAAGGTGAGAAAGTTGAAGACATTAAAGATTATCAAAGCTTTGTAGGTAGTTTGATATATGCTACTCATACAAGGGTAGATATTTCATATAGTGAGTGCTAAGATGATTCATGAACTCACCACAAAGACCACACATGGATGGAGCTAAGAGAGTACTTAGGTACCTCAAGGGAATAATCAATGAAGGTATATTCTATCCTTACTCTTCATATTTGGATATAAAAAACTATTCAGAGCTTGAGGTGGATTTGTTCTACTTCATCAAATCATCATGCAAATGTACCAAAGATATCCCTTGAAGAGGTTCTTCATCAATATTTATTTTTTTGGTATTTTTCATAAGGATTTTTTATGGATCATTTACCAATTTAAAAGCCTAGAGCTTTACACTTGTAAAAGGAGAAAATGAGAGCTCAAGCTCCATGAATTTGCGGTGGTTGAGCTTGACAATCAATCAATCATCAAAAAGTAGATCAAATTAGATCTTCACTTTTCCTAGATTATAGGAAAGTGAATTGATTCTCTTCAAAAAGACTATCCTATCTTGATTTGAATTCAAAATCCACTTGTAGAAGTCGTTGAACACTTCAATATTCTATATAAAGACTTCAAATCCATTGTACAATACATTGAAACAATATACATACACTTTGGGTCATCATTGTGTTGCTCCTTCATTTCTCTGCACCATCTTCTTGAACAATAGTGAACTTGTAGAGGTTGTTGCTCTCTATAAAGAGGTCTAAATTGGATGACTGAGCATTAAATGGAAAGATATAGTTTCTATTTTATGTTTATAAATTTTTAAAGGATCATGCTTTGTATATTTTGAGCAATTATAATTTTACTCGCTCAGGGTCTTTGCACAGCCCTAAAAAATCATGGGTACCTCTATTGAGTGTTAAGTTCATTCCAGAAGCATATATTGCTTATTAATTGTAATATTGTTCATTTTATAACATTCCTCAAAAAGGAAGTTTCCAATTATAATCATGCTAGATGCTATGAGCACTTGAAGTTGATTGTTTCATCCAAATATAACAAGTTTTTTGAGCTAGTCAAAGTGCAAACTTATCTATTTTGTACCAACACTTTCTCCTTGATGATTCAAAGTCCATAGTGGATTTTATTGCACTAATCACATTCCTATAAGGTTTATTTGACTCTCCAAAAGCTCAAGGGCTCTTCATGTACTACTTGGCTGGACCAAACTGCATAAATTTGCAACTCACTTTTCTACCTCCTAGAAGCTTCTCCAGGTTCTCTCAAAGCTTATTGAATGAGTCTAAGGTTAATGTCAAAAGTTATCTTGGGTTGGAAAGGCTAAGTTAGTTAGAAAGCACCCAGATGAGAGTGCAACTTGGTGACATCAATCTCTTGGCTACTAATGCATAAGAATTGCATTCCAAGTAAATAGTCTTAAGAGATTGAATAAATGAAAGATTAACTTAGTCTATGAGGAATAATTAATGTATTAAGTAAAACAAGAAAAAATTATCAATAAATCTTGTTGGCTTGAAACATTGATATTGGATAACCCAAGAATATTTTTAAGAATTTAGACTTATTATCTTAAAGATAGAGAAAATGCTTCAATAAATTGCTCAAATTGATATATGAAAAGTTAAAGTCTTGAGTCACATAGAGTTTGACTCGCAACAAGTTCAAGTCTCTTAGAAGTTTGAATTGGTTGCATAGAGTTTTAGTTGTTTCTTTCTCATTTCCAAATCTTTTTGATTGACTTAGATAGAGTATCTCATTCGTTTTATGGAAGACTGAAGATAGACATTTGGAAAAGGTAACTAAATCAAACATGCCAGTTAGATGTTCGATGCAAGAGCCCATTCAATCTTCAAAAGATGGTAAGTCTAAGTTGACTTATTCCTTTGTGTTTGCTTAAAGTTAACCAGCATTACTCCAATGAATTTCATAGAGTTCAGTAAAATCTTGAAAAGAAAAGTTAGGAATTGATCATAAGATTGACAATTCCCAAGAACTTCAAGTTAAGTCTTTGAGAAAACTATCCTCATTTGGAAAACCAATTTTGGATTTGATTTGTTCAAGTTAAACTGAGGTTGATCAAAAGCAAATGGCAATTTCTCCCACATTCTATAGGATTTTCAAGACAATTAGGACAAAATAGTCCTCTAGTCAAGTAAATGTTGTTTGGCAATGAACCATACTACAAACATCTAAGTTAGTTGCTTGAGTCAATCAAACTTCTATTTTGACTTCCAAATTAAACTCAAGTGAAACAAGAGTTCTCAGGGTCTTGATAGGAATAGAAATCCCACCTTAGTTACTAATCCCATGCACCATTGATGCCCAAAAGTGGACTAGTAATTTGAATCCATCCATTTCACATGTTAGTGCCTGGATAGCACATAGTGAAAAAAGTGAATAGGCCATGAATGTTTTTTATCCAACCTTTTATTCATTCCATACTTTGCATGTAGATCAGTTTATCAAGTGCAAAGCTAGATGATGTTTTGAATAATTTGGGTAAGCATCCCACCATAGAGATGGAACATGTTCTTCTAGGTTAGACCATGGAGGCTCAGGGGAACGCCTATAGCTAGTATATATAGCCTTATTTTTTAGGATGGAAATCTTTCCCAAGGGGGAAAGAATGTAACAAAGTGAAGTCTAATCTCAATGTCCCATCTTCACATAAATCTAAAATCAGACACTGTTTGTTCACTCATGTGCATGGCCGAAGATCTTGACACTAGACTTAAGCATAAGATCATCTACTCTCTAAAACACGTAATCCACATATCCTAGTTGTTAAGTCTCAATGTTGGGAAGCATGAGGTCTTTGGTTAAACCCCCATGGGAAGCATGGGAAGAGAGTTTTTCCCAAAGAGCTCTAAAGCCTTCTAACTCAAGTTAACATGAGTTAACTTGCATCCAAAGAGACTTAACTCGAGTGTTGAGTACACGTGCCACTAGTGAACTCTGGTGGAAGGTGTTAAATCAATGGTGAAGATCACACCAACCACTAGTAGACTCTAGTGGAAGATATTAAAGGAGTGGTGGATATTTCACATGCACTTGTGGACTCGGGTAACAATTGTGGTCCTCGTTGATTTGAGTAGCTATATATAGAGGCATAAGGTTGGGAAGAGAGTCATCTCTCTAGCACATGGTGGTCTTAATAGTTAGTTCATTGCACCATAGCTCTTGTGTTAATCTTAAGAGTTCTTCTAAATTGATATGGAACTACACTTTACTATTTTTATGGCCTCTATGTTTCTAGGTGTAATTGAATGTTTGTTCCTTACTAATATCATAGGGGCTTGCATTTGAAAAGAGATTAATTCCTATGGACTTTTGAATTATGATACTTCTTGTAAAGAATTGGATTCAAAGTCCAATCTCTCTCTTGATTGAATGTCTTCTTGATCTCCATATATAGAGGGAATATCTTGAGGAATCGATCTTGCACATCATCAATCTCTTGAGTGGGTAGGGGAGTCATCTCTTCCATACACCATTTCTCTTCTTTGATCTCTCTCAATGATTCTTGGGAATATTTGGTAATGGAAGGAGGAATTTTACACTCTCTTGAGTTAGGAACATAATAATTTCTTGCTAGGAATTCTCCTTTCTCACTTCTAATGGGATGATCCTTTTGAGGCACCAAGTCCTCAAGTTTGGATGCCATGTGCTCTAATCCTTCAAATAGTCATTGGAAGTGCAACTTGAGTTTGATTAGGTTGCTCTAGTTGGAGAGTTGGCTAGCCTCAAACATAGCATGGGCCAATTCTACCATCTTGATGCATAGTTTCATTCCCTCTACTTAGGTTCGCTCTAGGTAGCTCTTGTCTAATTTGGCTATGCTTGATCCCTCTCTTAATCGTGCTTGATACACCTTAAACATCATGTCTAATTCCTTTGGATGGGATCTATGAGTATTGAACTAGAATTGTGTATGGGTGGTGTTTGTGTTGGGACTTGATCTTTGCCTTAGTTTCCTTAACACTACTGTTGTACTTGGATGTAACTATGGAACATGTTAGCATAAGGATTGAATATCTCTAGAAAAATATATTTTTTGTTAGAGGATAGAAAGAGTAAGATTTATTAACTAAATTTATGATGCTTATTTTAGTATTGACGCAAGAATTACATTGATGTCAGTTAGTGTTGATTTTTTTATTAAAATCATGATCTCACAATTTACATTATTGTAAATGCCACAAAATCTCTTATTTTATATATTTAAAAACTTTTCTATCCATAATCAGAGATTTGTAATGATTTTAACTAGGTTTATCACATAAACTTAATTGCATATGTGTCACGACAATGTTATCATCTATGAATTATTTTGCAAAGTGATGGTATGAATATGATCCATTTTTTACTATGAAGATACTATCTAATAATCTTAAAGATAGAAGTATTTTTTTGACAACCCTATTTGACAACCCTAGGAGTCAAATTTCTATGTTCTTTCTTCAAGTTAAACAATACTACTATTTTTCTATGCTAAGAAAAGGTCATCTGATGAGCAATTATTGCATATGCTACATGATTAAAGTAAATATGCTAGTTTCTTCTATATAAACTAGTTTATAATGTTTATAAAAGTATTTTTATTGATATTATATTCCTTTTAGCATTGAGTTAAGCTATTTTTTAAGATGAAATTGTATTCTTGACAAAGTGGAATATGGCTATTCGATGAAATATTGAGATTGTTAGTGGTATGTGAGATAGGTACAAAAATTATTGGCCCAAAGACATGTAGCATATTTCTACAATGCTATATGATGGTTTTTGAAATAGAAATCTAGTCTCTTTAGTGTTTTTATGCATAAATATCATATCAAAGGCTCCTACAATGTATACCTATATAATGAACATCCTATATTCTAGTAGATTTCTTATTATAAAAATGATTTTTCGCAAGACTTTTCTTAGATGATTACATGTTTAAATTAACATTAGTAAAATTATTATGACACGAGAAAAGAAATTTCTATTGAGATATTTTGTTCTTCTCATATGTAAGTCTACAAAAAAACTATATTTTTAAACCATATTCAATCATTTATATATTTTGAGTTATCAAAAAAGGGTATTTTTCAAAAAATATATTTTTTATGGAACGTGTAGGTATAAGTCTTTAAGGATCTTGAAGGTTTTTCCAAAATTTTATTTGATTATTACGTGTGATTTTTTTTATTTGTTCGAAAAAAGGACACTGTAGTGTCCTATTTTGGTACAACACTAATTTTAAGGTTTCCTTCTAATTTCGCTAGTTATTGGGACCATTTTCTCTTCACTTTTTCTTTATAGTCTTTCAACTTTTTGGTTTTCCTTTTACTCAACTCTCCACTTTCATTAAACTCTATTTCCTTCTCTTGATCTCCCTAATTCGCTTACTGCAAAGCTTGTGCTCTAATAATTGCCTGAATGGGAAGTAACTTGGGTGGGATTCCACTTGTGTTTTGTACTATGCCTATCATATTAATTGAGGTAATCTTTGAAGCATTAGTGGGGCTTTTAGGGGACAAATGATATGTTCTTTACCACACTCAGAACAAAATCCTTGGATTTTAAGATAGTGTGACTGACCTGTAGGAGGGGGATGTGGACATTCACATATGAAGTGATCTTCTTGGCATATGTAAAAAGGTCCTCTAGGAGCCTCTACCTACATTTGCTTCATCTAGGGTCTAGGGTTGGGATTAGCATACATGAAATTTGCATAATTCAGTTCCCAATTATATTCTTATGATGGGATCTCATATTAATAAGCCTTAGAATGTTCTAGAGACTCTATTTAATAGGTGCAAACATTCTCACCATATGAAAAGTTAAAAATATTTGTGTTTGGGTCATTTTCTATGATCAATGGAGAAATTTGTACCAAAGACTTATCTGGGTTTTCTTCTCTTCTTGCATACTTGACTGATACTACATTGGATGGGGGTGGCAGTTGTTGACCTAGCACACGTTGTGGTCTAGGTTGTGCTTGATAATGATGTTGGTATGCCTAATGGTTCTTGAAATAGGAGTGAGCCTCATACTATTGTTGATACCTATATGGTTGCTGATATGGCTACTAATAGTTATTTCCAACCACTTGCTTGTTATAAGGACAATCTTGTGCCACATGATTAGTGCACTTTATTTCTATTTTGAAATAGTACAAGCCTTGGGCTCAAGCATTATGCATTTGCATAGGGCATGCACTTTCCATATACTCACCATCACATGTGTAGCAACACTTGATTGTGCTCACTTTTTTATTCTACATATTCAAAAAGTTTCCTCCTAACATTTGTGCAATTAGCTCAATTAGTTCCTCCATTGATGTTGAAGATTTTGATGTGAAGCTCGTCAAGCACTATGAACCTTTATAGACTTTTGACATTTATAGCTCCTCTTCTAGGTTATCTTATATGTCTATGTGCATTATCATTCATTGGTCTAGAGTGTGTGGCTCTTTTAGGTACACATATGATCATAGTTTTCCACTCAAGAGACCATCTAAAAACAAGGAAACTTGTTTGGCTTGAGTCGGTAGCTCTGGGATTGGGCATCTCTCTATGCATTGCTTGAATATTCTTCTTGCTATCCTTACCATCTCTTGGGGGTGTGCTTAAAACTATGGATGAAAGATGGTGTTGTGTCTGATTCCACTCTTAGAGAACTCAATGATGAATGCTTCCATCAATTGTGAGATATCTTAGTAGCTTCCTTGATGCAACGGGTGAAACCATGCTAGGTGTAGCTCAAGTGTAAGCACCACCTCCTTTACTTGTCAATCCGCGGAGACGTGAGGACCGGTATGAAGACCACGAGCAAGTGAAGGCACAAGTGCGTGAGTGAAAGCACACAAACATGCACACACATACACACACACGCGCACAAAGTAAGATCAAAGAGAGGAACAATGGAAAGCTTAGATTGCAAAAGAGTTCTCTTACCAAAGTTCTATTCTCTAACAAGCTAACCCCAAAAATGAGCTCTCTAGCTCTTTTTATAGTTTTTTGACTAGTTTTGGCCCTGTCCAGACCTAGTGTCCGGCCTAGTTAAAAATTAGGTTCCAGGGCTTATTTGAGGGCTCAAACGAAGTCTAAAAATTATGAAAATTGGTACGATGGTACTTCTAATACTACTCAAGCTCGAGGACTCCTCGGCTTGAACAAAATGGAGTTACTAAAAATAGATAATGGTATTTACAATGGTTTTTAGTGATGAAAATCACTATTTTTGTAGGGGATTCTTCTGAAAATTTGACATACACTTCTTGGAGCTCCCTACTTGCTCCCTTTCCTTGTGTGTCCACCTTTTGATGTGCTTCCATGCTTTGTCCTTGACTTTGAGCTTCAACACTCCCCCCCCTCTCGAGTCTGTCGTCCCTGACAGACCCTTGTTGGAAGGGCTGTTCTATGTAGTGCTTTGAGAGGTGGTGTCCATCCGTTGTATGAGCTGGTTCCTTGGATTCCAGCAAGAATGTGTCGTTGTGAGCTTCAAAACTGCAAGTTGCTCAAAAGAGGTTGTCAAGAGTGATTTGGAGCAACTACTGGCTTCAATTTGCTTCTGAGATATGGATGTTGTTCCCATGACGTCCGCTAGCTCTTCCAAAGATGATGTTGAGAGCAGTCATGCCAACTACTCATAACCCATAATGAATGATGGGTAAGTGTGTTCGTGCCTGGGTTGAAAAAAGTATGTGCCTTGTGCACGGCCTTGTAATGTAGCCCTACGCATGCTTACTTGGAAAATGCATTGGAAGAAGTATGGTGCAGAAATTGCGGGTCTTGAGCTAAGTGCTCAAGGGTATGCTGACGAAGAGGTTTCCTAAACTATCATGGTTATGGTGTTTCCAGAGTAAAGATACTTACCATGGAGAAGGTTGATGGATGTTTGTCTCTTCGTGTTGTACACTCGGCCTTTGGGATGGAACCTTGTTGATGAATGTCCATGTTGATTGTCCACTGATGAGATCTTTTGAGTGGTGGATCCTCTCTCCTCTTTTCAAAGCAACATTTGTCAAATACTGAGAATTGAATTGCTTTATATTCCTTGGCAAGCAACATCGGGTAACTACACCAAGCTGAGTTTCACATATTCTCTTTAGCTCACCATATGCAGGAGTCTTCTCCTCCAGAACTACCTTTTGCAGATATCTCCTTGGATGCTCTGGTACATGAAGTAGTTAAGCATCACTCAAGTTGCGGACCTTCAAGCTCTTCATTCCTACCATGGTAAGAGAAAATCATAGTTGTAGATGCCATGTTCATGCCAAATGCTTGTCATCTACCAGAGAAGGCAGCAATAATCTCACTGTTGGCCGAGACACACTTCTATCCAAATTGATAAATGCCTAGTAATCAACAGTTCCACCTTCAACTAAGCATGACTCATTCATGTTTCATAAGCCAAACCTGGAACAAGCTCTCTCCCACTTTTCTTTCTCCCCTTTTTTTTTTTTTTTTTTTTGAGGAAAAGGATATCACAAAACAAGAACACAAAAGTTAGTATCAATAGAAATGTTTGACATATGTCCTTGTGCTCTTGTGCATGGGATTCTCAAGTGTGTCTATGCACGGCCGTGTAATGTGGCCCTATATTAATGCATACTTCGGAAATGCACGACCTGAATGGTGCAAAAGACAGGGTTGTGCAAGGAGCACATGGTTGTTGCTCGTTCGAGGCTTTCGATGTTATTTGCGGAGGTTGATGCCGACCTTGGTGGAGGTATCCATTGAGTCTCGAACTGATGTAATCCTCCTTATTGGAGTCCATTTTAGAACATCATTTGGCACTGTAGAGGTCACTTCAGTTGTCTTTCTCTTTGGATGCTTTCTGAACTGTGGTATCCAGTGTGGTTGACGATTTGGTTCGGTGGAGGCTACTTGCACTTTTGGCTTCCAAACCCATATCCTTTTTGCATGTCTTCCTACTAATGTTGAAGAGCTGATTTGATCTTCCTTTGGTCTCTGTACGTGGTTCTTACCCTTTTATCTTTTTGGCTTCTTTGTTGAAACCTTTTGCATGTGGGAGAACAAAGGTTGTTGTGGATGTAGGAGCTTCTTAGGTACCCACATATGTAATTGCCCTTGTTGAGCTGCAGCTAACTTCTTAGGCACCCAAACTTGTTGGATACCTTGTGATTGAGCTTGTCTGAGCTGCTTCCTTCGTCTTCTGGCCTGGTTGGTGTGCATGGATGGGATTAGTGGGGGCAAGGCTGGTGGTTGCTCTCCTTTGCGTACCCATATCTGCTTCATGCTCGGAACTGCTTTTTTATCGAATGGTGTCTTTCTATTTGATGTAGCAGTTGTCGTGAACGGTTGTGTTTGCTTGTGTGGTGGACTCACTACTGTGGCTACTTGATTCTTTGGAGAAGAAGAAAGATCCACCCGCCTTCGAACCTGGTCTTCCACGATTGACTCCTTCTGCATCATAGAGCTTTTGACACATACAACATCTTCTTTCATATGATTAGTTTTGGAAGAACTAAGAGAGTGTGTGGTGCCATGATTTAGGAGCATGCAGTTCTCTAATTCTAATGTAATGCATTGTTCATGTACCCAAACTTGAAGAATTTGACTTCTTAGGTTTAAGTTAACTGCATGGTCATAGATCCAATCTTGACCCAAGACAAGTGGTTCTGTAAGGTTCTCATCTTGACATACTAGCGCTTTGACTTTCATTGGAACATCTTGAAGGTAGATGGGAAGTTCCACCTCGCCCAAACAAGGGGTTTCCACACCTCCCAATCCTATGAGATAAGCTTCTATGGGATTGATGTTCAACTGCAAGTCTTGGCAGTAGGAAAGTCTAACTGCACTACTTGCTGCACCTGAGTCAATCAATGCTTTCACCGTCCTTGCACCCTTCCCTTGTCCTATCTCTATGGTCACAAAGGGTCTTCGGTCAATGACCTGAGAAGTCGCTATGCCTGACTTTTGACACATATCCATGTGATATTTTGGGGCTTTTGAGTTGACTTCTAGGCCTAATCGCCTTAACTTATTTCGCCTAATACGCTCTCTGGCCTCAACCTGTGCTTCTTCTCTCACTCTTAACTCTTCATCTTTTCGCTTCTTAGCAGTGTTGAGTCTCATTAGCATATCCTCAGTAAGAGGTTCTTGATATAGCTTGACTCTACAGCCACTAATATAGTTTGGCAAGATATCTCCTTCTAGAGTGGCCAACTGAACTGCACCACTAGTGGAAATTCTATTAATGATCATGGGTCCGTATCCTCTTTTTTCCAACTTACGGGCATGTTGTTTTAGTGTGTATACCAACACTAGATCTCCCTCTTTCAATCCCTTATCCTTGATGTGTGCATCAAAGTATGCCTTTTGCCTCTTCTTTGCAGCGTAGATGCCTGCTGCCGCTCGTAGCCTCGTCTCACCCAAGCGTTCGAGATCAAAGATCCTAGAGGACAATTCATGCCCATTCCACTCATACTCTTGTGCTACTTTTAAGGCAGGGATTAAGAAATCTAATGGTAGCATAGCGTTCTGTTCGAAGACCATCTGAAATGGGGTGGCGTTGAGTACCGTTTTGTAGGCAACTCGATAAGCCCAAACAGCATGATGAAGTTGTTTGTCCCAATCAGAGCGTTTATTATTTACCAGTTTTGTCAATACGTTACAGAGGATCTTATTGGTACTCTCGGCTTGTCCGTTGGCTTGTGGGTGATAGGGGGCAGATTTCTTATGTATCACCAAGAATTCTTGGAGAAGATTTTCAATGACTTCATTCAAGAAGTGTGTGCCTCTATCGCTCACCAACTCTATTGGTAGTCCATATCTCGTGAACACATTCTCGAATAAGAACTTAGCCATAGTCTGAGCATCATTCTTTGTTGTGGCTTTGACTTCTACCCACTTTGTAAGGTAATCGGTGGCTACAATGATGTACTCTGCATGGGAGTTTCTAGCTGGGGGGTTAATAGGACCTATGAAGTCTATGCCCCACTTCGAAAATGCACGTCCTCCCATCATTGGCCTCAAGGGCATCTCGTCTTTTCTCACTGGGTATTGTGCACGTTGGCATGTGTCACATTTCTTCACATAGGTATGTGCATCCATATGAAGAGTGGGCCACCAAAGTCCTGAGAATAGAATGGCCTTGATCACTCGGTCAGGACCAAAATGTCCACCTGCAACACCGCTGTGTGCAGTCTCTAAGACCTTTAAATAGTCTGATTCATGAACGCATAGTCTTAAGTAACCATCTTTGCCTCTTTGGTATAGGTTGTCCCCTACTAAGGCATAGCCTTGAGCCTCTTGCTCCATGCTTCGTCTTCTTGCTAGACTAGCCTCTTTGGGTAATCTTCCCGATCTCATAAACTCTACCAATGGAGCACTCCAATCTGGAATTAATGACACTTGATAAAGGGTCGCATGCTCCACTGGGGGTCTCTCTCTGCACCTTGGACAATTCTTAATCCACTCATGTATTTCTTTGTCCATGCTAGGCCAATACACTCCTAAACGCTTTAGATTCTGCAATGTTCGTTGTTTAGAATAGTGATTTCCTAGCATTCCTTCATGGGCTTGTTGCAACCAACTACTATGTTCATCATCCTCCACACAACAAGCTAATACACCCTCAGTATCTTGTTTGTACATGCTTCCTGCTAATATGTGATATTTTTGTGATTTTACAATTTCTTCTTGTGATGTTTTCACATTCTTATTTGCAGGGCCAAAGGTTAGGACTGGTACCAACTTATTTGCCCATTTAGGAACAACTTCTAAATTGAACAGATAAGCATCGGGTAATTCGTCAGACACTCCTTGCGGTGACTCTCTTGAAGTGATGCGAGAAAGGTGATCTGCCCGAAGGTGGGTTCTACCTTTTTCCTGACAACAACTTCAAAGTCATATTCCATTAGTAAGAGGAACCATCTTACTAAGCGTCCAGTATTGCAAGGTTTATTGACCAAATATAACAAAGCTTGATCAGTGAAAAACTTAAACTTGTTGGCCAATAAATAGTGTCTAAACTTCTTCACAGCATATACCATGCCTAAGCCCTCTCGCTCAGTTGTGGTATAGTTCCGTTCAGCTGCAGTGAGCTGTCTACTAGCATATGCTATGGGCAAATCTAAGTTTCCTTCACTTGTGGGTTGTGCTAGCACACATCCTATGGCATGATTGGATGCATCCACATGGACATGGAAAGGGTTTATTCCAATCAGGAGTGGTGAGTATTGGTGCCGTGCACAAACGTTTCTTCAGTTCGTTGAAAGAATTCTCGCATTCGTCGTTCCACTCAAAATTAGACAACAAGGCATAAAGGGGTCTAGCTATGATCGCGTACATGTGGATAAACCTATGGTAGTATCCACAATGGCCCATAAAGGCTTGTACCTCTTTAATATTCCTTGGCCTTGGTAGCTCCGCTATGGCTCGTACCTTATCTTCATCTGTTGAGATTCCATTCTTAGAAACAATATGACCTAAGATTTTACCTTGACGCACCATAAACACACACTTTTCTGGGTTCAGACACACTCGATATTCTCTACACTTGTTGAAGATTTGTCTGAGCTCAGGGATGTGGAACCTTCTTTCTTGGGAATGAGCACATAAATCATCCACATACACTTCTAAGCTCTTTCGCAAGAACTCTTTGAAGACATGACACATGAGCCTTTGGAATGTTGCAGGTGCATTGGTGAGCCCAAATGGCATCACACGAAATGCAAAGGTTCCCCACTCTGTAGCAAAAGCTGTTTTGTGTTGATCTTCTGGGGCAATGGCTACTTGATTGTAACCTGAAAATCCATCAAGGAAGCTATAAACTTCCTTGCCTGCAACACGCTCCAATAGGTGTTCTGTGATTGGAAGTGGATAACTATCTCTAATCGTAGCGGCATTAACTTTTTTAAGGTTAATACACACTCGCAACTTCTCGTTCTTCTTGGGTACCACAACAATGGGGGACATCCATTCGGTATGCTCAATCTCATAGATGAATCCAGCTTCAATCAACCTATCAATTTCTTCTTTTATTTTGGCTGCATAGGTATCATTATATGTGTAGGGCTTCTGTTTGGTGGGCTTAGCATCAGCAGTCATGGGGATAGTATGAGAGCAAATTCTTGGATCTACCCCTTTCAAGTCTCTATAGTGCCATGCAAACACATCCCTATATTCCCTTAATAGAGCTATGAGCTCCATTTCTTCTCTTGCACTTAGGTCATCTCCTATATATGTGCATCTCTCTTCGTTCTCTTCAATGGTCACTACAATCTTCTTGGTCTTTTCTTTATTATCATATGATTCTCCTATGATGGCCTCTCTCTTAGGCATTCGTACCAAAATTTTGCGGTCGTCAACTTCATATTTCTTGAAGTTTTCTGGTACTTCAAACAATGATTCCTCCTCTTCTTGTTTCATTGCTTTTCTTTTCTTTTTCTTTTGACTACTCTCACTTCCATCCTTTGAGTTTACTGTTTTAATACTTGTGAGAGGTTCTTCTTCTTTCTGGGTGAACACTCCTATATCTTCTAGATAGTGCTGCTCTGAGTTAAAGCAACTATCCATCACAATAGACTCCAGATCATCGTCATTCTCTTCTTCTTCTATGACATCACTAGGGTCACATTCTTCTAGCAAGGGTTGACACATGAACACTGAGATATCATAACCCTCCTCATCACAATGAGGTGTCCACTGTTCCTCATTGACAGCAATGTCCATGGTGGCTAAGATTTCTGGCCAGCCATGAGGCTCAAACTCCTCATCTGGAAAGATCATCGGTGTGTAGGCTAGGTCTCTAACTGGTCTATCTCCTAGCAAAGTTCCTTCTTCTCTTGCCTTTAAACGTTTTTCCTCTTCCTTTGCGACCTTGCACATCCACAAATGAGTATCTTCATGCAGCCATGATGGATCAGGTGAACTTTCAGAATGCACAGAGATGGAATCTTCTTTCGCTTTGTGGATAGAATTCCACTGTAGGGGTGGTACATCTCTGAAGGTGTAATCCTTCAAATTGACCTTGGTGGTGACCCCTAAGTGCTGTAAGTACAAGGAGTTAGTTCCCCAATCCTGTACTATTTGCAATTGTCGTAGGAAGGGTCTTCCTAGGATCATCTCATAGACATTATTTTTCTCAAAGTCACATATAGCAAATGTGTGCTCAAACTCTACACCACAAGTGGTTAGAGTGATCCCTTCTAGCAATCCTAGAGGTCTTTCAAAATGACCATCAGCCATTTGAAGCTTCATTCTAGTTGGTCTTAATGTGGGCTTGCCCCATTGCTTCCACAAGGAGGTGGTCGCAATAGCAACACCAGCACCTGAATCTATGATTGCTTTGGTTGTGTAACCTTGGTAGGTGATTGGAAGATAAGTATTACCTTCTTCACCCTCACACATGTCCCCTATTTTGTCTAGAGGTATCTCTGGTACCCTTTTCTTGGAGCCTGCTTTTGGCGTGTTGGAATCAAGTTCTGGAACCTGATCCTTCACATGATTCCAAAGCTCAGGTTTTGCTTTGAGCAGCTCTTCTACAGTGAGATGACAATGAACCTTAGTGTTCTTCACGACATCCATGTTCCTTGGAACCACTGAGTCTTCATTTCTTACTAGTATTGTGGGAGCTCTAATCTGGAGAGATTCAGATTCCCATGGGCCTGGAAATTGAGGCAGTTCTTCTAAGGTATTAGATTCAAAATCTAACCTTTCGTCTTCTTGTTGTTCTGCTTCATCTCCGTAAATAGATGGAATGTCTTGGGGAAATTGATCATGAAGATCATCAATCTCAGGAATAGGAGGGGAATTACCCTTCTCCTTGGCCCATTTCTCTTCTTGTATTTCCCGCAAGAATTCTTGAGAGTACTGTTGAATTGAAGGAGGTATTCCTCGATCCGTGGAATTAGGAACATAAGCTCCCATTGGTGGTGAGCTTCCTCTTTCAATAACTGGTTGAGCCTGTGGAGGTAAAGAAACTTGTGGTTTGTTTACCAACTGCTCTAATCGTTCTAGTAAGCCCTGGAAATGCAAATCCCCTTTGACAGAGTTTGTCTGATTGAACTTTTGACTAGTCTCAAGTATAGCTTGAGCTTGTTCTACCATTTTCATGCACATTTTCATCCGTTCAATCTCTAAGTCTGCTCTAGGGTAACTCTTGTCTAGATTTGCAGCTGTAGGCCCTTCTTGAAGTCGAGCCTCGTAGGCTTTGAACATCATGTCCAAGCCTTCTGGGGTTGGATCTGCAAGAACAGACCCTGGTTGTGGTCTATTTACAATGGGTGGTGGGGTGGGATGAGGTGGAGTGGATGGAGTTTCGGCATGCGAGGGGTTTTGAGATGCAATGTCTTCTATTTTTGTTTTTGCGTCTTTCAAGCTTTCTTCTAGTTTCGATAACTTTTTATTCCACTTACGATTGGACTTTTCTCTGGTATCCTTCCATGTTCTTGTTTTCCTCTTACTAGGCTCTCTTGATTCACTCGACTCCGATTGCTCTGCTGGTTTATCATGTTTTAATGCTTGTGCCCTAGTAACTGCCTGTATAGGTGCCACATTACTGCTACTTGAACTCGAATCCGCCACTAAGCCTACCACATTAATGGGTGTAATCTTGGGTGCACTGGAGGGGTTTCTTGGACAATCTCTGGGGAGATGGTCTTTGCCACAATCAGGGCAAAAAGCCTGTATTGTGATAGCCTGTCCTTGACTCGGAGATGATGGGTGGGGAGAGTCACGAATGAAATGATCACCTTGACATCTAAAACAAGATCCTCTAGGGGCTTGTGGTCTCATTTGTCTCAATTGGGGCCTAGGGTTAGGATTTGTGTACATGACATTGGAGTATTCTGGCTCCCAATTTTGCTCCATAGGTGGTGCCTCATATTGATACGAGTAAATCTCACTATGTTCAGGTGACTCTGTGTAATACGCATGTGGACTACCTTCATGGGAGTAGTCTGAACAATGAGCATGAGAATCATTATCTGGTATCAATGGGGTTAGGGGCACCAATGCTCTATTTGGATTTTCCTCTCCCACAGCATATTTGACTGGAATCACGTTGGCTGGAGCTGGTGGTTGGTTTCCCAAGACAGGTTGTGGCCTATATGGTACCTGATATTGCTGTTGTGGTCTATAATATGGATGTTAGTATTGGTTCTGATACCTACCTTGTGGGTAAGGTTGCTGATAATTCTGTCTAACAGCCTGCCTATTGTAGGGACAATCTTGAGCCGTGTGGTTTGTGTATTTTCTCTCAATATTGCAATATGGAGCATTCCTTTCTCTAATGTTTTGGTTTTGGATTGGGCATACATTAGCCATGTGGTCGCCCCCACAAGTATAACACCGATTCACTGGAGTGACTCTCTGTGTTTGTTTATTTTGGACTCCCAGCTTCTTGGCAACTTGCTCAGCTATCTCCTCTATTTCCGTGGAGATTTTTGAAGTATGACTAGTAGAACTATCTGAATCCTTATAGAGTTTGGATAATCCTAACTCCTCACCCAAGTTATCTTCTATGTCAATGCATGTCCGCACGCATTCTTCTATGGATCTAGGCTCTTTCAAATATACATATGATCTTAACTTTGTGCTCAGTAAGCCATCTAAGAACAAAGCCACTTGTTTGGCTGGTGTGCGTAGCTCGGGAGCAGGGCATCTTTCTAGGTACTGTCTGAACCTTCTACTTGCTAGTCGCACTGTTTCTTGGGGGTGTCTGCTTGAAACTGTGGATCAAGGATGATGTGTTATGCCTGATACCACTCTTGGAAAATTCTACAATGAATTCGTCTAGCAGTTGACCTATATCGCGATAGTTGCGACTACTCAATGGTTGAAACCAAGCCAAGGCAGTGCCCTTAAGAGTCAAACCAAATGCCTCGTATTGGGTGAATAAATCCTCAACCTGTTCAGCTCTTAACACTTGTTTGAACTCGGCCACATGATCATAAGGATCTCCTGACCCGTCAAAATAATTCTTCATTGCCTTGATCACTTGAGTGGGTCTAAGGGTTCTTGGGTGCTCTCGGGGTCTAGGCAATGGAAAATCATGTTCATCTCTTTTTTGCCTATGTGCTTGATGTCTCTCTCTTTCAGGTCTTTCATTTCCAAATCCTGATCTATTCCTGCCCACGGTGTGTGCAAAACTTACCTCAGGTCTCTCTCTAGTTCTTTCTCTCTGGGCTTCATGAGCGTGGGATGATCCTACTCCTTGGAGGCCATGGGAAACATTGGATCTTGGTGGGGGGAAAATCAATTCATTCTTCCAAGTATATGCATGTCTATCATGTTCTGTTACCAAGAAAATTTTCTCTGATGTGTTATCCAGGTAAACAACTTTGCCTGGCATCTCTGGATCCTTGAACTCGTAGATGATGACTATGCCCAATTGGCTAGGTTGATCTGGCTTGAATCTCCAAAAGGCTTCCTCTGTTTCTCTATTCAAAAATAGTTCTATGCTTTTGTTATCTTGAGGGATCCAGTCAGGAGTGATCACTCGGGTCAAAACTGACTTACCTCTAGGAGTCTGGGGTCCTTGTCCTACATTTCCTTGTTCTAGGTCTCCTATTTCATTCTCAGGAATGACATTTCCAAAATCATCAGTCCTATCTGGTAGGTTGGTGACCACATACATGGTTCCTTCCTTATCAATGTATGAACCCTCTTCGAACTTGACCACCGGGTGTTCAAGTCCAAAGGATTGATCTGGATTTTTGAGTTGGACCACTGATCGCCTCAGACCATCCTCATAGACGCGAGCACCTAATTGGTTGGTCCGAATATATTCCAACTGTGTCTTATAGGGACCTTCTGGTGTTTGTAGATGGGCAGTCCCTGAGCCACCTACAGGTTTTCCCATACTAAAAGACATTTCTGAATCACTTGTGTCTGAACTTAGTAAAAGATGACCACTTAGTTGTTGTGCCCAAGACTTGGATGTATGGTTGACACTAGCCTCAGAAGATCTAATGCTTTGTTTATCCTTGCCTAAGTGTCTACCAGATCTCAGGTTCATAAGCTTTAGTCAAGAGTCCAAATTTTCCCCTTGGTATGGTTCAAAATTCTTCGGAGTCCCCTTGGTTCCCTAGTCCCACTTGAGGGTCAACTTCAAATTATCCTATCTCAAAATCAACGCGTTATTCTTGAAAAAAACAGTTGAGGTCGTGTAGGATTTGAAACGAGCTTTCCAACGAGCTATAGAGCTCAAAAAAGGGACTTTGGATGAAAAAGTTATGCCACTTCAGGCTCCTGGGGGTCAAAACAGGCAAACAGGACCTTTGGAGAAAATCGCGATTTTGTGAACTCAGAAAATCGCGATGTTGAGCACAAAATCGTGTTTCTGAAAATCGCGATGTTGATCACAAAATCGTGTTTATGAAAATCGCGATGTTGAGCACAAAATCGTGTTTATGAAAATCGCGATTTTGAGCACAGAAACGTGTTTTAGAGAATCGTGTTTTTTGACATGAAAATCGCGATTTTGAGCACAGAATCGTGTTTATGAAAATCGCGATTTTGAGCAAAAAAACGTGATTACACAGAATCGCCTTTTTTTCACAAAATTGTGTTTTTTACTCAAAATCGTGATTTTGGCATGAAAATCGCGATGTTGAGCACAAAATCGTGTTTATGAAAATCGCGATTTTGAGCACAGAATCGTGTTTTAGAGAATTGTGTTTTTTGACATGAAAATCGCGATTTTGAGCACAGAATCGTGTTTTTGAAAATCGCGATTTTGACTCAGAGAATCGTGATTCACAAAATCGTGTTTTTTGCTGAAAATCGTGATTTATGAGAATCGCGATTTTGAGCCCGCTGAAAATCGTATTTTCTCAGAATCGTGTTTTTGGCATGAAAATCGCGATGTTGAGCACAAAATCGTGTTTATGAAAATTGCGATTTTGAGCAAAAAATCGTGACTACACAGAATCGCCTTTTTTTCACAAAATCGTGTTTTTTACTGAAAATCGTGATTTTTTGAGAATCGCGATTTTGAGTAGGGAATCGTGTTTTCTCAAAATTGTGTTTTTTGACTGAAAATCGTGATTTGTGAGAATCACGATTTTGAGCACAATCACAGAATCGTGATTCTGAGAATGACCACAGAATCGTGATTTTTTCAGCCAACTTTTAGGCGGGAAAACAGAAAATCGTGATTTTTCAAAAAATTTTGAATTTTCACAGAATCGCGATTTTCATCACAGAATCGTGTTTTTTGGCGGGAAATTCAAATTTCTAAGCGCCGGCTATGGCGAGCTCCGTATGAGCAAAAAATCATGAAAAAAACACAGCGCTTGCTCTCCCTTGCTTCTCCTAACTCCTTCCCACACAATAATGCATGAAAAATGGTATGAAGATGGTGATAATGCACTAAAAAACAAGAATTTTCTATGAAGAAGAAGATGGAAGAAGGTGGAGATGATGATGATGATGAAGATGAAGAGGAAAAAACAGAAAATGAACTGAAATGACAGTTTTTTTACCTTCCAACGTCGCAAATCTACAATCTTACCATCACAACGCTCGTCCTCGAAGCTCTCTCCCCGGCAACGGCGCCAAAATTTGGTGTAGCTCAAGTGTAAGCACCACCTCCTTTACTTGTCAATCCGCGGAGACGTGAGGACCGGTATGAAGACCACGAGCAAGTGAAGGCACAAGTGCGTGAGTGAAAGCACACAAACATGCACACACATACACACACACGCGCACAAAGTAAGATCAAAGAGAGGAACAATGGAAAGCTTAGATTGCAAAAGAGTTCTCTTACCAAAGTTCTATTCTCTAACAAGCTAACCCCAAAAATGAGCTCTCTAGCTCTTTTTATAGTTTTTTGACTAGTTTTGGCCCTGTCCAGACCTAGTGTCCGGCCTAGTTAAAAATTAGGTTCCAGGGCTTATTTGAGGGCTCAAACGAAGTCTAAAAATTATGAAAATTGGTACGATGGTACTTCTAATACTACTCAAGCTCGAGGACTCCTCGGCTTGAACAAAATGGAGTTACTAAAAATAGATAATGGTATTTACAATGGTTTTTAGTGATGAAAATCACTATTTTTGTAGGGGATTCTTCTGAAAATTTGACATACACTTCTTGGAGCTCCCTACTTGCTCCCTTTCCTTGTGTGTCCACCTTTTGATGTGCTTCCATGCTTTGTCCTTGACTTTGAGCTTCAACACTAGGGTTGTACCCATCAAGGTTAACCCAAAAGCCTCATATTGAGTGAACACGTCCTCCACTTGTTTTGCTCTCAACACCTGGTTGAATTCAGCCACATGTTCATAGGGATCTCTGATGCCATTAAAGTAATTCTTCATGTTTTTGACTACTTGCAAAGGTCTCAATGTCCTTGAGTTTTCTCTCTATATGGAAAGAGGGAAACGATCATCCTCTCTATGTGAACTATTCCGTCTAGTTTTGTCTCTCTCTAGAGTACTTGTTCCTTGCTATGATCTACCTCTTCCTAGGTTATATATGAAACTTACTTTTGTGGCTCTCTAGTCTTCTCTTTCTAAACTCCTAAGGTGTCACCATATTTTGTGTTGGCTTTTTTATGTGAATCTGATGGTTTTTTCAGAAACTCATTCTTAAGTGTAGGGCTTGTTTGACCCAAGTTTCCAAAAAACCTCCTTTGTAGCTTCATTGGTATAAAGCTCTATGGTTGCATTATCCTGGGGTATCTTGGTTGTGGCTACTACCATTTTCAACACAAATTTCTTTCTATGAGTGTGTGGTACCTCCTCTTGATCATCTTCATCTAAATCATCAACTTCTAACTCTCAAAGAACATTCCCAAAGTCGTTCGTTCTATCAAGGTGACTAGTAACAATGTGCATAGTTCCTTGCTTGTCTATGTATGACGCATTCTCAAATTTCACTACAAGATGATATAAGCCATAGGTTTGCTCTAGGTTTCTCAACTAGACCACTGACCTCCTCAAACTATCCTCATAGATGCAAGCACCTAATATGTTGGTTCAGACATTGTATTCTAACTAAGTTTTATAGGGTTGTTCTAGTACATCTAGGTAGGTTGTCTGAGTGCTAGTAGTCTAGATCTAAATGCTATATGAACTATCTAAATCACTAGTTTCTAATCTTATGTTGTATTGGTTGCCACCTAATTGTTTTGATGATGACTTGGCAGTCCAATTGACACTAGCATCAAAGCATTTCAAGCTTTGTCGCTCCATCTTGCCAATATGCTCCCTTGATCTCAAGTTCATGAATTTTCGTGCTCATTTTACCTCAATCACTTGTTCATTAATTGTCCAATTATTTTCTTTGTTCTTGTGTTGTTACTTTATCGTCTTGTCACAAGGAATAATTTAAGCATCTCGGATTTCATACTTTTCCATGTGTTTATGTTCTTTTTGTTTTAGGTGTTTGAGTATCACAATCATGCTTATCTATCTTGACTTGATGTTCCTTAATGTATCTTGATCTTTTAGGTTCCTAATGTTGCTCTAATTATTAACCCTAAGGCTATGCACTTAGCGTAGTCTAAAATTTACAAGGGGGATCAAGTATCTACCAACCTTAGGTTCAAGATTCATGATTTCAAATGCTCAAGGTGACATCCCAAGCAAGATTTGCAAGTTGAGCACTATCACACAATACCCTGGACATACTAGAATCGTTGGAGAATGCATCACACCCTGAAAAAACCACCAAAAATCAATAAATATGACCAAAACATTATCCAAAAATAAACCCTAAACTTTTCTCAAAAAGGTGATGTGTTGTGACAAAGCCACGGTTTGCCACGATAGGCCGATCTGCCATGATAGAGGGGGTCTATTGTTATAGGGCATTCTATCACGATAGATGGGGTCTATCGTGTTTTGTTCTATCATGATAGATAGGTGATCTATTGCAATAGATGGAGTCTATCGTGGGGGTTGGTCTTTTGTGATAGGGGTGGTATATTGTGATAGAGGGGTTTGTTGTGACAGAGGGGGTCTGTCACAATAGATAGGTGTCTATCGGGGTCTCAAATGACATAAGGGCCTTGTTGCAAGAATATGACCACCACCTGCTAGCAAGATGACTCTCCTTGCAACCAAATGCCTCTATATATAGCTTTCTCCAAGGGACTATCTTCTTGGGCAGGTGGATACTAACCATGGCCATGTGTTGGTAGTAGCCAGGGTAGTCAAGGCCTTACGAGATAGGGAAGCCACCAAAGGGAGTCAAAACAAAGGGAGATCCAAGCAAGATTACAAAGACAAAGCAATCAACACAGATCTGACAAGTAGGCCACATAAATTTTCATGGAGAAATATTTCCCAAACAGTGATTCTAGTCACTTCACACACTTGTAAATACCATTTTCTATTATTCCTACTCCATTTTGTGCAAGCTGAAGATTTCTTGAGCTTGAGGAGTATTAGAAGTATCTATGTACCGATTTTCATGATTTTTAGAGCTTGTTTCAGCCTCCAAAATAGTCTAGGAACCTAATTTTTAACTAGACTAGACACTAGGTCTAGACAGGGCCAAAACCTAGTCAACAACTATAAAAAGAGCTAGAGAGCTCATTTTTTAGGTTAGCTAGTTGGAGATTGAAGATAGTTTTGAGATTTGTATACTTTCTTGGAGCTTGCTAATAGAAGGTTCCATTGTTCCATTCTTTGTCTTTCCTTGTGTGCATGTGTGTATGTGTGTGCACGTTAGTGTGCTTCTCACTCACACACTTGTGCCCTCATTTGCTCATAGTCATCATACTAGTCCTAATGTCTCCACGGATTGACATTTATGAGGTGGATCTTCTCACATTGGTACTTGCCATTGTGCTAGAGTGACACCAAATTTGGCACCGTTGTCGAGGAGAGAGCTTTGAGGACGAGTGTGTGATGGTAAGACGTAGAGTTGTGATGTTGGAGTCATAGGTAATTTCTCTGCTTTTCTTTATTTTCTCTTATTTACTTCACCATCGTCATCACCATCATCATCCTCACCATCTCCCACCTCCATCTCCACCTTCAAAAATTTTTCAGTTTTTTGGTCATATCATCTTCCTCACCTTATTCCCCTCATTTCATTTGTGAGAGAGAGTGAGAGAGAGCTATTGTGCATTTGGTTTTTGTGTGTTTTTGAGAATTTTTTGTAGGTTTTGGCTGTATCATCATCTTTAATAGCTTGCACAGGTACGGAAAATGTCTACACAGGTCCCGGGGCATTGAACTCTGTCAATCCGTGATTGACAGAAAAATTAACTTTTTGATAAAACTAAGTGCACAAACATAATCTAGGGACCTTGCACATCACAAATCCATAAAAAATTCTTAAAAAATTGAAAAATTTATGTCCATCATGATTGATATCATCAATCACGATTGATAGTGTCCATCGCGATGGATAGCCTGTCCATCGTGATCGACAGACCCCGATGGACATCACATCAATCGCGGTTGACAGCATCCATTGCGATGGACACCTGTCACTCTAGCACAATGGTAAGTACCAACGTGAGGAGTTTCACCTCATAAATGTCAATCCGCGAAGGCGTGAGGGCTGGTATGAAGACCGTGAGCAAGTGAAGGCACAAGTGCATGAGCGAAAGCACACGAGCATGCACGCACATACACACACATGCACAAGGTAAGAGCAAAGAGAGGAACAATGGAAAGCTTTGATTACAAAGGAAATCTCTTACAAAGCTCAAATATCTAAAAAGCTAACCTCAAAAATGAGCTCTCTAGCTCTTTTTATAGTTTTTTGAGGAGTTTTGGCCCTATCCAGACCTAGTGTCTAGCCTAAGTAAAAATTAGGTTCCAGGGCTTATTTGAGGGCTCAAACAGAGTCTAAAAATTATGAAAATTTGTAGGATGATACTTTTAATACTCCTCAAGCTTGAGGACTCCTTGGCTTGAACAAAATGGAGTTGGAAAAATATGAAATGATATCTACAATGGTTTTTAGTTATAAAAATCACTATTTTTATAGGGATTTCTTCTGAAAAATTGACATGTACTTTGTGGAGCTCCCTTTATGCTCTTTCTTCTTACATGTCCACCTCTTTGATGTGCTCCTATGCTTTGTCCTTGACCTTGAGCTTCAACACTCCCCCCCATCTCAAGTCTATCATCCCTGAAAGACCCTTGTTGGGAGTGGTTGTTCCCTATAGTACTTGAGAGGTAGTGTCCATGTAGCCAGGTCTAATCTTGTTCTTCATTTTGTAGCTACTATCCTTTAAAAGTTAGAGTCCCTTTGTATGTTTTCTTCCTTGTATTCCATCTTGATGGTGCATTTGTGAGCTTTCAAAAATTGCTAGCTCCTCAAAAGAGGTTGTCCATGTTGATTGTGAGCAGCTCTTGATAGTGGATTGCTTCCTTGCTCTTGTTGTTGTCACCTTGAGGTCCTCTGGTTCTTTCAAAGAGAGCTTTCATAGTTTTCATGCCAAGTACTCCTAACGCATAGTGAGTGATGGGTAAGTGTGTTAGTGCATGGGTTTGATGAAAATATGTGCCTTGTGCACGGCCTTGTAATGTGGCCCTATGCATGCATACTTGGGAAATGCATTGTAAAAAATATGGTGCAAGAATTTCGGTCTTGAGCTAACTTCTCAAGGGTATGCTGACGAAGAGGTTTCCTAATCTATCATGGTTACAATGTCGCTGAAGTAGGGGATGCTTACCATCATCAGTCCATAGTCATCACGTCATGTTGAACTCTCATCATGGTGACCGAACATTGGCTTGTCTTTCTTGTTGATGGATGTCTTGCTAACGGTTGAGTGATGAGATTCTTCAAGCGCACATTCCTATTCTTTCTTCCTTTTCTTCTTTTTTTTTCTTTTTTGCTTCTTTTTTTTTAAACATGGGTATAAAACAGGAAGAGAGAGGTTAATATCAAGAAAATAATTAACATATTTCAAGTGTGTCTCATGTGCCTAGGATTTCTCAATTGCGTCTATGAACGACAGTGTAATGTGGCCCTATATTAATGCACACTTTGGAAATGCATGACTTGAATGGTGCAAAAGACAAGGTTATGCCAAAGGCACATGGTTGTTGCACGTCGAGGCTTTCAATGTTCTTGTAGATGTTGATGACGCCTTTGTTGGAGGTATCCATTGGATTTCAAAATGACATATGATCATTCCTCCTTATAGGGATCCATTTTTTAATAGTGTTTGGATGCGTACAAGTCACTTTGGACATCTTCAACTTTGTGTGGTTGCTTAAATTTTGTATCCGGCATGGTCGGCTCTTTGGTTTTGTGGATGTTTCCGGTACTTTGGCCTTCCAAACCCATAGCCTTGTTGCTTGTTTTCTTACTATTGCTAAAGAGGTGATTTTATCTTCTTCTAATCCTTATGCTTGGTTCGAACCCTTGCTTCTCCTTGACTTCTTTGTTGAGACTTTTCTCGTGTGGCAGATCATAGGTTGTTGTGTATGTAAGATCTTCTTGGGTACCCACATGTGTAATTGTCCTTGTTGAGCTGCAACTAATTTCTTAGGCACCCAAATTTGTCAGATATGTTGTGGTGGAGCTTGTCCTAGTTGCTTGGTTCTTCTTTCATCATGGTTGGCGTGCTTCGATGGGAATTGTTGTGGCAACATTGATGGTTGCTCTCCTTTCCGTACCCAAATCTGTTTCATTCCAGAAACTCCTTTCTTCTTGAACTCTCTTTGTCTATTCAATATAGCAATTCTCTCATACTATTTTACTTGCCTCTTTGGTTGAAATTTTGTGACTGCAATAGTCTTTGAAAAAGAAGAGAGGTTGGCTCGACATGGGGTCTGTTCTTCCATGATTGAGTTCTTCTGGATCATAGAGATTTTGACACATACCACATCTTCTTCTCTAAGATTAGGCTTAGAAGAACTAAGAGAATGTGTGATACCTGGATTTGTGAGCATGCAATTCTCAAATTCTAATGTAATGCATTGTTCATGTACCCAAACTTGAAGAATTTTACTTCTTAGGTTTAAGTTGACTACATGTTCATAGATCCAATCTTGACCCAAGACAAGTGGTTTTATAAGGTCATCATCTTCGTACATTAGCATTTTGACTGTCATTGGGACATCCTGAAGGTAGATGAGAAGCTCCACCTCGCCCAAACAAGGGATTTCCGCACCTCCTAAGCCCACTAAATAAGCTTCTAATGGCTTAACTTCCATGCCCAATCCTTCACAGCATGAGTACCTAATTGCACTAGTGGCGGCTCCAAAATCGATTAGAGTTTTGATTGTGTTATTTGCAGTGTCATGCCCTAGTTCAACCGTGATGAATGGTCATCTATCCATAATGCTAGGATGTGTGCTTTTTTGGTGCACATAGACGTGATATCTTGGGGCTTCCGGATTGGCATCTAGGCCTAGTCGACTGAACTTATTTCGCCTAATGTGCTCTATAGCCTCTGCCTATGCTTCATCTCTAACCCTTAACTCTTCTTCCTTTCGCTTCTTGGCAGTGTTGAGTCTCTTTAGCATATCCTCGGTTAGAGGTTCTTGATATAACTTGACTCGACATCCGCTTATATAGTTTAGCAAGATGTCACCTTCCAAAGTGGCCAATTGAACTGCACCGCTAGTGGAAATTCTATTGATGATCATGGGTCCATATCCTCACATTTCCAATTTACGAGCATACTGCTTTAATGTATAAACCAAAACTAGGTCTCCCTCTTTCAATCCTTTATCCTTGATGTGTACATCAAAGCATAGATGCCTGCTGCCGCTCGTAGCCTTGTCTCACCTAAGCGTTCTAGGTCAAAGATCTTGGAGGACATGCTCTTGTGCTACTTTTAAAGTTGGGATCAGGAAGTCTAATGGTAGCACAACATTTTGTCCAAAGACCATCTGAAATGGGGTGGCATTGAGTACCATTTTGTAGGCAACTCAGTAGGCCCAAATAACATGATGAACTTGTTTGTCCCAATCATAGTATTTATTATTTACCATTTTTGTCAATACATTGCATAGGATCTGTGCTCTCGGCTTGTCCGTTAGCTTGTGGATGATAGGGGGAAGAGTTCTTATGTATCACCAAGAATTCTTGGAGAATGCTTTCAATTACCTCATTCAGGAAGTGCGTACCTTTATCACTTATAAACTCTATGGGTAACCCGTATCTGATGAACACATTCTCAAATAAGAACTTAGCCGTCGTTTGAGCATCATTCTTTGTTGTGGCCTTTACTTCTACCCACTTTGTAAGGTAATCTGTGGCTACAATAATGTACTTTGCATGGCAGTGTCTAGCTGGGGGGTTAATAGGACCTACAAAGTCTATACCCCACTTTGAGAATGCACGTCCTCCCATCATTGGCCTCAAGGGCATCTTGTCTTTTCTGACTGGATATTGTGCTGGTTGGCATGTGTCACATTTCTTCACATAGGTATGTGCATCCATATGAAGAGTGGGCCACCAAAGTCCTGAAAATAGGATGGTCTTAATTACTCGGCCAGGTCTGAAGTGTCCACCTGCAACACCGCTATGTGTAGTTTCTAAGATTTTCAAATAGTCTGATTCATGAAAGCACAATCTTAAGTAACCATCTTTGCCTCTTTGGTATAGGTTGTCTCCTATTAAGGCATACTCATGAGCCTCTTGCTCCATGCTCCATTTTCTTGCAAGACTAGGCTCAATGGGTAGTGTTCATGATCTCATAAATTCTACCAATGGAGCACTCCAATCTTGTGAGGACCTTACGGAACCACTTGTCTTCGGGTCAAGACTAGATCTATGACCATGTAGTTAACTTAAACCTTAAAAGACAACTTCTTCAAGTTTGGGTACATGAACAATGCATCACATTAGAATTAGAGAATTGCATGAGATCAAATCTAGGTACCAAACATTCTCTTAGTTCCTCTAGGCCCAATCTGAGCAAAGAAGATGGTGTATGTGTCAAAAAATCTATGATCCAAAAGGACTCAATCATGGAAGAACAATCTCAAAGGAGAGAGGACCCCTCTTCTTTTTCAAAGACTACTGTAGGTACGGCAATTCAACCAAAGAGGCAAGTAAAATAGTACACGTGCATGGCTACATCAAATAGACAAACAAAGCACAAGAAGAAAGAAGCTCAGGGCATGAAGCAGATTTGGGTATGAAAAGGAGAGCAACCACTACCTTTGACACAACCATTCCCATTGAGACCAGCCAACCATGCTAAAAGAAACACCAAAAAATGAGGACAAGCTCATTCACATGGTCTCTGACAATTTTGGGTACCGAAGCAATCGATGAAGGCCGACCATAATAACGTACAAATTTGGGTGCCTAAGAAATTAGTTGCAGCTCAACAAGGACAATTACACATGTGGGTACCCAATTCACTCTTCCATGCACAAACACCACTGATCTCCCTCGCAAGAAAAGTCTCAACAAAGAAGCCAAGGAAAAGCAAGGGTGAGAACGAGGCACAAAGAGCCATAGAAGATCAACTCACCTCTTTGACAATAATAAGAAGACAACCATCAAGAATATGGGTTTGGAAGCCAAAAGCACTAGTAGCACCCATAGAACAAAAGCGCCAACTATGAGGGCTGTAAAATTTAAGCAACCACTCAAAGATGAAGAAGTCAAAAGTGACCTATACACAACCACACATAGTTCTAAGATGGATCCCTATCAGGAGGAAAGATCAACTGTCATTCGAGGATCCAATGGATGCCTCCAACAAAAGGCTACATCAACATCTATAAGAAACATTGAAAGCCTCGACGTGCAACAACCATGTGCCTTTTGTCACGAGGAAGGAGATAAGGAAGAGAGCCCACACACACACTCTCACTCTCAAGGAGAAGCACACACACAAATTGAGGCAAGGAAGAATGATCTTCTTCTTCTTCTTCTATTACATAAAAGGAATGTACAAGAATGACCTAAAAACAAGAATACAACAAGTGCAATATATAAAGACCAGTACATAAGGAAAAACCTAATGACCGTGAATGAGTGAGCTGGCAAGAAACAAATGTGCCATTACTCTCGGTAGATAAATCTAATAAAGCTCAATGAAGTATCCCTAACATATACTGGCATGACCACTATACATGCCAGAGAAACAAAAAACTGGTACGTGTCATCCTGGATCATCACATGTTGAGCTTGATATCTCAACACTCCCCCTCAAGCTCAACGGCATATCCTGTAATCCAAGCATCTTTCAAAACTTCTTCAACTTCTCAGCTCCAAGTGCTTTGGTGAAAATATCAGCAACTTGCTCATCTGTTCTCACATAAACAAGATCAATATCACATGCTAATACCTTCTATCTGATGAAGTGATAATGTACCTCGATATGCTTTGTTCTAGCATGGAAAACAGGGTTCCGTGCTAACTGTATGCTGCTAAGATTATCACAATAGATAGTGATAGGCTTTTGCACTTCCACACCTAAATCTACAAGTAACATCTCCAGCCATGATGCCTCACATGCTGCCATTGCAGCACCTCTATACTCAGCCTCTGTACTCGACAAAGCAACAGTGAGTTCCTTCTTACTGCTCCATGTAATAGCTGCACCTCCAAGTGAGAAAAGAAAGCCACTAGTAGATCTTCTATCTGGAGTACTACCAGCCCAATCTGCATCGGTGTATCCGTGAACCTGCAAATCTACACCAGCTTCATAAAACAATGCATAATCCAAAGTAGCACTCACATAACGTAGAGTGCGCCTCAGAGCATCCAAATGTGGCTTCTTGGGAACCTGCATAAACTGACTTTCAAGTCCAACAGTGTAGCTTAAATCAGGCCTTGTAATTGTAAGATATATAAGACTTCCCATAATTTTCCTGTACATAGTAGCATTTTCCAATGCTTCACCTAATGTAGTATCCAATTTCAAATTCTGATCTAAAGGCATAGAAATTGGCTTACAATCAGCCATACCATACTTTTGCAGAATATTCAAGGCATATTGCCTTTGCGACATCCATATACCCGTTTCTGTATGTATAAACTCAATGCCCAAGAAATAGCGCAGCACACCAAGATCTTTCATGTCGAATTCCTGCATAAGAAGTTTCTTTACCTCTTTGATGCTTTCTTCATTATCACCACCTACAATCAGGTCATCAACATAAATAGCCACAATAGTGATGCCATCATCAGCCTTCCTTGCATATAGTGAGTGATCTGCATCACACATAGAAAACCCAATGCTGGTTAAGTAATCAGCAATCCCTGCATGCCATGCACGCGGAGCCTGCTTCAGCCCATCCAAAGCCTTTTGCAACCTACAAACATATTCTGGATGCTTTGAATCTTCATATCCTTGTGGCTGGTCCATATATACTTCTTCCTGTAACTCACCATGTAGGAAAGCATTCTTCACATTCATCTGATGCAAAGTCCATCCTTTTGCTGTAGCTAATGCAACAAGTGTCCTAATAGTAGACATTTTAGCTACAGGGCTGAATGTTTCCTCATAATCAATGCCATATGTCTGTGCATATCCTTTAGCTACCAATCATGCTTTATACCTGCTTATGCTACCATCAGCATTATGCTTTACCTTGTAAAACCATTTACAGCCTATGGGTTTCTTTCCTTGCGGCAATGGAACTAGCTTCCATGTATCATTTCCATAAAGTGCAGCCATCTCCTCATCCATACTTTTTCCCAATCTGCATTACTAATTGCATCTTCAAAACAAGAAGGTTCAGCATCTCGTATTACCTTTGTCATGTAGGCACAATGGCGAGCCATGTAACTATCATATGTCAATCGTTGCACTGAATTACGCATCATCCCAGATCTTCTTGGTCCTGGGTCACTTCTCCTTGTATCATCTGCATGTGCTCTTCTTACTCATGGAGTCTTCACAGAGGGCAATCCAAGTTCCTCATCAAGACTCTTTTCTGAACTGCTTGAATCTCCATCAATGTCTTCAAAACCTGTACATGTTTTATGACCAGCAGAAAGCTTTTCTTTACCTTTCTTGGATGTATTTGATGAATTTGCTGGACTGAAATTCCCACGTAATCTTCCACTCCATGGATTTGAGTTGGAACTATTGCTTGGTGATGCATCTGGTCCACTCAAAACCTCAGATTCTACACTTGATTTTTTAGCATTTTCTTTGTCATTTGGTTCAAGGCTTAGTCCTTCTTTGGCATCTGCATAGAAGCTTGACATTTCATCAAATACCACATCTTTGCTCACCTTTACCTGTCGTGTGAGTGGGTTATAACATTTATCCTCCCTTTTGCTCAAGGGAGTATCCAATGAAGACACACTTTTGGATCAAGCTTCGTCCTCAATTCATCTGGGACATGTACATATGCAATACAACAAAAAACTTTCAGATGTGATAAGTTTGGCTTTTTACCTGTAAACTTCTCTTCAGGTGTAACTTGATGTACAACAGCAGTCGAAGTTCTGTTCATGATGTATATAGCAGTATGCACAGCTTCTGCCCAATAACAATGAGGCATATTCTTCTCAGCCATTAAGGCTCTTGCTATTTCTGCAATATGTCTGTTTTTGCATTCAGCAACACCATTTTGTTGTGGTGTGTACCTGCATGAAAACTGACACCGAATTCCATGATTTTTTAGAAAACTGCTGAACTCATTTGACATGTATTCACCTCCTCCATCAGATCTTAATGTCTGAATGTACTTCCCTGTCTACTTTTCCACCATAACTTTAAAATTCTGGAAGTGAGTAAACTCTTCGCTCTTCTCTTTCATGAAATATACCCATACTTTGCGTGTATGGTCATCAATGAAAGTAACATAAAACCTGCAACCACCCATAGATGTGGTCTTTGCTGGACCCCAAACATCTGTATGTACTACTTCTAGTACATTCTCACTAACATGCTTGTCATGTGGAAATGATGCTCTTGACTGTTTACCAAATTGACATGCTGCACATACCTTTTGCATTTTTGCAACTTTGAAATTTGGTAGTCCATGGACAATCTCCTTTGACTGCATCAGTTTCAGCCTTTGCAAGTTTGCATGTCCAATCCGTTTGTGCCATATCTTTATATCTGCAATAACTCCTGCACCTTTTGCAAACATGGCTGCATTCATTTTAGGAATCTTCACATTTAAGGTGAACATCCTACCCACTTTGTTTCCTTTGGCAACCAATCGTCCATCCTGCTTGTACTCTTCTACATATAATCCATCAGCATTGAACCTGACTTGTAATCCCTGGTCAACCATTTGTCCAACAGAAACCAGATTCTTTGTTATATTTGGAACATGCCACACATCAGCGAGATGTTTTACCTTTCCGTCCTCCATAGACAATGCTATGTTTCCTGTATGCTCAATAGGATGCAATGTATCATCACCTGTTTCAACATATCCAGGAACTAGCATTTTCTGCAAACTACTAAATCATTCTGCATGACTGGTCATGTGATTTGAAGCACCTGAATCAACATACCAGACATTATCATTCGATTTTGAAACACCAGCAGACATCGTATTCATCATGTGATGTTGAACCATAAACAGCTTCTCAGAATCATCTGCACTTGTGGATGCATAGTTTTTTTGCTGCCTTCCTGTTATTTTGATTCTTCAACTTGCAATCACGTTCAAAGTGTCCATGTTTACCACAATTCCAGCATCCTTTACTATCATTACCTGAATCATTTCTTTGGAAATTTCTGCGACCTCTTTGACTCCCCCTACCTCAAAACTGTCCTCTTCCTCCTGCATGATTCTGTTGTTGACCTTGGTCTTGGTTATTGTTTCCTCTTCCACTTCCAAAACCTCTACCTCTACCTCTTCCTCTCCCAGAGTAGAATACCTGCTCAGAACTGGGCTTTCCTTGGGAGTTTGAATCCTCACCAAGATTCTTTTCTTCAATAATCAGCATAGATACCAAATCAGCAAAATTCGGAATATTTTCCATGGTCTGTATAGAAGTTCTGAACTGCTTATATGCAGCTCCTAAACCACAAAGGCACACTTCCACCTTATCATCATCATCTACATTCACGCCAATAGATGCAAGTGGCTCATATATGCTTTTGATTTTTAGAGTGTAGTCACTTATCGACATGCTCTTTTTCTCCAATGTATGCAGCTCGTTCTTGAGTTGCAATTTCTGTGCCTTTGTATTGGTCTCGTACAAAGTGACCAAACTGTTCCAAGCCTCTTTTGGAGTCTTGGCATCATGTATGTGTCCAATCATGCTATCCTAGATGGTAACAGATAGCCAATACATTATCTTTCGTGCTCCTTGATTCCATTCCTCATATGCTCTTAACTGTTCTGCAATCCGATTCCTTTCTGGTAACTGTAGAGCATTTTCATTCTCTCCTTCGATGTACTTCCAGTAGCCTTTTCCCATCACGAAATTCGTCATTCTGAATCTCCAAGCATGGAAGTTGTTCTTGTCCAGCTTATCGCTCATAAGCTGACCCATTCCATCTGCGTTTTCCATTTCTGCAACAATTCACAACACTGCAACACACTACAAGCAGCACTTCTGCTTGAACACTGTTGCACTATGACGTGACAGTTTGATCTCAGAAAAACACAGTTTTCGTGTATCAATAGTACACAAAATCGCTTGAAATTCTGGATCTGGAATATATGAGTGTGGCCGAACACAAGGAAAGTTAGAGTTTTTGAAACTGACGTGGTTTTTCTGTGGGCCCCACCTTGCGGGCTCGAAACGGAGGTCGAGATGGCTCCGAAACTTCGATCTGACAAAAACGAGTGATCCTAAAGGGTTAACTCACGAAAATATTTTGAGGTCTTCTACCTTCACGCCGATTTTCGTAGCAAAAACGGAGGTCGTTTGTGAAATCGCGTTTTCTCCACGCCTTGCCGCGTAGTCTTCACCGTCACCTTCTCCACGAGCTCTCTACAGCCACGCTGGCTCTGATACCATGTCACGAGGAAGGAGATAAGGAAGAGAGCTCACACACACTCTCACTCTCAAGGAGAAGCACACACACAAATTGAGGCAAGGAAGAATGATCTTCTTCTTCTTCTTCTATTACATAAAAGGAATGTACAAGAATGACCTAAAAACAAGAATACAACAAGTGCAATATATAAAGACCAGTACATAAGGAAAAACCTAATGTCCGTGAATGAGTGAGCTGGCAAGAAACAAATGTGCCATTACTCTCGGTAGATAAATCTAATAAAGCTCAATGAGTATCCCTGACATATACCGGCATGACCACTATACATGTCAGAGAAACGAAAAACTGGTACGTGTCATCCTGGATCATCACATGTTGAGCTTGATATCTCAACACCTTTGGCATAGGCTTGTCTTTTGCACCATTCAGGTCATGCATTTCCCAAAGTATGCATAATTATAGGGCCACCTTACATGGCCGTGCATAGACACAATTGAGAATCCCAAGCACATGATACACATTTGGCATATGTAAAATAGTTTATTGATACTAAACACACTCTTCTTGTTTTGTGACATTGTTCCAAAGAAAAAAGGGAAGAAGAAGAAGAAACAGGACTAGGCGTTCAAAGAACCTCATTAGCGAACCGTCGACAAGGACATCCATCGATAGAACGACAAGCTAATGGTCAATCACCATGATGGGAGTACAACACAAAGAGATAAACACAAACCGACCTTTCACCAATGATAGATTAGGAAACCTCTTCATCAGCATACCCTTAAGCACTTAGCTCAAGACCAAATCTCTTGCACCACACTTCTTTCGATGCATTGGCCAAGTATGCATGCATAGGGACACATTACAAGGCCGTGCACAAGGCACATATGTTCTTCAATTCATGCACTAATACACTTACCCATCATTCATTATGGGTCACATGTACTTGCAATCCATGTTTAAAAGATCCAAAGGACATCATTATTACAACATCAGTACCTATAAAGCAACTCACAGCCGATAGCTGCTCAAGATCAACATTGACAACCTCTTTGGAGAAACTCACAATCTTTGGAAGCACACCAATACACCATCCCACTCAAATCCAAGGAAGTACATACAGTGGGACCAAACTCGCATAGGCTGGTAGTGGAAAACTAAAGAACTAGACAATTGACCAAGCTACATTTAGAAGATGGACCGCTCTTGTTGATACATGATGGACACTACTTCTCACAACACTACATGGAACAACCACTACAACAAGGGTCTCTCAGGGACGACAGACTCTGGAGGGCTATGAGGCCACCTTGTTGCAACTCGGGAAGAAAACCAACAACTATATATACAAAATCAAGAAAAACTAGCAGCAACCATAGAGAGTACACTAGGGGCACCCATCCGTCCCTCAAAATTCCAAGTAATGCCGTTACAGAACATTAAAATCATATTGGAAGACTATGCTAACTTGCTCAAAGCCCATGATAAATTATCAGAAGAACTGGATCAATTGTAGTAGCAATGAATGTCAAATACTACAATTGTCCCCCCAACCACCGTATCAACCTCTTCCTCCATTATTGACTCAGAAGCACTACAAGAACTCAAACAACAAGTCAAAGAATTACAAACACAACTCCTACAATACGAAAGGCCACCATCCCCACCAGAGCCCCCTGTAGAAGAAGAAATCATCTCAATTTCAGTAGAACAAACATTCGAAGATGACTATGACCCTCAATTCATTCCGGGTGGATGGATATCAAAAGAGGGCGAGGATACATTCAAAGTGCCATGACCCCCATGGTTAAGAAAAGTGGAAGAAATGGGGAGTACTCATGAAGATCACACAGTGGTGCAAAATCAGGCAATGTGAATCATAGAAGAATCAGTGTTACAATCCCACTATTTCAAAAACTTGGCACCCACGCATCTCATCACATCATCAGAACTTCAGTATCGGCCCTACTTTGTAATTCTTGTAGATTATAATGTGGAAATATAGAGAGTCACGGGGAAGATCCCCACCTTCACGACCCAATTTCAACCCAAGGACCTACCATCAGAGGCATAGAAAGACAAGGTCTATCAACTGACATGGCGGCAAAAGCTCTTAGAGACTTACCCCAAAATGCCACGTACGTGGAACCGTGCACCTCCACATCTCATTTACAATCCATGCTATGGTCCAGTTCCACGGCATACATCATGCAAAGCATTCAATATTAAAGTACATAATAATATGCAGTGTAAAGAATGGCTTAATTACCCATACATTGCACCACCACAGGGACCACTCTCCATTGCTTACATGATGGCCACAATTCACCATTGGATCCCTTGCCTGAAGCCAATGTCAGATGTCGCCGCGCAAATGATGTTGGAAATTTTGGATATGATGTAGATCATGCTCAAAACTTTTCGCAATACAGAAGCACCACAAGTAGCTCTACTGAGCTTCACCAATGAAAACTATGACTTAGTGTAGAACATGAGCACTACCCCAAGGATTAGAGTCACCTATGCTTGGCATGCATGTATAAAATACCTCCCTGCATGTTATAAACAAACCTTCAAAGACATGTTCATAACAGGATTCTGGGAATATCACTCGGAGGTGTTCGCACTGAAGCCAACACACCTGCTTCACTTATTCGCCTGTGAGCAGGCTATGTATTCTGAATATTACATGACCCCCCAACCCAATATCCCCCGGGCCATTAGTTGGGATGCCTTGCAAGCAAATTTGGCGAGAGGGTTAAGGCTCAGCAAACACGAGCTAGCACTAATGTGATCCAGTATTATATTGACCACCCTACAGAACAGAGGTCTATCAGGGGCAACAAACACTATAGAGGGGGAGTTTTGGCCACAAGCAATGAGGAGAGCATTCAAGCACAAGAGAGGAGTCAAGCACAACCTGTAAAAAAGGCCTAATCAAGTTTTTCAGAGATTATTTCCAACCAATAGTGATTTTCATCACTACCCAAACATTGTAAATATCATTTTTGGTAGATTAGACTCCATTTTTTCAAGCCAAGGAGTCCTTAAGTTTGAGGAGTATTATAAGTACTTGCGTACCAATTTTCATAATTTTTAGACTCCGTTTGAGCCCGCAAATAAGGCCTTGGAACCTAATTTTTAACTAGGTCGGAGACTACGTCTGGACAGGACCAAAATCTAGTCAAAAACTATTAAAAGAGCTAGAGAGCTCATTTTTGGGGTTATCTTGTTACAATTTTGAGCTATTGTATGAGGCTTTTTGAGTAATGCAAGGAACTTCATTGTTCCTCTCTTTGTTCTTGCCTTGTGTGCATGTGTGTGTGTATGTGTGTGCATGTTTGTGTGCTTCTCACTCACGCACTTGTGCCTTTACTTGCTCATAGTCCTCATACTAGTCCTCACATCTCCACGGATTGACAATTATGAGGTGGATCTCCTCATGTTGGTACTTGCCATTGTGCTAGAGTGACAGAGACAATACTAATGTGGTTCATTTCTTCTATCCTATTCACATGGCATCAAAAAACTCTTTCATTGTGGCGAAGGTAGGTACAAGTTCGTAGTTGATTGACCTTGATAGTTTGTAAGTATCTAAATTTCAACAAAGAGGTGGGTGGAATTCCCACATGTGAGGCAAATACCCATTCAAGATCCTCCTGTTGGGTGCATAAAGAAAGTGAACATACATTCACATTGGTTCAATGAGATGCCATGACCACTTGGTGATGTTAGATACATTTGGGAATCTAAATGCAAGTATGACAACATTTGGGGCCAGTTTCAATTCTTCTCACAAGAGTTCAAATAACTCCAAAATACTCCGAAACTCCAAGGAATTTGGCAATGGGCAGGGCTACATGAATACTTCCAAGAGTGTTTGTTATCCTTTGGAGTTTTCCTCTCCAATCATCATAGCATAAAGGATTAACTCTCACATTTTAAATTTGTCAATCTGGGAAGTATACTAAGACCACACACCCTTCTAGTTAATGAAATCCAAGAAAATGTAAAAAAAAAATTCATTTATGAGAAGAATGTGAAAAAGGAGTAGGAAAACTAGGTTTTCTTGTATCTTGAGCTAATCAATAGCTTTTTCAATAATTCTTGTGCCTAAAGTGTGGCATTTTTCTTATAAATTAGAAATATGAACTCAAAAATAAATTTTAGTACCTGTATCACCTTGATGAGACAATTGTGATTATGATAAAACTGAGAATTTCCATTTCCAGCAATGATCTCATGCACCTAATCACTCAATATACTAATAATCACCTCTCCTTACAAAGTCAACTCAGTAATACACAAGTTAAACCAGCAAATTCCATGGATAACACATGAAAAAGACTCAAGAATCAACCATGAACACTCAAAGAAAAGAGAGACACAACTTTCAAATTGAAGCTCTTCATTCACATGTCATAAGAGTACAAAATGATAGCAACCTCTTCAAAATACCAGATTTTGTATTTTATACTTTTTCAAGTGACCCTTTTCACACTTGAAATTTGGTCCTTTTAACTTCTAATCTAAAAATATATGCTTGAAAAGCTTCTGAAAATTCTCTAAAAATACATATAGCTTCTCTACGCATGAGGAAGATTCTTACTCATTTTTACATCATTCTAGTAAATATTTTACAAGATAATGGGATTTTTTTACAAAAAATCCTATTCTAACATTTTCTTCCCCTCCTAGACTTTTTGGCAGTGGATTGATAAAAAGTCTTTTCTTCAGTAGCTTCCCTTTACTTGTTTTTCCTTTGGTATACTTGTGCAAGTAAATCATGGCTTTTTCTTTCTGTTAAGTTCAAACTGTTCACCATCTCAAAAAGTGCTTTCCTGCATTGGACTACTACCTCTAGTCTGTCTATTACATCCTTCTTTAGGTATTCTATATATGCACCTTCATATGCAGTCAACCTTGACTTGGTTACTACTAATAGGTTTCCAAAAATTTTTGAATCCCTTTCAAAAAATCTGTAATCAAAAGCATCTTCAAATATCTGTAAATAATGGCTTCCTAGAAATACAACTCTGCTATAATAGGCCATGAGACATACCCTATCAGGTGTCTCACTCATGTCAAAAAGCAATGCATCTGTAGGTGAATTAAATCCTATGTAGTTTAATATTCTGACATCCGTGTGAGTAAAGGTCTCTATACATGTGAGGATTAACCTCATAATTCTCACTTCTAATATATAGGTTGGGTCATTTACATCTTTGTATGCTGATATGACAGACTCTGCTGTGTCAAACATGTACTTCTTTGTTGGCCATGATCCTTTTTTAGGTCCTGCCACTTTAGGAAAGTTCAACCATCTTGCAGGGATAAGTCCTTCATTTCTTCTCTTCTAGTAGTCAGACCATTCTCTTCTCCTTGCAATTGGACAATATGGTGGATTAATCTTCAAATGCAAATAAGGTTCTTTCCATATTTTCCTCCAGTCCTTGTTGGTATCCAACCACCTATTTCTCCACTTTGGATTGGCTTTCTTGAAAAGTTCTTTTGTAACTGATATGTCTTCTTCATATTCTAGGTGCCTATTAGGTGGTAGTCCAACTCTTGCAGTCTGATAATTTTTTATGCTTTCTAGGATCATGCAAAATGGAATTCCAAGTCCATCAGCTGACCAATGATGTGATCTCGAATGACACCATTTTCCAAAGCAAATTTCACTATTTGTTCCTCATACTCATTGTGCATTTTTCTAATGAACTCCATTCTAGAATCTTTGCTTGTTAACAACATCTGCACAAATTCCTTAGAGTAGTCTTCCACCTGACTTTCCTCTATTACTGTGTAAGTATACTCTAATGGTGGTGGTGACATTCTAGTTCCCTCTGTCTGATACTCTTTTGCTACTTGTTCATGTGACTTCTCTACTTGTTCTCTTTCCCTTTCTACTTAATTTTCCATTTGCTTCTTTAATTCTGATACTTCTTTCATCAATCCAATCTTCTATGAATGTAATAACTCTTTTTCACTCTTCCATTCTTCCCTCTCTTTAGCTATATCCTAGTGTAGCTTGTTGTAACCTCTCATTGCAGTTGCAGCATGTGTACTTGCCTATTTCTTCATATCTTTTGTCTCCTTCAGATCCTCTTGTAACCTTTGCACTTCTTTCTTTAGTCTTTTCAGCTCTTCTTGATCAATAGTGGTTGTTTGACTGTCCACGTTTACTTGTCCTTCATCCATTAATAACTTGTTGATCTATTCACTAGCTCTAACCATTATTTGATAAGAATTTTGCAATGTTTTGTACTCCATTCTCTTCAATTCAACTTCCACCTTAGTGATGTGTTCAGTCTGCTTTGCACACTTTTCTTCTAAGAGTTTGATTTTGTTTTGATATTGAACCTCCTGTGCTTCCATATTGAACAACCTTTCTAGTAGACTGTCATTCTTTTCTTGAATTTCTTTTATTTGGTCACTCATCTTCTCTTTCTCCTTCTTTTTCTCCTCTATGACTCTACTTCCTTTTATAAATTCAGACTCGGCATCCATACCTAATATTATCATGTTTTTGCTTGATGGCCTAAAGTGCTCTATATTGTTCATGATTATTTTACAAGAACTTTTGATGTCCTTGGGTATCCTCTTCAGGCCATATCTAAGGTCTAATTCCTTGAGTTCAATCTATTTTTCTTCTTCAATTTATTATCTTCTTCTGCATCTTCATAGATAGCACTTGATCTATTTTCAAGTCTGATTCTTTTTCTTCTTCTATATCCTCTTCAACCTCTTTATCATGTTCAACTTCTTTACATTCATCTCTAACTTCTTGTGTCTATTCTGCTTTTGCATGTTCCTCTTCATATGCTTCTTCTTCACCTTGTTGTTCTTGCTAATTCTCTTCTGCTTGCTTTTCTTCCTCTTCTTGGTAGTCATCTCCTATTATTGTATCATCCACATCCATAGGTTCATATACTATTTCCTGTTTATCTACTTGCTCTTCCTCTTCTGTCTTCTTTCCCAGGTCTAATAGAACCTCTTCAATTTTCCTACTCCATCTGCCTCTTTTTCATCCTAATGGGCTTCTTCTTCAGTACTCTCTTGTACCTTATTTTCTTCATTGCTTTTGCTTCAGTCTCTTCCACTAGTGGCTGGCAATAGGGTTTTTCTGAAGGTATAGTCAATATAGGCTTAGCCCCTATATCTATAAATTCCTTCACAACCTCCTTCATTCAATGTGGTCTCTTCTTCTATCAATTTTCCTTTACCCTTCAACTTCCTCTTTTCTTCTTCAAGACTGACACTCTCTGTATGTTCTTCCACAATATTGACTCCTTTTTGAGCTTCCAACTGATTTCTGTGCTGGTTTATCTACTTCCAATACCTGCGCAGTTTTGATTGGTGTGCTTGCTACACATAAATTTAGACTTCTTAGTAAAAATCCCTCTATGTCACTGTCAGAATCAGATGACACTCTGGATGATGTTGCTTCTTTTTCCTTCATTCTAGTTTGATCCACTAAAGTTGTTTCTTTGCCTTTTCCACCTATATTATCCTATTGAATTTCAGCCTGCAGTTGTGGAGTTGACTGTTCCACAACTTTCCCCGTATCTTTCTTGGTTGGTTTCTTCTTTTGAACAGTCTTCCTTGACACTCTTTTTCTTTCCAATATAGTGGGGCTGGTCTCTAGAGGCCCTTGTAACTCCTTGAAGTATGCTAGTAACTCAACATCCTTTCTGACAAACATCTCCTCAGTCTCTGTAGACATCATTTGATCATGGAGTTCTTCATAATGTTCTATTTCTTCTTGTCTCTAGTCAGTGGCCTTGTCTGAGTAGCTTTCCAGCATCTTTTGATATTGAGCCTCATATAGAGCTCTCTTGTCACTAGCTTGAGTCAAATAAGTATATAATTGTTCTTTATTTGTCTCAGGTGGATGTGGTTCCTTATCAGCCTGCACTTTCTTTTGAGAAGCTACATTCTCTTCTTTGGTGGCCTCTTCCTATTCCAAATCCACCTTCCTTGGATCTCTTCTTCTTTTCTTACTAGGCACCACCTCTTCAGTCACAATCTTCCTCTTCATTCATGATCCTCTCATTCCTGTTTTAATCCCATATTCTCCTGCCTGAAGATCTTTAGATGGATTTTTTATAATTGCCATTAAAATTCAGAAGTACTGGGCTTTAGGTGCCATCTTGAGTTGATCTTCCATGCCCAAGATGTGATATATGATTCTTGTCAAAAATTGGGCTCCATTCATAAATTTCTTTGACTGCCAGTGCTTTGCAGCTTCCTTCAATTGTTCATGTATGTATGGTGTCACATCCATGACTCCAAAAGGATTAGATTTATCCTTATTGTTCAGCATGATGAGTGTGACTCGTTTGTGAGGCATAGTATATCTGGGCAACTTAGGGAAGCAAAAGAATTGTAAGAACATTTTCGTGGCAAACTCTTCATTTTCCTTACATTTGAAATCAACAAACTTTGAAAATCTTGCATAGGTGGCTACATTCTTTTTAATAAAGCTGCCATACAATTTGGTTCCCATTGAATAGAACTTCAAGGCTGCTCTAATATGCTCTGCTTTTATCATAATTTGCACATCCTTTCCCTCCTTATCTTTCACAGAGCACATAAAACAAACTTCATTTCCTTTGCCCAATTCCACCAGACTAGACATCACTTGAGAAACCGTGTCAAAGTCTATAAAGAAGATTGATTCTTCCAGTACTTTGTGGAATCCCACATGCTTCCATCTCTTGTAGTTGGTAGTTATCCTCTGGAACTTGTAGAATTCTTGACATAGCATTGTGTACTTGTTGACTCCCACCTTCACTATGAATATGTGTTGACCAATCATTCTGATAGTATCCTTAAGTTCTTTGGCTATCTGCTCTGCCTCAAGAAGACCTTGATCAGCATTAGATTCTACATCAAGGACCTCCTCTGATGCTTCACTATCCAAGAACCAATGACCCCTGGATATGGTCACTGATTCAGCTTTGAAATCATGAATGGTGAGCTCCTTGGCATTCACCATCCTGTAAAATAAAAAAATACACCACACACACACTTCTACACCATGAGTCATGTTCAAAGGAAAACAAAAGAAATACTTCAAAACAACTTGAGATAAAAGATTTTCTTCAAAACTCAAACAATCAGTGATTTCCAAGACTCAAAGTAGGTGATCATCACAGGTGAAGCAAGATTCCTATTGTTTCTTGTGCTTGTTTGGGGAAGAATTTAATTACTTAATCAACAAAATCAAAAATAGAAATTGATAAATCAAAAGATTTGTCAACTTCCAAATTCTAGCCTAGATCTTGCTTGTGCTTCAAAATTTACAAAGGAAAAGAAAATGACAAAAATAGAAGTAAAGATTTGATGTCCTTTCTTTTTCTAAAATTGCACCTGATTTTTTTTGTGATTTTCTTGATCATAAAGAATCAACAAAGTCAAAGAAAATTTAACCTTGTGATCTTTTGCTTGATTTTTTTTCTTAATGATAAGAAGCTACAAAAATAGAAAAATTGTTTGATTTTCTTGATGAAGCAAATCACGGAAAAGTGTTTACTTACTACATGATTTCTTTTCTCTTTTTTTTTCATTTTTTTTATTTTTTTCACTCTTTCACTATACATTTTTTTCCATTTTGTTTCTTTTTTCTTTTTTCTCTTTTTTCCTTTATTTTTCTCTAAATTTTTTCAAATTTTTTCTTTTTTTCTTGTATTTTTTTATGATATTTTTTTCTTTTGATTTTTTCATATATTTCCCTAAATATTTTTCTACTAGACATTTACATCTATTGATCATCTTGGAATTGATATGTTGTCTATTCTAGAATACATTGTTTTATTTGCCTCTTGACTTAGTAGATAGGCAAATGACTGAGGGAACTCTCTTCCCCTCCTACTCTTTTTCCAAGAAAAAGAGTTGTGACAAGTGCATGGGAATGCTCTCATGAATAGCATCTTCCACAAAAACAACATCACGGCTAACCAGAATGCGTTTAGTTTGTGGATGATATAGACGATAGCCTTTACTTTCAGGACTGTACCCAACAAAAATACATTTTACTACTTTATCATCCAATTTTCTATGATGTTGTTCAAGCACTAATGGATATGCCAAACAACCAAAAAAACGCAGATGAGCAACAGATGGCTTGTGATCATGCCAAGCCTCATATGGAGTGATAGACTACAGTGCTTTAGTGGGACACCTATTAAGTACATATGCTGCACACATGAAATCCTCAAGCCAGAAACTATGTGGTAAAACCTGACTCTTGACCATACACCTCTCCATCTCCATGAGTGACCTGTTCTTTCGTTCAGCAACTCCATTCTGTTGAGGTGTATACGACATTGTACACTGGTGTTTTATCCCATGTTTAGCCAGAAATGCATTACAATCAGATACATATATTGCCCCCTTAATCAGCACGGAGGGTGTCCATTTTACATGCTGATAGATTTTCAGCCAAAAGCAAAAACTGTTTGAAGCACATGAACACTTTGAACTTTGCCTTCACTGGCTATAAACATGCATGCCTGAAAAAATCATCGATGAAAGTCAGGAAGTAAAGATAATTTCCAAAAGAAGGTGTCTGCATAGGACCACAGACATCACTATGTACAAGCTACAATTTTTGAGTAGCCCGAATTGAACCATCTTTTGGAAAAGAGGAATGCTGCATTTTGCCCAAAATACAACTTTCACAAACATGTTTTCTAGGTGCCTCAAGTTTGGGCAAAGAGGAAAACATTTCAAATTTCTACAAGTGTAGCAAACTAGCAAAAGTTAGATGACCAAAGCATGCATGCCAAAGCTTTGCATCTGACATAGCTTGAGAATCATGTACTGTACATGTCGAATCATTTAGAGATCTTTCATAGTCTACGAGCTTATACAACTCATGACATAAAGTGCCAGAAGCAATAATCACATCGCCCTTTGACAGATCATGAACAGTACATCTGTCACCAACAAATTTCACAATGAAGCCAATCTTGGCTAATGCAGAAACTCATAACAAATTTTTCTTGATCCCTAGCACAAACAAAGCATCTGACAAAGTGAAAGAACTACCATCAACACTAGTCAAAATGATCTTACCAACTCCCATAACAGGATAAGAGGAGTTGTTGGTTCATGTAACAATATTCCCTCTAGGGGTAGGCTCGAGTGAAGAGAAGAAACTGCACTGTGAGGTAATATGTTTGGCTGCCCCACTATCAAAGTACCAAACATCTGAGTCTACTGCAGACATCCATTGCTCATGAGAAGATGGGTCGAAACTCCCAACTGTAGTAAATGGCCATTCTTCTTCCTGCACAAGATTAGCAGACTCTGTTTTTGGTGTAGAGGCCTCTACAACAACCATTCCAGCCTCTTTCTTCTTTGCCTCTTTAGTAGCTAGTTTTGGACAGTTCTTTATGATATGATCATTTCCTTTATAGTACTTGCAAAACAATTTCTGCTTCTCTGATTTCTTTTCATCTTTGTCTTCCCTCTTTGATTGTGTAGAATTAGCAGATTTATCCTTACTAGTTGAAGAGCTCCATTTTCCTTTGCCCTTCTAACTAGCCAAGAAAGCTTGATCTGCAACACGCATAATGGACATGTTCTGCCTAGATGGACCCTCCTGCAACTGAACAGAGACTAACTCCTCAAATGACAAGGCATTCGGATTTCCTTTCATCATCAACCAAAGGGTAGAAGCAAAACTCTGATATGAATTAAAAAGACCATTCAGAACGGTTGGAGCTATCTGGTATAACCTCATCAACAAAAATCAACTATTCCTTCAAGTCTTTGATCTTTGTTAGAAAAATATCCATAGAATCACCTTCATTCATGTGCTCACTCTCAAACTGTTTTCAGAGATAAGCAATATGAGCTTCATTCCTAGCTTGGTACAATGTAGTAAGTGTATCCCAAGCATCCTTAGCTGTTCTGCAAGAGTGAATGTGAGGAATAATGGCATGTTTGACAGACAAAGCTATCAATGCATGTGCCTGGGCATCTCTACCATCCCAATGAATTTACTCTATAGTAGGTGCAACAGACCATAGCACAAACAAGAACATGCAGAATATCATCATCTTTGACACCTTCTGCATCAGCTTCAGTACTAGCGGTTGTAATAGTTGCAGGTGTGATAGGACGTTTTTCAACACCCTGCACAATGTTCCACAGTCCTTTTGCAACCAATACATGTCGCATCATATAAGCCCACAACGGGTAATTGGTTTCATCCAACTTATCCTCAATAGCCAACATACAAAATACATCATTGCTTTCAGCCATGGCTGGTGACTAAAATACCTTCATGCAAAAAATTGATTGTATCTCAAAAAGTTGAATAGAACTACCCAAAAAGAATTTTGCTAAGCCTGTAGCAGACTTCGAGATGCTTATACTGGCGAACCAAAAGTGGTATATACCTTTGGTGCAAAAAGATGAAATACCTGCACAAGTGCTGCGATAGTGCGTTCAAAGGTTGAAATGAACTCAGATGGTCATTTTGGCACCACAAAGTGATGCTCTTTTGATCTCCAAAACATGCTGAGTATGCTCACCAAAATTCATGCGATTCTGAGACTACAACCGAAGAGGTGTTGAAGATGCCCTAGATGAAGCCGTGACTTGCTTTGATACCAATTCTTGGAGTTAGACGTTTGCGAAAGCACATGAACATCACAAGGAAGAAGAAGAAGCTTGGAGCTCAACTCACAATATTGAATGTATTACCACTAGAATGTACAAAGATAAGTAGCCCATTAGGGCAATAGGCATATATACAACCCAGGGGGAAAAAACCTCCTAAAGAGGGAAAAAAGTGCCCCGGTGGTCCTAGTGTGTTCACACACATCACTACCTAAATATATCAATAGGTCTAGAGTTTCTTCACATTAGTTGGCTTAGGTAGGTCCACAATAGCTTTAATTTTACTCTCATCAATGGAGATCCCATTTTTGGAAACTATGTTGCTCAACATTCTTCCTTGCCTGGCAAAGAAGACACATTTTTCAGGATTCAAACACACTCTATAGGTTCTACATTTCTTGAACATGTTCTCCAAGTCCTGTAGATGATTTTGTCTTTTATCTGAAAAAGTACATAGATCATCTACATAAATCTCCAGCATGGTTCTAAGAAAATCTTTGAACACATGATACATTAACCTCTGAAATGTGGTTGGTGCATTGGTTAACCCAAAAGGCATCACCCTAAATGCATATATTCCCCATTCAGTGGAAAATGCTATCTTGTGTTGATCTTCCAAAGCAATAAGAACTTGGTTATGAGTTATTGGCAATGGGTAACTATCTCTTATAGTTGTTGCATTAACTTTTTCAAGTTAATACAAATCCCAAGCTTTCCAATCTTCTTGGGAACAACAACTATAGGAGATATCCATTCAGTATACTCAATTTCATAAATGAAATCGGCAACCAATAATTTATCAATCTCCTCCTTTATCTTGGTAGAGTATTTATCATTAAATGTATAGAGTCTCTGTTTGCTAGGCTTTGCATCTAGAGTGAAAGGAAACTTGTGTTCACAAATTTTTGGATCTATACCTTTAAAATCCCTATAACTATATGCAAATACATCCCTATACTCTTTAGCCAATTTGACCAATGCTTGCTCTTCTTGATTTGTCATGTCATCTCCTATGACAATATGCCTTCCTTCTCCCTCCTCCTAAGTATTTACCACCTTTTTTGTCTGTTCTTCATTTTCGTAAGATTCCCCTTTCTTTTTGTCTCTTTTTGGTTTCATCTTAACAAGTATTTATCCTCCACCTCATAAATTTTGAAATTTGAAGGTACAAATTTTTGTTCTTCCTCTCTAGGTTTCTCATGTTCCTTCATTTTCTTACTCTTTTCAGGTTTTGGATCTTCACTCATCTCCTTGTGTACACATTTCTTGTAGGTTTTTTAGATTTTACCTTTTATGGCACCTTGAGCATGTATTCCTTCTAAGAATTGAGTTTTTACACAAACTTGGAGTATGGGTTCACTTTGAGATTTTTCCCAATTGTGACACACTCACCATTCTTACTCCTACATGAAATGCATCATATCCCTCCTCATCTTGAATTTGATTCCCACATATTCATTGTTTGCTACATCTAATGTAGACAATATTTGATTCCAGCCATATGGCTCAAACTCCTCATCATCAAACTTTTGTAGAATATAGCTCTCATCCTCAACCTTCCTTTCTGCCTTACAGTCTTCTCTGCTCAACAAGACTCTTTTGTAACTTCTATTTCTCATAGCAATGCACTTCCAAAGTGCTGACTCCTCATCACTTTGACTTTCATTTCCAGATTCCTCACTTGACTCTTGATTTTTATGTACTTTAAACCACTCTTGAGGGGGTATGTCACAAAATTGCCCATTTTTGAAGTTCACTTTGGTGATTATCCTTTGCTTTGGAGGTATAAACAATCTCTACCCCAGTCTTGAACTATTTGCATCTGCCTCATGAAAGGTCTTCCTAGAATAATTTCATAAGAGGTTGGCAAATTCAACTATGGCAAAGGTATGATCTATTTCTATTCCACATATTTCCACAATAACTTTTTCCCAAATTCCTAGAGGTACTTCTATGTGACCATCTGCAAGTTGTAGTCTCATCTTGGTAGATGTCAATTTGTTTGTCCCCCATTTTTTCCAAGTTTACTTTGTCATGATTGCCACTCGTGATCAACTATCCAGGATTGCATTTGCATAGTTATCACCAAATTGCACTTTCAAAATTGAGTTTCCTTCCTCACCCTCACAATAGGCTCCTATCATGTCAATAGGTATGTACATCAACTCTTCTATATCTTGAGGTTTTGTATGTTTCCAATGTGAGTTTCCTACCCAGTTAGTCAGGTTGTGATGCAACTATGGGTTTTGCTTTACTAACTCCTTCCATGTTATTTGACATTGGATTTTACAATGTTCTCCTAGATTGAATTGGGGTGTTATACAAGGTTCTGTAGTATCTCCCTCCTCCCCTAACTTCTCATTACTTCCTAAGCCTTTCCTAGGTGGTTGTGAATTTGAATCAGCAGATGTCTCCATTTGATTTTCAGTCTACTCCAGATTGTGTTGAGTTTCTCTAATAATTTTTTTGCACCTTTGCATTCTCTCCTCCTCAATATCTGGCATAGGATAGGTTGTTATTGTTAACGACATGATTGCTCCTAATTCATCTACATTTGTATCCGCATGAGTGCATCTCCATTTTGTATCTAGGAGGCACTCCATTTCTAGTCTATTTCCATTTTATATTGTATTTCCTTTGTATTTGGGTACCTTGCCATGTGCTTCTACAAGTTGTATTCATTCTCCTTTCAAGAGACTTATCCCACATATGATGTACTTTTGAGAGCCCCTGCCAAATATATATAAGGAGGGCCTCTCCCCTCATTTGTACTTGGTTAGAAGCTTGAGGAGCCTACTCCATGCTCTCGGCAAGCTCATTTCTAATCCACATGAGTTTACCCATTTCATGGTCTACTCATTTTGTGTCTCACACATTGTTTGTTTTGTGAGAGTACTTTACTTTTCGTTTTGCTTCCGCATCCGTACTCTCTACATGGTATCAGAGTGCTAGGTGGAGGTCTTGGTGGTGCATTTGGTGGTCATTTTGGTGGTGGCCTTATCCTCATTTAGAGAGGCTTTTGCCATCATAGTTACTCTTTGGGGCCTCATTTTGCCCATTTTCCCACCCTCTCACCCTTTCTATCACTCTTTACCTCCTTCCCGCCCTTGCATTTGGTGGTATTTTGTACTCATTTCATGGTTCATTATTGTAACCTTCGTGTGGAGAATATATTGTCTTGTCATACAACATGGCAATTTCTTGAGCTCACTGTATTTATCTCAGTTTTTGAAGTGTTTATAAACACTTTGTATAATTATTGATGCATCTCATTGTTTAAAAGTGTCTATAAACACTCTTGTTATGCTCCTGATAGCGTTCATGTGTTTCTGTGTATAACACCATGTGCAATAGTTTGAGCCTTTGAAGCTCTGCACTGGATGATCAGGGCATCACAAATCTGTTGCATTCCCATTTTTTGAAGTTCCAAGCCTTCCAAACCATACATGTACTTGCACATCTGCCTTGCTTCTGGCGTGGTCCTCTGGAGTGCAACTAAGTGTTGCTGGAGGCTGTCATATTGAAGTTGGTTGTCCATCTCTCCCTTAGCTACAGCAACCAAGGTCTGAGCTCGATAACGATACAGAGTGATTCTTGAAATCTATGCAGGAAAATCTCTACTGCAAACATATGTGCCAAGCATCGTTCGTCTTTGTCTACCACATCTTGGTTGTACCTCGCTGGTAGCTCATACACGTACACTTTGAGCCTCTCGACTGGATCATCCCTTAGGGTATCACTCGATGCGGTTGGTTCTCTTCCCCTGTCGAAATCAAGCTCAGCGAACAGATGGAGCCACGACCAACTAGATGCCATTCTTCTCGAACACCAGCAAACGAGGAAATGCAATGTTCAAGCATATGCCACTAGAGGGCCTCCAGGTGGACGACAAAACGACAGGAAATGAGATATGGAACTCCTTCGTGCTAACTAAGAAGACATTTTGGGAAATCTCCGTGAAGTGGTTTTGAGAGGCTATGATCATATTCAGGATCAGAAGAGGAGTGCAAGATTGGGGCTGTGCTTTAATACTCGGGCTGTCTGTGCTTTGTATAGGATCTTTGTAACTTCTCTCTGAGAACAAGACCTCTCGACTTCTACAATAGGAGGAAACGACCTCTCAGATCTTACAGCAAGAGGAAGCAACACCATCTCTGGCAGATAACAAGAGTGCTTGGAGCGATTCGTTACTGATCTACACGAAATGGGGATGCTGGCATAACTAACATTGAACAAACCCAAAATGCCGCATCTATGAAGCCTCTTTGCAGATGCAGATGGATTGAATGAGGATACGCCTCCTCTATATTGCGTTGAAACAGGCAACACCTCCATATCAGGTCCTGTGCATATATTATCAAAAGCGTGTTTATTGTACAATGGGAGCAGCGGTAATGAGCTGGACAAAGAACGTGCACAAGAAACAGCTCACTTCTCTGTCAACTACCTCAGGCTTCCAGATTCCTTTCCTTATTTGGTGCAAGAGGATGAATCACCTCTGATGTCATAGGTGCTCCCGATCAGGATGCGGAGGCTGGACTAATCCGCTGCTTACACATGGCAACATAATGATCAGTTCGTGATGATCAGCTCAGTTAAGAAGATATGCAAGGCCCATTTTCTTAGATTTCATTCTCGATACAAAGAATCTGGAAGCGCCATTTTCTCAGATTCATCCTCCAATTCTTCATTTAACAATGAGACATTAAGTTTGCGTTGCATTTCCTGTGATGACCGATGATGTCATGAGCAGATAATAACTATTGAAAAGTTGAAAACTCTCTATTGGAGTGTTGTAGGTGCATGCATTCGATTTGCATGACTCAACTTATCTATATTCAGAGGTTATTTTGTGCTAGTTGAAAATGCATCACTTTTATCAAGTTGTGAAATCATTTGGTAAATTCACATTGGCTCTCTATCATCGTACTCATTAAGGGTACACACTTTGTATTGTTCAAACTCTTCCTTTTGTACTTTTCCCAAGGGTTTTAGCTCACCAATCTTGGGTCATGGACACTCCAAGTCCCCAAGGGTACCCACCTTGTAAGCACACTTTGTATTCGTGCAAGAGGTTACTTCTCAAGGGTACCACCACTTTATTTTGGCACACTCAAGGCACTAAGTGCCTCCCTCTTTGTACACTCAAAATATAAGAAGAACAATATCATGTGTGTGCACTTTTGTGGGTTGGAGGCTACTCTAAGCCCATCCACAAAGTTTCTTAAGTTCCCAAGCCTATTCTAAGGCTCAATTGGTGTGCACCAGGCTAATCTAAGCCCCCTCCTCTCGCATCGACTTCTCTTGGTGTTGCACAAGTGCAGGGCTCCTCTACGCCCCTCCCCCCTCCCCAAGAATTTTAAGTTTGGTGTCCAGTTGTTCATTTCAAGCTTTGCAATTATTTCGAAAGCGGTATTTTTGGCAAGTATCTTTGATAGTGTTTCTAAACACTTTATCCTCAAAGCTTTGTAATGACCAAAAGTGATGGTAGCTCATCATCTATGGCTAACTTCTTACCCTCTTTCACCCCTATTTTTATGCCCAAGGATGAACGCCTCAATGGACAAAATTACAATCTATGGAAAGATGTCATGCGCGCATATCTCTACACGAATCTTCTTCATGAGGTAGTAGATGGGTCAGACCCTGAACCCAATAGGGATACCAACTTAGACAATTGGCATGTGTGGAATGTCAAGGACAAACCTCTAGGGCAAACCCTAATTTGTTTACTCTGAGTGCTTGCAATGTTTTGAAACTTCTCCCACTTCTCCTTAGTTCTCTAGATGGACTCTCCCTTGTATATGCACTTGTTTTATTATTGATTTTTTTTTCTTGATAAAAATCTTGTTTTCCCAAAAAACCACGATTTTCAATGTATATGTGAATTCTAGAACTTTTATTATCTAAAATGTGTGAAATTCCTTTTGTTTATGTAGATTTACCAAAATACCATACTAAAAAGTTGATGTTTTTTAATCTAAATTGACCAAAATTGTGTTTCTACCTAAAATCATGATTTTGGTATTTTTTATGACTTTGAAGTGATACTCTAATTTTTCTCCACAAGACTTCCTAATCTTGTGGAACTCAAGTCTCTTAAAACAAGAAACTCAACTAAAACTTGAGTTTTCTTCTCCAAACAAACCAAAATCATGTTCTGGCCTAAAACCATGAATTTGTTGTTTTTATAATATTTATGTGATGGAAATTACAATTCCTCTCCAATAGACTATATCTTCTATGGAGTTTGACTATTTGCTCAAGAAGCTCATATAGAAAATGAGTTTCCTTATCAAATTGGACCAAAATCGTGTTTTACTAAAATTCACAATTTTGGTGATTTATGTATTGACAAGGCTTTTATTTCACAAACTATATACTTGTAACACCTCAGACTTACTCAAAGTATACACCTTATTTCTTCAAGTAAAAAATAGGGTTTTCTCAAAATCATGATTTTCTGATGAAAATCACGATTTTCTAATCAAAATCATGATTTTCTTATCAAAATCATGTTTTCTTGATTTGCTTAAAAAAAAATTCACGATTTCAGTGTGTCCAATGAGGTGTTAACTTTTGTTATTACTCAAAATCATGTTTGCCATGGTTTAGTTCCAAAATCGTGTTTTTTCACGATCTTGGTTGAGAATCGTGATTTTCACGATTCTGGTCCAAAATCGTGTTTTTCATGATTTTGGACAAGAAGAGTTATGGGTCAAAATCGTGTTTATTGGTTTGCACCAAAATCATGATTTTGATGTTTATAAAATTGTGTTTTTCTCAATTAGGGACCAAAATCGTGTTTTCCACGATTTTTAGTCCACAATCGTGATTTTCACGATTTTGTGGATAGAATCGTGTTTTTCACAATTTTGATCCAAAATCATGTTTTTTTTTCATGACTTTGGATGAAAATTGTGTTTTTCATGATTTTGAGTAAAAATTGTGTTTTTATAATTTTGATCCAAAATCGTGTATTTTCATGACTTTGGATGTCATGATTTTGAGTAAAAATCATGTTTTTCATGATTTTGGATTTCCAGACAATCGTGATTGCTCACAATCATATAAAACATGATTTTTTGATGAAAATCGTGTTTTACTCAAAGAAAAGAGAGACACGACTTTCAAACTGAAGCTCTTCATTCACATGTCATAAGAGTACAAAATAATAGCAACCTCTACAAAATACAAGATTTTGTCTTTTATACTTTTTCAAGTGTCCCTTTTTACACTTGAAATTTGGTCGTTTTAAGTTCTAATCTAAAAATATGTGCTTGAAGAGCTTCTAAAAATTCTCTAAAAAATACATATAGTTTCTCTACACATGAGGAAGACTCTTCCTCATTTTTACATCATTCTGGTAATTATTTTACAAGATAATGGGTTTTTTTTTACAAAAAAATCCTATTCTAACAAAGAGCAATTGCCCAAAAATGATTTTTGAGATGTTATTATCTTGTGTCTACATTACAAGCTAACACTATGAAGGATGCACCGAGGACATTTGTAATCCCTTCGATATGATGTAGCAATGAAATGACAAAGTTCAAACTCACCCAAAATTTGCTTTGAGAAGCTCTCAACACGCAAGGTTATCATATTCCTTTGGATAAGGAAAGTTTTTTTCCTGAGAATATGAAGAACAAGAACATAGTGAAATTGAAGGACATGGACATGATGACACCAAACCTATTACTACCACTTAGGATTTGCATGAAACATTTTGCATTTCCAAGGTAGGACCGCTTCAGCCAACCCCACAAGAAAATTTGGGTCAGTTTGTATGTAACAACAACCGCAGGATAACCAAAATTTTCATACCTGTGCTAGATCATTCCACATAGCTATGAATGGCGAAGAGAGATCTGTCTTCCTCTTTCTCTTGCAGCTCCATGTAGAGGAAAACAATAAATCAATGTGATGAAGAGTGAAAAGTGAACAATTTAACCTTTAAAATTTCCTCATTCATCTCTGTTGTGCAACTTTACAAGCCGGAGAAAACTCCCCTGCCTTTTGTTCATGTGGTTGAGGACTACCAATTTTTTGTGCATGCGTACATAATCTATTAGCGCCAAATTATGGAGACCTCAAAGCTGAGAAATCTTGGATAAGGCAACTGCCCCCCAAAGGGATGGCGTGGGTTCAAATCCCTCATCCTGCTGCGACAGTTGCATGCCCACAATCATGCTCTGATACCAATTTAATGTACATCCTTTTGCTACTCCTCAACATGGATGAGTTCACGAACGATCATTCAGACCACACACAGAGAATACATTGGCTCACCTCCCAACCACGCACGAGTGTGTACAAAATCAAAATCTCCCTCATAATAGATAATAATCCAAGATGAGATAATCTTCTATTCCCTCTTCTACCCACACATATGGAAAGAGCATCCATCTGATGCCATGTGGTGAACTCCTCTCAAGAGATGTTCCCACCATGACCCATAAAGTGATATGAAATTTCCTTCCCCTTAGAAACATTTTCGTCCTCAAAAATGTAGATGAAATGTCTGTAATAGTAGAAGAAAATGCTCGGACTCCCTTGAACCCCGTGTACTCAATGTACATGGTCATCTCTGTGTGTTGTTTCCCCGTATCCTTCCCCTTAAGTAGTCTCATATGAGATCATCTCAAACGTGGGAAACCATCTGAGTGGTGCCTACTATCTCCCATATACACTAAACTTCCAAACTATCACACCCATAACATATAACATCACCAAAATGACCTAAGTCCATATGATGTATCCTCTATGGAGTAATAGTATGAAAAGCAAGTGCAAAGTGCCAAACTTATAAGCTTGACCATACCATAATTGAGATAATAAACCGTAGAATCCTTTGAAATATAGAACAAAGTCCCATAACAAGTGACTCCAAACCCATCTAAAACTAAATGATAGATTGCCATCATAACACTTGAGGTCTTCCTAACCATGAGTATGCTCACAATTAATATTTTACTCTAAACTACCTTGTGACTATGCAATTCCATCATCTAGCTCATATATAATAATTTCTTGATAGTAAAATGCAATCTCTACATTTCTCAACCAAGAAATCTCTAGTTTTTCATCCTTTTCCATTGGACTAAGTTCTATTGGAAGAGCATCTATTGGCACTAGTTCAAACTCAAAAATATTCTCTTCCCTTTAGTTTGCCCTATGAATGCAAAAGCATTCCCTTTGAGATTCAGATAATCCCTAAGTACTCATCCTTCTAACTGATGTTTACACATCATGCTCATGATGTAACACCAAGTAAAAATCTGGTACCCCAATAGGTTAGATATATCCCTATCTCCTAGAAACCTTAAAGAGAAGAGTCATACTCAACTCCCAGTCTCACTAATGTCAATAACTAGATCATCTCATCTAGTCAAAGAGCATCACTGGAAGTAAAAATAACTACTTCTCTCAATAGTCTCCATGTGAGAATCAATCTAACTATCATGATTAACTGATCTCCCTCTTGTCTTAGATAGAAGCGTGCCACTCCTATCTAGACAATGTAATCCCGAGAAAGTGAAACTCTCTCTCTAATCTCATCTAAGGAAAAGAGCTCTAGAAGTGGAATCTATTCCACTTTCCCTTTCGCTTTGGAAGAGACTCATTTGGATCCATTTGCTCTACTCATCCATAACTGAGAACACATATATAAGCTCTCCATACTTTTTCCTCCCAAAATAGTGGATAATTATACTCCCATGTGAAGGAAAATTACATTGAAAAGTAGAGGAAATGAGTTCCTTCTGAAATATAGACTAAGAGATGTTTCCTAAACACCTCTTCTCTCTAAAGGAAAACATACTCTATTCTTCTCTTATGAAGAAATCATGTGTTCCTTTCCTTCTTTCTCTCTCAAAGAGTAGGAGCTAAAGTGAGACCACTGAACTAAAGTGAGATCTCTCATGGATCTCTGAGTTGATTCCCACTTTCTCCTTTCCTTAAAAGAGAAACTCATGAATTTATTTAATCTGCTCTTCCATAACTAATGCATAATACCTCATTACATATATTCCTATGAAGATGGAGAACAAATCTCCCCTGACTAATGAAGGTGTATGTAGTGAAGAGTGGAGAAAATAAATTCCTAACAAGAGTCAAAGCCCTCTACTAAAATGGTTAGCAATGATATGACATGATACCATAAACACATGTGTATCCATACCAAAGAGCTATCTATGCTAACCATACTCTATGCATGGATCTATATGATCCACTCAAACTCATGGAATTATCCTTCCTAAAAACCTGAAAATGAGTATGTGATACCAATGGTGATAAAATCACCCATCACATTCTCTACTGGAAGAATAGGTCTTCCCTAATCTATGAAGGATAGTTCCTAATCCTAAGGAGATGTCTACTAAGAGCTCTCCTGTGATCCAGTGAGACATGACACCATGAATGATGAGTCCTTTTCTCCTTGGCCATAGAAGAAGAGTGCTCAAAGGGAAGTCATTTCCACCATCCCATACCATTGAAAACCTCTTCCAATTCATGGTACCATACCTACACTAAACCAAATATATATTCCATGTAATTGAATATGTAGGTGGACTATAATAAATCCCATATCCTAAAATCATGTCAGTGGACTCAAATGAGTCCCATGTCCTCCAACTAGCTAGTTTAGTTCTAGTCAATAATGTGACAATGGATATCCCCTTCTGTTCCAAACCAACTTGTTCCTAGGTACCAAGACTAGATCTAGGTACCTCTTTGTAGATATACATATATGTATTGGGTACCCCAACTACTCTTACCGAAGGGATCTATGCTCTAAATCATAGAGCCAGTGCCATGTTTGTGGCCTTCCTAACCATCACTCGAATCACATAAGCACCTGTCAATGCTCTCTCATGAAACCCATCTATGTGATCCCATCTTATTGGTTTCCTTTTTAGTGTGGCAAAAATGCTTCACTACTTGCTCAAGTGATGACGGCGGCGTGATGCGGCGCCTCTCATGGTACACCATGTCAAGGTACACTGGTCAGGGTACATCCTGTCAGGGTACATCTAGACAGGGTACACCCATGGGCACTTGGAAGAAGCGCTTATCTGTGGTGAGTGTGAAACTAGTCTTAGATAAAGGTGTGTGGGCATTGGGCACCAAAGAGCGGTAGGCTGGATAGATCCAAATTTGGTCCATGTGCTGGAGTTTGAGGTTGGTGGAAACGCTCATGCATGGAAAGTGGGTCCAAGAGAGTCAGGAAGGTCCACAAGTGAGCATTGTCATGCTTAGTCTAAGGGGGGAGGAATGTCACATAATCCTAGTAGGAGATGGTTGAACCATGCCTTAAGAGAGAGGATTAGCAAGTAATCCTCAACCATGGCTTTTGGGGCAAGTGGTTAGCCCATTGCACTCCTAACTGGGAGGTTGTGAGTTCGATTCTTGACAATCTTCATGGAGCTCTTGAGAAGAAGAGCGCACTGTGATGCATTGCCATCAAACCACTTCAAACAGGGGATCAACTTCTTGGAGTTTGAAGGTAAACTCCAACAGATGAAACTCTAAAAGCTTCATCCAAAATTATAACTTGAAATTCAAGGAACATCAATATGATATTAGGTCAATTTTGAAAGAAAGCTCAGAAAGATAATCTTTTGAATACTTGATAATTGAAGTCAACAAGAAGAATAATAAAGATCTAGTTATGGTCTCAAGATCGGACATCTTTAAACACATCTAGAATATAAAAGGAGAGAATTCTAGAAGGATCAAGAAGATCTTTCAGGTTTGAGATCCAACTAAAGAACCATAATGATTAAGTATTGAAGAAATGGTTGGAATAGTCTATTTCTACATATGACCTTAAAGATAACACGATCTTTTACACTATGAGTTCCCATCTTGGTTATAAATATCTTAATCTTTTTTGAAGAAAAAGTAAAATTGATTTCAACCAACTAGAGTCTTCAGTAATTTAGATTGATCCATATGGGTTCATTCCCTTAAAGTGGATTCTCAAAACTATGTAAAGTTTTGAAAGAAAATTGAACCCACTTTTAGTAAGCTATTCAAATTCTCTACAAAGTAAAGAGGATTTTATATTCTCTTAAAACTAGATAGATAATCCACCTATACCATTTTATTGGTAGGATAGGGATTATAAAAAAGATTTCCCTCTATTTAGATTTATTTTTTTATGGGAGGCAAATCACAAACAAGAAATCCAGCCATTTCACTAAAGGTACACACTATGTATACATGTATGAGGGCAATCATGAAAAATTCATCTTCCTTGCAAAATAAGATAAATTGTGACTTGACAAATGAATCTGAATTCATCTATTTTGCTAGGTCTAGGAAGAAATAGTGTATAGGGATGGACCAAGATAGTAATTTAGTTGAATTCACTTTGGATCCACCCAATTCATATGTTTGCGCTATGGAGACCCATATGGCATATGGATTAAACAAGGGAATAGGCAGGGATATTCTATTCCACCCTTACCATTGTTTCCATACTTTGCACTTAATTTAGTTTTTAATTTGCAAAACCAAATGGAACTTTGAGTGATCATGGCAGGGATCAGACCACACATGGATTCTCCTCTTTCATGATTCATTTTGGATGGAGTTCCCTTCTGAATGAAGAGGAAAAATTAGATAAATGAAGACCATGATCAAAGACAAGATCATGGGGCACAGGGAAGAACCCAAGGTATATATCTCCACTCATTTTTGAGAATGGAAATGGTTTTAAGGGGGGAGAATGCTGTATAATTACATGGGTCTAAGGGGTATAACCCTCGGGATAATTCTCTATGGTTAAGTACCTTAGGATTGATTGGAAGCTTCTCCTACCCACTTGATCTGTATGTGCGAGGTGATGAAAGTTACACATGTCCCCTTGAGAGGGACTTACCCCCTTGGTCTTGGAGCTATATATTGGAGGGTGTTGTAGAGACAAGCACAAAAAAGGAGCCCCAAAATTTTCAAATTAATGAGCATAAATTTTCTTCTTCAAAATTCTATGAAACTCCTCGGAAGCTATGTAAATGCACTAGAGGAGTCCTCTAGATGCATAAGCCCCAAATCCTTGTAACATAACTCTTGTAAAATAGTAGGAAATTAGAGTAAGACAATAAAGTGCCAGCCTCTTGTGTGAAAGGACCATTTTTAGGGCACATGTATATAAGTCACTTTGTGACTCTTGTAAAAGACTTTTTGCCATTCTAAAGACTTGAAGAAGAATTTTGAATTTGCTTCTTTCCTACTGATTTCCTCCTTCTCTATGGTCTTTTGTGTGTGTGTGTGTGTGTGTAATGCTTGGAATGCATGCGTAGGAATGCTAACTATCCTTTCCCAACGCTTTTGAACTACTGTAGTGTGTGTGTGAGCCAGTAGGAGTTGTCGAGCAAGTGTTAGTGCATTCTGCCATTCACTATTTTGTTCATAACTTGAAGAGCGTTTGTCAGATTTGATTGACAATACCACCAATAGATGCGTCTCATTGAGCGCTTCAAAAGAAACTCGCTATTGGCCATATTCAACCTTCAAAGCTAGGAGAAAAGTTTGAATTTGTGCTTATTGTTGTAAATGGTATCATGGCATGCATTTTTAGAGGCTTAGTGAGTTAGAGAGGTAGTGAAGTGTTTTTCACATGCATTGTAGCTTAACCACTTTACTTTCCATCATGTGCACACACGTCTTCATACACTTGGTTCTTACGGTTCCTAGGCTTGATAATTAAATGTGTATCGATCCACCACTATATGCATTTGTGAGGCGATTGAGGTCTAGTCTCATCAACACAAGTCCCTAAGGCTTCATAACTTAGGTACACATGTTTTTGGTGCCATTTCCAAGGAAAAAACCTAACCAAGGTGAAGTGACATTGAGAGCACAAAGTTTGGTTGAGGCATCCCTAAAGGTAAGATAAAACAAGTTTTTGATATCAAAAACACTTCAGAAACACACTAGCATGTCATTAGAGTCATTTTTGGTATTGGGGGGTAGGATATAGAGTTTTTGTGAGAGTCTTTGAGTGATACAAAGGGTCAAGAGTGAAAAGGGGAGAGAAATAAACATTTTTGCACAAAAAAATTTGAATTTAATAGTGGTATCATATCGCGGTATCATCTAGTATCGTATCATGCGGTCACGGTATTGTATCGTCGACCGAGCAGTATCGTATCACGTGTAACAGTGGTATCGTATCGCCAAGGATTTTGGTATCATATCGTCACTTGCTCTAGTATCTTATCGTGCAAAACGTGGTATCATATCATCCGACCTTTTGGTATCATATCGTCCATAGAATTAGTATCGTATCGTGAGATTTCTGGTATCGTATCACGAGTTTTTTCTAGTATCGTATCATGTAAATCTTTGGTATCATATCATGCATTGAGCAGTATCGTATCGTCGGCTGTTCAGGTATCGTATTGTGGTGTTGCATAGGTTTCGTATCATCTGCACTTCCAGTATCGTATCATGCCACTCTGTGGTATCGTATCGCCGAAGATTCCTAGTATCGTATCATGCTAAAACTGGTATCGTATCCGCTTTGTGGTATCGCCAAGAGTGGTACCGTGCAAAACCACTTAAGCTATTTAAGGGGAAAAATTTGAAGTGATTGAGGAGCTAATTGAGGGGAAGTAGGAAGTAAACATAAGCCCAGAGGGGTGAATGAACTTAAGATCAAGACAAGTGCTAAGTAGCGAGAGGAGTGTCATCTCATCGATAGGAAGTGCAACCCAAGCTAGTCATCACTCGATCTACATAGACAACTCTAGCGATTTAGAGGAGGAGCTACCCATGGCCTCAAAGGACATGCATGGTTCTGTCCCTAGGGAGAACTTTATGTCAACCGTGGAGGGTGAATACCGCACTTCTCTGCAATATGTGTCCATCAACCTATAAGGGATCCCTATTTACCTTGATGGTTTAAATAGGTCTGTTGCAAGGATGGTAAGCTCTACTGAATTAACAATAGTGCCCAGACCCCTAGTCAAGTATGAGGGAGGAGTATACATGGATAAATTAGGTCACATCTATGTAGTGACAGAAAACCCAGATCGGATCGACGAGAGAGGAGAATTGGAGGGACAAGAAAACTCGGGGAGACCTGACCTTGAAGAGCTAGTGACTACCCCAAGGGGCAAGTCCATGGTGACTCGAGTCTTGAGAGGAGATTTGATACCTCAAGATGACTACCTATTGGATGTATACCTGATCCACGATTCAGACCTACTATTACAAATCGATTCACCCACATGAGGACAAGAAGTAAGCCCAATGACTTTATATGAGTTGAAAGATCTAGAAGATGAGTCTAGAGTCACATACCTAGACCAGAATCAAAGAAGGTATTGGCCGGTAGATGCATTTGATAAGTCCCAATTGAAGTATATGGGGTTGCCTATGCTCGAGAGCATGCAACTACCTCACACAATCCTTTTGGAACTCACCCAAGAACGGAGAATACAATGTCAGGAAAAATGAGCCAATGAAGTGTTCCCAATCGAACTCATGTGCAATTTGCAATGCCAAGAGTGGAGTCACACAACCAAGACCACAACCAGGTGTGCAACTAGGAATACCTCCAGTTAGACCGGCAATTATTGTGATGCCCAGACCACCAAAACCTATAAGAAGGCTGAGATGGATTCAAGTGTCCAAATGCATGAGAAACCACTATGATGGAATGGGAGAACCATATGACCACATAGCAGAATTTAAAAAAGTGTTACGAGTCGAACAAGTGGATGACTTCTTCGTGCAGTATGAATCCTTTGGACTTACCCTCACAGGGACGGATTTGACTTGGTTTTGACCATTGGACCCAAATCAATTTGGAAATATTGAGCAATTTTTCCAAGAGTTCATTGGAGAATTTACCAAGAGACGGATTAAGCACAACTCTTCATCCTTAATCCATAGTTTCAAAGAAAACCCAAATGAAACCGTAAAAACAGCTACCCGAAGATTTAACCAATATGTCAATAGATGCCCATCAACAAAAAGACCCTCCTAGCAAAAAATGATATCACTATTTTTGGATGGATTGACTAATGGGACATTGAGAACCCTAGTGTATGTGAAACGGCTCGAGACACTGAGCGAGTGTCTTCAAGAATGTATTGACCTAGAAGACAACCTAGCTGATGACCTCAAAAGTACACCAAGCCCTACTAAATCAGAAGACACTAGAAGTACGATGACATCTAACTCTAGTAATGTGGAAGAGCTAGCAGACCTGGTAGCCAAGAAATTAGGAGTCCATGGATAGAGGAATTACCAGAAGCCACCACTAAGAATACCCATGTTACGACGATGCAACCTATGTGGTGGAGATCACCCATCTCACATGTGTGCAAGAGGAGGAATAGGCATGCCTCAAGCTTACCCATACAATAGGCAGCCACCTCTAGGACCCAACTATATTGCCATATTGAGCAGAAATACACTAACCATACTGTTGAAAACTGCCCATTTAATAGGCATTGAAGGCCCATGAATCAACCTCTGCATAGGCCTTATGGATACCCTCCTAGAGAACAAGGAAGAGAGGTCTCGAGATACCACCCCTATCTAGGCCCACAAGGAGCTAACAGAAGCAATGGAAGCAACTCATCAATACATGGAAGGTCAGGTAAACCTGTCAATACAAGGGCATCATTACCAATAGTCTCATGAAGACACTGAGCAAAGAAAGAGGCTGACTAAAGTTCATCGATATAGAGAGTTGGGATTGACCAACTCTAGTTCATCTTTCGATACGCAAGAAGAGCAAGAGCCATCCATGATGAATGTGGACATTAAAAGTGATTCAAAAGATGATGGCAAGTGGGAGGAATTAAATCAGGTAATGGATTCCTTTGGAGTAGAAGGTACAAAGGTAGATCAAACCCTTGATGACACAATCATGGACACAACAAGGCAAGGATCATCTAAAGAAGGAATTCATGTATTCAAAATGAATGAAGAGACGAAGATTCAAATCATAGATACTCACTTAGAAGGCAAAGCCCCAGTTAATAGACCAAAGGAAGAGAAAGAATAGGAAGAAGGGGAGGAGCCCGAGCCATTTTCGCCCATCAGGTTGGTAGCAGAGCCCTCTCCATTAGATGTTACCTTTCAAGGAAGTGCTACAAAATCAACCACAAATCAGGAAGAAGAAGTGCATCTTCAAATAAGACAACCACATAATGCAACTATACATGTGGATCAAGGAAAGGATGTACGAATGGGGGAAGAACCAAGTATCCCAAAAACATGGCTGAATGTGGATGTGGCTCAATTAAAGCCGGTAGTAAAGCAGATGATACAAATGGCTATGGACACTCAACAACAAATGCTCAAAGCTGATGCAGACTATGACAAGGCCATGAGAGAGAGAAGCCAATTCCAGGTATTAAGTGAAAACTTGTCTGCACAATCAATTCAAGCTCAACAGGCACTCTCGGCCAAGGAACTAGAAGCTAAAGACGCCATGAACAAAAGCACCATGCTAACAACAGAAAACCAGAAGCTCCAAGATGAACTAAAAGAACTCCAAAGCAGGTGAAGCTGAGAAAGCAAGAATGCATGCTAGAACTAAACTTCTTGAATCTCAAATAAAAGTATATAAGGAGGAAGTAGACAACTTAAGAAACATGAATAAAGAGGTTATGACTGTGTTGGCTGTTGTAGCTCAGTGATGAGTAGCACCTCCTTTAATGTCAATCCGGGAAGACGTGAGGATGGTATGAAGACCTCGAGCAAGTGGAGACACAAGTGCGTGAGTGAGAAGCACACAAACATGCACACACATACACACACACGCGCACACACGGCAAAACAAAGAGTGAGAAGCAATGGAGTCTTAGATTACTTTCAAAAAGCTCTTACAAGTTTGTTTCCATTACAATCTAACCTCAAAAATGAGCTCTCTAGCTCCTTTTATAGTTTTTGACTAGCTTTGGCCCTGTTCAGACCTAGCGTCCGGCCTAGTTAAAAATTATGTTCCAGGGCTTATTAGAGGTCTCAAACGAGATCTAAAAAATATGAAAATTGGCAGGTAGATACTTCTAAAGCTCCTCAAGCTCAAGGAATCCTTGGCTTGCACAAAATGGAGCTACAAAAAGGTGAACATGGTATTTACAGGGGTTGTTAGTGATGAGAATCACTTTTAATTGGTGTAAAGGTTTTGAAAAATTAAAGGTTGCCTTAGTGCTAGATCCGCGTGAATGCTCGTACTTGCTTCTTCATGAAGAAAATTATTGGCCTACTTGCCAGATCTTCTTTGACTGTCATGTCTGCTTGTGCTGTCCCTTCGCTCTGACTCTCTTCATCTTGTGGCTCCTTCGGTTCCCTGACTGCTGCCAACACCCCCCCCACTCTCGCGTCTGTCGCCCCTGACAGACCCTTGTCTAGAGGATTTTTGAACATAGTATTGGACGACATCGGAGGCTAGGTGGTGTTCTTCGAGTCGCAAGCCGCGTGCTAGATCTGTGAGCAAATCATCCCAATTCACAGGTCCGGGAACATCTGGATGAGGCACCCTCAATTGTTCTGAGTAAATAGTTCTCTCCACAGCAAATAATTGGAGGAGATGTGATGGTCTGGGTATAAAGATTTCGGAGTGATATTCCCAGAATCCTGTGATGAACATCTCCTCAAATGTCTGTTTAAAGCAGGCTGGGAGGTACTTGATCCTGGCGTGCCAAGCGTATATTACTTCAATTGACGGGGTGGTACTCATATCGTACACTAGATCTTGGTTTCCTGTCACAAAGCCTGCACCTGAGAAGTGAGGGTCCTTAATGTTTTTAAACATCCTGAAAGTGATCAGCATTAATTCAAATATTTTCATACACATCTGGGCCATCACATCAGGATTATTGCGTAGCCGAGTACTCCAGTGACGGATTGTAGAAATCATGTAGTTGACCGTGGGGGGTCCTCGTGGAGGTGCTAGGTAAACATAATTCAACCATTTTGCACAGGCTTTGATGTCTCTGACGGCAATAGTGAATTCAGGCCAGGTGCGTCGTCGAAGAACTGGAATGTAACAAGGATTATATTTAATAAACAACGGCATATTATTCCAGGTTCGGACCATTTCAGGATACGTTTCCAAAAGCCTGATTCTCCAGGTGGGTTGATGGACCGCGTTGTAATCGGCCAAAAGTATACAGAATGGCACATATTGGTCATTATTGGTGCCGATCCATCTATGATGAGACATGCTTCTGAAATATTCAGACTTTATGACAGTTTCTTCTAAGTTCGCTAGTGATTGGATCTGAATGGCCACCCGTTCTTCGTGGGTGTTCGCTGTCCTTTCTAGTGTCTGAAGCCACTCGGATGCTTCCACTTCCAATGTGTCTAGTCCCTCTGAGGTTCGTCGCCCGCCTGGCATTGGCATATGAACATACGGTTCCTCGTATGAATCATCTACCTCAATAGGGACCAACTCTTCTTGCTCTGGTTCGACCACTGGAGATGGCTGCCCCTCGTATGTCAGTAACCTCTTTTGTAATTCTGCTACCTGCTCAGTTAAGGCCTTTACTTCGTCTGAGGTGGAGGTTGATGGGACACTCTTCGGTTGTTCTTCCTGTTCCTTAAGCCTGCTCTGGAGTGTGTCACACTCTCTTTCCAAGTCATCATGGGCTTCCAGGAGATCTGCATAGCTTTCCAGAATGGTTTTCATCGTCTCCATGGGAATTGCTTTGAATTGCTCTGGATCTATCTCGTGAGGGGAGCCTTCCATTGCCGCTTCCAGATTCTCTTCATTTTGTTTTTGCAGTCTCTTGTTCTCCTCCAGTGCTGTGGCCATATGTTTTTGTAGTAACGCCAAGTTGCGTCTGACTCGTAGGTTATCGGCCTGGTATACTTCGAGCAAAGCTTCTAGTTGTTTGACACCTGATTCTGTTGATGGTTGGGGTGCCTCCAATAGAGTTTGGTGAGCCTGCTCAAGCGTTGTATAGCGTTGATTCACTTCGGCATTTTCCTCTTGTAGAATGTGAAATTGCCTTTGTAAGTTCTGATGGTTTGTTGTCAGTTGCTGATACCGGCCGTCCAGAGCTCTGTACTCATTCTGGAGCTGATATACACATTGATTTAATGCTAAAAATATGCTATTTACATTAAATAATGCTGGGAGGGGTGAAGATGCAGGGGGAATGGGGGCGGGAAGGGGAGTTGTGAATGATGTGGATGCAAGTGGAGATGTGGGTGGCGGGGGTATGGGAGATGAAGGTGGCATGGGGGGAGGGAGCGGTGCTGTGGTAGGAGATGTTTCCATAGTGTCAATTGTTTGAGTGACAGTGTAGATGGGGATAGTGGGTGGAGTGGATGTGACGTCAGTGAAAAGAGTGGTGAAAGTGGGCATGGTGACTCCCCCGAATTGGATTCCCGGAGAGAGTGGAATACCCATGACAATGGTGGTGGTAGTGGACGTGGTGGTGCTAGTGTCATGTGGTGGAGTGAATTGTGTAGTGCGAGGTGGGGAAGGTGGTGACAGTGGTGCTTCCTGATGTTCGTCTGCTTGCGTTGTCTCTCCTGGTGCTGATACATTGATATGAATTTGTTTCCCGGACCTCCTGGGACGAACGGGAACCCTCTTCTCAAATCTGTGAATGTAGGCCATTGCCTCATGGATGGCCTCATCCACTCCTACTGCGTCGGCATGAAGGTTTATGGACTCAATGAACAAATCGTCCACACCTTCCTCAGCTAGCAACTGGTTCATGAGTTTCTTGCTCGATTCCAGTGACATCTTATGCTGTTCTTGAACGAGTTGCATGGTTCGATATAGTCTTTTGATTTGTGCCGAATACGCAGGGGCACTTGCCAGCTCGGAAAGCTCGTCATATTCTTGTTCCTCGTAGGCTTCTTCCTCTTGTTCTGTCTCTTGTTCCTCGACGTCGACTTCTACCACTTCTGGTCGGGTGGGGGCTGCTGTTGTTGTCTGGGGTTGTGGTTCCTGAGCTCGTTCTGTTTCCGTCTCGAGATTAGAGTCATAGATCAGTCTAGCCACTTCTTCATCCGTGAGATCATTGAGAGTAAAACCTTGTGGGAATTCCAGATCTGATGGGACGGGTGGAAATACCAGATTAGGTCCATCTGTGCTTGGTCTTGGTAGCCGGATTGTGAATGGCCTAACGCGTCGTGTCTCGGGAGGGGTAATTTCTGGTGTGGTGGTGGCTCCCCTTGGTTGAGCGCAGGGTAACTGTACTCCCCCCCTCATCTTTTTTGATGGGGGACCTGCTGCTGATAGTCTTCTCTGGAATTCCTAGGCGCGGGGCCATATGAGTGCCCGCTGAATAGGCACGTCATAAGCTAGACATCGGTAGATTATCTTTGTCAGAGCGCAACATCCATGAAGCACATTTTTCTGCTTCTTGTTCCACCTTTGATGGGCTAGGTGGATCTGATCTATGATCCAATGTGGCACGTTGATGGGAAGACTTTCTGTCTCTGCTAGATACAAGCTGAACCAAATTTTCTTTGGGGGCATGGTGAATCTTTCCTGGGCGGGGAAAGCAAAATGTTGCATGACGGTCCGCAGGTGAAGCGCAATGGTAGGTGTCATCGCTACCATATCCTTCAGCTTATTAAGATCTTTGTGTTTCATTCGACCTGGAACCATGGTTTCCTTTTCAGTGGGGATGTGCATGCCATACATGCCCAACGCTTCTCGTACCAGATTAAGGGTCAGCTTGAATCTTTTGAGTTCATGACCCGGCAGCAGAGAGGGTAACACAAAGGTGCTGTCGCCTCCCTTGGCCCTGCTTGGCGTGATGGTACTTATAAGATATGAACAACGTAAGAAATCTGGCTTTGGTAAGTGGGCCCTGAAATAACTGTCCACACCAGCTTTGGTCCAAACTGATCGCATGACTTCGGCGTTCTGATAGCTTTCAAACTCGCGCGTGAAAAAGTGGTATCGTCCCCATTTACCATTAAATTCCAATTCTGCTTCCCAGAAATAGGTTCCATCGCCTAATGGTCCAGCGACATCACTAAACCAGTGAGCGTGTTTACCTACTTGAGAAGTGTGCCCTTGAGGGGGATCCTGAATGGGGAGCACATGCACGGCTTGAAGTTCTTGCGGCCTTGCGGTGAGATGTGGCTCGAGGAGGAGTGTTTCTATGTCCACAATCTGTGCACCGGATCCGGCTTGAGAACTAGCACCTCCTGCTTCTGCCATGGCCCTGTTTGCTGGTTGGTTCTGTGAGAATATAGAACCACGTGTTAACATCGTAATGGACATAATAAATCCGTTGTTGTCCCCGTTACAACATTAACATGAGGTAGATGGTGAGTTAGTGGTTAGTAAGTGCACGAAGACAGTGTGTGTAGTTAATGCTTGGGTAGTCCTAGGAGACTAATGCAGTTAGTAAGTGGGGATGAATTGACAAATTGGGGTCGGGGGGTTTATTACAGGTCTTAGGCTGCCAAATGCAGTGGATGGGTCTTGTTCTTGGTTTCATAGAGGCTCTAGAGAGCTTTATAGGTGTATCGGCTTGAAAATGAGGCCTTTTAGGGACCCATTTACAAGCGATTATGTTCGTGCTCATGGGCCTTTGTGTGTTCTTGAGTGTTGAAAACGAGTGAATGCTGGCTGTGCGAGTGAATGGGTTACGCTGTATAGGTTGTGGCTTCGGCGTAGCTATTTGAGCCCGCAAGCAAGCCTTAGGCACCCAAATTTGTCTTGATTGTGGGCTAGCCTTCATCGACTTCTTGGGCACCCAAATAGATTTCACGTTAGCAGAAGAATTTCTGAAAGACTTCTTATTAGTGTCCTGTTGTTGGTTACTAATAAGAGGCTTTGCCCGTGTGGTTAGCTTGAGTGCAACCGGGTGTTCGCCTTTCCGCACCCATACTTGGTTTACTTGCTGAGATATTTTGCTGCGCAGGTACTTTTGATTTCCGGCATAGGTAGTACTCTGCCTCTTCTGCCTTTGATCCACCTTTGGTCGCTGCCTCCTTCTGGCCTTTGGAAAAGAAGGGAGTTCCGTTGCATCCCTAACTCCTTTTTTGAGAATATCATTCCTCTGCAACACATAGTTTTGGACAAGAACAACATAGTCAACTTCATGTGCACCCCTGGAGGGACCAGGAGTCTGTGCCTTTCCTAGTTCCTTGAGTGCTCCATTATCTAACTCTACTGTAATTCGACTATGATTGACCCATACCTAAAGAAGTCCACTTCTTAGGTTTAAGTTGACTGCTTGGCCATAGATCCAGTCTTGACCCAAGACAAGGGGTTCCGTGAGGTCCTCATCTTGACACACTAGTACTTTAACTTTCATTGCCTCATCATGAATGTAGAGAGGAAGTTCCACCTCGCCCATGCAAGGGGTTTCCACACCTCCCAATCCTATGAGATATGCTTCCACAGGATTGACAGCTAACTGCAACTCTTGACAGTAAGACACTCTAACAGCACTAGTGGCTGCACCTGAGTCAATCAAGGCTCTTACGGTCCTTGCACTCTTTCCTTGTCCTATATCCAAGGTTATGAAAGGTCGTCGATCAGTTATCCTATGTGAGCTTGTTCCTACGACTTCACACATTGCCATGTCATATCTTTGATCTGCGTATGCATCTTGCCTAGGGTGCTCTGTGCCTTGTCTTCTTAATTTCATCCTTCTGATGCGTTCTAAAGCTTCTGCTTGAGCTTCTTCTCGAATTCGCTTTTCTTCCTCCTTGCGTTTCTTAGCAGTGTTGAGTCGACTGAGCATTTCCTCCGTGAGGGGTTCTTGATACAACTTGACTCTGCATCCGCTAATATAGTTTGGAAGAATATCACCCTCTAATGTAGCCAGTTGTACTGCTCCACTCGTGGAGATCCTATTGATGATCATAGGTCCGTAGCCTCTCTTTTCTAGCTTCCTTGCGTGTTGTTTCAGTGTATAGACTAAAACTAGATCTCCTGCTTTCAAGCCCTTATCCTTCACATGGGCATCAAAGTATGCCTTCTGTCTCTTCTTAGCTGCATATATTCCTGCAGCTGCTCTCAGTCTTGTTTCTCCTAATCGTTCAAGGTCAAAAAGTCTAGAGGAGAGTTCATGACCCGTCCATTCGTGCTCTTGTGCTACTCTCAATGTAGGAATCAAGAAGTCCAAGGGTGGCACAGCGTTTTGGCCAAATACCATCTGAAAGGGTGTGGCTTGGAGTACCGTTTTATAGGCGACTCGGTATGCCCAAACAGCATGGTGTAGCTGTTTGTCCCAATCAGAGCGTTTAGTGTTTACTAATTTCATCAGTACATTGCATAAGATCTTATTGGTGCTCTCAGCTTGTCCATTAGCTTGAGGGTGATAGGGGGCAGATTTCTTATGTATTACTAAGAATTCTTGGAGTAGATTCTCAATCACTTTGTTCAAGAAGTGAGTGCCTCTATCACTTACAAGCTCTATAGGTAGCCCATATCTTGTGAATACATTCTCAAACAAGAATTTGGTAGTTGTTTGAGCATCGTTCTTCGTCGTGGCTTTTACCTCTACCCACTTAGTTAGATAGTCTGTTGCAACAATAATGTATTCCGCATGAGAACCCTTAGCTGGGGGATTAATAGGACCTACGAAGTCTATTCCCCACTTAGAGAATGCACGTCCACCCATCATAGGTTTCAGTGGCATCTCATCTTTACGTATAGGATACTGAGTTCTCTGACAGACATCACATCGTTTCACATAGGTATGTGCATCCATGTGAAGGGTAGGCCACCAGAAGCCTGCAAATAGTATTGCCTTGATCACTCGATCTGGTCCAAAGTGTCCTCCTGCTACACCTTGGTGAGTAGTTTCCAAGATCTTAAGATATTCGCTTTCATGGACACATAGCCTCAAGTAACCATCTTTACCACACTTGTATAGATTATCACCAATGAGTGAGTAATTCTGGGCTTCTTGTTCTAAACTCCTTTTCCTAGCCAGAGTCATGTCTGGAGGGAATGTGTTTGTCCTCAGGAAGGATACTAGAGGTTCACTCCAATCTGGCACTATGGACACTTGATAAAGAGTGGCGTGTTCCACAGGTGGTTTAGTACAACAGATTGGGCATTCCTTGCACAACTTTTGGACATCAGCTTCCATAGTTGGCCAATGCACTCCGAGTCTCTTTAGAGTCTGTAAATTTCGTTGCTTTGAGTAGTGTTGCTCTAACGCACCTACATGTGCTAATTGCAACCATTTAGCGTACTCATCCTCTTCTACGCAACAAGCCAAGATCCCTTGATCTGTGTGCTTGTACATGCTTCCAGCCATGATGTGGTACTTTTGGGCTTTTACAACCTCTCTATTCCGTGTGTTTACCACTGGATGGTTAGGCCCGTACGTCAATACTGGTACCAATGGCTTAGCCCACTGCGGTACAACTTCCAAATTAAACAAGTAGGCATCAGGCAGATCATCCGATACTCCTTGTGGGGCTTCTCCCGATGTGAGCCTAGAGAGATGATCTGCTCTTAAATGAATCCTCCCTTTCCTTACCACAACCTCAAAATCATATTCCATTAGTAAAAGAAACCATCTTACTAATCTTCCTGTATTGCATGGCTTGTTTACGAGGTATAGCAATGCTTGATGATCAGTAAAAAATTTAAACTTATTTGCAAGCAAATAGTGTCTAAATTTCTTAACTGCATATACCATGCCTAAGCCTTCTCTCTCTGTAGTGGTGTAATTTCGTTCAGCTGCATTCAACTGTCTACTGGCATAGGCAATTGGAAGATCCATATTACCTTCACCAGTAGGTTGTGCAAGCACACATCCAATGGCATAATTGGATGCATCCACATGAACATGGAATGGCTTATTCCAATCTGGTGTGGTCAAGATTGGTGCTGAACATAATCTTCGTTTAAGCTCCTGGAAGGAATTCTCACATTCCTCCGTCCACTCAAAGTTTGTCAGAAGTCCGTACATGGGCTTTGCAATGACGGCATACATGTGTATAAATCGTCGGTAATAACCACAATGCCCCATGAAAGCTTGTACTTCCTTGACATTCTTTGGCCTAGGTAGCTCTACTATAGCTCTCACTTTCTCTTCGTCAGTAGATATGCCATTCTTTGACACTATGTGTCCTAGAATCTTGCCTTGCCTGACCATAAAAACGCACTTTTCTGGGTTCAGGCAGACTTGATATTCTCTACATTTGTCAAAGATCTGTCTGAGTTCAGGGATATGGGTCTGTCTAATGTTGGAATGAGCGCAGAGATCATCAACATAGACCTCTAAATTCTTCCTCATGAACTCCTTAAACACATGGCACATCAGCCTCTGGAAGGTAGCAGGTGCGTTGGTAAGCCCGAATGGCATTACTCTAAAGGCAAAAATGCCCCATTCAGTGGCAAATGCTGTCTTATGTTGATCCTCTGGAGCAATGGCCACTTGATTGTAGCCCGAAAATCCATCAAGGAAGCTGTAGACTTCCTTACCTGCCACTCTTTCTAAGAGATGTTCTGTGATGGGAAGCGGATAGTTATCTCGAATCGTGGCTGCATTAACCTTTTTCAAGTTAATGCACACACGCAGCTTGCCATTCTTCTTGGGCACCACTACGATGGGGGATACCCACTCAGTGTGCTCAATTTCATAGATAAATCCAGCTTCGACCAGTCTATCTATCTCCTCTTTGATCTTAGCAGCGTAATTATCGTTATAGGTATAAGGCTTTTGCTTAGAGGGTTTGGCATCTGAAGTCATGGGGATGGTGTGTGAGCATATGTCTGGGTCTACACCCTTCAAATCCTTGTAACTCCAAGCGAATACATCTCTGTATTCTCTTAGCAAGGCAATTAACGCATGCTCTTCTTCCTCTGTTAGGTCATGGCCTATGTATGTGCACCTCTCCTCTCCTTCTTCTAGGGCCACTACTATTTTCTTGGTAGTTTCTTTGTTATCATAGGCCTCTCCTGATTGTGCCTCTCGTTTAGGCATTCTTATCATGACCCTCCTGTCATCTATCTCATATTTCTTAAAATTTTCTGGGACCTCAAACAAAGATTCTTCCTCCTCTGGTGAGACCTCTCTCTTCTTTCGTTTCTTTCCTTCTTCCTTCGGGGTCACATGTGTTGTTAATCTTACATCGTTTGTCAGCTCTCCATGCCTTTGGGGTTGAACTTCTACTTCATGGAAGTATTCTTCATCTGATGCAAATGGTGGGTCCATAATGATTGACTCTAGATCGGAGTCACTTGCATCCTCAAATGCATCAGGGCTAGGTTCGCATTCTTCTAGAACTGCCTCTCCCATGATTGGCTCTATGGAGAAGACTGAAATGTCATAGCCATCCTCATCACAGTGAGGTGTCCATTGTTCCTCATTGATGGCTACATCCATTGTTGCTAGGATTTCTGCCCAGCCATGGGGTTCAAATTCCTCATCAGGAAAGACTACAGGTGCATAGGCTGGGTCTTGGATTGATCTATGGGTTTCTTTTGCACCTACCTCTCTGGCTTTTTCTCTCTTCTCTTCGTCCACTGCTACTTTGCACATCCATAAGTGGGTGTCTTCATGCATCCATGAGGATCCTGATCCTATGGAATGCACCGATTCCGTGTCATCTTTGGCTCTATGGATGGGATTCCATTGGATAGGAGGGACATCTCGATGAGAGTAATCTTTGAGATTGACTTTGGTCGTAACACCTAAGTGTTGCAGGTACAAAGAATTGGTTCCCCAATCCTGTACCACTTGCAACTGTCGCATGAATGGTCTTCCCAAAATCATCTCATAGGCATGATTTTTGCTAAAGTCACATATAGCAAATGTATGCTCGAACTCAACACCACATGTAGTGAGAGTTATTCCTTCTAACAACCCTAGGGGTCTCTCTATGTGACCATCGGCCATCTGCAATTTCATTCTCGTTGGCCTAAGTGCTGGCTTGCCCCAATGCTTCCATAGGGAAGTGGTGGCAATTGCAACTCCTGCACCTGAGTCCAAAATTGCCTTGGTGGTGTACTCCTGGTAGGTAATGGGAAGATAGGTGTTCCCTTCTTCACCTTCACACATATCTCCTATCTTATCCAAGGGTATTTCTGGCACTGTTCTCTGGGATCCTACCTGGGAACGAGGTTTAGCTATTTCTGGTACTTGTTTGGCGACATGTTTCCATAATTCAGGTCTAACCTTGAGTAGCTCTTCTAACTTGAGATTACACTGCACTTTGGTGTTCTTCACTACCTCTGTGTTCCTAGGTATGACTGAATCTTCGTTTCTTACCATGACTGTAGGTGCTCTCATACAGGTGGACCTTGCTTCCCATGGGCCTGTGAAATGGGGTAGTTCTTGTAAAGAATTAGACTCGAAGTCTAATCTTTCTTGAGATTGGATACTCTCCTGCTCTCCATAAATGGATGGGATGTCTTGTGGGAATTGGTCATGTGCATCATCCACAAGTTCAATGGGAGGAGGGACTTCACTTTCCTTAGCCCATTTGTCTTCTTGAATCTCACGTAGGAATTCTGGTGTGAACCGATTCATAGAAGATGATGTGTCTGGCTCCGTAGAGTTAAGCACATAGGCTTCAGGCACATAGGCTTCTTAGGTAGGAATGCTTACTCTTTCACTTGCCTTGCCCTTGTGTTGAAAGGCAGGTTCCTTTTGTGATTGTGCCATTAGATTCTCTATTCTTTCTAGGGAGGGGGGGTTGTCTGGTTCAGTGGAATTTGGCACATAAGCTTTCGGTGGGGAATGGGTCCTATTTTTGCTTGAGTTCTCCCTTTCTTGATTTTCTTCTTCCTTGGCAGATCTTGCAACTATGCCCTCTAACTTCTCTAGAAGTCCATCCAAGTGTAATTGCGTCTTGGCTGAGCCCGAGTAATTGAACAGGCGACTGGCTTCAAACATAGTCTGAGCCAATGCGACCATTTTCGCGCAAAGCTTGGTTCTTTCTATCTCTAGGTCAGCTCTAGGGTAACACTTGTCATGATCCGTGACATTTGGCCCTTCTTGGATTCTGGCCTGATATGCTTTAAGCATCATGTCTATATCTTCAGGAGTGGGATCAGCTAATACGGATCCTACTCTAGGGGGTGGTGGAATCATATGAGGTGGGTCGGAAGGTGGCGGGTCGGATGGCGATGGGAATGGTGGTGGTGGGTTAGTGTGAGAGGGGGTTTGAGAGGTGATTTCAGTTATCCTAGCTTTGGTTTCTCTTATGCTTTCCTCGAGTTCACTCATCTTTTTAGCCCATTGTCTTTTCATTCTTTCCCGACTATCTTTCCAAGCTCTAGTCCTTTTCTTTGTTATGCTCTCAGTTTCACTAGCCTCTGGGTTCTTATCCTGGTTTACCCCTTGATTCTGCTGTAATGCTTGAGCTCTAGTGACTACCTATACGGGAGTAGTGGAAGTGACACTTCCTGTGGAATCTACCACTAACCCAATAACATTGATAGGCGTGATTTTTGGCATATTATTGGGGTTCTTTGGGCAATCTCGTAAGAGATGCTCTTTTCCACAATCTTGGCAAAAGCCTTGGATCGTCACTGACTGGTTTTGTGTAGGTGGAGGTAAGGGGCAATCACGAATGAGGTGATCTCCTTGACATCTATAGCACGGTCCTCTTGGGAACGGAGGTCTTACTTGCCTAGGTTGAGGCCTAGGGTTGGGGTTTGCCTACATGACATTTGTGTAATCTGACTCCCAACTAGGTTCATTTGGATCTTCACTGTAATAGGACTCACCATGTTCTGGAGACTGCATGTAGTACGCCTGGGGACTATCAACATGTGTAGAATAAAAGCTATGGTCACTGGGGTCACTTTCGGAAAGCAGTGGGGTTACAGGGACTATGGCTCTATTCAGGTTTTCTTCTGCAACAGCATACTTTACCGGAATCACATTAGCTGGGGCTGGGGGTTGTTGTGCTAGCACAGGCTGAGGCCTTTGTTGGTTTTGATATTGTGGTTGATAATTTTGTTGTGGCCTGCCATATGGCTGTGGAGGGTACTTGTTCTGGTATCTTCCCTGTGGTGGATAGGGTTGAGGATAGGTTTGCCTAATTGTTTGCTTATTGTAGGGGCAATCTTGTGCGGTGTGATTGGTGTACCTCCGTTCTAGGGTGCAGTACTGGCTACTAGGATTTACTTGGGGTTGAGCCATAATGGGACATACATTTGCCATGTGGTCGCCACCACAAGTGTAGCACCTTTTCACAGGGGCAAACCTTGGGATTTGTTTGCTAGTTACACCTAATTTCTGAGCTACTTTCTCTGCAAGTTCCTCGATTGATGTGGATTGCGTGGAAGAGAGGCTTGAGGCATTATCCGAATCTTTGTATATCTTAGCAAGATCTAACTCCTCCCCTAGGTTATCCTCAATGTCAATACACATGCGTACACACTCTTCTATGGTCCTAGGGTCTTTCAAGTACACATATGATCTTAATTTGGTACTTAGCAATCCATCCAAGAATAAGGCTACTTGCTTAGCTGGTGCAGGTAGCTCCGAAACAGGGCATCTTTCTAAGTATTGCCTAAATCTTATTCCTGCAAGTCTCACGGTTTCTTGAGGGGTTTGCTTGAAGCTGTGAATCAGCGAGGAGGTATTATGCCTTATGCCACTCTTAGAGAATTCAATAATGAAAGCTTCTAGGAGTTGGTCTATGCTCCTGAACTGCCTCTCATTTAGTGGCTGAAACCATGTCAGGGCAGTGTTCCTAAGGGTTAGACCGAAGGCATTGTACTGCGTGAATAGATCCTCCACTTGTTCAGCTCTCAGGACTTGCCTAAACTCAGCCACATGATCGTATGGATCTCTAGTGCCATCGAAGTAGTTCTTCATGGACTTAACTAGCTGAGTCGGTCTCAAAGTCCTTGTGTGCTCTCTAGGTCGTGGTAGAGGGAACTCCTCCGCATTTCTTTGATTCCTATGAGCTCTAAGTATCTCAGGTTCTACTCTATTCGTTTCCATCCTCGTTCTTTCTCTGCCCACTGGGTTGGCAAAGCTTACTTCTGGTCTATCTACTTCTGTCTCTTTGCATTCCATGAGCTTGGGATGTTCCAGCTCCAGGGTGACCATAGGATACATTCGATCTTGGTTGGGGGAAAACGAATTCACCCTTCCAAGTGTAAGCATGCCTATCATTTTCTGTCACCACAAAGATCCTCTCCAAAGCGTGATCTAAGTAGGTCACTCTGCCTGGGCTATCAGGATCCTTAAACTCATAGATCATGATTGTTCCTATATCAGTTGGCTGATCAGATTTATACCTCCAAAAGGCTTCGTCAGTTTCTCGATTGAGAAGCAGATCTATGCTCTTGTTGTCTTGGGGAACCCACTCAGGTGTGATAATCCTAGTGAGAACAGATTTGCCTCGGGGGGTTCTAGGTTCTACACCCATGTTTCCTTGTTCCAAGTCACCTAATTCCGCTTCTGAGATTACATTCCCAAATTCATCTGTCCTATCTGGGTGACTGGTGACCACGTATATGGTTCCTTCTTTGTCCAAGTATGCTCCGTTTTCAAACTTGACAGCTGGGTGCTCTAGTCCAATGGATTGATCAGGATTCTTAATCTGGACCACGGATCTTCCTAGGCCGTCCTCATAGATGCTAGCACCTAATCGGTTGGTCCTAAGGTATTCCAACTGTGTTTTGTAAGGGCCTTCTACTCTGTGCAAGTATGGCACTCCTGAACTTCCCGTAGGTCTATCCATGCCTTGAGACATCTCTGATTCACTGGTATCAGAGCTAGGGTAATGCGAGTGGTGACTCAACTGCTGGGCCCAAGACCTTACAGTATGATTGACACTAGCCTCTGAAGACCTAAGGCTTCGTCTCTCTCTTACTAGGTGTCGTCCTGATCTAAGGTTCATATGCCTAACTGCTTAACCCAATTTTTTTTTTTTCAGGTACAACCACGTTTCTGAGTCCTTTTGTATCGGTTACTTGGTTCTTTTTATGTTGATTATCGTGTTTATACTCTTGTTTGATATCACTTTGTCAGGAATACTTGAGTTTAATTTTGCACTTTGGTTTGGTCGTTTCACGTTAGGTTCTTTTCCTTTTAAGGTTGTCGTTCGCACACACACAGGTTATTTCTTGACTTGCACTTGATTTCTTAGATAGTCTTGATTTATCTCATGCCTATCGTTGCCTGGATTTACTTCTATCACTACCTGCACTTAGCCTAAACTAGGAATTGACAGAGGGTGTTGCGGGTTTTCCAACCTTGAGTTCCTTTCCTTGTGGTGTTGTCCTGGTGTGCCCAGGACGCGCGTTCCCAAGCCTGCACTTACTCTTGCTTTGCGTACCCTTCGCTGCTCTCAAAGGACCTGTAAAAGGCCCACTGTTAGCTCAAGACTTAAATTCAAAAGACATAACCAATCACTTTCATTCATGTAACACTTCACCAATTTGCACTATGACTTTTTGGACACAACTTTAGAGATCCCTGAACTTTGTTCCCCCTAGGTATGGTCAACTTCAATACACCCTAGCTAATATTCCTGATCTTAATTTAACCGTAACCAGTCGATGTTTTTGTTGTACTCCCCGCGAGCTTTCCAACAAAACAAGAATCACGGCAAACGGATTTCGTATGAGAAAGTTATGCCAGTTCAAGGTTTTGGGGCTAAAACAGGATTAAGCTAGGTTAACAGGCAAACAGGAATTCTCGAGTTACTTGGGTCATGCCCTCGTAATGCAATACTACACCCTTCTGTTTGTCCCACACTTGGCCAAAATTTAAACCACTATTTTTTGCCTTGAAAATTTGACCTAATTTGCCCTTCTAACGTGTTCGCAAGGTCTGTCAGTCGCGATTGACAGGTCAGTCGCGATCGACGTGTCGATCGCGATTGACAGGTCCGTCGTGGCTGTCAGTCGCGATTGACTGGTCAGTCGCGATTGACAGGGGTTACGAAAAGTCAATCAGTCGTGGTCAAAGGATCGTTGACTCTGTCAGTCACGATTGATGGGTCGATCGCGATTGACAGGTCGGTCGCGAGGGTCTGTCCGTCGTGGTCAAACAGTTGTTGACTGTGTCGGTCGCGATTGACAGAGCCGTCGGGGCTGTCAATCATGGTCAAACAGTCGTTGACTGTGTCGGTCGCGATTGATGAGTCGATCGTGATTGATGACTCGATCGCGATTGACACGTGTCACGCGTATGGTCCGTCGGTCATGGTCAATCGGTCATTGACTCTGTCGGTCGCGATTGACAGAGCCGTCGTGGGCTGTCGATCGCGATTGACGTGTCGATCGCGATTGACAGATCTGTCCGTCGTGGTTTGTCGGTCGCGATTGACAGAGCGATTGCGATTGACAGAAATCTAAGGAATTTCAAGAAACTAAACACATTTTTGGGAAGCTCTAGGCCTGTAGATCATGGTTTTGCACTTTGTTTGGTGATTTGAGCGTTTTTTCTGTCGATCGCGATTGAGAGAAGTCGGCGACACACAGATAGTTACTTCGAAATCCGTACCTGCGCAGAGTGCTGGGGACGATGATGTGACCTGTACCTGCAAGACAGCTCAAGAAACATGCAAAAACAGCACACGCAATTTCGCTCTCTCGCTCTCTCTCACAAGTGAAATGAGGGAAATGAGGTGGAGATGGTGATATACTCAAAAAACTGAAATTTTCGCGATGATGGAGATGGAGGTGGAAGATGGTGATGATGATGATGGTGATGAGGATGGTGAAGAAAAAACAAGAAAATAGATGAAAGTGAAGATAATACCTACAACTCCAACGCGTCAACTCTACGTCTTACCATCACACGCTCGTCCTCAAAGCTCGATCCCCGGCAACGGCGCCAAAATTTGGTGTAGCTCAGTGATGAGTAGCACCTCCTTTAATGTCAATCCGGGAAGACGTGAGGATGGTATGAAGACCTCGAGCAAGTGGAGACACAAGTGCGTGAGTGAGAAGCACACAAACATGCACACACATACACACACACGCGCACACACGGCAAGACAAAGAGTGAGAAGCAATGGAGTCTTAGATTACTTTCAAAAAGCTCTTACAAGTTTGTTTCCATTACAATCTAACCTCAAAAATGAGCTCTCTAGCTCCTTTTATAGTTTTTGACTAGCTTTGGCCCTGTTCAGACCTAGTGTCCGGCCTAGTTAAAAATTAGGTTCCAGGGCTTATTAGAGGGCTCAAACGAGATCTAAAAAATATGAAAATTGGCAGGTAGATACTTCTAAAGCTCCTCAAGCTCAAGGACTCCTTGGCTTGCACAAAATGGAGCTACAAAAAGGTGAACATGGTATTTACAGGGGTTGTTAGTGATGAGAATCACTTTTAATTGGTGTAAAGGTTTTGAAAAATTAAAGGTTGCCTTAGTGCTAGATCCGCGTGAATGCTCGTACTTGCTTCTTCATGAAGAAAATTATTGGCCTACTTGCCAGATCTTCTTTGACTGCCATGTCTGCTTGTGTTGTCCCTTCGCTCTGACTCTCTTCGTCTTGTGGCTCCTTCGGTTCCCTGACTGCTGCCAACAGCTGTATACGAGAAGAAGCAAGTACGAGCATACAAGCAGATCTAGCACTAAGGCAACCCTTTATTTTTTCAAACCATTACACTAGTTAAAAGTGATTCTCATCACTAAAAACCCCTGTAAATACCATTTTCACCTTTTTGTAGCTCCATTTTGTACAAGCCGAGGAGTCCTCGAGTTTGAGGAGCCTTAGAAGTAGTTGCCTGCCAATTTTCATAATTTTTAGATCTCGTTTGAGCCCTCAAACAAGCCCTGGAACCTAATTTTTAACTAAGCCGGACACTAGGTCTGGACAGGGCCAAAGCTAGTCAAAAACTATAAATAGAGCTAGAGAGCTCATTTTTGAGAGAGCTTCCTGTAGTTTTGAGCTTGTATGAGAACTTGGTTGCAATAGAAGTGATTCCATTGTCTTACTCTCTTTGTTCTTGCCGTGTGTGCGCGTGTGCGTATGTGTGTGTGCATGCTTGTGTGCTTCTCACTCTTGCACTTGTGCTTCCACTTGCTCGTGGTCTTCATACCATCCTCACGTCTTCCCGGATTGACATTAAAGGAGGTGCTACTCATCACTGAGCTACACCAAATTTTGGCGCCGTTGCCAGGGATCGAGCTTTGAGGACGAGCGTGTGATGGTAAGACGTAGAGAGGACGCATTGGAATGGTAAGTAGTTGGTAAATTTCTGATTTTTCTCCATCTCCATCTCCATCTTCACCTCCTTCTCCATCTCCACCTCCACCTCCTTCTCCACTACATATTCCCTCTTCCTTGTCATTCCCCTCATTTGTTGTGTGCGAGTTTGAGAGAGAGCGAGTGTGTGTGCTTGTCTTTGTGTGTTTTTTGCATGTTTCTTGCAGGTGGCAGCTCCATCATCATCTCCAGCAAGCTCAGCAGGTACAGAATTTGTCTGCACAGTCCCCGAGGCGTTGAGCTCAAGCTATCGCGACACTCCAAAAATTTCACCCAATCACGATTCTGAGTGCACCACGACACTGCGCAGGTCTAGAGCTCCCAGGATCACTAGACAGAACAGAAAAATTCACCATATCCCGAGCTATAGCGACACCTCACGAGCTATCGCGACACTGACGACCTATCGCGACACCTCACGAGCTATCGCGACACTCACGACCTATCGCGACACCTCACGACCTATCGCGACACCCCCACCTATCGCGACACCTCACAAGCTATCGCGACACTTCGACCTATCGCGACACCTCACGGGCTATCGCGACACTTCGACCTATCGCGACACCTCACGAGCTATCGCGACACTCACGACCTATCGCGACACCTCCCGACCTATCGCGACACCTCACGAGCTATCGCGACACTTCGACCTATCGCGACACCTCACGGGCTATCGCGACACTTCGACCTATCGCGACACTCAGGAGCTATCGCGACACTTCCCACCTATCGCGACACTTCCCACCTATCGCGACACTTCCCACCTATCGCGACACTTCCCACCTATCATGACACTTCGACCTATCGCGACACCTCGACCTGACCTATCGCGATACACGGCCTTTAACGCATGAAAATTTAGGGTTATTTTTTGAGTGATTGGAAGGGTAGTTGAGCTTAATTTTAGGCACCTTGGTATAACTTTAGAACCTTGGAAGTGGGCAAAAGGCCTAGAAACCAGAGAGGGATCTCCTGAACCCTGAGAGCCTATTTTGACCCTTTAGTGCCTGAATGGTCATAACTTGACCATACGAACTCCGATTGATGAGATTTTGGTCTCGTTGGAAAGCTTGTTGAGAATCCTACGTGGACCTCGACTGGTTTTTGTAAGAATCATACGCGGAGTTTTAGAATATGCATTTTTAAGTTGACCTTTAGGTGGAACTAAGTGGTCCTCAGATTCAGGGGGTACAGTGAGTTACTCAAGGGGGGCTAAAATTATTAATGTGTGTCTGTCAATTACTTGTGGTAATAGAGCTATACTAACTGGTGAGCTTTTGCAGGAACTTTGTGTGCACTCAAGGCAATCCAAAGCAAGCTAGCAAGGGTGAGTACCAAGCTTGGGAGAAGGCTTCCTGGCCTTGTGTAGCAGTCTGGTCAACCAGCTAATTGAGGTTGGAAGATCTCTCAACCCTCCTTTGTCAATTCCTAGCCTAGGCTAAGTACAACTTAGGTGTGGTAATTAATTAAGGCAACGTTAGGCACGAAGCAAGTCCAAGAGTATTAATCAACCAAGTGCAAGAAGTAAATAGGACTTAAGTGCGAAAACCCTAAGGGACAAAAGGTAAACTGGAATCGTTCACTTATCAAGTGCGGAAATTCACTTAAGTACTCCTGACGACGCGATTTCAGACAAGACCATAAACATAATATTCAACTCAAAAGAACAAAGTGATTGGTGCAAATTAACCTGCAACGAGAGTGTGCTTGGGTCCAAGGGGGGTAGATAAATCAGACATATGAACCTTAGATCAGGCAGACACTTAGGCCGAGACAGACAAAGCCTCAGATCTTCTGAAGCTAGTGTCAATCACACTGCCAGGTCTTGGGCCCAGCAGTTGAGTGATTACCCATACACTCCCAGATCAGAAACAAGTGATTCTGAGATGTCCTATCACATGGAAAGACCATTAGGTAGCTCAGGGGTGGCTTATCTAGAAAAGCGAGAGGGACCTTACAAGACTCAATTGGAATACATCAGGACGAATCGTCTAGGTGCTCGCATCTACGAAGACGGACTGAGAAGATCTGTGGTCCAGATGAAGAACCCCGATCAACCCCATGGACTAGAACACCCGGTAGTGAAGTTTGAGAATGGAGCATACCTAGATAAAGAAGGGACTATATATGTAGTCACCACTCTTCCTGATAGAACTGATGAGTTTGGAAATGTGATTACAGAAACCAACATGGGTGATATAGAGCAAGGGAACTTAGAGAAAGAGCCAAGAACCCCCCGTGGTAAATCTGTCTTGACCAGAATCATGACTCTAGAGTGGATTCCACAGGATAATAAAAGCATAGATCTGCTTTTAAACCGAGAAACCGATGAGGCTTTTTGGAGATACAAATCTGCTCAACCTCAGGAAGTGAGTGCCCTCACAATCTATGAGTTTAAAGACCCTGATAGCCCAGGCCAAGTAACCTACCTAGACAATGCATTAGAGAGAATCTTCGTGGTCACCGAGAATGGCAGACATGCCTACACATGGAAGGGTGAATTTGTTTTTCCCCAACATCGGACTAATGTGTCATACAGTCACCAAGGAGCTGGGACCTCCCAAGCTCATGGAGCGCAAAGAGATAGAAGTAGAGACAAACCTGAGGTAAGTTTTGCCAACTCCTTGGGAAGGGAAAGAACGGGAACAGAAAGGAATAGAGTGGAACCTGAGAGACATAGAACCCCATGGAATCAAAGGAATATTGACGATTTTCCTTTGCCAAGGCCGAGAGAACACACTAGAACCCTGCGACCAACTCAACTGGTGAAGTCCATGAAGAATTATTTCGATGGCACGGGAGACCCTTATGACCATGTGGCAGAATTTTGGCAGGTATTGAAAGCTGAACAGGTAGAGGACCTATTCACACAATATAATGCTTTTGGTCTAACCCTTAGGAACACTTCCCTTACGTGGTTTCAACCACTAAACGAGAGGCATTTCAGAAACATAGATCAGCTCTTAGAGGCATTTATCGTTGAGTTTTCTAAGAGTGGAATCAGGCATAACACTTCCTCACTAATTCATAGCTTCAAACAAACACCTCAAGAGACGGTCAGACTAGCTGGAAGAAGATTTAGGCAGTACCTAGAGAGATGCCCGATGCCGGAGTTACCCACACCAGCCAAACAAGTGGCCTTGTTCCTAGATGGATTGTTGAGCACTAAGCTCAGGTCATATGTGTACCTGAAGGACCCCAGAACGATAGAAGAGTGCGTGCGCATGTGCATAGACATTGAGGACAATCTAGGTGAGGAATTAGAACTATCAAAAATCTATAAGGATTCTGATAGCTCTAGTAACCTGACATCTGGTCAATCCACATCCATTGAGGAACTTGCAGAGAAGGTAGCCTGAAAACTAGGTGTCTCTAGCAAACAAATTCCGAGATTTGCCCCAGTTAAGCGGTGTTACAATTGTGGCGGTGACCATATGGCAAGTGTATGTCCCATTATGGCCCAACCCCAGGCGAATCCTAATAGCCAGTACTGCACCATAGAGCGCAGGTACACCAACCACATTGCACAAGACTGCCCATATAACAAACAAACTATTAGGCAAAATTACCCTCAGCCATATCCACAACAGGATAGATACCAGAATCAGTACCCACCACAACAATACAACAGACCACAGCAAACTTATCAGCCACCGTATCAAGGGCAGCAGAGACCTCAACCAGTCCTAGTATAGCAACCCCCTGCTCCCACCAATGCAATCCCAGTGAAATATGCGTCTGCTGAAGAAAATCCGAATAGAGCCATAGTCCCAGTCACCCCATTGCTATCAGACAGTGATCCAAGTGACCATAGTTTTGACTCCACACATATTGATAGCCCACAGGCTTACTACATGCAATCACCCGAGCATAACGAGTCATACTATTATGAGGACCCAAGTGAAAATAGTGGGGAACCTGAGTATGCTAATGTCATGTACACAAACCCCAACTCTAGACCTCAACCTAGGCAAGTACGACCCCCATTTCCTAGAGGACCATGCTTCAGATGTCAGGGAGATCACCTTATACGTGATTGTCCACTACCTGTCCCTACACAACCTCAACCAGTAACCATTCAGGGTTTCTGTCAAGACTGCGGGAAAGAACATCTCCTACGAGATTGCCCAAAGAACCCTAATAACATGCCTAAAATCACTCCTTTCAATGTTGTTGGGTTAGTTGTAGACTCCACAGGGAGTGTGACTTCCACTGCACCTGTGCAGGTGATCACAAGAGCCCAGGCACTACAACAAAACCAAGGTGTTGGTCAGGAAAAGAGCCCCGAGGTGAGTGAAACAGAGAGCATAACCAAAAAGAGGACTAGAGCCTGGAAGGATAGTCGTGAAAGAATGAAAAGGCAATGGGCAAAAAAGATAAACGAACTTGAAGAAAGCTTGAGAGAAACCAAGGCAAAAATCATAGAGATCACATCTCAACCGCACTCCCACACACTTCCACCACTACCATCCCCATCACCCTCCATTCCTCTACCCTCTAATACACCCCACGTAACCCACCCACCACCCCGAGTAGGATCAGTATTAGCTGACCCCACTCCTGAAGGCTTGGACATGATGTTCAAGGCCTACCACGCTCGACTTCAAGAAGGGCCAACAGCTGCAAACCTAGACAAGAGTTACCCTAGAGCAGATTTAGAGATTGAACGGATGAAAATGTGCATGAAAATGGTAGAACAAGCTCAAGCTATACTTGAAACTAGTCAAAAGTTCAATCAGACAAACTCTGTCAAGCCGGATTTGCATTTCCAAGGCTTACTAGAAAGATTAGAGCAGTTGGTAAACAAATCACAAGTTTCTTTACCTCCACAGGCTCAACCAGTTGTTGAAAGAGGAAGCTCACCACCAATGGGAGCTTATGTTCCTAATTCCACGGATGCTGGAATACCTCCTTCAATTCAACGGTACTCTCAAGAGTTCTTGCGGGAAATACAAGAAGAGAAATGGGCCAAGGAGAAGGGTAATTCCCCTCCTATTCCTGAGATTGATGATCTTCATGATCAATTTCCCCAAGACATTCCATCTATCTATGGAGATCAAACAGAGCAACAAGAGGATGAGAGATTTTGAATCTAATTCTTTACAAGAGTTTCCTCACTTCACAGGCCCATGGGAATCTGAATCTCTCCAGATCAGAGCTCCCACAATATTGGTGAGAAATGAAGACTCAGTGATTCCAAGAAACACTGATGTTGTGAAGAACACTAAGGTTCAATGTCATCTCACTGTAGAGGAGCTGCTCAAGGCAAAATCGGAGCTCTGGAATCATGTGAAGGATCAGGTTCCAGAACTTGAATTCAATACACCAAAACTAGGCTCTAAGCAAAAAGTTCCAGAGATACCTCTCGACAAGATAGGAGACATGAGCGAAGGTGAAGAAGGTAACACTTATCTTCCAATCACCTATCAAGGTTACACAACCAAAGCAATTGTGGATTCGGGTGCTGGTGTTGCTATTGCGACCACCTCCTTGTGGAAGCGATGGGGCAAACCCACCTTAAGACCAACGAGAATGAAACTTCAAATGGCAGATGGTCATTTTCAAAGACCTCTCGGATTGCTTGAAGGGATAACTCTAACCACTTGTGGTGTAGAGTTTGAACATACATTTGCTATATGTGACTTTGAGAAAAATAATGTCTACGAGATGATCCTAGGAAGACCCTTCCTACGACAATTGCAAATAGTACAGGATTGGGGAACCAACTCCTTGTACTTACAGCACTTAGGGGTCACCACCAAGGTCAATCTGAAGGATTACACCTTCAGAGATGTACCACCCCTACAGTGGAATCCTATCCACAAAGCGAAAGAAGATTCGATCTCCGTGCATTCTGGAAGTTCACCTGATCCATCATGGCTGCATGAAGATACTCACTTGTGGATGTGCAAGGTCGTAGAGGAAGAGGAAAAGCGCCTAAAAGCGAGAGAAGAAGGAACTTCCCCAGGAGATAGACCAATAAAAGACCCAGCCTATACACCGATGATATTTCCAGATGAGGAATTTGAGCCTCATGGTTGGGCAGAAATCTTAGCTACCATGGACATTGCAGTCAATGAAGAACAATGGACACCTCATTGTGATGAGGAGGGTTATGATATTTCAGTGTTCATGTGTCAGCCCTTGTTGGAAGAGTGTGATCCTAGTGAGTTCATAGGAGAAGAAGAGAATGACGATGATCTAGAATCCATTGTGATGGATACTTACTTTGACTCAGAGGAACACTATTTAGAAGATATAGGAGTGTTAACCCAAAAAGAAGAAGAACCCCTTGCGAGTATTAAAACGATAAATTCAAAGAAAGGAAGTGAAGGAGGTCAAAAGAAAAAGAAAAGAAAAGCAGTGAAACAAGAAGAGGAAGAATCCTTGTTTGAAGTACCAGAGAATTTCAAGAAATATGAAGTGGAAGACCGAAAAATTTTGGTACGAATGCCTAAGAGAGAGGCCATTATAGGAGAAGCATATGACAATAAAGAAAAGACCAAAAAAATTGTAGTGACCATTGAAGGGAACGAAGAGCGATGTACGTACATAGGAGACGACCTAAGTGCAAAAGAAGAATTAGAGCTTGTAGCTCTATTAAGGGAATATAGGGATGTGTTCGCATGGCACTATAGAGACTTGAAAGGAGTAGATCCAGAGATTTTCTCTCATACGATTCCGATGACCGCTGATGCCAAGCCCACCAAACAAAAGCCCTACACATATAATGACAATTATGCAGCCAAAATAAAGGAGGAAATTGACAGGCTGATTGAAGCTAGATTCATCTATGAGATTGAGCACACTGAATGGGTGTCCCCCATTGTAGTGGTGCCCAAGAAGAATGGGAAATTGCGAGTGTGCATTAACCTTAAAAAAGTTAACGCCGCTACAATCAGAGATAGTTATCCACTTCCAATCACCGAACATCTATTGGAGCGTGTTGCAGGCAAGGAAGTTTATAGCTTCCTTGATGGATTTTCAGGTTACAACCAAGTAGCCATTGCCCCCGAAGATCAACACAAAATGGCATTTTCCACAGAATGGGGAATCTTTGCATTTCGTGTGATGCCATTTGGGCTCACCAATGCACCTGCAACATTCCAAAGGCTCATGTGTCATGTCTTCAAAGAGTTCTTGCGAAAGAGCTTAGAAGTATATGTGGATGATTTATGCGCTCATTCCCAAGAAAGAAGTTACCACATCCCTGAGCTCAGACAAATCTTCAACAAGTGTAGAGATTATCGAGTGTGTCTGAACCCAGAGAAGTGTGTGTTCATGGTACGACAAGGTAAGATCTTAGGTCACATTGTTTCTAAGAATGGAATTTCAACAGATGAAGACAAAGTAAGAGCAATAGCAGAGTTGCCAAGACCAAGGAATGTTAAAGAGGTACAAGCCTTTATGGGCCATTGTGGATATTATCGTAGGTTTATCCACATGTATGCCATCATAGCTAAACCTCTTTATGGGTTGTTAACAAATTTTGAGTGGAACGAGGAATGCGAGACTTCCTTCAACGAGCTGAAAAGACGTTTGTGCACAGCACCAATATTGACTACTCCTGATTGGAGCAAACCCTTCCATGTCCATGTAGATGCCTCCAATCATGCAATAGGATGTGTGCTAGCACAACCCACAGGTGAAGGAAACCTGGATTTGCCGATAGCATATGCTAGTAGGCAATTAAATGCAGCTGAACGAAATTACACCACAACGGAGAGAGAAGGCTTAGGCATGGTATATGCTGTGAAGAAGTTTAGACACTATCTATTGGCCAATAAGTTCAAGTTTTTCACTGATCATCAAGCTTTACTATATTTGGTCAATAAACCTTGCAATACAGGCCGCTTAGTAAGATGGTTCCTCTTACTAATGGAATACGACTTTGAGGTTGTTGTCAGGAAAGGCAGAACCCATCTTAGGGCAGACCATCTTTCTCGCATCACTTCAGGAGAGTCACCGCAAGGAGTGTCTCATGAACTGCCCGATGCTTATTTGTTCAATTTAGAAGTTGTTCCTAAATGGGCAAATAAGTTGGTATCAGTCCTAACCTTCGGGCCTGCAAATAAAAATGTTAAAACAAGCAAAGAGGAAATTGTAAAATCACTAAAGTATCAAATATTGGCCGGAAGTATGTACAAGCAAGATACCGAGGGCGTATTAGCTTGTTGTGTCGAGGATGATGAACATGCTAGTTGGTTGCAACAAGCCCATGAGGGACTGCTAGGAAATCACTACCCTAAACAACGAACATTGCAGAATCTAAAACGTTTAGGAGTGTATTGGCCTAGCATGGACAAAGAAATACAAGAGTGGATCCACAATTGTCCAGTGTGCCAGAAGAGACCCCCAGTGGAACATGCCACTCTTTATCACGTGTCATTAATCCCAGATTGGAGTGCTCCATTGGTCGAGTTCATGAGATCGGGAACATTACCCAATCAGGCTAGTCTTGCAAGAAAACGGAGCATGGAGCAAGAGGCTCAAGACTATGCCTTAGTAGGAGACAACCTATATCGAAGAGGCAAGGATGGTTACCTAAGACTGTGCGTTCATGAATCAGACTATTTGAAAGTCTTAGAAACTGCACACAGCGGTGCTGCAGGTGGACACTGTTGATGTATAAAACACCACAAGAAATGAATTAATGTGACACTAGAACACCTCTATGGTCACCATTAACTCATTGCCACTCCAAACTTTGAGAAATGATAGCTTAAAGTGAGAACTTTGCTTCTACAGAAATTCCTAGTCACCGAAATGACATACCTTCAGTATTTTGCTAATTTCTCCTAGCTCGCATATTATTTCTCTATGAAACGTTATAGGCTGAAACTAGAAGAGTAGAGCTTTCCAACAAGCTATCATATGCATCAAACGGAGCTCTAGAACTCAAGTTATGGCCCTCACAAGATGACCCTGTATGACCTTCCAAAACTGGAAAACTTGACTGTTTTAGTAAGAGCGCCTGTTTAAAATTAGAATTCGATGCCTAGCATCGACTTGCAACGAGAATTCGATGCCGGGCATCGACTTGGGATGTTTTTGGCCACTTTTCAGCAGGGATTCGATGCCGCGCATCGACTTCCCGCATAAAGTCTTGATCTTTTGGACACCAAAACTAGAGGTGATTTCATGCACACTTAGAATATGACTTATCAACTGGAATTCGATGCCAGGCATCGAGTTGCTCCAACAACATCATGTTTTTCAAACACTTCAGTACTGAATGAAAAATATAAAAGAAAATATGACTTATCAACAGAGATTCGATGCCAGGCATCGAGTTGCTTGGAAAACTTGATCTTTGTAACTCATCACACAGTAGGTAATCATGGAGATGATGGAGAGAGGCTCATACACAGAACTTTACTCAGTTCTTTCTATAACTATAAAAACTCAGAAGTTTTACAAATGCTTTCTCACTCAGAGAAGCTCGACTATACTCAGTCATACAAAAATGAGTTCTTCTCACTTTCTCTCTCTCTCACCGCGTCAGTTGATACAAACTAACTTATATAGATTTTCGTATTCTCGTGATTTTAAAAAACTTCTAGAACTAAAGTGAACTAACTTTACAAGTATGATACATTTGTGAATTTGTCCCTTCACATAGGCATGGGGTTTTCTTCCTAAGATTTGACCTTCAAATATATGTCTAATTAGTGAGTGTTTCTCCAACATCTCCCCCTCAATCACTAATTGACATTCCCTGTTTCTTCATATCATCTTCTTTTCTTTTACTCCTGCCATGCTTTTGAATCTGCTGGTCTTCACACCATCCAAGCTCTTTGTCATTATGTCTGCTAATTGATCTTTAGTAGAAATGTATTCCACTTCAATCTCCTTCTCCATTACCTTTTCTCTGAGAAAATGATACTGTATCTCTATGTGCTTTGTTCTTGCATGAAATACTGGATTTGCTGCAAGATAAAGTGAACTCATATTATCTCCATGTATTGTAGGTGTACCTTGATCAATGCCTAAGCTCTTGAACAATGTCTGCATCCATATGACTTCCTTAGCTGCTTCCACAAGTCCTTTGTACTCTGCTTCAGTTGATGATAATGCTACTGTATGTTGTTTCTTGGAACACCAACTTACAAGCTTATCACCAATGTATATCATGTAACCATGAGTTGATCTCCTGTCATCTTGATTACCTGCCCAATCTGAATCACTATAGGCTCTCAACTTCAAATCTGATGTAAAAGGATAATATAATCCTTCTTTTATAGTTCCTTTGATATATCTGAGAACTCTTTGACCTGCAATCCAATGTGGGTCCTTTGGACAATGCATGAATTGTGACAAAACTCCCACTGCATAACTAAGATCAGGTCTTGTTAGTGTAGCATAAATCAAACTACCCACAAGAGATTGATACTTCCTCATATCTTTGTATTCTGCACCATCATATTTACTGAGCTTGTGATTAACTTCAAGTGGAGTTGAAGCTTCTCTGCAATTTTCCATATCAAACTTCTTCAACAAGTTCAGAAGATACCTTTCTTGTGACACATATATGCCATGATCTGTATAAGTAACTTCCATTCCAAGAAAGTATGATAACTTTCCTAGGTCACTGATCTTGAATTCTTTTTCAAGCAATCTCTTTACCTCCTTGATTCCTTCATCTGAAGTACCTGTGATTATAATGTCATCTACATAAATACAAATGTAGATTGTACCTTCCTCTGTTCTTTTGATAAGTAGACTTGAATCTGCTTTTGAACTTTGATATCCAAGATCATTGAGATACTTCACCAGTCTATAGTTCCAAGCTCTTGGAGCTTGCTTCAATCCATACAATGCTCTTCTCAACCTGCAAACAAAATTTGGATACCTGGAATCTATAAACCCTTGAGGTTGTTCCATGTATACCTCATCTGATATGTATCCATTCAAGAATGCATTTTTTATATCCAATTGACTTAGAGTCCATCCTTTTGAAGCTGCAATAGCAATGATTGTCCTTATAGTTGACATCTTAGCTACAGGACTGAATGTCTCATCATAATCTATGCCATAGGTCTGGGCATAGCCTTTCACCACCAATCTAGCTTTGTATCTGGCTATACTTCCATCTGCAAGCTTCTTCACTTTATAAACCCATTTATTTCCAATTACTTTCTTACCATTTGGTTTAGGAACAAGTTCCCATGTTTTGTTCTCCTCTAGTGCATTGAACTCTTCCTTCATTGCTTCTTCCCATTGCTTCTTACCTTTAGCTTCATCATAGTTCTGAGGTTCTTCATCATCTTTGACCATATATGCATAGTTCTTCTGAGTTATGTAAGAAGTATCATAAGAATACCTTTGTGGTTGTCTTCTAGTCCTGCTTGACCTTCTTGGTTCACATTCTTCATATGTGTCTGGATACACTTCTTCATCAAATATAGGAGCTTCTTCATTCCTTCTTGTTAATCCACTTGTGGATGTACTTGCTTGCATATAGTCTTCATCTCTATTTACCTGCACAATTGATTTTCCTTTCTCACATCTTCTTACCTCTTCTTCAAAATTTTCAGCTGTATGACTTTGATCTGCATACCAACTTTTCTGTTCATCAAATGTAACATCTCTAGAAACAATAAATTGTTTGGTTAGAGGATTCCACAATCTGTAACCGATCTGCTTTTCATCATAACCAATGAACACATATTTTTCTGCCTTTGGTTCAAGTTTATGCCTAAGTTGTGATGGCACATAAGCATATGCAATTGATCCAAACACTCTACAATGATCTACTGTTCGTTTCTTACCCCACCAAGCTTCATATGGAGTCATTCCATTCAGAGCTGCACATGGTAATCTATTCACAAGATATGTAGCTGTATTTACAGCCTCAGCCCAAAGATAATTTGGACAGTTCTTCTCCTTTAGCATAGCTCTAGCAAACTCAACCAGAGTCCTGTTCCTTCTTTCTGCTACACCATTTTGTTGTGGTGTATACCTGCAAGTTATTTCTCTCTTAATACCTGCATTCCAAAGATAATCATTGAACTCTTGGGAGAAATATTCTCCCCCTCAATCAGACCTCAGTCTCTTAAGCTTTTGACCTGTTACTCTTTCTGCATATGCATGAAAATGCTTGAAGGCTCCAAACACTTCTGATCTTTCCTTCAAAACATATAATGTTATCCATCTTGTAGCATCATCAATGAAAAGAACATAATACCTTGAGCCACTGATAGATCCTTCTTTTGTTGGTCCCCATACATCTGTATGAATGAGCTCAAGTACTCCATCATGTTTGAATCCTTTCTTTTGAAATGGTAACCTGTGTGCTTTACCCATTTGACATGCTTCACATTTATAAACCATATGTTGACTTTGCACATTTGGTAATCCTAGTACAGACTGATTAGCAACCATAGCTTTAATTCCTCTTTCATTAAAATGACCTAATCTCTTATGCCAGAGATCAAAATCTGTAATCACTCCTTCACCATGTGTGAGCAAAGCTTGACCAATGTTCCCTTGAACTCTTAAAGTAAAGAGTCTACCTTCTTTCTTACCAGAGACAATCTGATTATATCCATTCTCTGGATCTTCCACAAATACTCCTTCATTTGTAAACCTGACTTGAAAACCTTTTTCAACTATCTGTCCCACACTAATCAAGTTTTTAGGTATTGTAGGAACATACAAAACATTGGTTAGCAAATCTGCTCCACTCTTGCATTTCACTTTTCCAATTGAATGTACACTATGTCTTGTATTATCACCAGTTTGAACTGTGTGACTAGAAATGCCTTTTTCCAATTCTGACATCAATTCTATGTTTCCTGACAAATGATTGGAACATCCAGAGTCAATATAAAATACCTTTAGATCTTCTTTATCTGATGTGTTGATTGAGTTCATCATCAATGATGTATGACTTTCATTCTGTGTGTCATTTGCATAGTTGTAGTAGGTGGTGTTGTAGGATTGATTCTGTCCCCAACTTCTTCCTCCACCTCTACCATAGCCTCCTCTTTGACTTTGTCTACCTCTTTGGAAATTACTTTGATATCTTCCACCTCGGCCTCTGCTATTGTTGTTTTGATTCTGGTTTGATCCTTGTTGGTTGTGCCAACAGTCATGAGCCAAATGATTACTCAATCCACAGATCCAGCAAGCCTTTTTGTTGTTATTTTGATTACCTCTTCCTCTTCCAAAACCTCTTGCTCTTCCTCTGCCAGTGCCTTTACCTCTTGCATAATAAGCTTGAGAACTAGACTCCTCTTCATCCTTTGCTTTACCTTTATCTCCTTTCTTCTTGTTCTTCATGTACATTGCAGAACTTTGTCCTTTATCTCCATCTCCCTTCAAGTCTTGCTCATATGTGAGCATCAAACCAAGCAACTGGTTCAAATCTGGAACATAATGATTTAATGAAAGTTTTGTTGATAAGACAAAAGGTTTCCACCTTTCATCCCCTCTCAAACCTGCAAGTAGCTGAGCAATCAATCTGTGATCTTCAACATCTTCATCTATGGATCCAAGACTATCTGCAAGATCCTTCATCTTAGTGACATAATCACTAATGGTTTGACTTGGCTTCTTCTTGAATGTTGTAAACTCTGACCATAGACTTGCTTTCCATGCTTTAGTAGTGCTTTGGAAATGATACTCCAATGCATTCCATATATCTTCAGATGATTCCAATCCTCTGATGTGTGGTAGCAAATGATCTGAGATTGTATTGTAGATGTAGGCTTTTGCACTTGCATCCTTCTTCTGCCAATGCTTTAAAGCATCAAGTTCTTCTTTCTTTGGTCGGCTTTCATCTTCAAATACTGGCTTCTCTTCTTCACCTGTTACATATACCATGAGATCCTTACTCATAAGTAAGGCTTCCATTCTCATTACCCATGCGGGGTAATTATCTCTGTCCAGTTTGTCAATGGAGATATGATCTGCCATAGTTCTTTCCTTCTGCTGCAACCTGTGAGCTTAAAGGATAAAGGATAATACCTTTTGAAGTTCTTTGTGTATGAGGATACTTCGAAAGTAATCTTTTGATGCCTTGTGTCTTCAAATGCTTCACCTTTCAAACTTTAATGGAAAACTTTACAAAACTTCTCGTAACTTTGTCGTCTTCTGCTCTCGAGAATCTTTCTGCTCTGATACCACTTGTTGATGTATAAAACACCACAAGAAATGAATTAATGTGACACTAGAACACCTCTATGGTCACCATTAACTCATTGCCACTCCAAACTTTGAGAAATGATAGCTTAAAGTGAGAACTTTGCTTCTACAGAAATTCCTAGTCACCGAAATGACATACCTTCAGTATTTTGCTAATTTCTCCTAGCTCACATATTATTTCTCTATGAAATTTTATAGGCTGAAACTAGAAGCGTAGAGCTTTCCAACAAGCTATCATATGCATCAAACGGAGCTCTAGAACTCAAGTTATGGCCCTCACAAGATGACCCTGTATGACCTTCCAAAACTGGAAAACTTGCCTGTTTTAGTAAGAGCGCCTGTTTAAAATTAGAATTCGATGCCTAGCATCGACTTGCAACGAGAATTCGATGCCGGGCATCGACTTGGGATGTTTTTGGCCACTTTTCAGCAGGGATTCGATGCCGCGCATCGACTTCCCGCATAAAGTCTTGATCTTTTGGACACCAAAACTAGAGGTGATTTCATGCACACTTAGAATATGACTTATCAACTGGAATTCGATGCCAGGCATCGAGTTGCTCCAACAACATCATGTTTTTCAAACACTTCAGTACTGAATGAAAAATATAAAAGAAAATATGACTTATCAACAGAGATTCGATGCCAGGCATCGAGTTGCTTGGAAAACTTGATCTTTGTAACTCATCACACAGTAGGTAATCATGGAGATGATGGAGAGAGGCTCATACACAGAACTTTACTCAGTTCTTTCTATAACTATAAAAACTCAGAAGTTTTACAAATGCTTTCTCACTCAGAGAAGCTCGACTATACTCAGTCATACAAAAATGAGTTCTTCTCACTTTCTCTCTCTCTCACCGCGTCAGTTGATACAAACTAACTTATATAGATTTTCGTATTCTCGTGATTTTAAAAAACTTCTAGAACTAAAGTGAACTAACTTTACAAGTATGATACATTTGTGAATTTGTCCCTTCACATAGGCATGGGGTTTTCTTCCTAAGATTTGACCTTCAAATATATGTCTAATTAGTGAGTGTTTCTCCAACAGACACTTTGGGCCTGACAGAGTAATTAAGACCATTCTATTCTCAGGACTTTGGTGGCCCACTCTTCATATGGATGCACATACTTATGTGAAGAGTTGCGACACATGCCAACGTGCCCAATATCCGATAAGAAAAGATGAAATGCCTTTAAGGCCAATGATGGGAGGACGTGCATTTTCAAAATGGGGTATAGACTTTGTAGGTCCCATCAACCCCCTAGCTAGAAACTCCCATGCAGAATACATTATTGTAGCCACAGATTACCTTACAAAGTGGGTGGAAGTAAAAGCCACGACAAAGAATGATGCTCAAACGACGGCTAAGTTCTTATTCGAAAATGTGTTCACTAGATATGGGTTACCAATAGAGTTGGTTAGTGATAGAGGTACGCACTTCTTGAATGAGGTCATTGAAAATCTCCTTCAAGAATTCATGGTGACACATAAGAAGTCTGCCCCCTATCACCCACAAGCTAACGGACAAGCCGAGAGCACGAATAAGGTCCTATGTAACGTATTGACGAAACTTGTAAATAATAAACGCTCGGATTGGGACAAACAACTTCATCATGCTGTTTGGGCATACCGAGTTGCCTACAAAACGGTACTCAATGCCACCCCATTTCAGATGGTCTTCGGACAGAATGCGGTGCTACCATTAGATTTCCTAATTCTAGCTTTAAGAGTAGCACAAGAGCATGAGTGGAATGGACATGAGTTGTCCTCTAGGATCTTTGATCTAGAACGTTTAGGTGAGACGAGGCTACGAGCAGCAGCAGGCATCTATGCTGCAAAGAAACGGCAAAAGGCATACTTTGATGCCCATGTGAAGGATAAGGGCTTGAAAGCAGGAGATCTAGTTTTAGTCTACACATTGAAACAACACGCAAGAAAGCTAGAAAAGAGAGGCTACGGACCTATGATCATCAATAGGATCTCCACGAGTGGAGCAGTACAACTAGCCACTTTAGAGGGGAATGTTCTCCCAAACTATATTAGCGGATGCAGAGTCAAGTTGTATTAGGAACCCCTCACGGAGGAAATGCTAAGTCGACTCAATACTGCTAAGCAACGTAAAGAGGAGGAAAAACGAATTCGAGAAGAAGCACAGGCAGAGGCCTTAGAGCGTATCAGACGAATGAAGTTGAGGAGACAAGGGAGGGATCAGCCTGTGACTGACACTCAAGAGTCTCCAGGCTATCACATGGCCATGTGCGAGGCTTCAGGTGAACGTACCCATAAGATAGTGGATCGACGACCTTTTGTGACCCTAGAAATAGGACAAAGAGACAACACAACAAGCGTGAGAGCTTTAATTGATTCAGGAGCAGCCACAAGTGCAGTTCGGCTTTCTTATTGCCAGCATCTGCAATTGGAGGTAAAACCCCTAGAAGCATATCTGATAGGATTAGGAGGTGTTGAAACCCCTTGCATGGGAGAGGTGGATCTTCCCCTCTACATACAAGAGGTCCTCATGCCAGCAAAAGTGCTAGTGTGTGAAGACGAGGATCTGACTGAACCTCTTGTCTTAGGCCAAGACTGGATCTATGATCACGCAGTCAACCTCAACCTAAGAAGTGGACTTCTTCAGGCTTGGGTAGGCCAAAGCCGTCTCACGATTGAATTAGAAAATCAAGCACTCAAACCAATAGAACAGGCACCAACTCTTGGTCCCTCCAAGAATCCACATGAAGATAACAATGTTGTTCTTGAACAAACTTCTATGGTGCAGAGGATTGTCAATCTTACTGAAGGTTCAGGAGCCAATAAGGAGTTCCTAACTGATCCAAAGAAGATTCTAGACGGGCAGACCAAACATCACTCGACACGAAGGAGGCTGTTGATCAAGAGGCAGGAGCACCAACCTGTGCAACATGGAGCATCTCGTGGCGCGAAGCAGATCTGGATACGCAAGGATGGGAAACCCACAACTCCAATAGCAGACTCTCAAGAAGACAAGAAACGAGTCTCACCGTCAAGGAACGAAGTGAAGAAGCCCCCTAGGATAACCCCTAGGCATACCATTTCTATTTGGGTCCCTAAGCGGTCAATGAAGGCTACCCCTAATGCTAGACAGATATGGGTGCCCAAGGCCTGCTTACAAGCTCAAATTACTTCACCTTCAGGCACTAGGATGAAGCAACTTTCACAAGCACTCATGACCAACAACTCAGAAAATGAAAAGATACCTACACCTCTCACTGTCCCCACTCCCATCAACCCTAGGAATGTCTGGAAATGGGTACCCAAAAGGTCCCAAATACATCACACTCTCATCCAGAAATCTTCACCTGTCTTTAGCTCTAAGAGCTACGACTCCTCTATCAAAGTGTGGAGAATTAAACTGTGTACTAAACCCCCTGACCCAATTCTGTAAATCCGTCTACTCTAACACAGGAGCATTCTGAGCCCATTGCATAACCAAAGTATGCATCTAGGATGACTCTGACCTCTAATCACCACTCACACCTATCACAAACACTTCACCACTAACCACTGACCTCCGGGATTGTCATGCTAGTATGGTGAAGGGAACACCATTACAGCTTGTTTCCTATGCAACACTAATGTGCCTTTCGTCTTCCAGCAGATAAGCAACCTACTCTCATGGCAACAGCGGCAGGCACAAGCTCTCAAGCAGGATCTGGTGCTCCAATCAATTGGGATGCCATGCCGATGGAGGCCCCACCAACAGCTCGACCTGAGGAGTTCGTGAATGTGCGGAGAATTCCTATTCCAGATCCACCAAATGGTCTAACCGAAAGAGTAAAGGGGCATTCTCACTGGTTCAATGAGATGCCAGGAGATTTGGGGGACGCGGATCATATATGGGAGTCCAAGATGGAATGTGGAGGAGTGTGGTGGACCTTCCAGTTCTTCTCACGAGAATTCGAAGCATTGCAAAATGTAGCTCCACTTCAAGATATCTGGCAAAAAGCAGGATTACAGACTTATTTCAGTGCAGCTCTGCCTAAACCAAATTTCCTCAGGTGCTACTACCTAATTGCCACGCTGAAGCCGACAGGGGATAAGGATCATTCAGGCACATTCTGGGTGCCCTCCTTGTCAAATCTGGAGGAAATGAGGAAGTTCGAATTGAATGTGACTTTAATCAGGGAAGCACTTCAGATGTATGGCACGCATGTACCTTCTGACCGCGACCCCTTGATACCGGAGTCGATGAAAAGCAATAGAATCAAGAAGCTAAAAGAAATGTGCGCCCTCACCCCCAACATCGCCATACCTTTGCGGATGTGCCTCCAACACTTCGCATTCCCCGCTCAGGACCGTTTCACTCAACCTCACAAGAAAATATGGTATGGGCTATATCTAGCAGAGATTGGAAGCTTGCCCATTAAGATGCCGGTATGGATCTTAGACCAAGTGTATGAAGCAGGCAAGCGGGGAGTGAGGAAGCCCACCCTACATGGCTGTTGTGCGCTGACAAGAATTATCTATAGATGTCTTGCTTATGATGTGCCAGTTGCCCGAGCTCTAAAGTATGCACAACTGGAGCTGTTCAAAGGGCGGAAGTCAGGGAGCCAGCCTGCAAAACGAATGCGTGGATCGCTCTCCCAGGTAATGATCCCTCAAGAGGCCATGACTGAAGCCTCTCCCAGACCAGAAGCTCAGGTCGCACCTTTTACGATCCATCTTCAAGGAGCTCAAGCTGGGGAGGTGGTACAACCTGCTCCATCCGCCCCTCCACTACCTACCGAGGCAGAGTTTGCATCTATGGCCACCTTCACAGAGGATCCAAACTTTGATTTTGAAAGACTCCTGCAGACGGTCCCTCTATCAGACAGTGAAGATTCCCCTGACAATGTCGATCCGGGAGCATCAGTCCAAAGAGAACAGCCACGGGGCGAGACCAGCAGAGTACATGGGGAAGAAGTGGCACAACATCCTCAGGACCCAAATACACAAGTTCAGGAAGGTGCACAAAGAAATGAACCAGAAGACAGTGAAGAAGAAGCCCCTACCTACACGGCACAACTCAGACGGCTGTACAAGACCATCAAGCAGGTACAGAGAAGACATAAGATGACAGAAGAGGCGAATAGAGCTCTAGTGAACCAGATGCTTCAAACCGAGAATGTCGACTCACATTTTGTGGAATCATTGAATCTATTGGCAGAGACATGTGGGATCGGGGAAGCATTGAGGACAATGGTCTATCAGGAAAACCCTATCTATGATCAACGAAGGATTGATACACGGCCACGACGCGGGAAAATGATTCAAATGGAAGCCTCTACCGCCTTACCTACTATAATTTCAGAGGATGTTCACATGACGAGCCCAAGTCCCACTGACGAACAAGAGGTAATTACACACGTACCATCTCCACCGCCATCTTCCATCCACCCTTCTAAACCCTTCTCCACTATCCCTTCTGAACAACCGATATCCACCCATCATGAAACCATTGTACACACCTCCGTTTTTACATCCTTCCCTTTACCCACATCCAGCACTTCCACTCAAATTTTTGAACCTCACACCGGTCATCCGGCCACCGATCAAACCATAATAGGTCACCCTTCCTATCTCCCCTCCCTTGGACACCCACTTGCCACTAGCCAGGCCTTATCCCAACCTTTTCCATCCACCCACACCCAAACCCTATCCACCACTCCCCTAGTAACTGCCTCACACTCAACCCAAGTCACACAACCCTCATTCTGGACAAACCTTGTAAATATACTCCAACAGGTGGATAATTATAATAAAAAGTCCCTTTCCCAACCCCACTCCCCCACATTCACTGCCACCACTATCACACCACCCACCATTCCTGTATTCACAGTGCACGAATCACACACTCTCACGTCCGATCCCATGGACATCTCACCATCCACAAGATCACCCACCACCATTGTTATTCCTACATCACCACGTGTCATTTCACTCACGTCGCCATTTCCAAGCACTGTACGCACAACATCCACTTTTCCCTTTCCCCTCTCCCGACCCCTTGCATCTTCCACCTTTACCCCTGCACCCACCTCATTTAGTCATGCACTCAACACCATGCTTGAAGCTGCTGCCCAACTTAAACAGGAATACAGGTTATTAGAAGAAAACAATAAAGAGCTATGTACTTTGTCATCCCACTTAATACGGAATTACAACAAAAGGTGACCACCCTCCAACAATATCAGGTGGAGCTCGAGTCCACACATACAGAGAAGAATAGGGCAACGGAGGGACAACTTAGAGATCAGCTAGCCCGTAATGCTAGACTACAACGAAATATGGCTCTACTCCGACGCCATTAGCGGCTGCTCAAGAAGAAAACAAAAGACTACAGCAACAAAATCAAGACAACCTCGAAGCAGCCATGGAAAATACTCCAGGGGCACCCATTGACCCGGCTAAATTCCAAGCCATCCCCTCAGAGAATATACAACAAATATTAGAAACCTATGCCACTCTCTTAGAAGCTCATGATCAGCTTGCTGACCAAGTCAAAGACCTACAGAAAGCCCAAGTGCCTGCACCACACCAACAAGAACCTAAAGAGATGGCCGATGCTGCAACCTCACCAGAGCCAGAATTATCAGTAACCAATGAGGTACTTGAACTACGGCAACAGGTGGGAGAACTAAAAATTAAATTGTTACAGTATGAACGACCTCCCTCTCCACCTGATCAAACCATAGAAGAAGACACAGTAGTCATTCTAGTGGAGGAGGCATTTGAAGACAATTATGAGCCTCAACCCCTTCCAGGAGGTAGAATTACAGAGGAAGGTCAGGATACATATGAGGAACCCCCGTCAGCATGGATGAAGCAGGTAGAGGAGATGGGTCACACTCACGAAGAGCATGTTGCAACTCAAATGCTAGCCATGAAAGCCATAGAGGAGACCATACTCAAATCTGAATATTTCTCGAACTTGGCTCCTAGGCGGCTGATAACTAGCTCAGAGTTACAATACAAACCTTATTTTGTATTGTTGGCAGACTACAATGCTGAGATCAAACGCATAACCAACAAGTACCCCTCCTTCGCAACACAATTCGAACCCGAGGACATCCCAGAGGCAGCCAAAAAAGGGGCCATATTCCAGCCCATATGGAGGCAAAGATTACTGGAAACATACCCGGACATGCTGAGAACATGGGATCACGCTCCCATGCATTTGAAGTATAACCCTTGTTATGGGCCAGTACAAAGAAGAAGATCATGGAAAGCCTTCGCCATCAAAGTTCAGAACAATGTAAACTGTAGAGAATGGCTTAATTACCCTGCCATTGCACCCCCAATCGGCACCCCCACAGTATCTTACATGATAGCAACCATCAGACATTGGTTGCCACGCCTCCACCCCATGCCAGATGTGGCTGCCCAGATGATGCTCAAGATATTCGATATGATGCAGGTGGTGCTCAAAACTTTCCGCAATGTATGCCATATTCAGCCTCCGATTCCCGGCTTCATCAATGGTAATTATGACCTCCTGTATGATATGAGCACAACCCCCAGCATACGAGTTTCTTATGCATGGCACGCACGCATCAGATATCTCCCTGCCTGCTATAAGCAAACTTTCGACGATATGTTTACCACGGGGTTCTGGGAGTCACACTCAGAAGTGTTCGCACCACGCCCAACCCACCTGCTACATCTATTCGTGTGTGAACAAACCATGCACTCAGAACTCTACACAACGCCACAACCGGACATACCGGGTGCAGTCAATTGGGAGACCCTCCAGAGAGACTTGGTTCGGGGACTACGCATCAAGGAACAAGAAGTGGCAACCGACCTCCTGCAAGAGTACATTGATCAAACAGTGGAGCAGAGGTCTGTCAGAGGCGACAGACGCTAGGGGGGGAGAGTGTTGGCTGTATACGAGAAGAAGCAAGTACGAGCATACAAGCAGATCTAGCACTAAGGCAACCCTTTATTTTTTCAAACCATTACACTAGTTAAAAGTGATTCTCATCACTAAAAACCCCTGTAAATACCATTTTCACCTTTTTGTAGCTCCATTTTGTACAAGCCGAGGAGTCCTCGAGCTTGAGGAGCCTTAGAAGTAGTTGCCTACCAATTTTCATAATTTTTAGATCTCGTTTGAGCCCTTAAATAAGCCCTGGAACCTAATTTTTAACTAGGTCGGACACTAGGTCTGGACAGGGCCAAAGCTAGTCAAAAACTATAAATAGAGCTAGAGAGCTCATTTTTGAGAGAGCTTCCTGTAGTTTTGAGCTTGTATGAGAACTTGGTTGCAATAGAAGTGATTCCATTGTCTTACTCTCTTTGTTCTTGCCGTGTGTGCGCGTGTGCGTATGTGTGTGTGCATGCTTGTGTGCTTCTCACTCTCGCACTTGTGCTTCCACTTGCTCGTGGTCTTCATACCATCCTCACGTCTTCCCGGATTGACATTAAAGGAGGTGCTACTCATCACTGAGCTACAGACTGCCATCCTATGCAACCAAGCCATAGAAGCACAAGAAACGACAGCAATCGATACAAAGGCATTGGAAGCTCAAATTGCGCAATATGAAAATCAGCTAAAACAAAAGCAAACCATTCGAGAAGAATGGGAAAGAAAGTATATGTATGACACAAACGAACTCAGAAGGCAGTGGAAATCGGCTGAGGACAAACTTCTTGTGATATATAATGAAGACGCCGATCAAATAGCTGCTATAGGAAATGAGCTTTTGACTACCAAAGAAGCACTAAAAACCATGACCGATGAAATCAAAGAAAAAGATGAACTCATTGCAAAATTAAAAGCTCAAATAGACCAACATATAACAATGGGGAAACTAGTAGTTTCAAGCTCCCAAGCGGCTACTGAGGAGATTGAGGTACGTCCTCTTTCTCCCCCCATGCATCATTCACCGATAAGGGAGGCAGCGGAGCTAAACACTGAATGACATGATCGGGCTATTACAGAACTGAGCTGACATGAGAGGGCACTACTGGTGTCCCAGCTTACAAAACAATTTGAAGAACAAGTGGTAAAGGTAATGAAAGAGGCAAAGATCGAAAGTAAGAGCATGTAACAGATGTTGAAGCCGTTCAATATACCTTATGGATTACTCAAAGAAGAGACACGACAGTATATAAAGAAGACCACCAATAAATAAAAGATCATGATCTGCAATTCAACCTACAGACATTCACGTATACACAAGAAGAGTTTGATAAGGCCGATCCTGTGTGGAGACGCAAGTTTTTGGAGAAGAATCCAACACTAAGGGTACACTGGGAGTTAGCATCGTACATGCTTCAGGTCAATCCATCTTTTTGCCCATTCCCTAGAAGACGCTCCTTGACACAATTTTGGGAAGCACAGTGCTAGGGTAGCTTAAATAACCAATGGCTAAACTATCCGCTATTATCTAGTCCACCACACAACTATCTAACGATCGAGGAATACATGGTGCAAATGATAGAATTTTGGCTATCCAAATATGCCACAGTACCGGATTTAGCCATCAAAATGACAAACAAAATTGTGAGTATGCTACTTACATTATTAAAAGTATTTCAACATGCGCAATACACATTTTTGAACTTAACCGGAATCAATCAAGAAGTGGATGCTTTAATTTTTGATCTATCCACCACCCCGAGTTGCTTAACTATCATGGCAATATACTCAAGACTTATGTTTCTACCGAGTCCCTATATGCAAACGTTCGAAGAAGCATTCTTTACAGGGCTTTTTGAGATGGACTCAGAGATATTTGTAAAAATCTATTCCAACTTGAATGTGAGACTGGTGGCCTACGAACTAAGCTTTTTTGCAGATCATAAGCAGGCACTAGACGACGGGGTAAAGTCAACCCAATGGAAAGAGCTGATGATATGTCAAGCAAATTCGCTTAATCAGAGAGAGCAAAAATTCATACAAACTTATGCACGTCACCACAAAAATCCTGTCGCGGACGACAAAGTTCAGGAGGAGGGACGTGTGGAGGGAGAATCAAGCAAAAAGAGAAGAAGAAGAAGAAGTTCAAAGAACAAAACAGATCACTAAGAAAGAACCACCCACTGCCCAAAGCCTCGCAGGGGCACGCATCAGGCTACAATGCAAAAGAACCAAGTCTCAAAGAGTGGAAACAAAGAAATATAACATCTAGGACCTTTCAAGGGAGGTTGTACACAACTTCCTCATCCACCAGGTGCATGCGGTGGAAAGAAGTAAAAAGGCTCCAGGAAATACAACAGGGTCAGATGTGTGAAGAGAAAGACATATCCGAGGACCAAAAGTTAGAAAGAGGTAGAGGCTGAGAAGCGAAAATGCATGACTAAGAATATCACATTCTTAGCCACTGATGGCGTGCATGGCAGCCTGACTTAAAACAACAACCTAGATTTATGAATGTAAAGAATACCAAGGGGATTACAAAAGCAAAGGACTTAGTTCGGATAAAGTAACAAATTGTTTGGCAATCCTTATCGCTTCTTTGACCATTGGGTGCTACAGACAAAAAGCAAAGCTTGTCAAGAGACAACAGAGAAAGAGGGGGAGAGTGTTGTATAGAAAAGAGGCACAGAAAAGGAGCCCCAAAATTTTCAAATCAATGAGCATAATTTTTCTTCTTCAAAATCCTATGAAAGACCCCTGAAGCTATGTAAATGCACTAGAGGAGTCCTCTAGATGCATAAGCCCCAAATCCTTGTAAGATAACTCTTGTAAAATAGTAGGAAATTAGAGTTAGATAGTAAAGTGCCGGTCTCTTGTGTGAAAGGACCATTTTTAGGGAACATGTATATAAGTCACTTTGTGACTCTTGTAAAAGACTTTTTGTCATTGTGAAGACTTGAAGAAGAATTTTGAATTTGCTTCCTTAGGAAGGAGCATAGGAAGAGGAGGAAAAGCACAAGGAAGAAAAGCACCAAATGTAGAATGCTACAAATGTGGAAAATTGGGCCATTATGAAAGAGAATTTTGGTCCAAAGGAGGATGCAATCAAGGATACAAAAAGAGATCAAGGTAATTACCCAAGTATTTTAACAAATTCAAAAAAGATGATAATATGCCTATGATGTATGGTTCAAGTCAAAGAGTGAATTGAGACTTTACATGATACATAGACAATGGTTGCAGAAAGCATATTGGTTGTAGTAAACATGCTTTCCTTAGTTTACACTCACCTGCCACTCAAGGAAATGTAGATAAAAGGGATGATATTAAGCACAACATTACACACTGGGAGATGCTCTGCTGAATGGAGCTCAAAGATCCAAGGTGTTAAAGGATGTGTTGCATGTGTCAACCATCATGAAAAGTTGTTTTTAGTAGGTCAAATAGTTGAAAGAGGTTATGAGGTGAGGTTCAATGATCAAGGATGCTTTTTTGAAGATCCAAAGCTAGAATACAAGCTCATAGAAGAAGGAAAGAAGCAAGGGATACTCTTCACCATGGAGTTAAAGCCATCAACCCCTCAGATTGACTACTTGTCAATTGGAAATAAACAAATTGCAAAGATTCACTTGTGGCATAAAAGAATTGGCACATTGTAGCTCAGTGATGAGTAGCACCTCCTTTAATGTCAATCCGGGAAGACATGAGGATGGTATGAAGACCTCGAGCAAGTGAAGGCACAAATGTGTGAGTGAGAAGCACAAAAACATGCACACACATACACACACACACACGCAAACACACGGCAAGAACAAAGAGAGTAAGACAATGGAATCACTTCTATTGCATCCAAGTTCTCATACAAGCTCAAAACTACAAGAAGCTAGCCCAAAAATGAGCTCTCTAGCTCTATTTATAGTTTTTGACTAGCTTTGGCCCTGTCCAGACCTAGTGTCCGGCCTAGTCAAAAATTAGGTTCCAGGGCTTATTTGAGGACTCAAATGAGATCTAAAAATTATGAAAATTGGCAGGCAACTACTTCTAAGGCTCCCCAAGCTCGAGGACTCCTCGGCTTGTACAAAATGGAGCTACAAAAAGGTGAAATGATATTTACAAGGGTTTTTAGTGATGAGAATCACTTTTAGCATGGTGTAAAGTTTGGAAAAATTTAATGGGTTGCCTTAGTGCTAGATCTGCATGTATGCTCGTACTTGCTTCATCTGCCAACACTCTCCCCCCCCAGCGTCTGTCGCCTCTGACAGACCTTTGCTCCGCGGTCTGATCAATGTAGTGTTGCAGTATGTCCGTTGCTACTTCGTGTTCTTGGATCCGTAGTCCCCTGATCAGATCTCGTTGAAGGGTTTCCCAATCAACTGCTCCAGGTATGTCCGGTTGTGGCGTTGTGTAGAGCTCTGAATGCATCGTTTGTTCGCATGTGAAGAGTTGTAGCAAATGAGTGGGCCGTGGCGCGAACACCTCTGAGTGTGCCTCCCAGAACCCCGTGGTGAACATATCATCAAAAGTTTGCTTGTAGCAGGCAGGGAGATATCTGATTCGTGCGTGCCATGCATAAGCAACTCGTATGCTCAGGGTTGTGCTCATATCATATAGTAGGTCATAATTACCATTAATGAACCCGGGAATCGAAGGCTGAATGTGACATACATTGTGGAAGGTTTCGAGCACTACTTGCATCATGTCCAATATTTTGAGCATCATCTGGGCAACTACATCTGGCATGGGGTGGAGGCGTGGAATCCAATGTCTGATAGTAGCCATCATATATGCTACTGTAGGTGTGCCTGTTGGGGGTGCAATGGAGGGATAATTTAGCCATTGTTTACAATTGGCATTGTTCTGAACCTTGATGGCGAATGCTTTCCATGATCTCCTTCTTTGAACAGGCCCAAAACAAGGGTTATATTTTAAATGCATGGGAGCATGGTCCCATGTCCGTAGCATTTTCGGATAGGTTTCCAATAATTTCTGCCTCTAGATAGGTTGGAATATGGCCCCCTTTCTGGCTGCTTCTGGGATATCCTCTGGTTCGAACTGAGTTGCGAAGGTGGGGTATTTGTTGGTGAGGCGTTTGATTTCAGCATTATAGTCAGCCAGCAATACGAAATATGGTTTATACTGTAACTCTGAACTAGTTATCAGTCTTCTAGGGGCTAGATGTCTGAAGTATTCAGATTGAAGTATGGTTTCTTCAATGGTCTTCATGGCCAACATCTGGGTGGAGATACGTTCTTCATGAGTCCACCCCATTTCTTCTACTTGTTTCATCCATGCCGATGGGGGTTCCTCATATGTATCTTGTCCTTCCTCCGTGATTCTGCCGCCTGGAAGAGGTTGAGGCTCATAGTTTTCTTCAAATGCTTCCTCCACTGGAATGATGATTGCTTCTTCTTCTATGGGTTGCTCAGGTGGAGAAGGAGGCCGTTCATACTGTAACAACTTGATCTTTAATTCTGCAATCTGTTGGCGTAGCTCAAGTACCTCATTGCTCGTTGAAGGTTCAGGTCCTGGTGAAGTAGCGGCATCGACCATCTCTGTAGATTTGAATGGGTGTGGTGTAGGCACTTGGGGTCTTTGTAATTCCTTGACTTGATCTGCCAACTGGTCATGTGCCTCCAAGAGGGTTGCATATGCTTCCAACGCTTGTTGAATATGTTCTGAGGGAACAACTTGAAATTTGGCAGGGTCTATAGGGGCTCCAGGGGTATTTTCCATTGTTGCTTCTAGATTCTCCTGGTTTTGTTGTTGTAGCCTTTTGTTTTCTTCTTGCACTGTTAAGTGGCGACGAAGTAGATTCATGTTTCTTTGTAGACGAGCATTGCGGCCCAACTGGTCTTTAAGTCGTTCCTCCATAGCCTTACCTGTCTCCGTATACTTGGCTTCCATCTCCGCATTCGATTGTTGGAGGACAATCACTTCGTTTGTAATGTTGAGTTACTTAGCTCCAAGGCATTGACACGTGCCTGGAGTTGAGCCATGAGGTTGCATAGCTCTGTGTTGTTTTCTTCCAGTAACTTATGTTCCTGCTTAAGTAGAGTGGCCGCTTCGAACGTGCCATGATCATGTAAAAATTTGGAAAAATCATTTGAAAAATATTGTCTCCCTCCATCTTATTAGAGGGACTTTATCTACTCCCCTATGTCCTTCTTCCACTAGGTTTCTGAACCGCTTGAAGTATTACAACACCTTTATGTGAAACAATAGATTAAAAAGAAAACTTGAGTCATCATCCATAAATGTGAAACAATATCTATTATCTTTAGTGGATGAATCCCTTGTAGGTCCCCATATATCTTTGTGTATTAGATTCAACACTTCATTTCTCACATGTGCTCCCTTTTCTAATGGAAATATACTTCGTTTCCTTAATTGAGAAGCATGGCACCAATGTTTCATATTGTGAAATGTAAAATCATGTAAAAATATCACCAAGGCCTTCCTTTGAATGTAATTTTTACTTTTTAAGGTCATGTGTGTTGGTAGATGAAGCAAGTACGAGCATACATGCAGATCTAGCACTAAGGCAACCCATTAAATTTTTCCAAACTTTACACCATGCTAAAAGTGATTCTCATCACTAAAAACCCTTGTAAATATCATTTCACCTTTTTGTAGCTCCATTTTGTACAAGCCGAGGAGTCCTTGAGCTTGGGGAGCCTTAGAAGTAGTTGCCTGCCAATTTTCATAATTTTTAGATCTCATTTGAGTCCTCAAACAAGCCCTGGAACCTAATTTTTGACTAGGCCGGACACTAAGTCTGGACAGGGCCAAAGCTAGTCAAAAACTATAAATAGAGCTAGAGAGCTCATTTTTGGGCTAGCTTCTTGTAGTTTTGAGCTTGTATGAGAACTTGGATGCAATAGAAGTGATTCCATTGTCTTACTCTCTTTGTTCTTGCCGTGTGTTTGCGTGTGTGTGTGTATGTGTGTGCATGTTTGTGTGCTTCTCACTCACACATTTGTGCCTTCACTTGCTCGAGGTCTTCATACCATCCTCATGTCTTCCCGGATTGACATTAAAGGAGGTGCTACTCATCACTGAGCTACACCAAATTTTGGCGCCGTTGCCGAGGATTCGAGCTTTGAGGACGAGCGTGTGATGGTAAGACGTAGAGAGGACGCGTTGGAATGGTAAGTAGTAGGCAAATTTCTGATTTTTCTCCATCTCCATCTCCATCTTCATCTCCTTCTCCACCTTATATTCTCATTTCCAAACCATTTCCTCATTTGCTTCATGCGAGTTTGAGAGAGAGCGAGTGTGTGTTCTTGCTTGTGTGTGTTTTTTTTTGCATGTTTCTTGCAGGTTGCAGCTCCATCATCATCTCTAGCAAGCTCAGCAGGTACGGATTTTGTCTGTGCGAGCCCCGAGGTGTCGAGCTCAAGCTATCGTGACACTCCGAAAACTTCACCCAATCACGATTCTGAGTGCACCATGACACTGCGCAGGCCTAGAGCTCTTAGGATCACTAGACAGAACAGCAAAATTCACCATAACCTGACCTATCGCGACACCTCAAAGCATCGCGATACCCACGACTTATCGCTACACTCCCAAGTATCGCGACACTCCCAAGTATCGCGACACACCGACCCCACCTATCGCAACAACTCGGAGTATCGTGACACTCCCAAGTATCGCGACACCCCGACCTATCGGGACACCTCCATCTATCGCGACACACCGACCCCACCTATCGCGACACCTCGGAGTATCGCGACACTCCCAAGTATCGTGACACCCCAACTTATCGCAACACTTCCACCTATCGCGTCACCTCCATCTATCACGACACACCGACCCCACCTATCGCGACACCTCGGAGTATCGCGACACCCCGACTTATCGCGACACTTCCACCTATCGCGACACATCGACCCGACCTATCGCAATACACGGCCTTAACGCATGAAAATTTTTTAGTAAATTTTTTGAGTGAATTGAGGTCTATTTGGGCTTAATTTTAGAAACATTGGGATAACATTAGAGCCTTAGGAGTGGGCAAAAAACCTAAAAACCAGAGAGGGATCTCCTGAACCCTAAGAGCCTGTTTTGACCCCTAAGTGCCTGAATGGTCATAACTTCGCCATACAAACTCCGATTGAGGAGATTTTGGTCTCGTTGGGAAGCTTGTTGAGAATGCTACGTGGACCTTGACTAGTTTTTGTAAGAATCATACGTGGAGTTTTAGAACATGTATTTTTAAGTTGGCCTTTAGGTGGGACTAAGTGGTCATAAGGATTTGGGGGTACAGTGAGTTACTCCAGGGGGGTCTGTAAATGTTGATGTGTGTCTTTCAATCCCTTGTGGTAATAGAGCTATATTGACTTGTGAAATTTTGCAGGAACATTGTGTGCAAGCGAGGCATTCCAAGGCAAGCTAGCAAGGGTGGGTACCAAGCTTGGGAGAAGCTTCCTGGGCTTGTCCAGCAGTCTGAGCAACCAGAGGATTGAGGTTGGAAGTTCTCTCAACCCTCCTTTGTCAATTCCTAGCCTAGGCTAAGTACGACTTAGGTGTGGTAATTAATTAGGTCAACGTCAGGCACGAACTAAGTCTAAGAGAACTAATCAACCAAGTGCAAGCATTAAGTAGGTCTTAAGTGCGAAAACCCTAAGAAAAAAAGTAACCTTGAATTGATCAATTATCAAGTGCGAAATTCACTTAAGTATTCCGGACGCGGAGATATCAGACAAGTTCATAAACATAATAACCAACTAAAAAGAACAAAGTGATTGGTGCAAAATAACCTGCAATGTGAGTGTACTTGGGACCAAGGGGGTAGATAAACCAGGCATATGAACCTTAGGTCAGGCAGACACTTAGGCCGAGACAGACACAGCCTCAGATCTTCTGAAGCTAGTGTCAATCACACTGCTAGGTCTTGGGCCCAATAGTTGAGTGATTACCCATACACTCCACGATCAGAAACAAGTGATTCTGACATGTGCTATCACATGGAGAGACCAGTAGGTAGTTAAGGGGTGGCTTATCTAGAAAAGCTAGAAGGACCTTACAAGACCCAATTGGAATACATCAGGACTAATCATTTAGGTGCTCGCATCTATGAAGACGGCCTGAGAAGATCTGTGGTCCAGATTAAGAACCCCGATCAACCCTGTTGGAGCAGAGCAATCATCAATAGTGATTATATGAAGATCAAAGTGAGAAGATATGTGGAAGAATGAAGATTACTTTCAGAGGAAGAAAATAGATCAGAAATGTTTCTTTTGTATATTACTCTTGTAAATAGTTCAATGTATTTTGAAAAAGATGACGAGTTAGACTCGTATATATATCTACAGATACGTATTCATAGTAGGAGAGAGTGATATAGATCAGATAGAGAAGAATAGGTGAAGAGGTGATGAACATTGTATGTATCATCAACCATATGTATGAAAAGTAATGAAGAAGAAAATGTTGTAGAATTCTGCGCGTCGATCTTCTTTCCCATTCTCCTTCTGTGCTTAATCTTTTGAAGAATCCTTTTGCACGTATCTAAGTCCATAGCTAATCTATCTATGGCTAGAATTTGAGAGATTAATTTCAATCAGGCTGTGAGAATTTTGTTTAGGAACATTCATATGTGAAGATGTTCTGAGAGTCGAAAAATCTGGCGCACATTTCATCTTCAAAGAAATGGTCAGTGCTCAGTCCACAGTGTAAAGTTTTACACAAGTGAGGGCTCAAAATCTAAGTTGGAAGGTAAGCTATCTATGGCTAAAAGATCTTGATCAAACGGGTTCAGAGCTGGGAGAACCAAAGCTAAGAAGTTGCAGGTGTCAAAGTCGCCATTGCAGAGAAGCACTTTCAGACATAGGTAAAGTGTTTCACACATTTCTCAGTGTATACTTAATCTTTTTGAGAGATTTAACTTGGCAAAGTTGCGCAACCTTAAGGCGAAGTGTTGTGCAAAGTTTTATCAAAAACTTTACAGGATTGATTAGTCAATGAGTAATTAATCTGCAGCAGACTTTTCTGAAGAAGCTGAATTTTTCAGAATAATCAATTTTCTGATAAATTGGTGAATGACCTCTAAGTTTGGTGGAGTCTAAAGTTGATCTTGATATAGAGGTGATCTAAATTCAAGGTCAACTTGTTCTTTTGGAGATTAACACTCTCCATCAAACCCCATGGACTAGAACACCCGGTAGTCAAGTTTGAGAATGGAGTATACCTAGATAAAGAGGGGACTATATATGTAGTCATCACTCTTCGTGATAGAACAGATGAGTTTGGAAATGTGATTGCAGAGACTGATAGGGGTGATATAGAGCAAGGGAACTTAGAGAGAGAGCCAAGAACTCCCCATGGTAAATCTGTCTTGACCAGAATCATGACTCTAGAGTGGATTCCACAGGATAATAAAAGCATACATTTGCTTTTAAATCGAGAAACCGATGAGGCCTTTTGGAGATATAAACCTGCTCACCCTCAAGAAGTGAGTGCTCTCACAATCTATGAGTTTAAAGACCCTGACAGCCCAGGCAAAGTAACATACCTAGACAATACATCAGAGAGAATCTTCATGGTCACCGAGCATGGCAGACATGCCTACACATGGAAGGGTGAATTTGTTTTTCCCCAACCACGGTCTAATTTGTCCTATGGTCACCAAGGAGCCGGGACCTCCCAGGCTCATGGAGCTCAAGGAGATAGAAGTAAAGATAGACCTGAAGTAAGCTTTGCCAACCCCCCAGGGAAGAGAAAGAAGGAGAACGGGGACAGATTGAGAAGAAACCAAGAGATTTAGAGACCCAAGGAACCAAAGAAATGCTGATGATTTTCCTTTGCCAAGGCTGAGAGAACACACTAGGACTCTGAGGCCAACTCAACTAGTGAAGTCCATGAAGAATTACTTCGATGGCACTGGAGACCCTTATGACCATGTGGCAGAATTTAGGCAAGTCTTGAAAGCTGAACAGGTAGAGGATCTATTCACACAATATAATGCTTTTGGTCTAACCCTTAGGAACACTGCCCTTACGTGGTTTCAACCACTGAACGAGAGGCATTTCAGAAACATAGACCAGCTCCTAGAAGCATTTATCATTGAGTTTTCCAAGAGTGGTATAAGGCACAACACTTCCTCACTAATTCATAGCTTCAAGCAAACACCTCAAGAGACGGTCAGACTAGCAGGAAGACGGTTTAGACAATACCTAGAGAGGTGCCCGATGCCTGAGTTACCCACACCAGCCAAGCAAGTGGCTTTGTTCTTAGATGGCTTGTTGAGCGCCAAGCTTAGGTCATATGTGTACTTAAAGGACCCCAGAACTATAGAAGAATGCGTGCGCATGTGCATAGACATTGAGGATAATCTAGGCGAGGAGTTAGAGCTATCAAAAATCTATAAGGATTCGGATAGCTCTAGTAGTCTCACATCTGGTCAGTCCACATCCATTGAGGAACTTGCCGAGAAGGTAGCTCAAAAACTAGGTGTCTCTAGCAAACAAATTCCAAGATTTGCCCCAGTTAAGCAGTGCTACACTTGTGGAGGTGACCATATGGCAAATGTATATCCCATTATGGCCCAACCCCAGGTGAATTCTAGTAGCCAGTACTGCACCATAGAGCGGAGGTACACCAACCACACTGCACAAGACTGCCCATATAGCAAACAAATTGTTAGGCAAAATTACCCTCAGCCATATCCGCAACAAGGTAGATACCAGAATCAGTACCCTCCACAACAATACAACAGACCACCGCAACCTTATCAGCCACCTTATCAAGGGCAGCAGAGACCTCAACCAGTCCTAGTGCAGCAACCCCCAGCTCCAACCAATGTGATCCCAGTGAAATATGCATCTACTGAAGAAAATCCGAACAGAGCCATAGTCCCAGTCACCCCATTGCTATCAGACAGTGATCCAAGTGACCATAGCTTTGACTCCACACATAGTGATAGCCCACATGCTTACTACATGCAGTCACCCGAGCATAGCGAGTCATACTATTATGAGGACCCAAGTGAAAATAGTGGGGAGCCTGAGTATGCTAATGTCATGTACACAAACCCCAACTCTAGACCTCAACCTAGGCAGGTACAACCCCCATTCCCTAGAGGACCATGCTTCAGATGTCAGGGAGATCACCTTATACGTGATTGTCCACTGCCTGCCTCTACACAACCCCAACCAGTGACAATTCAGGGTTTCTGTCAAGATTGCGGAAAAGAGCATCTCCTACGAGATTGCCCAAAGAACCCTAATAACATGTCTAAAATCACTCCTATCAACGTCATTGGGTTAGTGGTAGACTCTACGGGAAGTATAACCACCACAGCCCCAGTGCATGTGGTCACTAGAGCTCAAGCCTTGCAGCAAACTCAAGGAGTAGGGCAAGAAAAGAGTGCTGAGGTTAGTGAGACAGAGAGTATAACCAAGAAAAGGACAAGAGCATGGAGAGATAGCCGAGAGAGAATGAAAAGACAATGGTCACATAAAATGAGTGAACTTGAAGTAAGCTGGAGAGAAACCAAAGCAAAGATAAGTGAACTCGCATCTCAAAACCACTCTCACACCACCCCTCCACCACCTTTCCCTTTAATCGCCAATCCATCTTCTTCCATTCCCCAACCTTTCAATATGCCACCCTTAACCCACCCACCACCCAGAATAGGATCAGTCCTAGCCGATCCCACTCCTAAAGATCTAGATATGATGCTTAAAGCATATCAGGATAGAATCCAAGAAGGGCCAAATGTGACGGATCATGACAAGTGCTACCCTAGAGCTGACCTAGAGATAGAGAGAACCAAGCTGTGTGCGAAAATGGTCGCATTGGCTCAGACCATGTTTGAAGCCAGTCGCCTTTTTCAACCACTCGGGCTCAGCTAAGACACAATTGCACTTGGATGGACTCCTAGAGAAGTTAGAGAGCATAATTGCAAGATTTGCCAAGGAAGAAAAAAATCGAGAAAGAGATGAGGCGAGCAAAAACATAAGCCATCCCCCCTAGGAAGCTTATGTGCCCAATTCCACTGAACCAGACACCTCCTCTTCTATGAATAGGTTCACTCCAGAATTCCTACGAGAGATTCAAGAAGACAAATGGGCTAATGAAAGGGAAGCCCCTCCTCCCATTGAACTTGTGGATGACACACATGATCAGTTCCCACAGGACATCCCTTCTATTTATGAAGAACAGGGAAGTGTCCACTCTCATGAGAGGTTAGACTTTGAGTCTAATTCCTTGCAAGAGTTACCACATTTCATAGGCCCATGGGAAACCAAGTTACTTGCCTGAGAGCACCCACAGTCATGATAAGAAACGAAGATTCAATCATACCTAGGAATACAGAGGTAGTAAAGAACACTAAGGTGCAGTGCAATCTCACTTTAGAAGAGCTACTCAAAGTTAAGCCAGAAGTGTGGAAACACGTAGCCAAGCAAGTGCCAGACATAGCGAAATCGCGTTCCCAGGTAGGATCTCATAGAACAGTGCCTGAAATACCATTGGATAAGATAGGAGACATGAGTGAAGGAGAAGAAGGAAATAACTATCTCCCAGTTACCCATCAGGGATACACAACCAAGGCAATTTTCGACTCAGGTGCAGGAGTTGCAATTGCTACAACCTCCCTCTGGAAGCGTTGGGGCAAGCCAGCACTCTGATCGACGAGAATGAAATTGCAGATGGCCAATGGCCATATTGAGAGGCCCTTGGGATTGCTAGAAGGCATAACTCTCACTACATGTGGTGTCGAGTTCGAGCATACATTTGCTATATGTGATTTTAGCAAAAATCATGCCTATGAAATGATCTTGAGAAGACCATTTATGCGACAGCTGCAAGTGGTACAGGATTGGGGAACCAACTCCTTGTACCTGCAACACTTAGGTGTTACAGCCAAAGTGAATCTCAAAGATTACTCTCATAGAGATGTCCCTCCTATCCAATGGAATCCCATCCATAGAGCCGAAGATGATACGGAATCTGTGCACTCCATAGGATCAGGATCCTCATGGATGCATGAAGACACCCACTTATGGATGTGCAAAGTGGCAGTAGAAGAAGAGAAAACAGAAAAAGCTAGAGAGGTAGGTGCAAAAGAAACACATAGATCACTTCAAGACCCAGCCTAAGCACCTGTAGTCTTTCCTGACGAGGAATTTGAACCCCACGGCTGGGAAGAAATCCTAGCAACAATGGATGTAGCCATCAATGAAGAACAATGGACACCTCACTCTGATGAAGATGTCTATGACATTTCAATCTTCTCCATAAAGCCAATCATGGGAGAGGCGGTGTTAGAAGAGTGTGAACCTAGCCCTGATGCATTTGAGGATGCAAGTGACTCCGATCTAGAATCAATCATTATGGACCCACCCTTTGCATTAGATGAAGAATACTTCTATGAAGTCGAATTTCAACCCCAGAGGCACGGAGAGCTTACAAATGATGTAAGGCTAGCCACACATGTAACCCCTAAGGAAGAAGGGAAGAAAAGGAAGAAGAAAGAAGTCACACAAGAAGAGGAGGAATCCTTGTTTGAGGTCCCAGAAAATTTTAAGAAGTATGAGATAGATGACAGGAGAGTCATAATCAGAATGCCTAAACGGGAGGCACAATCAGGAGAGGCCTACGACAATAAAGAAACCACCAAGAAAATAGTTGTAGCCATAGAAGAAGGAGAAGAGAGATGCACATACATAGGACATGACCTGACGGAAGACAAAGAGCATGAATTGATAGCCTTGCTAAGAGAATACAGAGATGTATTCGCTTGGAGTTACAAGGACTTGAAAGGCGTGGACCCTGACATATGCTCACACACCATCCCCATGACCTCAGATGCCAAACCCTCTAAGCAAAAGCCATATACATATAATGATAATTATGCTGCCAAGATCAAAGAGGAGATAGATAGACTGGTTGAAGCTGGATTTATCTATGAAATTGAGCACACTGAGTGGGTATCCCCCATCGTAGTGGTGCCCAAGAAAAATGGAAAGCTGCGTGTATGCATTAACTTGAAGAAGGTTAATGCAGCCACAAATCGAGATAACTATCCACTTCCTATCACAGAGCATCTGCTAGAAAGAGTAGCAGGCAAGGAAGTGTACAACTTCCTTGATGGATTTTCTGGCTACAACCAGGTAGCCATTGCTCCAGAAGATCAACATAAGATAGCTTTTGCCACAGAATGGGGTACATTTTCCTTTCGGGTAATGCCATTTGGGCTTACCAATGCTCCTGCAACTTTCCAAAGACTGATGTGTCATGTATTTAAAGAGTTCTTGAGGAAGACTCTAGAGGTCTATGTTGACGATCTTTGTGCTCATTCCACCATTAGACAAACCCATATCCCTGAACTCAGACAAATCTTTGACAAATGTAGAGAATATCAAGTCTACCTAAACCCAGAAAAATGCGTTTTTATGGTCAGGCAAGGCAAGATTCTAGGACACATAGTGTCAAAGAATGGCATATCCACTGATGAAGAGAAAGTGAGAGCCATAGCCGAGTTACCTAGGCCAAAGAACGTCAAGGAAGTGCAAGCTTTCATGGGGCATTGTGGTTACTACCGACGGTTCATTCATATGTACACTGTCATTGCAAAGCCCATGTATGGACTTTTGACTAACTTTGAGTGGACTGATGAATGTGAAAACTCCTTCAATTAGCTCAAAAGACGATTGTGTTCAGCACCAATCTTGACCACCCCGGATTGGAATAAGCCCTTCCATGTGCATGTGGATGCATCCAATTATGCCATTGGATGTGTGCTTGCACAACCTACTGGTGAAGGTAATATGGATCTTCCCATTGACTATGCGAGTAGACAGTTGAACGCAGCTGAGCGAAACTATACCACTACCGAACGAGAGGGATTGGGCATGGTGTATGCGGTTAAAAAGTTTAGACATTATTTGCTTGCAAATAAGTTTAAATTTTTTACTGATCATCAAGCTCTACTCTACTTGGTGAACAAGCCATGCAATACAGGCAGATTAGTAAGATGGTTTCTCTTACTAATGGAATATGACTTTGAGGTAGTGGTGAGAAAAGGCAAGACTCATTTGAGAGCAGATCATCTTTCTAGGCTCACATCTGGAGAAGCCCCACAAGGAGTATCGGATGATCTTCTTGATGCTTACTTGTTTAATTTGGAAGTAATACCTCAGTGGGCTAAGCCATTAGTGCCAGTATTGACATACGGACCCAATCACCCAGTCATAAACACTCAAGATAGAGAGGTAGTAAAATCCCAAAAGTATCACATCATGGCAGGAAGTATGTACAAGCACACAGATCAAGGGATCTTGGCTTGTTGTGTGGAAGGATGAGTACGCTAAATGGTTGCAATTAGCACATGTAGGTGCATTAGAGCAACACTACTCAAAACAACAAACCCTACAGACACTAAGGAGACTCGGAGTGCATTGGCCGACTATGGAAGCTGATGTCCAAAAGCTATGCAAGGAATGCCCAATCTGTTGCACTAAACCACCTGTGGAACATGCCACTCTGTATCAAGTGTCCATAGTGCGAGATTGGAGTGAACCCTTAGTGTCCTTTTTGAGGACGAAAACATTCCCTCCAGACATGACTATGACGAGGCAAAGAAGTCTAGAACAAGAAGCCCTAGATTACTCACTCATTGGTGATAATCTATACAAGCGTGGAAATGATGGTTACCTGAGACTCTGTGTTCATGAGAGTGAATATCTAAAGATCTAGGAAACTGCTCATCAAGGGGTAGCAGGAGGACACTTTGGACCAGATTGGGTGATCAAGGCAATACTATTTGCGGGCTTCTGGTGGCCAACCCTAAACATGGATGAACATACCTATGTGAAACGGTGTGATGTTTGTCAGAGAACGCAGTATCCTATACGCAAGGATGAGATGCCACTGAAACCTATGATGGGTGGACGTGCATTCTCTAAGTGGGGAATAGACTTTGTAGGTCCTATTAATCCCCCATCCAAGGGTTCACATGCTGAATACATCATTGTTGCCACAGACTATCTAACGAAATGGGTAGAAGTAAAAGCTACAACGAATAATGATGCGCAAACCACTGCTAAGTTCTTATTTGAGAATATATTCACTAGATACGGGCTACCCATAGAGCTAGTAAGTGATAGAGGGACTCACTTCTTAAATGAAGTCATTGAAAATCTTCTTCAAGAGTTCTTGGTGATACACAAGAAGTCTGCCCCCTATCACCCACAAGCTAATGGACAAGCCGAAAGCACAAAGAAGATTCTATGCAATGTGCTAACCAAATTAGTGAATAACAAACGCTCTGATTGGGACAAACAGCTACACCATGCTGTTTGGGCATACAGAGTTGCCTATAAAACGGTACTCCAAGCCACGCCCTTTCAGATGGTTTTCGACCAAAATGCAGTGCTACCATTGGATTTTTTGATACCAACCTTGAAAGTAGCACAAGAGCATGATTGGACAGGCCATGAGTTGTCCTCTAGAATCTTTGATCTTGAACAATTAGGTGAAACACGATTGAGGGCTGCAGCAGGAATTTATGCAGCCAAGAAGAGGCAAAAGGCATATTTCGATGCACATGTGAAGGATAAAGGCTTGAAATCAGGAGACCTAGTCCTAGTCTACACATTGAAGCAGCATGCACAAAAATTAGAGAAAAGAGGCTATGGACCTATGATCATAAATAGGATTTCAACTAGTGGGGAAGTACAACTAGCCACTTTGGAAGGCCATATTCTCCCCAGCTACATAAGCGGATGTAGAGTCAAGTTATACCAAGAACCCTTGACTGAAGAGATGTTAAAATGGCTCAACACTGCCAAGAAACGTAAAGAGGAGGAAAAACGAATTCGAGAGGAAGCACAAGCAGAGGCCTTAGAGCACATCCGACGAATGAAATTGAGGAGGCAAGGGAGAGATCAGCCTATGATTGATATTCAAGAGTCTCCAAGCTATCACATGGCCATGTGTGAGGCTTCAGGTGAACATACCCATAGGATAGTGGATCGACGACCTTTTGTGACCCTAGAAGTTGGACAAAGAGACAATACAAGGACCGTAAGAGCTTTAATTGATTCAGGTGCTACCACTAGTGCAGTCCGGCGTTCTTACTGCCAGCAGTTGCAATTGGAGGTAAAACCCTTAGAAGCATATCTGATAGGATTAGGAGGTGTTGAAACCCCTTGCATGGGAGAGGTGGAACTTCCCCTCTACATTCAAGAGGTTCTCATGCCAGCAAAAGTGCTAGTGTGTGAAGACGAGGATCTTACCGAACCTCTTGTCTTGGGCCAAGACTGGATCTATGATCACGCAGTCAACCTCAACCTAAGAAGTGGATTTCTTCAGGCTTGGGTAGGCCAAAGCCATCTTATGATTGAATTAGAAAATCAAGCACTCAAACCCTTAGAACAGACACCAACTCCGGGTCCCTCCAGGAATCCACATGAAGATAACAATGTTGTTCTTGTCTAGAGTTCTATGGTGCAGAGGAGTGTCCATCTTACCGAAGGTACAGGAGCCAATAAGGAGTTCCCAGCTGATCCAAAGAAGATTCTAAACAGGCAGACCGAACATCATTCGACACGAAGGAGGCCGCTGATCAAGAGGCAGGAGTGCCAACCAAGGCAACACGGAGTACCTCGTGACGCAAAGCAGATCTGGATACGCAAGGATGGAAAACCCATAGCTCTAGTAGCAGGTTCTCGGGGAGCCAAAAAACAAGCCGCACCATCAAGGACAAAATTGAAGGAGTACCCTAGGCAACCTTCCAGGCACACCATGTCTATTTGGGTCCCTAAGCGGTCAATGAAGGCTAGCCCGATTGCCAGACACATATGGGTGCCCAAGGCCTGTTTACGAGCCCAAATAGCTCCAACTCTATTCACTGGCATAATTCAACACTCACAAGTCCTCTTGACAAACAACGCAGGAACTCTACCTAAATACCACCCTAACCCACACTCAGTCAAACCAAGGAATGTCTAGAAATGGGTACCCAAAAGGTCCCAAATCCATCACACTCTAGTCCAGAAATCTTTACCTGTCTTTAGCTCTAAGAGCTACGAATCCTCTATCAAAGTTTGGAGACTTAAACCGTGTATCAAACCCCCTGACCCAATTTTGTAAATCCGTCCACTCTGACATAGGTGCATTCTGAGTCCATTGCATAACTAAAGTATGCATCTAGGATGACACTCAAACACTTCACCTCTAACCACTAACCTTCGGGATTGTCATGTTAGTATTGTGAAGGGAAAACCATTACATCCTGTTTCCTATGCAACACTAATGTGCCTTTCTTCTTCTAGCAGATAAGCACCCGATTCCCATGGCAGCAGCAACAGGCATGAGCTCTCAGGCAGGCACTAGCACTAAAAGCAATTGGGATACCATGCCTCTGGAGGCTCCACCGACAGCTAGGCCTGAAGAGTTTTTGAACGTGCGAAGAATTCCCATTCCGGATCCACCAAATGGCCTAACAGAAAGAGTAAAGGGGCATTCTCATTGGTTCAATGAGATGCCAGGAGACTTGGGAGATGCAGATCATATATGGGAATCCAAATTGGAATTCAGAGGAGTATGGTGGACATTCCAATTCTTCTCAAGAGAATTTGAAACATTACAGAATGCAGCTCCTCTTCAGGATATCTGGCAGAAAGCGGGATTGCAAGATTACTTTAGTGCAGCTTTGCCTAGACCAGATTTTCTCAGGTGCTACTACTTGATTGCCACACTGAAGCCTACAGGAGATAACGATCATTCAGGCACATTCCTGGTGCCCTCTCTATCAAACCAGGAAGAAATGAAGAAGTTTGAATTGAATTACTTTAATCAGGGAAGCTCTTCAGATGTATGGTACCCATGTACCCTCCGATCGAGATCCCTTGATACCAGAGTCGATGAAGAAGAACAGAATCAAGAAGTTGAAAGAAATGTGCGCCCTCACCCCCAACATCGACATACCACTGCGGATGTGCCTTCAACACTTCGCACTCCCAGCTCAAGACCGCTTTACCCAACCTCACAAGAAAATATGGTATGGATTATACCTAGCGAAGACTTGAAGATTGGCGATTAAAATGCCCGTATGGATCCTGGACCAGTTATATGAAGTAGGCAAGAGAGGCGTGAGGAAGCACACTTTGAATGGTTGCTGTGCGATTACCGGAATTATCTATAGATGCCTTGCCTATGATGTGCCGATCGCAAGGGCCCTTAAATACTCACAACTGGAATTCTTCAAGGGGCAGAAGTCAGGGGTTCAACCTACGAAAAGAATGCGTGGATCACTTTCACAGGTCCTGATCCCTCGTGAGGCCGCAACAGAAGCTTCCCCTAGAGAAGAGGCCCAAGTTGACCCTTTCACCATCCATCTCCAAGGAACACAATCAAGGGATATGGTACAGCCCACTCCATCTGCCCCTCCACTACCCACCCATGCCGAGTTTGCATCCATGGCCACATTAGCAGAGGATCCAAACTTTGACTTTGAAAACTTCCTGCAGACTGCCCACTTATCTGATAGTGAGTATTTTTCTGACAATGCCGGTCTCGGATCATCCTCCCAAAGAGAATAGCCACAGAGTGAGGCAAGAAGGGTACATTGGGAAGATGAGACACGACATCCTCATGCTCAAAGCACACAGAATCAGGAAGAAGCACGGAGAAATGAACCAGAGGAGAGTGAAGAGGAAGCTCCTACCTACACGGCACAACTCAAACGGCTCTACAGGACAATCAAACAGGTACAAAAAAGACACAAGTTATCAGAAGAGGCAAATAGGGCACTGGTGAACCAGATGCTGCATGCGGAGAATGTTGACCCCCATTTTGGTCATTGAATCTCTTGGCGGAAACATGCAGAATAGGGGAAGCCATGAGGACCATGGTACAGTGCGCTACCCATCAATATGACCAACGGAGGATCGATACACGACCGCGAAGGGGAAAAATGATTCAAATGGAAGTCTCTACTGCCCTACCTACCACCACTTCAGAAGATGTTCAAATGGCCAGCCCAACTCACAGTGAGGAACCTGATGTAAATACAGAGATACCATCCCCACCATCACCTCCCATCCAGCCCTCAGAACCCTTCCCCACTAGTCTTCCTGAACAACCAGTATCCACCCATGGTTAAACCATTATATACACCACCATTTCTCCATCCTTCCCTTTACCTACATCCACCACTTCCACCCAATTTTTTGAACCCCATATAGGCCATCGTGCCACCGATCAAACTATAATAGGTCACCCTTCATATCTCCCAGCCCTCGGACAACCACTTGCCACTAGCCAAACCGTAACACACCCATTTTCATCCACCAATACATTTCCTACCTCCCAACCCCTATCCACTGTATCCCTTTTAACCCCCTCGGAATCAACCCAAGTCACCCAACCTTCATTCTGGACAAACCTTGTAAATATACTCCAACAAGTTGAGAATTATAATAAAAAGTCCCTTCCCCAACCCACCTCCCCCACATTCACGGCCACCACTAACACACCACCTACCATTCCCGTGTTCACAATTTACACTTCACACACTATCACGTCCGAGCCCATGGACATTTCACCACCCACAAGAGCACCCACCACCATGGTTGTTCCAACATCATCACATTTCACTTCACTCATAGGCACATCATCCACTTTTCCCTTCCCAATTTCCCGACCCTTTGCATTTTCCACCTCTACCCCTGCATCCACATCATTTGGTAATGCACTAGACAAGTTTACATGCAGATATAGAACCCAAAAAAATGGGATAGCAAAAGGGAAGAACAAATATACAATAGGAGTGGGTAAAGCTATTTCAAATGAAATGTATGTTCCTGATTCTTGCCTCAATTGGCACAGTACTATCAAGTGTCAACACGGGAGAATCATAAAAACTAGCATTAATTTCTTTAATCTTCATAGTCCACGTAGATGGTGCAGGTAACTGTTTAACATGCCCATCAACATTCTGTCCTTTACCTTTAGCATTCTTTAATGCATAACAGTCTTTCTTCATGTGTCCTTTCTTATGACAATAATGGCATTCAATATCCCTCTTCCTTGATTAACTTCTACTCTTATTTTGTTGACCATTCTCTTCCTTGTTCTTGCTCCTACCACGTTGATTCTTCCTTGGTAAGAATCACAAACATTATATGCATCTCCACTTTGAGTGCCAACCATAGATTTTCTATGAATCACCTCACTCAAGAGTGCTCCATATGTCATCATAGACGAGTTTACTACCAGGTGCAAGCTAATAGTTGTGCAAAACATATCCCATGATGATGACAAGGTGCATAGCAGCAATACTGCTTTCATTTCATTATCTATATCCATTTTTTTAACCTGTAACTGGGAGAATATAGCATCAAACTCATTTAGATGAGTATCAACACTATCTATGTCCTTCATGCAAAGGTCATATAATTTTCTCATCAGATACACTTTATTTGATGCCGTCTCTTTTTCATATGTATTGCATAACTTCTTCCAAAGCTCCTTTGCACTTTCACAGTCTAATACTGTAAAGCAAACATTATTTGCCACGGTGCAAGCGAATGGTAGACTTGGCCATTTCATCTAACTCATCCCAATCATCTTCATCCAAGTGAGCAGGTTTTTTTGAAATTCCATTTACTGGCTTCCATTGCCTCCTTTGAATTAACACATCTTTAATCTAATTCTTCCATAGAGCAAAGTTTGTGCCATCAAATTTTTAGATCTCAAAATGGTCTTTGCCCTATAAGTTATAGCTCCTCCTTGAAACACTGGCACTAGACCCTAATCCACCAGATGTGCCTGAGACCTCTGATGTCATGATGGTAGAGTTCTAAATAGATAGATAATGGAGCTGGAAGAGTCCAAACACCAACGAATAAGTGTATCAAGGATATATAGTTGACAAAGCCAAAAACTGGAAAAATTTTGCCAGAATATCCTCTGCAAAATGAGCATATGACTAATGTCAAAATATTATAAAACTACAAGTACTGACATGTTTACCTGCATAGTGAATCACTGACTCCACTGCATATAAGCAGTTACCCAATAGAAGCCAACTAGGCTTATCGAGCACCTATGAACAACTATCATACATCTCATATGGCAAGGCTGGGTAAGTCTTCCACGTGCATCACCAAAGAGACACCGACATCTGGGTGTCTCCCAGTTAAGAAACCTCACCATGACCCTCTTTATCAAACGTAATATGCAGTAAAATGACACTAAAATGCTGAATGCACAGCCCAAAAAACTAGGCAACAACACCTACAAGTGTCTTGTCAACTCTGATGTTTTAGGCTCAAAAACCTACATAAATTTGCAATGGCCACTCCCACTGAAACTGAAAACCTTTTGAGAAACCTTTAGCTTTACGAGTGTGGTTGAAAACACAGCCTTAAGGTTGATATTTATTGTCGAATAAGTACAAAGAACACTCTTCTTGATGTTCTCAGATGTATGTGAAGAGAACTATGGCTCCAAAAGACACCCCAAAACTACTTAAAAATAGGCTTTGAAAGCAAAGAATGAAGCTTTAGGGACCAAAACATGTTCAAGGTAATGTTAACCTTAGACTTTCTCCTTCTTCAAACACCACATGAGTGTAGCTTAGTGGCAAGAGATTGCCACGGTTAAGCGAGCTCGAGGATGAACAATACTAGGATGGGTGATCTCCCAAGAAGTATCGGGAACCTCTATCTTCCTTGATCATTGAGGTCCTCCCTTGCATGTAGCCAACCATGCCAACGGTGACTTCAGTGACTGAGATGACAAGGTATGCCAAGGTCTATGCCTTGGTCGTCGCCTTAGTCGTAAGCCTTGGAGAAAGAAGGTGCTCGCTTTGCTAGCATAAAAGGAACAAATCTTTTGCATCAAAATGCTCTGCTAATAGTGAAATGGTTCGATGGCGATGCATCATAGTGCATTCTCCTTCTCAAGAGATCCACGCCGATATCCTTGGAGTAGAAAACCAAGCTCCTAGGTATGCACACAATACTCTGCACAGAGGCTGTAAAATACATAGAAAAACATAGTACATATGGAGCACAAACACATACTTCTTAGCTGTTACAAATGTGGTCGAACTTATAGTTTGTGATTGACCAGGCCACTATATGTTTTATTAAAGAGCATACACAAAGAAGTGTTCAGTGGCCATTTGGCCTTTCACATGGACACTAATGGTAACATTGTCTATTTCTAACTCTCTATGAATTTTATCGAGAGATAGAACCTTTAGTATGTTGTTGGAAGAATTCTTCTTCCTTTTGAGAGGATAGTTGAAGAATATGCCTAGACATTATCTACTTGACATATGTCATTGGATCATGAATCCTTTTTTGTTTTGGCTATCAAGAAATACTCAACAAGATTCTATACCCACCATCCCATATCAGTGGGTTCTTCATCCAATCCATATAACTATGTCTCTATACTTTCTCACCTTCTCTTTCCTTTTTAATGCTCTCTATCTACTACAAACTATGGTACCAAATTCTGAGAGCAAGGACCATGGGGCTTGGATACACCAGAGCTAATCTTACTTAAGTATTTGGTAAACCATCTAATGTGGTGTGATTGATCTTATCAAACTTAAAAATTTGACTTGATCTTTGCCCTACTTGGGTCTTTGGCATTTCTTCTCTTTTTTTTCCAAAATAAGAGATAAGAATAGGTCTTTTTTGAATAGATCCCTTCATGTTCAAAGTTTTAACCATGGGTTCAACTTGGGGATCTAGCTATTATGCATCATACAAGAAACCATTTTCCTTAGTTCTATACTATTGGAATCCATAACGTATGTTATGTTATCCCCACAAACCATCAAGATACCTTTAGGATTATGCTTTAATAGCTCATCCAACTTCTTTTCCTAACCCACTAAATCATAAAACCAAAGGATTTCACACCTAGAAACCCAAGGGTTCTACTCCTTAGACCCATGTAACTATACAACATATTACTACTCCACCTTTAGTATCCTTGGTAGACATGGAAGCGCATTTAGGTACATCTTGCTCAAGATAATATAAGTATGCATAGCTCCCATAAATATCACCATGGAGGATGGGTTGTGTTTTGCTATCATGATGATGAACATGCAAAATAAGCATTATGGAGTCTCTTAGAACGTCTATTCATTGCTGGTGGAGGTGATAAAAGCTAGTGGGCAAGTGAACTAGAAAGAAATAGTAATCCAAAAACTCAAGAAGGAGAAAAAAATCCTATCTTGAGATACTTGAAAGCATCAAAAATTGGATATCAAGCTCGGCATCCTGTTTAATCTATTGATGCCATCAGGGCCATTGTCTAAGCAGAGGCAAATGGAGGAAATTTTAGAAGCATTCTTCAAATATGAAGTACTATGACATGTTGAATGGTTGGGTGGGTTTGAGACTGACACAAAGGTGGAAAGGCAGAAGAACTATAGAAAAGAGGAAATGGTGTTGGAAACCCTTTGACAAGCAGAAAAGAAGGCAAGGAGAAAGGCAGAATCATTAGCAAAAACTATAAAAGAAGAGACATTGAAAAGAGAAGAAAGCCTCTAAATTAGAAGCATAGAAATGAAAATTGGTGGAGGAAGCTTAGCATCAAGAGGATTGAAGAAGATACGAAAAAATAAAGGCAAGAAAGAGAGAAAATGAAAGGAAATGATCAGCAAAGGTGGACAAAGCAATGATAACCTAATTGCCAATGGATAGGGTATGTTGGGTTTCTAACCTTCAATGATCAAATGAAGGATCCATGGAGTAATGCACAAGGTAGGGTGCAGATGCCTACACTTCTATGTACCTCAAATATCTATCCATGTTTCATAGGAATATATATATTGTATGCAAGCTTCTTAACAAATGCATATAGGATGATGGGAATATGCTCTCTATAGATGGAGAAGAATGAGGCTATCTGAAAGAAGTGGGTGAACATCACTCAAAATTTCCAAGGTAAAAATGAGCAATTAAAAGTACATGTACAAGAACTAGAAGATAGCCTTGCAAGGAGACTACATATTTTTGAGGATCGAGTGCATGCCATAGAATGAATCTCCTATCCCTAGAACGAGATTTGAGGAAAGTGAAGAAGAGCAAAAATTTTGCAAGATCACTTGTAGGAAGCTACAGAGCAAAGGTAGCACATGATGAATAAAAATTCTACTTTTGAGAGGGAAGTGAACAAATTATAAGAATAAAAAGGGTCTTTGAATGCTCGGGTACTCTCCCTAATGGATAATATGCAGGTAACAATTACCAAAATAGATATTCTATCTGAACTATAGACACTCTTGGATGATGCTAAAATAGTAATTGAAGAGCAGGCTATGATTTTAATGGATAAGGAACTAGAGATCACTATAGAAACCTAGAATGTAGTTGAGCTATAGAATTAGACAGAAGTCAAAGATCTCAAACTTGTTCAGGAAGAAGAGAAGAACTAGCTATTGCACACCCAATCGACAAAAAATTCCAAGTCCAAATAGATTTTCATTGATTTGTTGTTGATAAATTATATGGTAACCAAGGTAGATAAAGCATATTGAATTCCAAACTACAATGAAAGTTTTTGAAGTTCTTCAATTCAAAGCCATTTTTTATGAATTTTTATATGGCTAGGATCATGTTATTCATCTTGCTTCAAAAGTAGATGAAGAGTTATAGTTTTGTAGCGGGTCCAGTCGACCATGCATGCTAATGTAAGGAGGCTTTTAGTGCAAAACTTTTGTAGTGTTCCCCAATATTATGAAAAATCTTTGTAACTTAGTAGCCATTGATTTTCTATTAGACAATGTATAGAAAAAATCTAACTATTTCACTCACCATTGGATTATTAATTGATCTCCCTTTCCATTGATATATACATGAGAAGAAGAATTCAAAGAAGTTGATAGATTTGCGATGCAGATCGTAAAAAGAGCTTTATAGCTTTATCTTCTTTAATCAATCTACTCATATTCCATTGCATATACTATATCAATCTTTGATTCTATTATTATTGCTTATATCGATGAGTATAGTTTGTTATTGAGTAGGGAGTAAAAGACATAAGTTTTGATTATCCATAGTCAAAATCCCCCATTCCGTGATCCTAAAGTTTCCATAGAGTCTATATATTACCACAAATACTAGATCATCTCAAACAACCTCAGATCTACACATTAAAATAGCCTAGAATGCATTTGAAGAAGTATCCATACCCATTTGCATACCACCATTTTCCACAAATCCACCACTCAATACATCATCTTTATTTCCATGACATTCAACATTTTTTATATACCATCACCATCGATGCACATCCCAATTTTAAATACAAAATCACCATTTTTCCAAACCATTGACACCCCATCTTCTTCATCGAACATTAAAATACAAATAATACTAACTCTTTTGAAGGAATATCATATGGATTTTGAGAAGCCCAAGGTTAGACCTGAAGATGTAGAGACAACGTCTAAAGATATTGACAAGCTTGTAAGATTACAAGAGGAACTAGAAGAATGAGTGCAATGTGAGGCAACCAAAAGCACTATTGGAAGCCTCACAAGAAGACATTTTTAGTCTAGTACCATAGGTAAGTACTCTCTATGCTAGAGAAGCCTTATTGAAGATACAACTATGTATGAAAATGTTTGAGGTTTAGAAGAGTCCGAAAGACCAGGACTACATGCTAGATCAATTCTTGAACACTCAAAGCATAACATTCATGGAAGTAAAACTAAAGACTACTCTTGGCATTCCTTCTAAAGTTTCCACCATAGGCTCGCATTGGAAGAGTAGATGTGCTTGCAAGAACTAGAGTTCCAGGGTAAAGAGGAAGAGATTAGAAAATTGCTACATGAGGTGAGGAGTGCTTATGGTCTTGATTTTCTTCAAGCCACCCATGGAAGCACAAAGAGGATATCATAGCATCGACACTATTGATGAATTGTGGCACACCTTGGATCTTTACAGAGATGAGAATGTGTTCACATGGATGACCTTCAAAGAGCACAAGATCCTCAATCTTTGATAGCCCTACATATAAAGTTGCACATTTACCAACACCAACTCCATCTCCTCAACATGAGCACACTTCAACAAATTGATCAAATTTCAAGGAAGAAATAAATGCTGACGAACCATTATTTCCTGTAGAATTAGAATCTAGAGAAACCACATTTTGGGAACATGCAAACATGGCGTAAAGAACTCTACATTCATGGTACGGATGAGAGTTTCATAGAGCTTGAGATGGAATCTTATGTAGTAGCTTGGCAAAGGTAATTACTACTAAGAATGCTATTCAACTCATATATTTAACGCCACCACCTTTCATCCTTATGAGAAAGCAGATGAAGCAATACCTCTACATAGAGTGGGCAAGCCACCAAATGGTAACCGACTCTATGACAAAGAAGACCTTGCACATTTAGAAGACCAAGTGCACAAAGCCTCTTAGAAGAAGGCATTATTGGCAAATAATCCTAATTTTTGTGAATTCTCTCTATTACCACCCTTCTTATAGAAGTATCTAGATTACTATCAGATTCCATGATGTAGAAAAGTATATGAGTTCCTGAGGTAAAAATGAGATTAAACAATCAAAAAGCAATGGTTGAACTATTCTCAACTCCCAACCTCCAGAGAATAATCTCACCCACAAATACATGCTCAAGGTAATCAAGTGTACATATAAGATGGAGCATGTACCAAACTTAGTTCTCTTAATGATGCACAAGATCCTCAACATGTTAGAAGTGTGTCTTACTTCATTCACCGATCTGAATAGTGGATGTTGAAGTCATTGGGTTTCAAAGCAATGACTACCTATTATTTGACTTATCACTAGCACCTAATAAGGAATGCTTGTGCGAATACTACTCACTTTTAATGTTCCCATCATCCCACGACATGCAAACATTTAAAGATGCTTTTATAGCTGGGTTTTTGACCATAATGCTTGAGTATTTTTGCCACTATGCATGGAACTTAGTGAAAGGTTAGTAGGGTATATATTGCATATCGAAATGGATTATATAGAGGTCTTACAACATAAAACAAGGCAAAGGGATAGACTTGTCACTTCCTAGGAGAAGATCATTCAAAATCTGGTGGACAGAATTGTGCTTCATGATGATGAATAAAAGTTATCCATCATGAAGCACAATTGTGACATGTTTCGATGAATTATGGAAGTATTACCTATCTATCTTGTTTGCATTATTTTGAAGTTATTAAATGCCTACTTCTTTTGTACCTTGAATTTTGGCAATTTGTAACACTCATTGAGAGATTTGAAATGAGCTAAGACATGCATCAAATAGACAAATATTGAGGGAGATACAAGAATCTTGGTGATTCAACACTATTGGAAACATCAGACAATAGTGAACCTTTGGAAACCTTGGAAAGCATGCATCCATGAATGCATCAGATAGCAAGGGCTTAGAAGCATTGGATATGTATGAAAGAACTTGGATATGAGTTGCAAAGCAACGAAGTTTGGTCTAGCCAATCAGCACAAGACCAGTCCTTGAGCTTATGGAGACTCAAATAGACCTTATAGGAATTGGATAAGTGCAATAAAATACACTACATACTTTGGATCATCAAGGAGAAAGAGTCAATACAAAACAATAGGTTTGTGCATTGAGTAGCTCAAAAAACTTACTATCTTTGGACGAGACAATCAACTTCAAATGCTCATACTACCCAACATGATTAAAATTGGAAAAAATACTTTTGGATGCATGATACACATAGGTTTGAGTGTATAGAATGCACAAGAGTACAAGAAATAAGCAAAATATGCTTTTGGAGTGAACCTGACACTCAAGAGTGGTACCTCCTATTTTTCAAGAATGTGCAGGGATAGACCCTGAGATAGCAAAACTAAGATTTATCCCAATCTAGTGAACCAAGTGCTTTGAATATTTATACACATAAACTAGAAAATAACACCTTTCTAATGCATGCTCATTCATCCAATTTGGAGCTCTGTAGAGAGAGTAGCGGCCTCTGCAAGCTTACTATTGTTGAAGAAGATGATGTAGAAAACTGAAGGAGCAAGTCGATGATGGCCATAAGTGTATTTATATTGCTTCCATGTAATGTAAAAGTGATTTGAATTCTTTATATAGACTCTTGAAGTGCTCCACAACTTCTACAAGTGGATTTTGTATTCAAACAAAGGCAATAAAGGCTGTTGAAGAGAATCAATTCACTTTCCTACAATCTAGGAAAAGGGAAGATCTAGTTTGATCTACTTTTAGGTGATTGATTGATTCATTGATTGCAAATCAACCACCTCAAATTCATGTAATTTTAGCTCTCTTTTTCTACTTTTACATGTGTACAGATGTAGGCTTTTACAATGGTAAATGATCCATAAAAAATATTTTAAAAAAGTACAATAAATGAGAATAGGTAAAAGAATGATTCAATGGATATTTTGGCATAATCTAGACCATAGCTTTTTTTGATGTAGATCAAATCCACCTTAAGCATAGTGTAAGCTTGATGTTCCAACAACTCCCCCTCAAGAAAAATAATTCTTCACTCTTCATTCTTGTTGGAACTCAAGGTCAATCATAAAACATGGAAGCACATCAAAGAAGTGGACATAGAAGAAGAGAGAGCAAGTAGGGAGCTCCAAGAAGTGTATGTCAAATTTTCAGAAGAATCCCCTACAAAAATAGTGATTTTCATCACTAAAAACCATTGTAAATGCCATTTTCTATTTTTTTTTAAACTCCATTTTGTTCAAGCCGAGGAGTCCTTGAGCTTGAGGAGTATTAGAACTATCATCCTACTAATTTTCATAATTTTTAGACTTCTTCTGAGCCCTCAAATAAGCCCTGGAACCTAATTTTTAACTAGGCCGGACACTAGGTCTGGACAGGGCCAAAACTTGTCAAAAAACTATAAAAAGAGCTAGAGAGCTCATTTTTGGGGTTAGCTTGTTAGAGAATAGAGCTTTTGTATGAGAACTCTTTTGCAATCGAAGCTTTCCATTGTTCCTCTCTTGATCTTACCTTGTGCACGTGTGTGTGTATGTGTGTGCATGTTCGTGTGCTTTCACTCACGCACTTGTGCCGTCACGTGCTCGTGGTCTTCATACCGGTCCTCACGTCTCCGCGGATTGACAAGTAAAAGAGGTGGTGCTTACGCTTGAGCTACACCAAATTTTGGCGCCGTTGCTGGGGAGAGAGCTTCGAGGACGAGCGTTGTGATGGTAAGATCGTAGATTTGCGACATTGGAAGGTAAAAAAACTATCATTTTTGTTCATTTTCTGTATTTTCTTCTTCATCTTCTTCATCATCATCATCTCCACCTTCTTCCGTCTTCTTCTTCATAGAAATTTCTTGTTTTTTAGTGCATTTTCACCATTTTCATACCATTTTTCATGCATTATTGTGTGGGAAGGAGTTAGGAAGTGCAAGGGAGAACAAGCGCCTGTGTTTTTCATGATTTTCTGCTCATATGGAGCTCGCCATTGCTCGGTGCTCAAAAATTCGAAGTTCCCGCCAAAAAAAGCGATTCTGTGATGAAAATCGCGATTCTGTGAAAATTCAAATTTTTTGAAAATCACAATTTTCTGTTTCCCACCTAAAAGCTTGCTGAAAGAATCACGATTTTGTGGTCATTCTCAGAATCACGATTCTGTGGTTGTGCTCAAAATCGCGAATCTCACAAATCACGATTTTCAGCCAAAAACACGATTCTGTGAGAACACGATTATCTAAAACACGATTTTGTGAAAACACGATTCTCTGAGACAAAATCGCGATTTTCATCTCAAAAAACACGATTCTGAGAACCACGATTTTGTGAAAAACACGATTTTGTGAATCATGATTCTCTGAGACAAAATCCCGATTCTCTAGAACACGATTCTCTGAAACACGATTCTGTGAAAACACGATTTTGTGAAAACACGATCCTGTGAAAACACAATTTTGTGAATCACGATTCTGTGAACCCCGATTCTGTGAAAACACGATTCTCTGAGACAAAATCGCGGTTCTCTAAAACACGATTCTGTGCTCAAAATCGCAATTTTCAAAAAACACGATTCTGTGCTTGTACTCAAAATCACGATTCTCTACATTTTGAAAACCACGATTCTCTAAGACAAAATCGCGATTCTCTAGAACACAATTCTCTAAAACACTGTTAAACGTGGTACAGTGTTTCACCGTAAAATATGTTAAACTTTAAGTATCATTACTCACTGACCGAAAGGCGTTACCAGACCAGCATGGGTTCTTGGGAGTGGTAGGGGTCTCTTAGACAGAGGCCCTGTACTTATTTCCGAAATCTTCGTTACAACATCAAACGCATGAATACTCGTCTTAGCTCAGTTACTAGCATTAACTGGACAAGACTTGCTTTCTATATTCCTGGGTACCGCACTTCTTCAGACTAACCTGCTATTGGAACAGAGCAGTAGTCCAATCTACAGACTCACTAGTATGTAGTAAATCAACCAGAGTGAATACTATGGCTAACAGATTCACTCGTCACAACACTTTCCAGTGATCTCAAATAAAAGGTTCACGTATTACCGAAAGTACTAATCCTTCCTCGTATTTGTGGTCAACAGATCATAACGCCAAATACAATGAATCCGATAAACAAACAGAACATACTTCAACAATGTATCAGGTTGCCTATTCAACTCACACAGTAATATAACTACTCAGACTGACTCAGGGTACTTCAACAACTGAAGAACACATAGCAATACAATATGATAACAGTACTCAAACACACAATCCGTCACTCAACCACTCATTACGGTGAACTTCAGTGTGAGCAGACGATGCAGAAATCAACACTAACAGTACTCAGCACTTCACAACAGCGTAAACAATAATCTCACAAATGTTCAGGTGAACAATCTGGCAATTCCAGAAAAGACGTCCCCCTTGACCATTCTCCTTACATTGCTTTATATAGATTTACAGGATGCACGTACCAACTTTTTGTGCGTAATTCAAGAAACTCCGTTACATCTGGCATCCGTTACATCTGTCCCACTCCGGCGGCCGACTAACATTGGCACGCACGTTGGACTCGAACCCGCAAGTTATTTTGCTTACAAAACTATTGTTCGTCGATGATTCCTTCTAGATACATATTTCTGGCTAATCTAAATGTACGGGCTATTTTTTTCTTAAGAGTTTCTAATAATTGTTTAAGGGTGTCTGGCTCTAATACTTGCGCATCTACTCTAACAGAGCTAAGAGCGATGGCTTCGGTGAGCAAAATTTCAGTCTGTGTTTGCAAAAAGGCCTCTTGTAAGTAGAAGTCGTTGGATAGTGCCGCATCTCTAGCTGTCTTCATTTCATTTACTTGCTTCTGCATATCAGTGACTCGGTCTTTCTGGTTGCGCAATTGATTATCTAGTCTTCCAAACTATTGGTTCTGGAACTCTATGGTTTTGAAATAAGCATCTCGTTCTCTACGGGCATTTGCTAAGTCCTTCTGATATTTGGATTCCCTGTTCAATTGGCGTTTAAGCATATTATTGACGTTGTCTAAGGATTCTTTTGTTCTTTGTAGTTGTTCTTCTGCCTGCTTAGCTTCTCTCTGCTGCTCTTGGTACTTTTGTATTGCTTCCTGCAGCTGGACTCTTGTTTCTGCGAGTAGGTTTCCTAGCGCTATTCTTGTATCTTCTGTATCTTTGAGTGTTTGATTTAACTTTATTATCTCTGCGTCGGCAGCTATCAATAAATCTTCTTTTGCAGCCAGTGCCTTATCTCGTTGGCTTGTGCTTTCCTCCTGTGCTTGGAGTGTGGCCTGTAATTGTTTTATCTGTTCATGGAGTGCGTGGTTTTCTGCTCTTGCTGCCTGTAACTCTTCCTGGAGGGGGGTGATATCTGCCTCCATCACTTCCAATTTACGTTGGAATTCATCTCGTGCATTGTCTGTGACTTGTTTCAGATGTTGCGGGAGTTGGTTGGGATAAGTTAATCAGGAGGCGACCCATAGATTCTAATTCAGAGAAGACTGGAATGGGGTGGGGTGGTATAGGAGGGCGAGGTTGCGAAGAGGTTGCGGTGAGGAGTTGTTGGGAATTCGGTGGGGAGTAATTGAGGGAGGATGAAGAGGTTTCAGCGGTTTCGGTGGGGTGACTGAGGTGGATGGGACTGCGGGGTGGTTCTGGTGGGGGAATGGGGTTAACTGGTGATGGTTTGGGAAGGGCAGAGTCATAGTTTGTTACCTTATCTATTGATTGTTGTTCCGTTTCTGCATTATTGGCTTCTGTTGATTTGACTGCCTTTAGTAGTTTATCTAGTGCTTCCCTAGCAGATTCTTGCTCGTCTACCTGTTGCTTTGGTTCTTTTTCGGTCGAAATTGTTTCTGTCTCTATTGGATCTTGCTGTTCTTGTTGCTCAGTCGATGATTCATTGTGCATTGATGTGGATGTATCATGGAATGTCTCCTCTTCGTTCTTCTCGTCTTCTTTATCGTCATCTTTATTGTTTCCGGCCGAGCCTTGTGCCTCACCTTCGGATGAGCTAATCCTGATGCGTTTCCGGCGGAATAATTAGTTGAGCTCTTCTTCATCTTCTTCTTCCTCATCCTCTAGCAGTTGTATCGACTCCTCATGTCTCAGGACGGGTCCTCGTGGTGGTGGTTGAGCTGCGAGTATGGTCGGAAAGAGAAAGGAAAGGATGTGGGGTAGTCTAGATCGAGGGATAGTTCCTTTATTGACTTGTTTCACTATGGCTACACATTCCTTATGGATACGGTGAAAGAAAAAGGATGCGAAGTTGACGGGTTCTTGGGCAGCTAGGTTGATGGCGGAGTAGAAAGGGCGGGATATGCCGTAGGTTCGTTTCTGGAGGTTTAGGATAGCGACTAAGAACTGGAGTGCAGTTCTTTCGGGTTCAGGGCGGCAGAGGATGGCGTACTCGTTTGATGAATAGCGGGCGAAGAGTGCGGTCATTCGGGCTACGGGGATGCTTGGGCCATTCTTCCGGCCTTGTGGGGTGAGGCAGAAGGCTTCGGCAAAGGCTTGGAAGGTTACTATGGTTCGAGATGGTAGGGAGGGGAAGATCCATTTTTGCTCAGCGGTGGGGGATTGGGCGATGGCAGGTATGATCTACGTGAAAAAGGGATGGGCTTCCACTGAGTGCCAAGGAAGCTCAGCGAAGTTGGCCAACCCTCGGATGCGCAGGTATTCTCCTACCTCGGTAGGGATACCATCACGGAAGGCTGCGAAATTTGCCAACGCTTCCATTGCGCACGCGAGCACGAAGACACAAACACAGAAAACACGGATACACAGAACACAGAAAACACGGATACACAGAACACAGAAAACACAAGCACAATCACAAGAACACAATAGCGTTTTTTGGCGCAACCGAAGAGATTAAGTAGAGACATTACGGTGGGGGGGTAGGAAGTGATGGTTATCATTGTGCGGTGCTGGAATGGACTGCTTTCAATTTGGCGTGCATGCTTGAGTAATTGGTAAGGAGGGCGGTTATGACAAAACGCGGCTATTTGAAAAGAAAAGAAAGAACAGAAGGAAAAGTAAAGAAAAAACTAAAAAAAATGCGGTCCACCGTCGAATGTTTTAATGCACGCTAGCAGCGTGTTGATACGGTTGTAGCTTTGAGTCGTTGATTGCTTTTGGAAGTAGGTTTCCGATCAACATAGTCAACCGAAAAGTTATTGGACCACTTTGCTCTGAGATCTTGTAAGGGCCGAACCACCGTAATTTGAATTTGCCTGCGGATCTATTTGACTTTGCATTATAGAAAAGGACAAGCTGACCCACCGAAAACATTGGAGTCTTCAGGTTTCGATCGTGCGTTCTTGCCTGTCTTAGTTGGACTTCGTGCATGGTTAAAAAACTGAGCCATCAGTGCTCGTCTAACTCTCTGAGTGTGTCCAACCGAAATGACAGTGAGTCTTCCGGTAGTAGTTTCTGAGCAATTGCCACTCGTAAACTTGGTATAACTATCTCCGTTGGTGCTATTGCTTCTAAGCCATAAGCTAGTTTGAAGGGTGTCACTCCTGTTGTTACCTTGTATGTAGTCCGGTATGCCCATAACACTGCAGGTAGCAGTTGATCCCATCTTTCCGGTGCTTCCATGATCAATTTCCGAAGCATATTCAGTAAAGATTTGTTTGTACTTTTGGCCAAACCATGAGCACGAGGATAATAAGGAGAACTAAATTTATGTGTGACCTGGAACGACTGTGTCAGTGCCTTCATTAAATTGTTTACAAAATGAGTGCCTTGATCTGAGACAATTTCTAGTGGTAAGCCAAAACGTGGAAAAACATCGGTTAGTAGACATTTTGCTACCGCAACTGCTGTAGCAGACCATAAAGCCCAGGCTTCTGCCCATCTGGTTGCATAGTCTGTACAGGTCAGTATGTAACGGTTGTTACTGAAGACTGCTGGAGGTGTAATCGAACCGATAAAATCTAGACCCCACTTCTGGAAAGGTTCCAATGGTAAGATGGGTTGCAGAGGAAAGAGATGATGTTGCAAAGGTTGGCCAGATCTTTGACAAGTATCACATTGTTTGACAAACTGTGAGATATCTCTGTACATCGTTGGCCACCAGAGACCACTCTGCAGTATTTTTTGGTGAGTTAAGTCTGCAGCAAAATGGCCACCGGAAGGAATGGAGTGAGCCAACGTGATAACTGAGTTAACTTCATGTGGTGGAATACAACGAAGTAGGATTCCAGTATGATCTACATAATATAGTTCTCCATCAATTAACCAGAATCGGCGGCTAAAAATTGCAATTTTTTTTCGTACTGCCCTAGAAGTCTGAGATGGAAGGCAACCATCAGTGAGAAGGGTCAAGATCTGATCATAATATGAAAATGGGATAGGTGGGTCTGCAGAATCTTCATTAATTGGTTCTGACACATAAATCGCGGGTGTCGTGTCATCTATGCCCACCGGAGCTTCACCGAAATCTAAGCGGGATAAGAAATCTGCTAAGGCATGTGAAATGCCTGGCCAGTGAATGACTTCGTAGTCGAATTCCTGTAAAAGTAAGACCCATCGCGCTAATCGACCACCGAGATGCTGTTGCCGAACTAGATAGACAAGTGCAGCATGATCTACATGAAATGTGAATTTACAGCCCAGCAAGTAATGTCTGAATCTCTTGACCGAATATACTAGCCCTAGACATTCTCTTTCTGTTACAAAGTAATTCTTCTCAGCAGGAGCTAATCTTCGACTTGCAAAATACACTGGTCTGAACCGTTTATCAATTTGTTGCATCAACACACTTCCTATTGCTATATCTGAAGCATCGACAAATACATGAAATGGGTGATCCCAGTCCGGCGGCTGTAAGATAGGAACTTGTGTTAATAAATGCTTTAAACGATCAAAGGCTATCTGGCATTCCTGGGTCCATTCAAATTGTCGAGGTGTCTTGTCGATTAGCTTGTTTAGTGGTATAGCCAAATGAGCAAGCCACCGTAAGTGTCTCCCATGCCACCGTACTTGGCCCATAAAGCGCATGACTTCTTTTGGAGTAGCGGGCACTGGAGCTTCTAGTACTGCTGAAATTTTATCTGGATCTACTTGGATACCTTGTGCAGATACAATGTGGCCAAGTAACTTGCCACATGAAACCGCAAACACAGATTTGTTTGGGTTCAAGCAGAGTCTATACTCTCTGCATTTCTGAAAGCAGCACCGTAAATGGAACAGGTGTGCTGTCATCTTACCGAAAATTGAAAAATCGTCGAGATATACTTGCATAAAGGAAGTGAGGTAAGGAGAAAATATCTCCTGCATACATCTTTGAAATGTGCTTGGTGTGTTTCTCAATCCAAACCACATTACCGTACAAGCAAAGACACCCCAGTTGGTAATAAATGCAGTTTTTGGTATATCTTCTTCGGTCATTCTCACTTGGTTGTAGCCACTGTATCCATCTAGGAATGAATACATCTCGTGGCCTGCTACTCTATCAAGCATGGTATCCAAAAAGGGGATTGGAAAGGGATCCGGTACGGTTGCTGCGTTTAATTTTCGGTAATCTACACAGATTCGCAATTGCTTGTTTTTCTTTGGCACAATCACAATCGGAGAGATCCATTCAGGATGCTCTACTGGTATGATGAATCCGACTTTTAATAACCTATCAAGTTCTGCCTTTACCTGAGATGCATAATGGGGATTGATCTGGTAGCTGGTTTGCTTTATCGGCCTTGCTTCTGGCTTCAGCATGACCCTATGCTGGTAGATGCGGGGGTCCAATCCTTTCATGTCTTTGTAGTCCCATGCAAAGACGTCAGTGAATTCTCGGAGTAGCTGGATTAAACCTGCTTGAAATGTTTCCGGTAAGTTTTGCTTTATCTTCACAGGACGCAGATGATCTTCATCTCCTAAATTGTAAGTGATCAGCTGATCTTCAGGGACATAGAACTGTTGATGTTTCTCTGTGTCGTCTATTGGTTTAAAAAGTTACTACAGTTCATCATTATGTGTCGAAACAGTGTCTTCCTTCTTAGCCTCTTCTGTGATGGGTATTATTGTACAGACTGAAGCGTTCCAATTATCTACAACGGACTGTAGATCAATAGTCCCTAAGGAAATTAAGTCAGCGTTACTCTTCAGAAACTCTTCTTCTTCATCGTCTGACAATCCATCTAGCATATGGACTGGTTCAGCAAAATACGGTCTAGCGTGTAGCTCGCAAGGTTGTATAGCATCTAATTTTACCACATATCTACGATTGGCATCTTTAAACGTAAGCTCTTGTGCAGACGAGTCCTGTATTACCTTCGCATGCTTCAGCCAAGGTCGGCCGAAAAGAAGGTTGTAATCCAAAGTGGATTCCGGTAGATCTAGTATAACAAAGGTCATTTTAAAGGTCGTACCTTGTAAAGTGATGGGTACATTCTGCACAAGTCCTACGGGATGGACTCTTGATTGATCTGCCATTCTGACAAAAAATTGAACTGGTTCGATTTCGGTCCATCCTAAACTTTTGCATAATGCCGCAGTCGCAATGTTAACACCAGAGCCTCCATCAATTAATACCTACGTAATCTTATGATTCTTATACCATACTGTAATCAAGGGAACTGAATGATCAACCGTAGAATCAGGTTCCGATTGAACTGCTGCTGTCGCTGGAATACAAGAAGGCACCGGACTGAATTGTTGTTGGAACTGTTGTTGGAACTGTTGTTGGAACTATTGTCGAATTCCAGGTACTAATGCCAGTAGTTGGCCCAGAGGCAGAGTGATAGATGCCTTAGATAGGATTTCCCAGGCCTGTTGAGATTGATCGACAGGCTCCACTGATGTTGGAGTTGATGCCTCTGCTGATGCGAAGGTGTCTACGGTTGGTAATATATTTGCTGCTGATGATGTCCCCGCTGTTGACTTCCGTTGTTGTGTTCCTTCCTTTGTTAATGATGGCTGGGTTACCGGAATAGGCTCTGGGAAGACTGGTGGTTCTGTTGTGGTCCATTGACTAGCCTTGTTGTACATTCTGTGTTGTTCACGTATCCCTGGTTCAAATATTTCTGCTGCCGGTTGCAGTTGTTTACCGGATCGGGTCTGGACTGTAGCAGCCTGTGTTTCCACCGGTGTGATTTGTACCATGTTGGTCATTGGATTTTGACGTTCCTTCTTCCTTTGATCATACTCAGCTACATCCTTACAAAATCTCCTAATATGTCCATACTCACCACAAAAATGGCAGCGCGGTGGTGGTAAATTGGGATTTTCCGGTAGTGGTCCATTCTGCCAGCGGTTTGCATTATAGTTGTTATTCCTCTGTCCTCGGTAATTTTGATATCCTTGCTGCTGGTTGTTTCTCATTTGTGGAGGCACATAATGGTTGGTTGGCTGTCCTTGTTCCTAGATAATTGCATTGACAGTCGCTGTTCCCTGTACTCTAGCGTTGTATGCGCAGTTTTTGGTGGTGTTGTTTGTTTTTAACCACTCTAGATCTTCTGTAAATCCGCCGACTTTGTTTTCCAGTTGCAGAGTCATTTCGATGACTACATCGAGGGTCATGGCTCCGACACATCTTATGATCATGATCTGCTTAAGTTGTGGAGTCAAGCCATTGATGAACCACTGAGTGATAACGTCATCTGGTAAGTTAGCATGGGCCGGTGGTAGCTGCCTTAAGTGTGTTCTGAAGAGGGTAGCATACTCCTATACGGTTTGATTTGCTTTCTGTCTGTTGTTCTGTAGATAGTCAAAAATTTCGGCTGGATTCTTTTTTAGCCTGAATCGCTGCAGAAAAGCATCTCGGACTGCTTCGTAGGTGCCGAAGTGATTAATATCATATTTTGTAAGCCATCTAGCTGCTTCATTGACCAGTGTGGCTTGAAAGACAATAGCCTTATAGGCCTGATCCGGTGGATGGTTGAGAACTGCGTAGCTTATCTCGAAAGTGCGTACGTGAGCATCCGGATCATCTCTTGGGAATCCACCAAATTTCGTGTATGTCACTCCTGTTGGAGTCGGCCTGGGTGGACATAACTGTGGTTGTTGTTGTTGTCCGTTCATCGTGAGTATCTCAGGGCTGAATATCTGAAATATCGGAATATGTATCGTCGGCTGGTGCACTTTTCGGTGCGATGATCTTGCTTACTATACTTTGAATCTCTGTTTCGAACTGCTTTCCTTCCTTCTGGATGTCCAGTGTATGGGAACTCACTTCCAAAAGCGGTGGTTGGGCTGAAGATTCAGCAGAAAATGCTAAACCGTCACCGAAAAACTGTGATTCTCTTACCGAAATATCATCGGAATAAACCGAAATTTTGCCAGAATACGGTGTTTTTTCGCTTTCACCGATTTCTTTGACTAGAGTGCTTCTAATCGTAGATAAATCTGAATCTTTTTCCAAGATTATTAAACTAGTTTCCAACTACATCTTGGTAGGTTCTGGAATTACTATATCTTCGACAGACTGTGCCGAAATAGTACCGGAATGTACCGGAGGCGTAACACGTTCCACCGGAATATGACCGGAATCAGTTCTAACGTTCTTAACTTTCTTGACAACTGGGTTAGACCTAGTTGTACTCTTACCTCCCAAAGTTGGCTTTAGTACATTAAGTACTCCAGACTGATGGTTCTTGGGATACGTTTCACCGGATCGAGTAACCAGCATGTATCATCTTTTGTACTAATCGCGTAGTATTACTAACGAAACAGTTTGCAACAATCTGGTTCTATTGCTACTTCCAATCGAACGATAATCTGGATGTTCGATTCTGACAGACTTCTGGCAATCTTGATGCCACCTTCCCACAGACGGCGCCAAGTGTTAAACGTGGTACAATGTTTCACCGTAAAATGTGTTAAACTTTAAGTATCATTACTCACTGACCGAAAGGCGTTACCAGACCAGCGTGGGTTCTTGGGAGTGGTAGGGGTTTGTTAGACAGAGGCCCTATACTTATTTCCCAAATCTTCGTTACAACATCAAACGCATGAATACTCGTCTTAGCTCAGTTACTAGCATTAACTGGACAAGACTTGCTTTCTATATTCCTGGGTACCGCACTTCTTTAGACTAACCTGCTATTGGAACAGAGCAATAGTCCAATCTACAGACTCACTAGTATGTAGTAAATCAACCAGAGTGAATACTATGGCTGACAGATTCACTCGTCACAACACTTTCCAGTGATCTCAAATAAAAGGTTCACGTATTACCGAAAGTACTAATCCTTCCTCGTATTTGTGGTCAACAGATCATAACGCCAAATACAATGAATCCGATAAACAAATAGAACATACTTCAACAATGTATCAGGTTGCCTATTCAACTCACACAGTAATATAACTACTCAGACTGACTTAGGGTACTTCAACAACTGAAGAACACATAGCAATACAATACGATAACAGTACTCAGACACACAATCCCTCACTCAACCACTCGTTACGGTGAACTTCAGTGTGAGCAGACGATGCAGAAATCAACACTAACAGTACTCAGCACTTCACAACAGCGTAAACAATAATCTCACAAATGTTCAGGCGAACAATTTGGCAATTCCAGAAAAGACGTCCCCCTTGACCATTCTCCTTACATTGCTTTATATAGATTTACAGGATGCGCGTACCAACTTTTCACGCGTAATTCAAGAAACTCCGTTACATCTGGCATCTGTTACATCTGTCCCACTCCGGCGGCCGACTAACAACACGATTCTGTGAAGACACGATTTTGTGAATCACGATCCTGTGAACCACGATTTTGTGAACCACGATTCTTTGAAACACGATTTTGTGCTCAAAATTGCGATTTTCAAAAACACGATTCTGTGCTCAAAATCGCGATTCTTTGACTTCACAGCATCGTGATTCTCTGATTTCACACAATCACGATTCTCTGATTTCACAAAATCGCGATTCTCTTGATTTCACAAAATCGTGATTTTTTCCAAAAGGTCTTGTTTGCCTGTTTTGACCCCTAGGAGCCTGATTTGACATAACTTTTTCACCCAAAGTCCATTTTTTGAGCTCTATAGCTCATTGGAAAGCTGGTTTCAAATCCTACACGGCCTCAACTATATTTTATAAGAATAATGCGTTGATTTTCAGATAGGATATTTTGAAGTTGACCCTCCGGTGGGACTAGGAAACCAAGGGGGCCCCAAGGGATTTTGAGCAATACAAAGGGGAATTTTGTGACTAGAAGACAAAGCTTATGAACCTGAGGTCTGGTAGACACCTAGGCAAGGATAAACAAAGCATTAGATCTTCTAAGACTAGTGTCAACCATACAGCTAAGTCTTGGGCACAAGAACTAAGTGGTCATCCTTACAGACTAAGTTCAGACACAAGTGATTTAGAAATGTCTTTTAGCATGGGGAAACCTGTAGGTGGCTCAAGAACTGATTATTTACAAACACCAGAAGGTCCCTATAAGACACAGTTGGAATATATTTGGACCAACCGATTAGGTGCTCGCATCTATGAGGATGGCCTGAGGCGATCAGTGGTCCAACTCAAAAATTCAGATCAACCCTTTGGACTTGAACACCCGGTGGTCAAGTTCGAAGAGGGTTCATACATTGATAAGGAAGGAACCATGTATGTGGTCACCAACCTACCAGATAGGACTGATGAGTTTGGAAATGTCATTCCTGAGAATGAAATAGGAGATCTAGAACAAGGAAATGTAGGACAAGGACCCCAGACTCCTAGAGGTAAGTCAGTTTTGACCCGAGTGATCACTCCGGATTGGATCCCTCAAGACAACAAAAGCATAGAACTATTCTTGAATAGAGAAACAGAGGAAGCCTTTCGGAGATTTAAGCCAGATCAACCTAGCCAATTGGGCATAGTCATCATCTACGAGTTCAAGGATCCAGAGACACCAGGCAAAGTGGTCTACCTGGATAACACATCAGAGAAAATTTTCTTGGTAATAGAACATGATAGACATGCATATACTTGGAAGAGTGAATTGATTTTCCCTCTACCAAGATCTAATGTTTCCCATGGCCTCCAAGGAGTAGGAACATCCCACGCTCATGAAGCCTAGAGAGAAAGAACTAGAGAGAGACCTGAGGTAAGTTTTGCACACACCGTGGGCAGGAATAGGTCAGGATTTGAAAATGAAAGACCTGAAAGAGAGAGACATCAAGCACATAGGCAACAAAGAGATGAACATGATTTTCCATTGCCTAGACCCCGAGAGCACCCAAGAACCTTTAGACCCACTCAAGTGATCAAGGCAATGAAGAATTATTTTGACGGGTCACGAGATCCTTATGATCATGTGGCCGAGTTCAAACAAGTGTTAAGAGCTGAGCAGGTTGAGGACTTGTTCACCCAGTACGACGCATTTGGTTTGACTCTTAAGGGCACTGCCTTGGCTTGGTTTCAACCACTGAGTAGTCGCAACTATCGTGATATAGGTCAACTGCTAGACGAATTCATTGTAGAATTTTCCAAGAGTGGTATCAGGCATAACACATCATCTTTGATCCACAGCTTCAAGCAGACACCCCAAGAAACAGTGCGGCTAGCAGGTAGAAGGTTCAGATAGTATCTAGAGAGATGCCCTACTCCAGAATTACCCACACCAGCCAAACAAGTGGCTTTGTTTTTAGATGGCTTACTAAGCACTAAGTTAAGATCATATGTGTACTTGAAAGAGCCTAGATCCATAGAAGAGTGTGTGCGGACGTGCATTGACGTAGAAGATAACTTGGGAGAGGAATTAGGATTGTCCAAACTCTATAAGGATTCTGATAGTTCTACTAGTCATACTTCGAAAATCTCCACGGAAATAGAGGAGATAGCTGAGCAAGTTGCCAAGAAGCTGGGAGTCCAAAATAGACAAACACCGAGAGTCACCCCATTGAATCGGTGTTATACTTGCGGAGGCGACCACATGGCTAATGTATGCCCAATGCACAACCAAAACATGAGAGAAAGGAATACCCCATACTGCACTATTGAAAGGAAGTACACAAACCATACGGCTCAAGATTGTCCCTACAATAGGCAGGCTGTTAGACAGAATTATCAGCAACCTTACCCACAAGGTAGGTATCAGAACCAATACCAATAGCCATATTATAGACCACAACAGCAATACCAAGCACCATATAGGCCACAACCAGTCTTGGGAAACCAACCACCAGCTCCTGCCAATGCAATTCCAGTTAAGTATGCAGTGGTAGAAGAGAACCTTAATAGAGCATTGGTGCCAGTGACCCCACTGATCTCACAGAATGACTCTCATGCTCATAGTTCAGACTACTCCCATGAAGGTAGTCCACATGCTTATTACACAGAGTCACCTAAACATAGTGAGATTTATCCGTATCAATATGAGGCACCACCTATGGAACAAAATTGGGAGCCTAAATACTCCAATGTCATGTACACAAATGCTAACCCTAGGCCCCAATTGAGACAAGTAAGACCAGAAGCCCCTAGAGGACCATGTTTCAGAGTGTCAGGGTGACCATTTCCTTCGTGATTGTCCCCATCCACCATCCCCGAGTCAAGGACAGGCTATCACAATACAAGCTTTTTGTCTTGATTGTGGCAAAGACCATCTCCCCAGAGATTGTCCAAGAAACCCCTCTAGTGCACCCAAGATTACACCTATTAATGTGGTAGGCTTAGTAGCGGATTCAAGTTCAAGTTGCAGTAATGTGGCTCCTATACAAGCTGTCACTAGAGCACAAGCCTTAAAACAGGATAAACCAGCAGAGCAATCGGAGTCGAGTGAATCGGGAGAACCTAGTAGGAGGAAAACAAGAACATGGAAAGATACCAGAGAGAAGGCTAATCGCAAGTGGAATAAAAAGTTATCGGAACTAGAAGAAAGCTTGAAAGATGCAAAAACAAAAATAGAAGGCATCGCATCTCAAAACCCCTCACATGCCGAAACTCCATCCACTCCATCTCATCCCATCCCACCACCCATTGTAAATAGGCCGCAACCAGGGTCTGTTCTTGCAGATCCAACCCTAGAAGGCTTGGACATGATGTTCAAAGGCCTACCAGGCTCGACTTCAAGAAGGGCCAACAGTTGCAAACCTAGACAAGAGTCACCCTAGAGCAGACTTAGAGATTGAACGAATGAAAATGTGCATGAAAATGGTAGAACAAGCTCAAGCTATACTAGAGACTAGTCAAAAGTTCAATCAGACAAACTCTATCAAACCGGATTTGCATTTTCAAGGCTTACTAAAAAGATTATAGCAGTTGGTAAACAAACCACAAGTTTCTTTACCTCCACAGGCTCAACCAGTTATTGAAAGGGGAAGCTCACCACCAATGGGAGCATATGTTCCTAATTCCACGGATGCTGGAATACCTCCTTCAATTCAACAGTACTCTCAAGAGTTCTTGCGGGAAATACAAGAGGAGAAATGGGCCAAGGAGAAGGGTAATTCCCCTCCTATTCGTGAGAATGATGATCTTCATGATCAGTTTCCCCAAGACATTCCATCTATTTACGGAGATGAAGCAGAACAACAAGAAGATGAAAGATTAGATTTTGAATCTAATACCCTAGAAGAATTGCCTCAATTTCCAGGCCCAGGGGAATCTGAATCTCTCCAGATTAGAGCTCCCACAATACTAGTAAGAAATGAAGACTCAGTGGTTCCAAGGAACACGGATGTCGTGAAGAATACTAAGGTTCAATGTCATCTCACTGTAGAAGAGCTGCTCAAAGCAAAACCTGAGCTATGGAATCATGTGAAGGATCAGGTTCCAGAACTTGATTCTGATAAGCCAAAAACAGGCTCTAAGCAAAAAGTTCCAGAGATACCTCTAGACAAAATAGGGGACATGTGTGAGGGTGAAGAAGGTAATACTTATCTTCCAATCACCTACCAAGGTTACACAACCAAAGCAATCATAGATTCAGGTGCTGGTGTTGCTATTGCGACCACCTCCTTGTGGAAGCAATGGGGCAAACCCACATTAAGGCCAACTAGAATGAAGCTTCAAATGGCCGACGGTCATTTTGAAAGACCTCTAGGATTGCTCGAAGGGATAACTCTGACCACTTGTGGTGTGGAGTTTGAACATACATTTGCTATATGTGACTTTGAGAAAAATAATGTCTATGAGATGATTTTAGGAAGACCCTTCCTACGACAATTGCAAATAGTATAGGATTGGGGAACCAACTCCTTGTACTTACAACACTTAGGGGTCACCACCAAGGTCAATTTGAAGGATTACACCTTCAGAGATGTACCACCCCTATAGTGGAATTCTATCCACAAAGCGAAAGGAGATTCTATCTCAGTGCAGTCTGAAAGTTCACCTGATCCATCATGGTTGCATGAAGATATGCATTTGTGGATGTGCAAGGTCGCAGAGGAAGAGGAAAAACGTTTAAAGGCAAGAGAAGAAGGAACTTCGCCAAGAGATAGACCCGTTAGAGACCCAGCCTACACACCGATGATCTTCCCAGATGAGGAATTTGAGCCTCATGGCTGGCCAGAAATCTTAGCCACCATGGACATTGCTGTCAATGAAGAACAATGGACACCTCATTGTGACGAGGAGGGTTATGATATCTCAGTGTTCATGTGTCAACCCTTGCTAGAAGAATGTGAACCTAGTGATGTCATAGAAGAAGAAGAGAATGATGATGATATAGAGTCCATTGTGATGGATAGTTGCTTTAACTCAGAGCAGCACTATCTAGAAGATATACGAGTGTTCACCCAGAAAGAAGAAGAACCTCTCACAAGTATTAAAATGGTAAATTCAAAGGATGGAAGTGAGAGCAGTCAAAAGGAAAAGAAAAGAAAAGCAGTGAAACAAGAAGAGGAGGAATCATTGTTTGAAGTACTAGAAAACTTCAAGAAATATGAAGTTGACGACCGCAAAATTTTGGTATGAATGCCTAAGCGAGAGGCCATCATAGGGGAATCATATGATAATAAAGAAAAGACCAAGAAAATTGTAGTGACCATTGAAGAGAACGAAGAGAGATGCACATACATAGGAGATGACTTAAGTGCAAGAGAGGAAATGGAGCTCGTAGCTTTATTAAGGGAATATAGGGATGTGTTTGCATGGCACTATAGAGACTTGAAAGGGGTAGATCCAAGAATTTGCTCTCATACTATCCCCATGACTGCTGATGCCAAGCCCACCAAACAGAAGCCCTACACATATAATGATACATATGCAACCAAAATAAAAGAAGAAATTGATAGGCTGATTGAAGCTGGATTCATCTATGAGATTGAGCATACTGAATGGGTGTCCCCCATTGTAGTGGTGCCCAAGAAGAATGGGAAATTACGAGTGTGTATTAACCTTAAAAAAGTTAATGCCGCTACGATCGGAGATAGTTATCCACTTCCAGTCACGGAACACCTATTGGAGCGTGTTGTAGGCAAGGAAGTTTATAGCTTCCTTGATGGATTTTCAAGTTACAATCAAGTAGCCATTGCCCCAGAAGATCAACACAAAACAGCTTTTGCTACAGAATGGGGAATCTTTGCATTTCGTGTGATGCCATTTGGGCTCACCAATGCACCTGGGACATTCCAAAGGCTCATGTGTCATGTCTTCAAAGAGTTCTTGCGAAAGAGACTGCACACAGTAGTGTTGCAGGTGGACATTTTGGTCCTGACCGAGTAATCAAGACCATTCTTTTCTCAGGACTTTGGTGGCCAACTCTTCATATGGATGCACATACCTATGTGAAGAAATGCCACACATGCCAACGGGCACAATATCCAGTTAGAAAAGATGAGATGCCTGAGACCAATGATGGGAGGACGTGCATTTTCAAAGTGGGGTATAGACTTCATAGGTCCTATTAACCCCCCAGCTCGAAACTCCCATGCAGAGTACATTATTGTAGTCACTGATTACCTTACAAAGTGGGTAGAAGTCAAAGCCACAACAAAGAATGATGCTCAGACTATGGCTAAGTTCTTATTCGAGAATGTGTTCACAAGATATGGGCTACCAATAGAGCTAGTTAGCAATAGAGGCACACACTTCTTGAATGAGGTCATTGAAAATCTTCTCCAAGAATTCTTGGTGATACATAAGAAGTCTGCCCCTTATCACCCACAAGCTAACGGACAAGCCGAGAGCACCAATAAGATCCTCTGTAACATATTGACAAAACTGGTAAATAATAAACGCTCTGATTGGGATAAACAGCTTCATCATGCTGTTTGGGCTTATCGAGTTGCCTATAAAACGGTACAGAATGCCACCCCATTTCAGATGGTCTTCGGGCAGAATGCTGTTCTACCATTAGACTTCCTCATCCTAGCCTTAAAGGTAGCACAAGAGCATGAGTGGAATGGACATGAGTTGTCCTCCAGGATCTTTGATCTAGAACGCTTAGGTGAGACGAGGCTACGAGCGGCAGCAGGCATCTACGCTGCAAAGAAAAGGCAAAAGGCATACTTCGATGCACACATTAAGGATAAGGGACTGAAAGAGGGAGATCTAGTGTTGGTTTACACACTAAAACAACATGCCCGTAAGTTGGAAAAATGAGGATATGGACCCATGATCATTAACAGAATTTCCACTAGCGGCGCGGTTCAATTGGCTACTTTAGAAGGTGATATCTTGCCAAACTATATTAGTGGTTGTAGAGTCAAGCTATATCAAGAACCTCTTACTGAGGATATGCTTACGAGACTCAACACTGCTAAGAATCGAAAAGAAGAGGAGTTAAGGGTGAGGGAAGAAGCACAAGCAGAGGCTAGAGAGTGCATAAGGCGAAATAAGTTAAGGCGACTAGGCCTAGATGTCAACTCAAAAGCTCCAAAATATCACATGGATATGTGCCAAAAATCAGGCATTGCGACTTCTCAAGTCATTGACCGACGTCCATTCGTGACCATAGAGATAGGACAAGGAAAGGGTGCAAGGACTGTGAAAGCATTGATTGACTCAGGGGCAGCAAGTAGTGCAGTTAGACTTTCCTACTGCCAAGACTTGCAGTTGAACATCAATCCCATAGAAGCTTATCTCATAGGATTGGGAGGTGTGGAAACCCCTTGTTTGGGCGAGGTGGAACTTCCCATCTACCTTCAAGATGTTCCAATGAAAGTCAAAGTGCTAGTGTGTCAAGATGAGAACCTTACAGAACCACTTGTCTTAGGACAAGATTGGATTTATGACAATGCAGTCAACTTGAACCTAAGAAGTCAACTTCTTCAAGTTTGGGTCCAGGGACAATGCTTTACATTAGAACTAGAAAATGGCATGCTCACAAATCCAGATGTCACATCTTGTAGTTCTCCTAGGACTAATCTTAGCAAAAGAGATGTTGTATGTGTCAAAAGCTCTATGTCGCAGGAGAACTCAATCATGGAAGAACAGGCTCAAAGACAAGCGAACTCCTCCTCTGGGGCAAGGACTAATGCCGCCACTACAACTCAACCAACAAAGCAAGCACAACCGAACAGAACAACTGCTATATCAAATAGACAACGAGATTTCCAAAGGAAATTAGTACCAAGCATGAAGCAGATCTGGGTACTAAAAGGAGAGCAACCACCGGCCTTAACCCCACAATTCCCCTCTAGGGACTCCCACCAGGGTAGAAGACGAATGCAGAAGCTACGACAAACTCAACCACAAGATATTCGACAAGTTTGGGTGCCTAAGAAATTTGCTGCATCTCAACAAGGGTGATTACAGATGTGGGTACCTAAGAAGCTCTTACATCCACAACAACCTATGTTCTCCCACATGCGAAAGATCTCAACAAAGAAGCCAAAAAGAGAAAAGGGTAAGAACCATGTACAAAGACCGAAAGAAGATCAAATCAGCTCTTCAACAATAGTAGGAAGACGTGCAAAAAGGATATGGGTTTGGAAGCCAAAAGTACAAGTAGCCTCCACCGAACCCAAGTGCCAACTACACTGGATACCACAGTTCAGAAAGCATCCAAAGAGGAAGACGCTTGAAGTAATCTCTACAGTGCCAAATGTTGTTCTAAAATGGACCCCAATAAGGAGGATTCCATCATTTTGAGATCCAATGGATACCTCCACCAAAGCCGGCATCAACAACTACAAGTAACATCAAAAGCCTCGACGAGCGACAACCATGTGCTTCTTGCACAACCCTGTCTTTTGCACCATTCAGGGCATGCACTTCCAAAGTATGCATTGATATAGGGCCCTATTACATGGCCGTGCATAGACACATTTGAGAATCCCAAGCACAAGAGCACATGGACACAGGTCAACTAGTTTGACTGATACTAATGTCTATCTTCTTGTTTTGTGACATTGCTCCTCAAAAAAAAAAAAGGAAAGAAAGAAAGAAGAAAAGCGAGAGAGAGCTTGTTCCCAGGTTGGGCTTATGAAACATGAATGAGTCATGCTTAGTTGAAGGTGGAATTGTTGATTACTAGGCATTTATCAATTTGGATAGAAGTGTGTCTCGGCTAGCAGATGATATTATTGCTGCCTTATCTGGTAGATGGCAAGCACTTGGCATGAACATGGCATCTACAACTATGATTTTCTCTTACCATGGTAGAAATGAAGAGCTTGAAGGTCCGCAACTTAAGTGATGCTTAACTACTTCATGTACGAGAGCATCCAAGGAGATATCTGCAAAGGGTGGTTCTAGAGGAGAAGACTCCTACGTATGGTGAGCTAAGGAGAATATGTGAAACTAAGCTTGGTGTAGTTACCCAATGTTGTTTGCCAAGCAATATAAAGAAATTCAATTCTCAGTATTTGCCAAATGTTGCTTTGAAAAGAGGAGAGAGGATCAACCACTCAAAAGATCTCATCAGTGGACCGTCAACATGGACATTCATCAACAATGTTTCATCCCAAAGGCCGAGTGTACAACACGAAGAGATGAACATCAATCGACCTTCTCCAAGGTAAGTATCTTTACTCTGGAAACACCATAACCATGATAGCTTAGGAAACCTCTTCGTCGGCATACTCTTGAGCACTTAGCTCAAGACCCCAATTTTTGCACCATACTTCTTCCGATGCATTTTCCACGTAAGCATGCATAGGGCTACATTACAAGGCCATGCACAAGGCACATATTTTCCTCAACCCATGCACGAACACACTTACCCATCGTCCGTTATGGGTTACGAGTACTTGGCATGACTACTATGACCATCAATTTTGGAAGATCTAGAGGACATCAACAGAGACTCACAACGACACAATCGTGCTGACATTTAATGACGAAGCACATACCAAAGGACTACAAATTGAAAAGACTCGTAGTGACAAATGAAGAACCCGACAACCAACCCTGCTACAATTGGAAGAGCGACGGCTCCAGTTCCTACCGAATGGACACTACCTCTCGAAGCACTACCTGGAACAACCATTACAACAAGGGTCTGTCAGGGACGACAAACTCGAGAGGGGGGGGGAGTGTTGGAACTCAAGGTCAAGCATAAAACATGGAAGCACATCAAATAAGTGGACATAGAAGAAGAGAGAGCAAGTAGGGAGCTCCAAGAAGTGTATGTCAAATTTTCAGAAGAATCCCCTACAAAAATAGTGATTTTCATCACTAAAAACCATTGTAAATGCCATTTTCTATTTTTTTAAACTCCATTTTTTTCAAGCCGAGGAGTCCTTGAGCTTGAGGAGTATTATAACTATCATCCTACCAATTTTCATAATTTTTAGACTTCTTTTGAGCCCTCAAATAAGCCCATGGAACCTAATTTTTAACTAGGCCGGACACTAGGTCTGGACAGGGCCAAAACTAGTCAAAAAACTATAAAAAGAGCTAGAGAGCTCATTTTTGGGGTTAGCTTGTTAGAGAATAGAGCTTTTGTATGAGAACTCTTTTGCAATCGAAGATTTCCATTGTTCCTCTCTTGATCTTACCTTGTGCGCGTGTGTGTATGTGTGTGCATGTTCGTGTGCTTTCACTCACGCACTTGTGCCGTCACGTGCTCGTGGTCTTCATACCGGTCCTCACGTCTCCACGGATTGACAAGTAAAGGAGGTGGTGCTTACGCTTGAGCTACAATTCTCTACTAGGTTGAATACCTGCCATTGATTTAAATTTGTAAAGCTTTATTCCATCAAGTGCCTTTATCATCATATTTGCTACTTGCTTTTCAGTTGGAACAAAAGAAATGTCAATCTCCTTTGCCATGAGATTACCCCTAATGAAGTGGTACTGAACCTCTATGTGTTTGGTTCTTGCATGGAAAATAGGGTTTGTTGCTAGATACATGGACCTTACATTATCTCCAAATATGTGAGGTTTGGAACTCACAAGTCCCAAATCTGTATACAATGCTTTTAACCATATTGCCTCTTGAGTTGCTATGGTCAAACCTCTGTACTCTGCTTCAATTGATGATAAAGCAACTATTGGTTGCTTCTTGGAACTCCATGACACTAGCTTTGAACCTACAAATGCTAAGTAACCAGAGGTACTTCTTCTATCATCCTTAGCTCCTACCCAATCTGCATTTGAATAGATTTTGATATCCAAATCTGAAGAGTAATGATAGAATATACCTTCATTGATTGTACCTTTGAGATACTTAAGTACTCTCTTAGTTGCATCCATGTGTGGTCTTCTAGGCGAGTGCATGAATTGACTAAGCACTCCCACACTATATGAGATGTCTGCCCTTGTATGAGTAGCGTATATCAAGCTACCTACCAAGCTTTGATATTCTTTAATGTCTTCAATTTTCTCACCTTCATAAACACTAAGTTTATGATTCATCTCCAAAGGTGCACTTGCAAGCTTTGTGTTCTCCATTCTAAACTTGAGAAATATATCTTGAATGTATCTTCTCTAAGTTAGATACATGCCTTCATCTATATAAATCACTTGCATACCTAGCAAATATGTGAGCTCACCTCTTATTTGTGATGGTACATGAACATAAGCTAAACAACCTTACACCTTGTAATGTCCAAGGCTAGGTTTTCTTCCATGCAATGCTTCATAAGGAGTCATGCCATGAAGTGATTTGGATGGTAGTCTATTGACAAGGTACATAGCAGTTGAAATAGCCTCTCCTCATAGATAATGTGGCAACCTCTTCTCTTCAAGCATTGTTTTGGCTTATCCAACCAATGTCTTATGTCTTCTCTTTGCAATTCCATTCAATTGAGGAGAGTACCTGGTAGTCACTTACCTTTTGATACCTTTTTCCTACAAGAACTCATCAAACTCTTTGGGGAAATATTATCCCTCTCCATTAGATCTAAGCTTCTTGATTGATCTATCTGTATGATTCTCAACATGTGTTATATACTTTTTGAAGCAATCAAACACTTCATTCTTACTCTTGATAAAGTATAGAATAGTCCATCTACTATGTTCATCAATAAATGAGACCTAATACATTGATGCTACCAATGAAGGTTCTTGAATTGGTTCCCATAAATCTGTATGTACTAAGTCCAATAAGTTCTTGTGGATGTAGCCTTTGTGGTTGAATGGTTGTCTTTGTGCCGTGCCTCTTACATGCATCACACCTACTTATCAAGTGTTTCTTTGATATGTTTGGCAGTCCTAGAACATTTTGAACCTTGCATATATCCTTCAAGAATATTTCATTCACATGAGCAAGTCTCTTATACCACACTTCAAGCTCACTTAGGTTTGAGACCCAAAAGTGAATAGAGCTATGTTCCTAGTTTCTCCTAATTCAAAAGTAAAGAGCCTACCATTCTTCTCACCTCTGGATATCTTCTTCTTCCTTTGGTTGAACTCATTCCAAAGATGATTCTTTTTTGCTTTGGTACTTGTAGAAAAGAAAGTCTCTAGGGCATTCCAAGTCTCTTGAGATATCTTGCATCCTCTAATATGTGGTAATAGAAAGTCAAAGATAGATTTTAGAATTTACAACCTTGCTTGAGCATCCCTTTTGCACCAAAGTGTGACCCTATCTATCTCCTCTTGTGTAGGTCCTCCTTTGGATCTTGGAATAGGCATAGCTTCATCACCTGCTAAAATTCCTATCTTGCAAATAGGCCTCTATTATAATTTGCCAAGCTACATAGTTGTTTCAATCAAGCTTCTCAATCATTGAGGGAAAGTTGTCACCCATCTTGATCTAGCTCTGATACCACTAAAAAGAACTTGGAGAAGCTTGTAGGAGGTAGAAAAAGTGAGTTGCAAAGCGATGAAGTTCAGTCTAGCCAAACGGCACAAGACTAGCCCTTGAGCTTATGGAGACTCAAATAGATCTTATAGGCATGCTAAAAGTGCAATAAAATGCACTATGCACTTTGGACGATTAAGGCTAAAGAATTGATACAAAACAAATAGGTTTCTGCATTGAAAACTTATTATCTTTGGATGAGACAATCAACTTTAAATGTTCATAGCAGACAACATGATTGCAATCTGAAAAAATCCTTTTGGAGGCATGACACACATAGTTTTGAGTGTATGGAATGCACAAGAGTACAAGAAATAAGCAGTCTATGCTTTTGGAGTGAACCTAACACTCAACAATGGTACCTCTTATTTTTCAGGAATGCGTAGAGATAGACCCTATGACAAAAAAAAATAATGTTTTTCCCAATATAAAATCTATACACATAAATTAGACACTAATACCTTTCCAATGAGTTTTCATCCATCCAAATTGCAGCTCTGTAGAGAGAGCAACAACCTCTACAAGCTTACTGTTGTTGAAGAAGATGATGCAGAAAAATGAAGGAGCAAGACAATGATGGCCACAAGTGTATGTATATTGCTTCCATGTAATGTACAAGTGATTTGAAGTCTTTATATAGACTCTTGAAGTTCTCCAAGACGTCTACAAGTGGATTTCAAATTCAAATGAAGGTGGTAAAGGTTGCTGAAAAGAATCAATTCACCTTCCTACAATCTACGAAAAGTGAAGATCTAGTTTGATCTACTTTTAGGTGATTTATTGATTCTCTGATTGCAACTCAACCACCTCAAATTCGTGTAATTTTAGCTCTCTTTTTCTACTTTTACATGTGTAAAGCTCTAGGCTTTTACAATGGTAAATGATCCATAAAAAATCTTTTAAAAAAATACAATAAATGGGCATCGGTAAAAGAACTCTTCAATGGATATTTTGGCATAATCCAAACCATAGCTTTTTTTATGTAGATCAAATCCACCTTGATCATAGTGTAATCTTGATATTACAAAAATGCACACACCCAAATCCATCAAGAATAGAAGGCTATGCCAAATTTACAACTTGGGAAGATCAAAATTGTATGAAATTTATAGGCCATGTGACCATTGCAGTTGTTAGTGGAGGGTGACTTCACTTGTGATCACTCTCTTGCATCAAGGATCATCCATCTTAGAAGGATCACAATGCTTAGAAATTAGTCTTGTGGACTTAATGAATAATAAAAATTGTGGATTGTCTAGGAGGCTCTCAAGGGGAGATGCTTTGTTCACTCTATTTGAAACATGTCCATCACATCTGCTTATGCGGTCGAGTGCAAATAGGTTGATGTCTACCCTTTGTGGATTAATAAAATAAAAGTGTGTGAGTGTGCCCTATGCTAGGATTAGAAAGATTACATGTAGTTGATTTAATGGTTCCTTCAATTCCAATTGTTATGTGGCTTAATGTGGATCTAAATAATTTGAATACATCAATAATAATAATGATGATGTAGGTGGTGATGGATGTAAAATTGTTGATTTCTAAGAATGAAAAAAATTGGAAGCATCACAATTGGAAACATTAACATTTCAAGAAGAAAATGCAGATCTAACTAGAGAATTGGAAGGAATGAAAATAAAGCAAGAGGAAACAATGAAAGGAATTGCATTCTTGCACCTGTAACATGACTCTCTAGGTTTGAAATATAGGAGTCTAGAACTTGCACATCAGGAGCTTACAATATCTTCAAGCAAAGTGGAAGAACATCTGTAGCTCAAGCGTAAGCACCACCTCCTTTACTTGTCAATCCACGGAGATGTGAGGACTGGTATGAAGACCACGAGCAAGTGAAGGCACAAGTGAGTGAGTGAAAGCACACAAGCATGCACACACATACACACACACATGCACACACGATAAGAGCAAAGAGAGGAACAATGGAAAGCTTCTATCACAAAAGAACTCTCTTACAAAGCTCAAATCTCTAACAAGCCAACTCTCTAACAGGCTCAACCCAAAAATGAGCTCTCTAGCTCTTTTTATAGTTTTTTGACTAGTTTTGGCCCTGTCCACACCTAGTGTTTGGCCTAGTTAAAAATTAGGTTCCAGGGCTTATTTGATGGGTCAAACGGACTCTAAAAATTATGAAAATTGGTATGTAGCTATTTCTAATACTCCTCAAGCTTGGGAACTCCTCAGCTTGAACAAAATGAAGTTGCAAAAATGAGAAATGATATTTACAATGGTCTTTAGTGATAAAAATCACTATTTTTTTAGGGGTTTCTTCTGAAATTTTGATGTGTGCTTCTTGGAGCTCCCTACTTGCTCCTTCTTCTTGTGTATCCACTTCTTTGACATGTTCTTGCATCTCATTCCTGACCTTGAGTGCTAACACTCCCCCCCTCTCTCGAGTATGTCATCCTTGACAGACCCTTGTTGTAGTGGTTGTTCCATGTCGCGATTTGAGAGGTAGTGTCCATCTTGTATGAACAAGAGCCATCTATCTTCCAAATGTAGTAGGGTCGATTGTCTGGTTCTTCATTTGTCACTGTGAGACTTTGCAAGTTGTAGTCCCTTGGTATGTACTTCGTCCTTGGATTCTTGCATGAAGATATATTTGTGAGCTTTCAAAAGTTGCTAGGTGCTCAAAAGAGGTTGTCCATGGTGATTTGGAGCAGCTATCGGTGGTGGAGTTCTTCATTGCTATTGTTGCTATAACCTTACGTCCTCGAATCTCTCTCGCCGGCAACGGCGCCAAATTTGGTGTCACTCGAGCACAATGGTGAGTACCAACATGAGGAGATCCACCTCATAATTGTCAATCCGTGGAGACGTGAGGACTAGTATGAAGACTATGAGCAAGTGATGGCACAAGTGTGTGAGTGAGAAGCACACATACATGCACACACACACACATGCACACAAGGCAAGAACAAGGAGAGGAACAATGGAGTTCTTTGCATTAGTCAAAAAGTCTCTTACATAAGCTGAATTCACAAACAATCTACCCTCAAAAATGAGCTCTCTAGCTCTTTCTATAGTTTTCTGACTAGCTTTGGCCTTGTCCAGACCTAGTGTCCAGCCTAGTTAAAAATTAGGTTCTAGAGCCTATTTGAGGGCTCAAACGGAGTCTAAAAATTATGAAAATTGGTATGTAGCTAATTCTAATACTCCTCAAGCTCGAGGACTCCTTGACTTGAACAAAATGGAGTCTATTCTACCAAAAATGGGATTTACAATGTGTGTGTAGTGATGAAAATCACTAAAGTTGGAATAAGTTCATGGAAAAAAATGATTAGGCCTTGTTGCCGTATTGTGCATGACTGCTCCATTGTGCCTGTATGCTCTCCATATGACTTGTATGCCAACACACACACTCAACAGTCACTACGAAAGCTGCCTTATACTCAGCCTCACAACTAGAAGTGGCCGTAGTAGGTTGCTTCTTGCTCAACCAAGATATACATGAGCTACCAAGCATGAAGCAAAATCCACTAGTGGACACATGAATGTCATAGCAACCAACCCAATAAAAGTCAAAAAAAGCATGTAAATCTTGCGATAGTGATCCCCCCTTGGGATAAAACAATCCAAGTAGTTGGGTACCACTCAAGTAGAAAAAGACGCACCTAATTGCTTGCCAATGCTTGACACTTGGGCAATGCATAAACTTGCTCGTCTGTGAGACAACAAAATGAATATCTGGTCGAGTAATGCATAAGTAAATCAAGCATCCAATAGCCTCCTAATAGAGAACAACATCAAATACATCTCCAGCATCATGAAGAATCAATCATAAACATGTCTCCATAGGACTAGCAATCGTTTTATAGTCCTCAAGGCCAAAACATTGCAATAATGTGGCAATATATTTTGTTTGACACAAAGCCATTCCACCATCAACTTGCATAAACTGAATGTGCAAATAGTGATGCAAATTCCCCAAATCACACATCCCAAATGAGGCATGCAAATCAGCCTTAAAATTAGCAATATGCTTGTCATGAGGTTCAGTGAGCAGCATGTCATCAACATACACAACAATGATTAGAAGCACATCATTAGCACACTTAACATATAAGGTGCTTTGAGTTGGATTGTTCTCAAAACCATGTGCAATCAAATAGGCATGTGTCACTCTAGCACAATGGTGAGTACCAACGTGAGGAGATACACCTCATAAATGTCAATCCGTGGAGACGTGAGGACCGGTATGAAGACCGTGAGCAAGTGATGGCACAAGTGCGTGAGTGAAAGCACACAAGCATGCACACACATACACACACACGCGCACAAAGTAAGAGCAAGGAGTGGAACAATGGAAGATCTTCGATTATACACGAGCTCTCTTACGAAGCTGAAATCTACAACAAGCTAACCTCAAAAATGAGCTCTCCAGCCCTTTTTATAGTTTTTGAGTGGTTTTGGCCCTGTCCAGACCTAGTGTCCGGCCTAGTTAAAAAATAGGTTCCAGGGCTTATTTGGGGGCTCAAACGGAGTCTAAAAATTATGAAAATTGGTAGGATGGTAGTTCTAATACTCCTCAAGCTCGAGGACTCCTCAACTTGAACAAAATGGAGTTACAAAAATGGAAAATGGTATTTACAATGGTTTTTAGTGATAAAAATCACTATTTTTGTAGGGATTTCTTCTGAAAATTTGACAAGTGCTTCTTGGAGCTCCCTACTTGCTCCTTCTTCTTGTGTGTCCACTTCCTTGATGCACTTCCATTCTTTGTCCTTGACCTTGAGCTTCAACACTCCCCCCCTCTTGAGTCTGTCGTCCTTGACAGACCCTTGTTGTCGTGGTTGTTCCATGTAGTACATTGAGAGGTAGTGTCCGTTACGTTCAACAAGAGCGATCCATTTTCCCAATGTAGCCTGGTCGTTTGTCCAGTTCCTTACTTTGCCACTGCTAGATCTTGCAGTTTGTAGTTCCTTTGTATTTACCTCTTCCTTGTATTCCATCTTGATGGTGCATTTGTGAGCTGTCCAAAACGACTAGTTGCTCAAAGGAGGTGATCAATGTTGATTATGAGCAACTCTCAATCGTGGATGGCTTCCTTGCTCTTGTAGTGGTCACCCTGATGTCCTCTGATTCTTCCAACCATGGCTTTCATAGTTTTCATGCCAAGTACTTGTAACCCATAATGTATGATGGTATTAGTGCATGGGTTGAACAAATTATGTGCCTTGTGCATGGCCTTGTAATGTGGCCCTACATATGCGTACTTGGAAAATGCATGGCAAGAAGTATGGTGCAAGAGATTGGGTCTTGAGCTAAGTGCTCAAGGGTATGCTGACGAAGAGGTTTCCTAATCGATCATGGTTATAGTGTTGTTGAAGCATACACGGCTTACCATGGTGAAGGGTCCGTTGATCTTCATCTCTTCGTGTTGTAGTTCCATCATGGTGTTTGACCCTCGTCTTGTCCTTTTTGTTGATGGATGTCCTTGCTGAAAGTTCGCTGATGAGCATTTTCAAGCACAGTCCTCTTCTTTGCCCCTTTTTTTTTTGTTGCACACGATGTCATCAAACAAGAAGAAAGAGGTTAGTATCAATAATATATTTTGCATGTGAAAATTGTGTCTCATGTGCCTAGGATTTCTCAATTGTGTCTATGCACGGCCATGTAAGGTGGCCCTATATTGATGCATACTTTGGAAATGCATGACCTGAACGGTGCAAACGACTGGGTTATGCCAAAGGCACATGGTTGCTGCTGGTCGAGGCTTTTGATGTTACTTGCATACTTGATGAATTCTTTGATTGGAGGTGTCTATTGGATCTCGAAATGATGTAATCCTCCGGATTGAAACCCATTTTGGAATAGGGTTTGGTACTGTAGAGATCACCCCAAGCCACTTCATCTTTGGATGCTTTCCAAACTTTGGTATCCCGTGTGGTTGGCCTTTTGGTTTCCGTGGATGTTGTTGGTGCTTTTGGCTTTCAAACCCATATCCTTGATGATTGCCTGCTTTCTTTTGCAGAAGGGTTGAGTTTATCTTCGTTTGTTCTTTGTGTTTTCTTCTTACCCTTTGCTTTCCTTGGCTTCTTTGTTGAGACCTTTTGCCTGGTGGGGAGCATAGGCCGTTGTGTATGTAAGAGCTTCTTGGGTACCCACATCCGTAATCGCCCGTGTTGAGCTGTAGCTAATTTTTTAGGCACCCAAATTTGTACCTGATTGTGGTCGGCCTTCTTTGATAGCTTCGGTACCCAAATTTGTTGGATTCTTCGTGCTTGAGCCTGTCGTAGGTGCTTGGTCCTTCTGTTGTCATGGTCGATCTGGTTGGGTGGGAGTCTTTGAGGCAACATCGATGGTTGTACTCCTTTCTTTACCCAAATCTGCTTCATGCCCATAACTTCTTTCTTCTTGAAGGCTCTTTGTCTATTTGATAGACTGGCTATCTTGCACTGTTTTGTTTGCTTCTGAGGTTGGACTAATGTGGATGCTTTACTCGTTGAAAAAGAAGAAGGTTCTTCTTGCCTTTGCGACTGTCCTTCCATGATTGTGTCCGTCTGGATCATAGATCTTTTGACATTTACAACATCTTGTTCGAGAAGATTAGCCTTAGAGGAAAGAAGCGAGCGTGTGGTGTCTTGGTCAGTGGCCATGCAATTCTCCAATTCTAATGTAATGCATTGTTCATGTGCCCAAACATGAAGAAGTTGACTTCTTAGGTTCAAGTTGACAGCATGGTCGTAAATCCAATCTTGACCGAAGACAAGTGGCTCTGTGAGGTCCTCATCATGACACACTAGCATTTTGACTTTTATTGGAACATCTTGAAGGTAGATGGGAAGTTCCACCTTGCCCAAACAAGGGGTTTCCACGCCTCCTAAACCTATGAGATAGGCTTCTATGGGCTTGATGTTCGATTGCAGGTCCTGGCAGTATGAAAGTCGAACTGCACTAGTTGCTGCACCTGAATCGACTAATGCTCTCACAGTCTTTACACTCTTTCCTTGTCCTACCTCTATAGTCACAAAGGGCCGTCGATCAATTATTTGAGAAGTAGTTATGCCCGATTTTTGGCACATGTCCATGTGATATTTTGGAGCTTTTGTGTTGACATCTAGGCCTAGCCGCCGTAGCTTATTTCTTCTGATGCGTTCTCTCGCCTCTGCTTGTGCTTCTTCTCTAACCCTTAACTCCTCTTCTTTTCGCTTCTTAGCAGTGTTGAGTCTCATGAGCATTTCCTATGTAAGAGGTTCTTGATATAACTTGACTCGGCATCCACTAATATAGTTTGGTAGGATATCACCTTCTAAAGTGGCCAATTGAACTGCACCACTAGTGGAGAGTCTATTAATGATCATGGGTCCATATCCTCGTTTCTCCAATTTGCGGGCATGTTGCTTTAGCGTATAAACCAGCACTAGATCTCCTTCCTTCAATCCTTTATCCTTTACATGGGCATCAAAGTATGCCTTTTGCCTTTTCTTTGCAGCATAAATGCCTGCTGCTGCCCGTAGCCTCGTCTCACCTAAGCGTTCTAGATCAAAGATCCTGGAAGACAACTCATGTCCATTCCACTCATGCTCTTGTGCTACTTTCAAGGCTTGGATTAGGAAGTCCAATGGTAGCACGGCATTTTGTCCAAAGACCATCTGAAATGGGGTAGCATTGAGTACCGTTTTGTAGGCAACTCGGTATGCCCAAACAGCATGATGAAGTTGTTTGTCCCAATCAGAGCGTTTATTATTTACAAGTTTCGTCAATACGTTACATAGGATCTTATTCGTGCTCTCGGCTTGTCCATTAGCTTGTGGGTGATAGGGGGCAGACTTCTTATGTATCACCATGAATTCTTGAAGGAGATTTTCAATGACCTCATTCAAGAAGTGCGTGCCTCTATCACTAACCAACTCTATTGGTAACCCATATCTAGTGAACACATTTTCGAATAAGAACTTAGCCGTTGTTTGAGCATCATTCTTTGTTGTGGCTTTTACTTCATCACACTTTGTAAGGTAATCTGTGGCTACAATAATGTATTCTGCATGGGAGTTTCTAGCTGGGGGGTTGATGGGACCTACAAAGTCTATACCCCACTTTGAAAATGCACGTCCTCCCATCATTGGCCTTAAAGGCATCTCGTCTTTTCTTATCGGATATTGGGCACATTGGCATGTGTCACATTTCTTCACATAAGTATGTGCATCCATATGAAGAGTGGGCCACCAAAGTCCTGAGAATAGAATGGTCTTAATTACCCTGTCAGGCCCAAAGTGTCCACCTGCAGCACCACTGTGTGTAGTTTCTAAGACTTTCAAATAGTCTGATTCATGAACGCACAGTCTTAGGTAACCTTCCTTGCCTCTTCGATATAGGTTGTCTCCTACTAAGGCATAGTCTTGAGCCTCTTGCTCCATGCTCCGTTTTCTTGCAAGACTAGCCTGATTGGGTAATGTTCCCGATCTCATGAACTCAACCAATGGAGCACTCCAATCTGGGATTAATGACACGTGATAAAGAGTGGCATGCTCCACTGGGGGTCTCTTCTGGCACGCTGGACAATTCAGGATCCACTCTTGTATTTCTTTGTCCATGCTAGGCCAATACACTCCTAAACGTTTTAGATTCTGCAATGTTCGTTGTTTAGAGTAGTGATTTCCTAGCAATCCCTCATGGGCTTGTTGCAACCAACTAGTATGTTCATCGTCCTCGACACAACAAGCTAATACACCCTCGGTATCTTGCTTGTACATACTTCCGGCCAATATTTGATACTTTTGTGATTTTACAATTTCTTCTTTGCTTGTTTTCACATTCTTATTTGCAGGCCCGAAGGTTAGGACTGGTACCAACTTATTTGCCTATTTAGGAACAACTTCTAAATTGAACAGATAAGCATCGGGCAATTCATCAGACACTCCTTGCGGTGGCTCTCCTGAAGTGATACGAGAAAGATGGTCTGCCCTAAGATGGGTTCTACCTTTCCTGACAACAACTTCAAAGTCGTATTCCATTAGTAAGAGGAACCATCTCACCAAGCGGCCTGTATTGCAAGGTTTATTGACCAAATATAGTAAAGCTTGATGATCAGTGAAAAACTTGAACTTATTGGCCAATAAATAGTGTCTAAACTTTTTCACAGCGTATACCATGCCTAAGCCTTCTCTCTCCGTTGTGGTATAATTTCGTTCAGCTGCATTTAATTGCCTACTAGCATATGCTATCGGCAAATCTAGGTTTCCTTCACCTGTGGGTTGCGCTAGCACACATCCTATTGCATGATTGGAGGCATCTACATGGACATGAAAGGGTTTGCTCCAATCCGGAGTAGTCAATATTGGTGCTGTGCACAAACGTCTTTTCAACTCGTTGAAGGAATTCTCGCATTCCTCGTTCCACTCAAAATTTGTTAACAACCCATAAAGAGGTTTAGCTATGATGGCATACATGTGGATAAACCTACGGTAATATCCACAATGGCCCATAAAGGCTTGTACCTCTTTAACATTCCTTGGCCTGGGCAGCTCTGCTATTGCTCTTACTTTGTCCTCATCTGTTGAAATTCCATTCTTAGAAACAATGTGACCTAAGATTTTACCTTGTCGTACCATGAACACACACTTCTCTGGGTTCAGGCAAACTCGATAATCTCTACACTTGTTGAAGATCTGTCTAAGCTCAGGGATGTGGTAACTTCTTTCTTGGGAATGAGCGCATAAATCATCCACATATACTTCTAAGCTCTTTCGCAAGAACTCTTTGAAGACATGACACATGAGCCTTTGGAATGTTGCAGGTGCATTGGTGAGCCCAAATGGCATCACACGAAATGCAAAAATTCCCCATTCTGTGGCAAAGGCCGTTTTGTGTTGATCTTCGGGGGCAATGGCTACTTGGTTGTAACCTGAAAATCCATCAAGGAAGCTATAAACTTCCTTGCCTGCAACACGCTCCAATAGATGTTCGGTGATTGGAAGTGGATAACTATCTCTGATCGTAGCGGCATTAACTTTTTTAAGGTTAATGCACACTCGCAATTTCCCATTCTTCTTGGGCACCACTACAATGGGGGACACCCATTCAGTGTGCTCAATCTCATAGATGAATCCAGCTTCAATCAGCCTATCAATTTCCTCCTTTATTTTGGCTGCATAATTGTCATTATATGTGTAAGGCTTTTGTTTGGTGGGCTTGGCGTCAGCGGTCATCAGAATCGTATGAGAGCAAATCTTTGGATCTACTCCTTTCAAGTCTCTATAGTGCCATGCGAACACATCCCTATATTCCCTTAATAGAGCTACAAGCTCTGCTTCTTCTTTTGCACTTAGGTCATCTCCTATGTACGTACATCGTTCTTCGTTCCCTTCAATGGTCACTACAATTTTTTTAGTCTTTTCTTTATTGTCATATGCTTCTCCTATAATGGCCTCTCTCTTAGGCATCCGTACCAAGATTTTTCGGTCTTCCACTTCATATTTATTGAAATTTTTTGGTACTTCAAACAATGATTCTTCCTCTTCTTGTTTCACTGCTTTTCTTTTCTTTTTCTTTTGACCTCCTTCACTTCCTTCCTTTGAATTTATCGTTTTAATACTCGTGAGGGGTTCTTCTTCTTTTTGGGTTAACACTCCTATGTCTTCTAAATAGTGTTCCTCTGAGTCAAAGTAAGTATCCATCACAATGGATTCTAGATCGTCGTCATTCTCTTCTTCTTCTATGAACTCACTAGGATCACACTCTTCCAATAGGGGCTGACACATGAACACTGAAATATCATAACCCTCCTCATCACAATGAGGTGTCCATTGTTCTTCATTGACTGCAATGTCCATGGTAGCTAAGATTTCTGCCCAACCATGAGGCTCAAATTCCTCATCTGGAAATATCATCGGTGTATAGGCTGGGTCTTTTATTGGTCTATCTCCTGGGGGAGTTCCTTCTTCTCTCGCTTTTAGGCGCTTTTCCTCTTCCTCTGCGACCTTCCACATCCACAAGTGAGTATATCTTCATGCAGCCATGATGGATTAGGTGAACTTCCAGAATGCACGGAGATAGAATCTTCTTTCGCTTTGTGGATAGGATTCCACTGTAGGGGTGGTACATCTCTGAAGGTGTAATCCTTCAAATTGACCTTGGTGGTGACCCCTAAGTGCTGTAAGTACAAGGAGTTGGTTCCCCAATCCTGTACTATTTGCAATTGTCGTAGGAAGGGTCTTCCTAGGATCATCTCGTAGACATTATTTTTCTCAAAGTCACATATAGCAAATGTATGTTCAAACTCTACACCACAAGTGGTTAGAGTTATCCCTTCAAGCAATCCTAGAGGTCTTTCAAAATGACCATCTGCCATTTGAAGCTTCATTCTTGTTGGTCTTAATGTGGGTTTGCCCCATCGCTTCCACAAGGAGGTGGTCGCAATAGCAACACCAGCACCCGAATCTACAATTGCTTTGGTTGTGTAACCTTGATAGGTGATCGGAAGATAAGTGTTACCTTCTTCACCTTCGCTCATGTCTCCTATCTTGTCGAGGGGTATCTCTGGAACTTTTTGCTTAGAGCCTACTTTTGGCAAATTGGATTCAAGTTCTGGAACCTGATCCTTCACATGATTCCAGAGCTCAGGTTTTGTTTTGAGCAGCTCTTCCACAGTGAGATGACATTGAACCTTAGTGTTCTTCACAACATCAGTGTTTCTTGGAATCACTGAGTCTTCATTTCTTACCAATATGGTGGGAGCTCTGATTTGGATAGATTCAGATTCCCATGGGCCTATGAAATGAGGCAACTCTTGTAAAGAATTAGATTCAAAATCTAATCTCTCATCCTCTTGTTGCTCTGTTTGATCTCCATAGATAGACGGGATGTCTTGGGGAAATTGATCATGAAGATCATCAATCTCAGGAATAGGAGGGGAGTTACCCTTCTCCTTGGCCCATTTCTCTTCTTGTATTTCCCGCAAGAACTCTTGAGAGTACTGTTGAATTGAAGGAGGTATTCCAACATCCGTGGAATTAGGAACATAAGCTCCCATTGGTGGTGAGCTTCCTCTCTCAATAATTGGTTGAGCCTGTGGAGGTAAAGAAACTTGTGGTTTGTTTACCAACTGCTCTAATCTTTCTAGTAAGCCCTGGAAATGCAAATCCAGTTTGACAGTTTGTCTGATTGAACTTTTGACTAGTCTCAAGTATAGCTTGAGCTTGTTCTACCATTTTCATGCACATTTTCATCCGTTCAATCTCTAAATCTGCTCTCGGGTAACTCTTGTCCAAGTTTGCAGTTGTTGGCCCTTCTTGAAGACGAGCCTGGTAGGCCTTGAACATCATGTCCAAGCCTTCTGGGGTTGGATCTGCAAGAACAGACCCTGGTTGTGGGTTATTTACAATGGATGGTGGGGTGGAATGAGGTGGAGTGGATGGAGCTTTGGTATGTGAGGGGCTTTGAGATGCAATGTCTTCTATTTTTGTTTTGATATCCCTTAGGATTTCTTCTAGCTCGGATAGATTTTTGTTCCACTTGCGATTAGCCTTCTCTCTGGTATCCTTCCATGTTCTTGGCTTCCTCTTACTAGGCTCTCCTGACTCACTTGACTCCGATTGCTCGGATGGTTTTGCTTGTTGTGCAGCCTGTGCCCTAGTAACTGCCTGTACAGGAGCCACATTACTGCTACTTGAACTTGAATCTGCCACTAAGCCTACCACGTTGATGGGTGTAACCTTGGGTGCACTAGCGGGGTTTCTCGGACACTCTCTAGGAAGATGTTCCTTGCCACACTCAGGACAAAAGCCTTGTATTGTAATGTTTTGCCCTTGTCCCATAGCTGGTTGGTGGGGGCATTCACGAATGAAATGGTCGCCCTGACATCTAAAGCATGGTCCTCTAGGGGCTTGTGGTCTTACTTGTCTCAATTGGGGCCTAGGATTTGGATTTGTATACATGACATTGGAGTATTCTGGCTCCCAATTTTGTTCCATAGGTGGTGCCTCATACTGATACTGAGAAGTCTCACTTTGCTCAGGTGACTCTATGTAATAAGCATGTGGACTATCTTCATGGAAGTAGTCTGAACCATGAGCGTGAGAATCATTTTCTAAGACCAATGGGGTTAGTGGCACCAATGCTCTATTAGGGTTCTCCTCCGCCATCGTATATTTAACTGGGATCACATTGGCAGGAGCTGGCGGTTGGTTTCCTTGGACTGGTTGTGGCCTATATGGTGCCTGATATTGCTGCTGGTATTGAGGTTGATATTGTTGTGGCCTATAATATGGCTGTTGGTACTGATTCTGATACCTACCCTGCTGGTAAGGTTGCTGATAATGTTGTCTAACACCCTGCCTGTTATAGGGACAATCTTGGGCCGCATGATTTGTGTACTTCCTTTCAATGGTGCAATATAGAGCATTAGGGTTTCCTTGGGGTTGAGTCGTCAACGGGCAAACATTAGCCATGTGATCTCCTCCACATGTATAACATCGCTTCACTGAAGTGACCCTTGGCATTTGTCTATTTTGAACTCCTAGTTTTTTGGCCACTTGCTCAGCTATCTCATCTATCTCAGTGAAGGTTCTAGAGGTATGACTTGTAGAACTATCAGAGTCCTTATAGAGTTTGGATAGTCCTAACTCCTCACCCAAGTTGTCTTCTATGTCAATGCATATCCGTACACACTCTTCTATGGATCTAGGCTCTTTCAAGTATACATATGACCTTAATTTTGTGCTCAATAGGCCATCTAAAAACAGTGCCACCTGTTTGGCTGATGTGGGTAATTCTGGTACAGGGCATCTTTCCAAGTACTGTCTAAACCTTCTTCCTGCAAGTCGCACTATTTCTTGGGGTGTCTGCTTGAAGCTGTGGATCAAGGATGATGTGTTATGCCTGATACCGCTTTTGGAAAATTCCACAATGAATTCTTCTAGCAGTTGACCTATCTCTCTATAGTTGCGACTGTTTAGAGGTTGAAACCAAGCTAAGGCAGTACCCTTAAGAGTCAAACCAAATGCCTCGAACTGGGTGAATAAGTCTTCAACCTGTTCAGCTCTTAGCACTTGTTTGAACTCCGCCACATGATCATAAGGATCTCCAAATCCATCAAAGTAGTTCTTCATTGTCTTAACCACTTGAGAGGGTCTAAGGGTTCTTGAGTGCTCTCGTGGTCTAGGCAATGGAAAATCATGTTCATCTCTTTGGTGCCTATAAATTCTATGTCTCTCCCTTTCAGGTCTTTCCGTTCCATATCCTGATCTGTCTCTGCCTACAGTGTCTGCAAAGCTTACCTCCGGTCTCTCTCTAGTTCTTTCCCTCTGGGTTTCATGAGCCTTTAATCCGGCTCCATGGAAGCCCTGGGAAACATTAGATCTTGGTGGAGGGAAAATTGATTCACCTTGCCAAGTGTAAGCATGTCTGTCATGATCTGATACCAAGAATATTTTCTGAGATATGTGATCTAGATAGACAGCTTTCCCTGGTGTCTCTGGGTCCTTGAATTCATAGATGGTGACTACTGGGCTGGGTTGATCTGGCCTAAATCTCCAAAAGGCTTCCTCCGTTTCTCTATTCATGAATAGTTCTATGCTTTTGTTATCTTGAGGAATCCATTCTGGAGTGATCACTCTAGTCAAGACTGACTTACCTCTAGGGGTTTTGGGTTCTCCTCCTAGGTCCCCTTTCTCTAGGTCTCCTATCTCGTTCTCAGGAATGATATTTCCAAACTCATCTGTCCTATCTGGTAAGTTGGTAACCACATACATTGTTCCTTCCTTATCAATGTAAGCACCCTCTTCGAACTTGACTACTGGGTGTTCAAGTCCAAAGGGTTGGTCAGGATTTTTGAGTTGAACCACTGATCGTCTTAGACCATCCTCATAGATGCGAGCACCTAATTGGTTGGTCCTGATATACTCCAATTGGGTCTTATAAGGACCTTCTGGTGTCTGTAAATAAGCAATGCCTGAGCCACGTGTGGGTCTCTCCATGCTAAAAGACATTTCCGAGTCACTGGTTTCTGAACTTCGTGTGTAAGGATAACCACTAAGCTGTTGAGCCCAAGACTTGGCTGTATGGTTGACACTAGCCTCAGATGACCTAATGCTTTGTCTATCCTTGCCTAAGTGTCTGCCAGATCTCAGGTTCATAAGCCTTGGCTTCTAGTCCCAAAGTTCTCTTATATTGCTCAAAATCCTTTGGAACACCTTGGTTTTCCAGATTTCCTGAGGGTCAACTTCAAAATACCCTATCGAATAATCCTGGTATTATTTTTACCGTAACCAGTCGATGTTTTTGTTGTACTCCCCACCAGCTTTCCAACAAAACCAAAATCACAGCAAACGGATTTCGTATGAGAAAGTTATGCCAGTTCAGGGTTTTGGGGGTTAAAACAGGGAAACAGGATCTCTCTGGGAACTCAGAACAGGCGATACGATACCAGATTTCCCACGATATGATACCTTTGTCTTACACGATACCCATTCAGACGATACCACCTAGACGATACGATACCACTAGGATAACTGCGATCGCGATACCAACCTCACGATACGATACTGCTCTCTTAGACGATACGATACTGAAAGTGGTCACGATACGATATCTCTAATTTTGCACGATACGATACTTGATTAGTTGGCGATACGATACCAGTGATTAGGATGATACGATACCACTCCAACCGCGATACGATACTAGTATAGCCCACGATACGATACCTGTTTGCAAGAGATACGATACCGCACAATAGACGATACGATATCTTCCAGGCGAGACGATACCAAGTGGACCACGATACGATACCACCGGGGCGACCGCGATCGCGATACCAACACTTGACGATACGATACCAGAATGGTATCGTGATACCTCAAGTGGGCGTGCACGATACGATACCAGAATCTCAGGTGATACGATACCACTTGGTCAACGATACGATACTGTGACCGTCGCGATACGATACCACTGAGGCAACTGCGATCGCGATACCAACACTTGACGATACGATACCAGAATGGTATCACAATACCTCAAGTGGGCATGCACGATACGATACCTCAACAAGTATCGCGATACACGGGGGTTCTGGTATCGCGATACCACAACTCAACCGGACATGATACTTGGAGATTTTGACACCCAAATTCAAAAATTTTTGCAGATTTGTGTACCTTGTGTCCTCCTTGTCACTTTTATCAGCCTGTAGATGCAAAGTCACTCTCCAAAGTCACGATACAACGCTCGCGATACCAGGCGCTGTTCCTCTCACGCCGCGATACCACCGCTCAGATTCTGGTGTTTTTGAGAGTTTTTCAGTGTTTTTTCTTCAGCGTTTTTGGTTCTCAGCTCCTCCTAAGCTTGTTCCTCACGGCCACGAGTAAAAAAACGAGTGAATGTAGTGACAAAAATGGAAAAAATCAGAGAATACAAAGAGGGAAGAAGATGGAGATGATGACGAAGATGAAGAAGGAGAAAAACTCAGAAACTGAACTAGAAATTGTGATTTTTTTTACCTTCCAACGTCGCTACTCTACGTCTTACCGTCACACCAAGCTCTCTCCCCGGCAACGGCGCCAAAATTGGTGTCACTCTAGCACAATGGTGAGTACCAACGTGAGGAGATACACCTCATAAATGTCAATCCATGGAGACGTGAGGACCGGTATGAAGACCGTGAGCAAGTGATGGCACAAGTGCGTGAGTGAAAGCACACAAGCATGCACACACATACACACACACGCGCACAAAGTAAGAGCAAGGAGTGGAACAATGGAAGATCTTCGATTATACACGAGCTCTCTTACGAAGCTGAAATCTACAACAAGCTAACCTCAAAAATGAGCTCTCCAGCCCTTTTTATAGTTTTTGAGTGGTTTTGGCCCTGTCCAGACCTAGTGTCCGGCCTAGTTAAAAAATAGGTTCCAGGGCTTATTTGGGGGCTCAAACGGAGTCTAAAAATTATGAAAATTGGTAGGATGGTAGTTCTAATACTCCTCAAGCTCGAGGACTCCTCAACTTGAACAAAATGGAGTTACAAAAATGGAAAATGGTATTTACAATGGTTTTTAGTGATAAAAATCACTATTTTTGTAGGGATTTCTTTTGAAAATTTGACAGCTGCTTCTTGGAGCTCCCTACTTGCTCCTTCTTCTTGCGTGTCCACTTCCTTGATGCACTTCCATTCTTTGTCCTTGACCTTGAGCTTCAACAGCATGTATCTTTTCATACCAAGCATGTGACCATATAATTCCTTCTTTAACTTGGATACTTGGTTTTCATGCCCTTTTTGCACAAAGCCATGGGGATGAAAAACATACACTTCTTCATGCAAGTCACCATTTAGAAATGCAATTTTAATGTCCAACTGATGTACCTTCCAACCATGATGAGCTACAAGTGCACAGATGCTACGAACAGTAGTCATTTGGTGTGTATGTGCAAAGGTCTCATCAAAATCAATGCCTCTTTCTTGTGCATAACCCTTTGCAACAAGCCTAGTCTTATATGTGTCAATTGTTCCATCAAGCTTTAGCTTCAGCTTGTATACCCACTTAGTGCCAATGGCATTCTTGCTAGGAGGCAAGTCACATAAAGACCACGTACCATTTTTCATTATAGCATCATATTCAGATTGCATAGAAGCCATCCAATTTTTTGAATTTTGTGCTTCATCAAATGAAATAGGCTCATTCTCATCACAGATACTAGAGGCAACCATAGCATAGCAATCTGATGCAAAAGAGGCACTATGGGAGCCTCAACGAGTATGATATGATAGAAGTGCATCTAATTTGTTGTCGCACAAAGTTTGCACCAACCATTTTGGCATTAGTTGCCTCATTAGGACCAGCACTAAACTCTCCACCTATAAAAAGAGGCAGCAAAGTATAATACATGTCTTTGGAGCTAATAGATGTCTCCTTCGTACATGAAAGTAAAGGCTGAATAGCATCTTCCACAAAAACAACATCACGGCTAACCAGAATGCGTTTACTCTATGGATGATACAGACGATAGCCTTTGCTTTCAGAACTATACCCACCAAAAATACATTTTACTGCTTTATCATCCAATTTCTTGCGATGTTGTTCAGGCAATAATGCATATGCCAGACAACCAAAAACATGTAGGTGAGCAATAGATGGCTTACAACCATGCCAAGACTCATATGGAGTGATAGATTGCAATGCTTTAGTGGGACATCTATTAAGTACATATGTTGCACACATAATGGCCTCAAGCTAGAAACTGAGGTGTATATGGCACTATACACTGATGTTTTATCCCACGTTCAGCCAAAAATGCATTAAAGTCAGAAGACATATATTCCCCCCACTATCAGAACAGAGGGTGCCCATTTTACATGTTGACAAATTTTTAGCCAAAACCAAAAACTATTTGAGGCACACAAACACTTCAGACTTTGCTTTCAATGGATATACCCACACATGCCTAGAAAAATCATCAAAGAAAGTCACAAAGTAAAGATAGTTTCCAAAAGAGGGTGTCTGCATAGGACCACAAGCATCAGCGTGAACAAGCTACAATTTTTGAGTAGCTTGAATTGAACCATCTTTTGGAAAGGAGGAATGCTCCATTTTGCCCAAAATACAACCTTCACAAACATGTTTACTAGGTACCTCAAGTTTGGGCAAAGAGGACACCATTTCATATTTCTCCACACATAGAAAACTAGCAAAATCCAAATGACCAAAGTGTGCATACTGTCACGAGGAAGGAGATAAGAAGCAGAGCTCAAACACACACTCTCATAATCAAAGAGAAGCACACTCTCACATTGAGGCAAGGAAGAATGATATTCTTCTTCTATTACATAAAAAGGAATGTACAAGAATGACCTAAAACAAGAATACAACAAGTGCAATATATAAAGACCATTACATAAGGAAAAACCTAATGTCCGCGAATGAGTGAGCTGGCAAGAAAACAAATGTGTCATCACTCTCGGTAGATAAATCTAATAAAGCTCAATGAAGTGTCCCTGACATATATCGACGTGACCACTATACATGTCAGAAACAAAAAACCAATACGTGTCATCCTGGATCATCACATGTTGAGCTTGATATCTCAACGATCCCCATCAAGCTCAACATCATATCCTATAATCCAAGCATCTCCCAAAACTTCTTCAACTTCTCAGCTCCAAATGCTTTGGTGAAAACATCAGCAACCTGCTCATTTGTTCTCACATAAACAAGATCAATATCACCTACTAATACCTTCTCTCTAATGAAGTGATAATGTACCTCGATATGATTTTTTCTTGCATGAAAAACAAGGTTCCGTTCTAATTGTATGTTGTGAAGATTATCACAATAGATAGTGATAGGCTTTTGCACTTCCACACCTAAATCTGCAAGTAGCATCTCCAGCCATGACGCCTCACATGCTGCCATTGCAACACCTCTATACTCAGCCTCTGTACTCGACAAAGAAACAGTGGGTTGCTTCTTGTTGATCCATGTAATAGCTACACCTCCAAGTGAGAATAGAAAGCCACTAGTATATCTTCTATCTGGAGTACTACCAGCTCAATCTGCATTGGTGTATCCATGAACATACAAATCTACACTAGATTCATAAAACAATGCATAGTCCAAAGTAGCACTCACATAACGTAGAGTGCGCCTCAGAGCATCCAAATGTGGCTTCTTGGGAACTTGCATAAACTGACTTTCAAGTTCAACAATATAGCTTAAATTAGGCCTTGTAATTGTGAGATATATAAGACTTCCCACAATTTTCCTGTACATAGTAGCATTTTCCAATGCTTCACCTGATGTAGTATCCATCTTCAAATTCTGATCTAATGGCATAGAAATTGGCTTACAATCAGCCATACCATACTTTTGCAGCATATTCAAGGCATATTGCCTTTGTGACATCCATATACATGTTTTTGTATGAATAAACTCAATGCCCAAGAAATAGCGCAGCACACCAAGATCTTTCATGTCAAATTCTTGCATAAGAAGTTCCTTTACCTCTTTGATGTTTTCACCACCTACAATCAGGTCATCAAAATAAATAGCCACAATCGTGATGCCACCATCAGTCATCCTTGCATATAGTGAATGATATGCATCATATATAGAAAACCCAATGCTGGTTAAGTAATCAGCAATCCTTGCATGCCATGCATGAGGAGCTTGCTTCAGTGTTGGTGCAGATCAATCACCAATTGAATGTTTGAAGACTAAAGAATGAAGGATGAGATCAATTCTTGAAGCTTGGAAGAAGGATACATTCAGAGTATAGGAGGAATGTACACATATGTACATTAGTATAGTGATAGTTCATTTAGATCTTTGATTAGTCATAGACTTGTACAAATTTATATATATATACCCTGAAAATGTCGAGGCGTGATATGAGAGCATATGTAAGAATAGATAGAAGTCAAGGAAGAGGAAGTGAGATGTCATGAGACATGTGAAAAGTTAGTTGAGTTTCCTCTCATCACTCAACTGTAACTTTCTAAATAATTGAAGAAATATTGCACCCGATCTTTTCGCGTCTGCTCCGTCTGTGGTAAATCATTTGTGAAATCCTTTTGAGGATATCTAAGTTCATAGTTAATGAGTCTATGGCTTAAGTTTCAGAGTCTAATTGTAAACAGGCTAGGAGAATTGTTAGTAGGAACATTCATATGTGTTGAGTGTTCACAGTTCTCTGAAACAGGCGCAAATTTTGATCTTAATCTTTTGGTCAGTTCTCACTCCATAGTTTAAAGTTTTGGTCAAGCAAGCACTTAATCTTTAAGTTGGAAGGTAATCTACTTGTGGCTAGAAGCATTTGCTTAAACGGGTTTTGTACTGAGAGAATTGAAGTTAAGAAGTTAGGGGTGTCTAAATCGACTTCTCAGAAGTGCAAATTTAGACATAGGTAACTTGTGAAGTTGATTTCTCAAGTTATACTAAACCTTTTGAAGAACTTTAACTTGGAGGAGGTGCGCAACTTCTAGGTAACACTCCATACAAAATCTCATAGAAAACTTTACATGTTTGGTAGGTCAATGAGAAGAAATTGTGCAGCAGACTTTCTGTGTTTTATCTTCTTCACAGAATTTCTCAACCTTTGATAATTTGGAGATTGGACCTCTAATTTGGTGAAGATTTTGACTTACTCTTGATATAGAGGTGTTCTAAATTCAAGAGTAGGTTGTTCTTTTGGAGATTAACACTCTCCATCAGTGGTATCAGAGCAGGAGACATCAAATCCAAGGAAAGGAGGATCCTGACTGCTGCAGATTCAAGAAATTCAACAATTGAAGAACTAAAAGGTGAAAGCTTGAAGGCAAAGCTTGAGGAGGAGACCATACGACATCAAGAAGGACAAAAGAAGTCTATTTCGAAGTAAAGGTACATATATTGTTTATAAAGCTTGAAGATTTCAATACACAGGTGGACACAAGATGGGAGATTCTCTACAGATAGAGAAATTGGATAGGGAAAACTATCCTGCATGGTCAATGAGGATGGAAGCTCATCTTATGAGCAAAGATTTAATTGCTTACATCACAGGAGAAGAAGAGAAGCCACAGTTCAGAGATCCTAATGTTCCAACTAGGGAAGAGTTAGCATATTTGAAAAATTGGATGAAGAAAGATGCTCAAGCTAGGAGCATTATATATATGGCAGTCAATGATTACTTGTTACCTCACATTCGAGGTCTTGAAAGTGCAACTGATATTTGGAATGCTTTGGAGGAGCATTTCCAGAATACTACCAAGTCAAGGAAGGCATCCTTATGGGCAGAATTTACAACCTTTAAGAAGAAGGCTTCTCAATCCATTTCAGACTATGTGACAAGAATGAAAGACATTGCAGATGCTCTAGGAGCTGTTGATGAAGACATTGAGGAGGATAAATTGGTAAGGCAAATTCTTACAGGTTTAAGAGGTGATGACAAATGGAAGCCATTCATTTTGTCTATAGAGTTATCACTTGATCATTTCACTCCTGATTTAAATCAGTTCCTAGGTCATATGCTAACATTTGAGCAAGATGTTAAAGGAGATGGTGACAAGAGTGCAGGTCATGCAATGTACTCAAAAGACAAGAAGAAGAATAGCAAAGGAAAGCAACAAGCAGGTGAAGATGAAGGTACAACTAGTCAAGCCAACTTCCTAAGAGGAAGAGGAGGTGGCAAAGGTAGAGGAAGAGGCAGGAACAACAAAGATGGAGGCAAAGCTTGCTGGATTTGTTGTAAGACAAATCACTTAGCTAATGATTGTTGGCATAATAATCAGAGTAATGGTGGATATAATCAGAACTATAATTCAAGAGGAAGATGATGGAGAGTGTTAATCTCCAAAAGAACAACCTACTCTTGAATTTAGAACACCTCTATATCAAGAGTAAGTTAAAACCTTCACCAAATTAGAGGTCCAATCTCCAATTTATCAAAAGTTGAGAAATTCTGTGAAGAAGACAAAATAGAGAAAGTCTGCTGCACAATTTCTTCTTATTGACCTATCAAACATGTAGAGTTTTCTATGAAATTTTGTATGGAGTGTCGCCTAGAAGTTGCGCACCTCCTCCAAGTTAAAGTTCTTCAAAAGGTTTAGTATAACTTGAGAAATCAACTTCACAAGTTACCTATGTCTAAATCTGCACTTCAGAGAAGTCGATTTAGACACCCCTAACTTCTTAGCTTCAATTCTCTTAGTACAAAACCCGTCTAAGCAAATGCTTCTAGACACGAGTAGATTACCTTCCAACTTAAAGATTGAGTGCTTGCTTGCACAAAACTTTAAACTATGGAGTGAGAACTGACCAAAAGATTAAGATCGAAATTTGCGCCTGTTTCAGAGAACTGTAAACACTCAACACATATGAATGTTCCTACTAACAATTCTCCTAGCCTGTTTGCAATTAGACTCTGAAACTCAGGTCAAAGACTCATTAACTACCAACTTAGATATCCTCAAAAGGATTTCACAAATGATCAAACACAGACGGAGCAGACACGAAAAGATCGGGCACAATATTTCTTCAATTACTCAGAAAGTTACAGTTGAGTGATGAGAGGAAACTCAACTAACTTTTCACATGTCTCATGACATCTAACTTCCTCTTTCTTGACTTCTATCTATTCTTACATATGCTCTCATATCACGCCTCGACATTTTCAAGGTATTTATGGATAAATTTGTACAAGTCTATGACTAATCAAAGGTCTAAGTGAACTATGTACATATGTGTACATCTCTCATATATTCTGAATGTATCCTTCTTCCAAGCTTCAAGAATTGATCTCATCCTTCATTCTTTAGTCTTCAAACATTCAATTGGTGATTGATCTGCACCAACAGCTCCCCCTCAATCATCAATTGAGGTTTCTCCTTTCTTCTTTATACCTGCCATGTCTTTAAACTTCTGTAGCTTTGGTCCATCCAAGCTCTTTGTAAGCATATCAGCTATCTGATCTTTTGTTGAAGTATGTATGAATTCAATCTCCTTATCCATCACTTTCTCTCTTAGAAAGTGATACTGAATCTCAATGTGTTTGGTCCTGGCATGAAAAACAGGATTAGCAGCTAAATACAATGAACTCATGTTATCTCCATATATAACTGGTACCCCATGCACAATGTCAAAACTCTTCATCAAAGTCTTGAGCCAAATCACTTCCTTTGCAGCTTCAACCATGCCTTTGTACTCTGCTTCTGTAGAAGACAAAGCAACTGTATGTTGCTTCTTGGAACACCATGAGATAAGTTTATCTCCCACATAACACATGTATCCAAAAGTTGACCTTCTATCATCTAGATTACCTGCCCAATCTGCATCACTATATATCTTGATGTTTGTATCTGATGTCAACCCATAATACAAACCTTCATTGAGTGTACCCTTAATGTACCTCAACACTCTTTGACCTGCAATCCAATGTTCTTTCCTTGGCCAATGCATGAATTGAGACAAAACCCCTACTGCATATGATAAATCAGGTCTAGTTAAAGTAGCATAGATAAGACTACCAACCAAACTCTGATATTGTCTCATGTCCTTGAATTCTTCACCTCCAAACTTACTCAATTTATGATTCACCTCCATTGGTGTAGGTGCTACCCTGCAATCATCCATTTTAAACTTGATTAACAAATTCCTCAAATACCTTTCTTGGGTCACAAATACTCCATGTTGAATATATGTAATCTCCATGCCCAAGAAGTATGACAAGTCTCCCAAGTCACTTATTTTGATCTCCTTTTCCATTTGCTTCTTGAGTCTTTGTATTCCTTCTTCATCTGTACCTGTAAGGATTATATCATCAACATATATGCACATGTATATGAAACCATTATCACTTGCTTTGACAAGCAAGCTACTATCTGCTTTAGACACCTGAAATCCAAGTTCTTTCAAGAACTTTACAAGTCTATAGTTCCATGCCCTTGGGGCCTGCTTCAAGCCATACAAAGCTCTCTTGAGCTTGCACACATGATCTGGATACCTTGTATCTCTGAACCCTTGAGGTTGCTCCATGAACACATCATCTGAAATATAACCATTCAAAAAAGCATTTTTCACATCAAGTTGACATAACTTCCAACCTTTACATGCAGCAATAGCTATAAGTGTCCTGATGGTTGTCATCTTTGCCACAGGACTATAAGTCTCATCATAGTCAACACCATATGTTTGAGCAAACCCTTTGACAACAAGTCTAGCTTTGTATCTAGACACACTTCCATCTGCAAACCTCTTGGTCTTGTAAACCCATTTGCATCCAATGATTTTTTGACTATTTGGTTTTGGAACCAAATCCCATGTTTGATTCTCCAATAGTGCATCAAATTCTTCCTGCATAGCTTTCTCCCATTTTTCCTTACCTTTTGCCTCTTCATATGTAGAAGGGTCTTCATCTGTTTTCATCATATAAGCATAATCTTTTGTGGCCAAAAATGAAGTATCATAGCTATACCTTGTAGGTTGCCATTTATTCCTTGTAGACCTCCTAAGCTCTCCACTTCTTGAGGTTTCTGGTTCTTCATATTCAGGATCAAATCTTGGGGTTTCTTCCACTTCAACCTGCACTTCATTATTCTCTTGTTCATCAAATATTTGAACCTTTGATTTACCTTTCCTTTGACTCACTTCTTCTTCATCACCTGTATTGATATTGATTGTACCTGCATACCAAGTGCTTTGCTGATCAAATGTAACATCTTTAGAAACCATGAATTGTTTTGTAGATGGACTCCACAATCTATAGCCCATCTGCTTATCATCATAACCAATGAAAACATATTTTTCAGCTTTAGGCCCCAACTTGTGCCTTAATTGTGATGGCACATATGCATATGCCACACATCCAAAAACTTTGCAATGATCCAAGGTAGGTCTCTTACCCCACCAAGCCTCATATGGTGTCATACCCTGCAAGGCTTTACATGGTAACCTATTGACCAAATAAGTGGCTGTATTTACAGCCTCAGCCCACAAATAATTAGGGCAATTTTTCTCCTTCATCATGGATCTTGCAAACTCAACAAGTGTTCTATTTCTCCTTTCTGCTACACCATTTTGTTGAGGAGAGTACCTGCAAGTAACTTCCCTTTTTATGCCTGCATTCCACAAGTAATCACTGAACTCATTAGAAAAATACTCTCCCCCTCCATCTGACCTTAGTCTCTTTAACTTATGCCCTGTAACTCTTTCTGCATATGCATGATAGTGTTTGAATGTATTAAACACTTCTGACTTATCTTTGATCACATAGATAGTGATCCATCTAGTAGCATCATCAACATAAATCACATAATACCTTGATCCATTTATACTGTAATCCTTTGATGGTCCCCACACATCTGTGTGTACCAATTCAAGCTTCTCTGAGTACATAAAACTATGCTTGGAGTAGGAAAGCTTATGAGCCTTTCCTAATTGACATGCCTCACATTTGTATGTCATATGTTGACCTGCAACATTAGGCAATCCAAGCACTGAACCATTGTTAATCATATCTTTAATACCTCTTTCATTGAAATGTCCAAGCCTCTTGTGCCAAAGATCTAACTCAGAGATCTTATGTCCTCCATATGTGAACATAGCATGTCCAATATTGCCTTGAATCTTCAATGTAAATAATCTTCCTTCTTTCTTCCCTGAAACAATCTGTTTATACCCTTGACTAGGGTCTTCCACATATACTCCATCATTAGTAAACCTTACTTCATATCCCTTTTCAACAATTTGTCCTACACTTATCAAATTCTTAGGAATTGTAGGAACATACAAGACCTTACTCAATAAGGTACTACCATCCTTGGCCTTCACTGATCCAATTGACTTCACATTGTGCTTTGTGTTGTCACCTGTTTGAACAACATGATTAAAAACCTTACTCTCCAAATCAGTCATCAAAGATATATTACCACTCAGGTGATTGCTACACCCTGAGTCAATGTAGAAGACTCTTTGATCTTCACTCTGCCTTTCACAAGTTGCATTCATTATCAATGTTGAATCCTCCTTTTGATCTGAAGCATAATTGTAGTAGGTGTTGTTATATTGTTGACTTTGGAAACCTCTACCTGCATTTCTTCCAAAGTAACTCCTACCACCTCTGCCTCTGAAATTACCTCTTTGATTTCTGCCTCCTCTTCCTCTTGAATTATAGTTCTGATTATATCCACCATTACTCTGATTATTATGCCAACAATCATTAGCTAAGTGATTTGTCTTACCACAAATCCAACAAGCTTTGCCTCCATCTTTGTTATTCCTGCCTCTTCCTCTACCTTTGCCACCTCCTCTTCCTCTTAGGAAGTTGGCTTGACTAGTTGTACCTTCATCTTCACCTGCTTGTTGCTTTCCTTTGCTATTCTTCTTCTTGTCCTTTGAATACATTGCATGACCTTCACTCTTATCACCATCTCCTTTAACATCTTGCTCAAATGTTAGCATATGACCTAGCAATTGATTTAAATCAAGAGTGAAATGATCAAGTGATAACTCTATAGACAAAATGAATGGCTTCCATTTGTCATCACCTCTTAGACCTGTAAGAATTTGCCTTACCAATTTATCCTCCTCAATGTCTTCATCAACAGCTCCTAATGCATCTGCAATGTCTTTCATCCTTGTCACATAATCTGAAATGGATTGAGAAGCCTTCTTCTTGAAGGTTGTGAATTCTGCCCATAAGGATGCTTTCCTTGACTTGGTAGTATTCTGGAAATGCTCCTCCAAAGCATTCCAAATATCAGTTGCACTTTCAAGACCTCGAATATGAGGTAACAAGTAATCATTGACTCCCATATAGATAATGCTCCTAGCTTGAGCATCTTTCTTCATCCAATTTTTCAAATCTGCTAACTCTTCCCTAGTTGGAACACTAGGATCTCTAAACTGTGGCTTCTCTTCTTCTCCTGTGATGTAGGCTATTAAATCTTTGCTCATAAGATGAGCTTCCATTGTCATTGACCATGTAGGATAGTTTTCCCTATCCAATTTCTCTGTCTGTAGAGAATCTCCCATCTTGTGTCCACCTGTGTATTGAAATCTTCAAGCTCTATGAACAATATATGTACCTTTACTTCGAATTAGACTCCTTTTGTCCTTCTTGATGTCGTATGGTCTTCTCCTCAAGCTTTGCCTTCAAACTTTCACCTTTTAGTTCTTCAAATGTTGAATTTCTTGAATCTGCAACAGTCGGGATCCTCGTTTCCTTGATTTTGATGTCTCCTGCTCTGATACCACTGATGGAGAGTGTTAATCTCCAAAAGCACAACCTACTCTTGAATTTAGAACACCTCTATATCAAGAGTAAGTTAAAACCTTCACCAAATTAGAGGTCCAATCTCTAATTTATCAAAAGTTGAGAAATTCTGTGAAGAAGATAAAACACAGAAAGTTTGCTGCAGAATTTCTTCTTATTGACCTATCAAGCATGTAAAGTTTTCTATGAAATTTTGTATGGAGTGTCGCCTAGAAGTTGTGCACCTCCTCCAAGTTAAAGTTCTTCAAAAGGTTTAGTATAACTTGAGAAATCAACTTCACAAGTTACCTATGTCTAAATCTGCACTTCAGAGAAGTCGATTTAGACACCCCTAACTTCTTAGCTGCAATTCTCTTAGTACAAAACCCGTTTAAGCAAATGCTTCTAGCCACCAGTAGATTACCTTCCAACTTAAAGATTAAGTGCTTGCTTGCACAAAACTTTAAACTATGGAGTGAGAACTGACCAAAAGATTAAGATCAAAATTTGCACCTGTTTCAGAGAACTGTAAACACTCAACATATATGAATGTTCCTACTAACAATTCTCCTAGCCTGTTTGCAATTAGACTCTGAAACTCAGGTCAAAGACTCATTAACTACCAGCTTAGATATCCTCAAAAGGATTTCACAAATGATCAAACACAGACGGAGCAGACACGAAAAGATCGGGCGCAATATTTCTTCAATTACTCAGAAAGTTACAGTTGAGTGATGAGAGGAAACTCAACTAACTTTTCACATGTCTCATGACATCTAACTTCCTCTTTCTTGACTTCTATCTATTCTTACATATGCTCTCATATCACGCCTCGACATTTTCAAGGTATTTATAGATTATTTTGTACAAGTCTATGACTAATCAAAGGTCTAAGTGAACTATGTACATATGTGTACATCTCTCATATATTCTGAATGTATCCTTCTTCGAAGCTTCAAGAATTGATCTCATCCTTCATTCTTTAGTCTTCAAACATTCAATTGGTGATTGATCTGCACCAACAGAAGAGGAGGCAGAAATCAAAGAGGTAATTTCAGAGGCAGAGGTGGTAGGAGTTACTTTGGAAGAAATGCAGGTAGAGGTTTCCAAAGTCAACAATATAACAACACCTACTACAATTATGCTTCAGATCAAAAGGAGGATTCAACATTGATAATGAATGCAACTTGTGAAAGGCAGAGTGAAGATCAAAGAGTCTTCTACATTGACTCAGGGTGTAGCAATCACCCGAGTGGTAATATATCTTTGATGACTGATTTAGAAAATAAGGTTTTCAATCATGTTGTTCAAACAGGTGACAACACAAAGCACAATGTGAAGTCAATTGGATCAGTGAAGGCCAAGGATGGTAGCACCTTATTGAGTAAGGTCTTGTATGTTCCTACAATTCCTAAGAATTTTATAAGTGTAGGACAAATTGTTGAAAAGGGATATGAAGTAAGGTTCACTAATGATGGAGTATATGTGGAAGACCCTAGTCAATGGTATAAACAGATTGTTTCAGGGAAAAAAGAAGGAAGATTATTTACATTGAAGATTCAAGGCAATATTGGTCATGCTATGTTCACATATGGAGGACATAAGATCTCTGAGTTAGATCTTTGGCACAAAAGGCTTGGACATTTCCATGAAAGAGGTATTAAAGACATGATTAACAATGGTTCAGTGCTTGGATTGCCTAATGTTGCAGGTCAACATATGACATACAAATGTGAGGCATGTCAATTAGGTAAGGCTCATAAGCTTTCCTACTCCAAGCATGGTTTTATGTACTCAGAGAAACTTGAATTGGTACACACAGATGTGTGGGGACCATCAAAGGATTTCAGTATAAATGGGTCAAGGTATTATGTGATTTATGTTGATGATGCTACTAGATGGATCACTATCTATGTGATCAAAGATAAGTCAGAAGTGTTTAATACATTCAAACACTATCATGCATATGCAGAAAGAGTTACAGGACATAAGTTGAAGAGACTAAGGTCAGATGGAGGGGGAGAGTATTTTTCTAATGAGTTCAGTGATTACTTGTGGAATGCAGGTATAAAAAGGGAAGTTACTTTCAGGTACTCTCCTCAACAAAATGGTGTAGCAGAAAGGAGAAATAGAACACTTGTTGAGTTTGCAAGATCCATGATGAAGGAGAAAAATTGCCCTAATTATTTGTGGGCTGAGGCTGTAAATACAGCCACTTATTTGGTCAATAGGCTACCATGTAAAGCCTTGCAGGGTATGACACCATATGAGGCTTGGTGGGGTAAGAGACCTACCTTGGATCATTGCACAGTTTTTGGATGTGTGGCATATGCATATGTGCCATCACAATTAAGGCACAAGTTGGAGCCTAAAGCTGAAAAATATGTTTTCATTGGTTATGATGATAAGCAGATGGGCTATAGATTGTGGAGTCCATCTACAAAACAATTCATGGTTTCTAAAGATGTTACATTTGATGAGCAAAGCACTTGGTATGCAGGTACAATCAATATCAATACAGGTGATGAAGAAGAAGTGAGCCAAAGGAAAGGTAAATCAAAGGTTCAAATATTTGATGAACAAGAGAATAATGAAGTGCAGGTTGAAGTGGAAGAAACACCAAGATTTGATCCTGAATATGAAGAACCAGAAACCTCAAGAAGTGGAGAGCTTAGGAGGTCTACAAGGAATAAATGGCAACCTACAAGGTATAGCTATGATACTTCATTTTTGGCCACAAAAGATTATGCTTATATGATGAAAACAGATGAAGACCCTTCTACATATGAAGAGGCAAAAGGTAAGGAAAAATGGGAGATAGCTATGCAGGAAGAATTTGATGCACTATTGGAGAATCAAACATGGGATTTGGTTCCAAAATCAAATAGTCAGAAAATCATTGGATGCAAGTGGGTTTACAAGACTAAGAGGTTTGCAGATGGAAGTGTGTCTAGATATAAAGCTAGACTTGTTGTCAAAGGGTTTGCTCAAACATATGGTGTTGACTATGATGAGGCTTATAGTCCCGTGGCAAAGATGACAACCATCAGGACACTTATAGCTATTGCTGCATGTAAAGGTTGGAAGTTATGTCAACTTGATGTGAAAAATGCTTTTTTGAATGGTTATCTTTCAGATGATGTGTTCATGGAGCAACCTCAAGGGTTCAGAGATAAAAGGTATCCAGATCATGTGTGCAAGCTCAAGAGAGCTTTGTATGGCTTGAAGCAGGCCCCAAGGGCATGGAACTATAGACTTGTAAAGTTCTTGAAAGAACTTGGATTTCAGGTGTCTAAAGCAGATAGTAGCTTGCTTGTCAAAGCAAGTGATAATGGTTTCATATACATGTGTATATATGTTGATGATATAATCCTTACAGGTACAGATGAAGAAGGAATACAAAGACTCAAGAAGAAAATGGAAAAGGAGTTCAAAATAAGTGACTTGGGAGACTTGTCATACTTCTTGGGCATGGAGATTACATATACTCAACATGGAGTATTTGTGACCCAAGAAAGGTATTTGAAGAACTTGTTAATCAAGTTTAAAATGGATGATTGCAGGGTAGCACCTACACCAATGGAGGTGAATCATAAATTGAGTAAGTTTGGAGGTGAAGAATTCAAGGACATGAGACAATATCAGAGTTTGGTTGGTAGTCTTATCTATGCTACTTTAACTAGACCTGATTTATCATATGCAGTAGGGGTTTTGTCTCAATTCATGCATTGCCCAAGGAAAGAACATTGGATTGCAGGTCAAAGAGTGTTGAGGTACATTAAGGGTACACTCAATGAAGGTTTGTATTATGGGTTCACCTCATATACAAATATCAAAATTTATAGTGATGCAGATTGGGCAGGTAATCCAGATGATAGAAGATCAACTTTTGGATACATGTGTTATGTGGGAGATAAACTTATCTCATGGTGTTCCAAGAAGCAACATACAGTTGCTTTGTCTTCTACAGAAGCAGAGTACAAAGGCATGGTTGAAGCTGCAAAGGAAGTGATTTGGCTCAAGACTTTGATGAAGAGTTTTGACATTGTGCATGGGGTACCAATTATATATGGAGATAACATGAGTTCATTGTATTTAGCTGCTAATCCTATTTTTCATGCCAGGACCAAACACATTGAGATACAGTATCACTTTCTAAGAGAGAAGGTGATGGATAAAGAGATTGAAGTCATACATACTTCAACTAAAGATCAAATAGCTTATATGCTTACAAAGAGCTTGGATGGACCAAAGCTACAGAAGTTTAAAGACATGGCAGGTATAAAGAAGAAAAGAGAAACCTCAATTGATGATTGAGGGGGAGCTGTTGGTGCAGATCAATCACCAATTGAATGTTTGAAGACTAAAGAATGAAGGATGAGATCAATTCTTGAAGCTTGGAAGAAGGATACATTCAGAGTATATGAGGAATGTACACATATGTACATTAGTATAGTGATAGTTCATTTAGATCTTTGATTAGTCATAGACTTGTACAAATTTCTATATATATACCCTGAAAATGTCGAGGCGTGATATGAGAGCATATGTAAGAATAGATAGAAGTCAAGGAAGAGGAAGTGAGATGTCATGAGACATGTGAAAAGTTAGTTGAGTTTCCTCTCATCACTCAACTGTAACTTTCTGAATAATTGAAGAAATATTGCGCCCGATCTTTTCGTGTCTGCTCCATCTGTGGTAAATCATTTGTGAAATCCTTTTGACGATATCTAAGTTCATAGTTAATGAGTCTATGGCTTAAGTTTCAGAGTCTAATTGTAAACAGGCTAGGAGAATTGTTAGTAGGAACATTCATATGTGTTGAGTGTTCACAGTTCTCTGAAACAGGCGCAAATTTCGATCTTAATCTTTTGGTCAGTTCTCACTCCATAGTTTAAAGTTTTGTGCAAGCAAGCACTTAATCTTTAAGTTGGAAGGTAATCTACTCGTGGCTAGAAGCATTTGCTTAAACGGGTTTTGTACTGACAGAATTGAAGTTAAGAAGTTAGGGGTTTCTAAATCGACTTCTCAGAAGTGCAGATTTAGACATAGGTAACTTGTGAAGTTGATTTCTCAAGTTATACTAAACCTTTTGAAGAACTTTAACTTGGAGGAGGTGCACAACTTCTAGGTGACACTCCATACAAAATCTCATAGAAAACTTTACATGTTTGATAGGTCAATGAGAAGAAATTGTGCAGCAGACTTTCTGTGTTTTATCTTCTTCACAGAATTTCTCAACCTTTGATAATTTGGAGATTGGACCTCTAATTTGGTGAAGATTTTGACTTACTCTTGATATAGAGGTGTTCTAAATTCAAGAGTAGGTTGTTCTTTTGGAGATTAACACTCTCCATCATTCAGCCCATACAAAGCCTTTTGCAACCTACAAACATATTTTGGATGCTTTGAATCTTCATATCCTTGTGGCTAGTCCATATATAGTTCTTCCTGTAACTCACCATGTAGGAAAGCATTCTTCACATCCATCTGATGCAAAGTCCATCCTTTTGCTATAGATAATGCAACAAGTGTTCTGACAGTAGACATTTTAGCTATAGGGCTGAATGTTCCTCATAATCAATGCCATATGTCTATGCATATCCTTTAGCTACCAATTGTGCTTTATACCTGCTTATGCTACCATCAGCATTATGCTTTACCTTGTAAACCCATTTGCAGCCTCTGGGTTTCTTTCCATGCGGCAATGGAACCAGCTTCCATGTATCATTCCCATAAAGCGCAACCATCTCCTCATCCATAGCTTTTTCCCAATATACATTTCCAATTGCATCTTCAAAACAAGAAGGTTCAGCATCTTGTATTACCTTGGTCATGTAGGCACAATGACGAGCCATATAACTGCCATACATGAATAATTGCACTGAATTCCGCATCCTCCCAGATCTTCTTGGTCCTAGGTCACTTCTCCTTGTATCATCTGCATGTGCCCTTCCTACTCTTGGAGTCTTCACAGAGGGCAATCCAAGTTCCTCATCAAGACTCTTTTCTGAACCGCATGAATCTCCATCAACATCTTCAAAACCTGCACATGTTTTAGTACCAGCAGAAAGCTTTTCTTTACCTTTCTTGGATGTATTTGATGAATTTGCTGGACTGAAATTTCCACGCAATCTTCCACTCCATGGATTTGAGTTGGAACTATTGCTTGACGATTCATCTAGTCCACTCAAAACTTGAGATTCTGCACTTGCTTTTTCAACATTTTCTTTGTCATTTGGTTCAAGATTCAGTCCTTCTTTCGCATCTGCATAGAAGCTTGACATTTCATCAAATACCACATCTCTGCTCACCTTCACATGTCATGTGAGTGGGTTATAACATTTATATCCCTTTTGCTCAAGGGAGTATCCAATGAAGACACATCTTTCTGCTTTTGGATCAAGCTTCATCCTCAATTCATCTGGAACATGTACATATGCAATATAGCCAAAAACTTTCAGATGTGATACGTTTGGCTTTTTACTTGTAAACTTCTCTTCAGGTGTAACTTGATGTACAGTAGCAGTTGGAGTTCTATTCATGATGTATACAACTGTATGCACAACTTCTGCCCAATAACAATGAGGCATATCCTTTTTAGCCATCAAGGCTCTTGTTATTTCTGCAATATGTCTATTTTTGCATTCAGCAACGCCATTCTGTTGTAGTGTGTACCTACATGAAAACTGACGTCAAATTCCATGACTTTTTAGAAAATTTTTGAACTCATTTGACATGTATTCACCTCCTCCATCAGATCTTAATGTCTGAATATAGTTCCCTATCTACTTTTCCATCATGGCTTTAAAATTCATAAAGTGAGTGATCACCTCACTCTTCTCTTTCATGAAATAGACCCACACTTTTCGTGTATGGTCATCAATGAAAGTAACATAAAACCTGCAACTGCCCATAGATATGGTCTTTGCAAGACCCCAAACATCTGTATGTACTATTTCTAGCACATTCTCACTAACATGCTTGTCATGTGTAAACGATGATCTTGATTGTTTACCAAATTGACATGCTGCACATACCTTTTGCATCTCTGCAACCTTGAAATTCGGTAGTCCATGGACAATCTCCTTTGACTGCATCAATTTTAGCCTTTGCAAGTTTGCATGTCCAATCAGTTTGTGCCACATCTCTATATCAGCAATAACTCCTGCACCCTTTGCAAACATGGCTGCATTCATTTCAAGAATTTTCACATTTAAGGTGAACATCCTACCCACTTTGTTTCCTTTGGCAATCAATCTTCCATCCCGTTTGTATTCTTCTACATATAACCCATCAGCATTGAACCTAACTTGTAATCCCTGGTCAACCATTTGTCCAATAGAAACTAGAGTCTTTGTTATGTTTGGAACATGCAGCACATCAGCAAGATGTTTTAGCTTCTCGTCCTCCATAGATAATGTTATGTTTCCTGTATGCTTGATAGGATGCGATGTATCATCACCTGTTGCAACATATCCAGGAATTGGCAATTTCTGCAAACTACTAAACCATTTCGCATGACCCTTCATGTGATTTGAAGCACCTGAATCAACATACCAGACATTATCATTTGATTTTGAAACACCAGTAGACATCGTGTTCATCATATGATGTTGAACCATGAATAGCTTCTCAGAATCATCTGCACTTGTGGATACATATTTGTTTTGTTGCCTTCTGTTATTTTGATTCTTCAACCTGCAATCACGTTCAAAGTGTCTAGGTTTACCACAATTCCAGCATCCTTTACCATCATTACCTGAATCATTTCTTTCAAAATTTCTGCGACCTCTTTGCCTCCCCCTACCTCGAAACTGTCATCTTCCTCCTGCATGATTCTGTTGCTAACCTTGGTCTTGGTTACTGTTTCCTCTTCCACTTCCAAAACCTTTACCTCTGCTTCTTCCTCTGCCAGAGTAGAAAACCTACTCATAACTGGGCTTTCCTTGGGAGTTTGAATCCTCACCAAGATTCTTTTCTTCAATAATCAGCATAGATACCAGATTAGCAAAATTTGGAATATTTTCCCTAGTTTGTATAGAAGTTCTGAACTGCTTATATGCAGCTCCTAAACCACGAAGGCATACTTCCACCTTATCATCATCATCTACATTCACTCCAATAGATGCAAGTGACTCACATATGCTTTTGATTTTCATGGTATACTCACTTACCAACATGCTCTTTTTCTCCAAGGTATGCAACTCCTTCTTGAGTTGTCATTTTTGTGCCTTTGTATTGGTCTCATACAATGTGACCAAACTGTTCCAAGCCTCTTTCGGAGTCTTGGCATTCTGTATGCGCCCAATCATGCTATCCTATATGCTGATAGATAGCCAATACATTAGCTTTCGTGCTCCTTGATTACATTCCTCATATGCTCTTAACTGTTCTGCAGTCCAATTCCTCTCTGGTAACTGTGGAGCATATTCATTCTCTCCTTCGATGTACTTCTAGTAGCCTTTTCCCATCAGGAAATTCGTCATTCTGAATCTCCAAGCATGAAAGTTTTTTTTGTCCAGCTTATCACTCATAAGCTGACTCATTCCATCTGCGTTGCCATTTCTATAGCAATTCACAAAACTGCAAAACACTACAAGCAGCACTTCTGCTTGAACACTATCGCACTATGACGTGACAGTTTGATCTCAGAAAAGCACAATTTTTGTGTATCAACAGTAGACAGAATCGCTTCAAATTCTAAGTCTGGAATATATGAGTGTTGTCGAACACAATGCAAGTTACAGTTTCTGAAACTGACCTAGTTTTTCTATGGGTCCCATCTTGCGGGCTCGAAACGGAGGTCAAGATGGCTCCGGAACTTCGATCTAGCAAAAACGAGTGACCCTAAAGGGATAAATCACGAAAATATTTTGAGGTCTTCTATCTTCACGCTGATTTTCGTAGCAAATGGAGGTCCTTTGTGAATCAGGTTTTCTCCATGCCTTGCTACATACTCTTCACCGTCGCCTTCTCCATGAGCTCTCTACAGCCACGCTGGCTCTGATACCATGTCACGAGGAAGGAGATAAGGAGAGCTCACACACACACTCTCACAATCAAAGAGAAGCACACACTCAGATTGATGCAAGGAAGAATGATCTTCTTCTTCTTCTTCTTCTTCTTCTTCTATTACATAAAAAGGAATGTACAAGAATGACCTAAAACAAGAATACAACAAGTGCAATATATAAAGACCAGTACATAAGGAAAAACCTAATGTCTGTGAATGATGAGTTGTAAAGAAAACAAATGTGCCATCACTCTTGGTAGATAAATCTAATAAAGCTCAATGAAGTATCCCTGACATATACCGACGTGACCACTATACATGTCAGAAACGAAAAACTGATACGTGTCATCCTGGATCATCACATGTTGAGCTTGATATCTCAACACATACCAAAGCTTTGCATCTGACATAGCATGAGAATCATGTACTGCACATGTTGAATCATTCATAGATTTTTCATAGTCTATGAGTTTATACAACCTAGGACATAAAATTCCAGAAACAATAATCACATCGCCATTTGATAGATCATGAACTATACATCTGTCATCAACAAATTTCACAACCAAGCCGATCTTGGCTAAAGCTAAAATTGATAATACATTCCTCTTGATCCCTACCACAAATAAAGCATCTAACAATGTAAAAGAACTACCATCAGTAGTAGTCGGAATGATCTTACCAACTCCCATAATAGGATAAGAGGAGTTGTTGGCATATGTGATAGTATTCCCTGTAGGGGCAAGCTCGAGTGAAATGAAGAAACTAGGCTATGAGGTAATATGTTTGGTTGCCCCACTATCAAAGTACCAAACATCTGAGTCTACTACAAAGATACATTGTTTAGAAGAAGATGGGTCAAAATTACAAACACTAGTAAATGCCCATTCTTCATTCTGCACTAGATAAGCAGACTCTGTTTTCGGTGTAGAGGCCTCTACAACAACCATTCCAACATCTTTTTTCTTTGCCTCTTTTGTAGCTAGTTTTGGAGAATTCTTTATGACATGATCATTTGCTTTATAGTACTTGCAAAACAATTTCTGCTTTTTGTTTTCTTCTCTTCTCTGTCTTCCTTCTTTGATTGTGTAGAAATAGCAGATTTTTGCTTACTACTAGAAGAGTTCCATTTACCTTTGCCCTTTTGATGAGCCAAGAAAGCTTGATCTACACATGCATAATGGACATGTTTTGCCTAGACTGATCTTCCTGCAATAGAACAGAGACTAACTCCTCAAATGCTAAGGCATTTGGATTGCCTTTCATCATCAAACGAAGAGTACAAGAAAAACTCTAGTATGAATCAGGGAGACCATTCAGAACACTCTACACAAGTGAATTGTCACGCAAGACTTCATCAGTAGAAATTGATTGTTCCTTCAAATCTTTGATCCTTTTTAGAAAACTATCCATAGAATCACCTTCATTCATATGCTCAATCTCCAACTATTTTTGGAGGTAAGCAACACGAGCCTCATTCCTAGCCTGGTACAATGTGGTAAGTGTATCCCAAGCATCCTTAACTGTTCTGCAAGAGTTAATGTGAGGAATAATGGCATGTTTGATAGAAAAGGCTATCAATGCATGTACCTGAGCATCTTTGCCATCCCAATGAATTTGGTCTATAGTTGGTGCGATAGAAACTGTAGCATGAACAAGAACATGAAGAATATTGTCATCTTCAATGCCGTCTTCATCAGCTTTAGTACCTATATTTGCAAGTGTAATAGGATATTTTTGAACACCCTGCAGAATATTCCATAGTCCTTTTATGACCAATATATGACACATCATATAAGCCCACAATTGGTAATTCATACCATCCAACTTAGCCTCAACAGCCAACATACAAAATACATCACTGCTTTTAGCCATGGCCAATGACTAAAATACCATGATGCAGAAAAAGGATTCTATCTGAAAAAGTTGAATAGAACTACCCTAACAAGTTCTGATAAACTTGTAGCCGACTTTGAGATGCTTATATTGGCAAATTGAAACCTGTATATATCTTTGGCACAAAAAGATGAAATAACCTACACAAGCATTTTGATAGTGCATTCAGAGGCCGAAACGAGCTCACATGCAATACATAAATAGAACCTATTTAAGAAGTACTCATAATTTATCTATTTTGACATAGATATTTGAGATTCATGTCCCAAGGTAACATAGTGGTAATCTTGCATATATTGGAAGTTGAAGGATTTTGGTAAAGATTCCAAGTGTTATTTATCCTATCTTGGAGTAGTTTTTTTTTTTAGGACCCTCTCATCTCTACATATTGACCATCACTCCTCATAGTAATATCAAAGCGTGGTCATAGTTTTGAATTATGGGTGATGGATTCCCCTCATCAATTCACACCTTTTATCAAAGAAACTACTAAGCATGGTCTCTAAGGATGGATTCTTACTTTTAAGTGAGAAACATGTATGGATACATCTCTTGAGATGAGCTAATGCCAATACTCATAACCAAAGTACAACCAACTCAAGCAGAATAGGAAAGATTAAACACATGGTGTGCAAAGTATGTTTTGGCAAGGTCATATATTCTAAACTCTATCTCTGATTTCTTACTTCCTCATATTAGGAGTTGTAAGACATCACATGAGACTTGGAATGCTTTGGAAGCATTCTTCTCTTTGAGCACAAAGGCTAAGAAGAACCAACTCTGGATGGAGTTCACATCACTCAAGAAGCAGTCCAAGCAAAGTGTCACTAACTTTGTCACCAAAGTGAAGGACATTGAAGATCAATTATGGAGCATTGGAGAGATCATAAATGAAGATCAGATTTTCAAGCAAGTCATCAATGGAATCGATGTTGAAGATAAGTGGGAAGCATTCACCACTGTCATGGACTTGTACATGGATATGAAGGTGTCAAACATCAACACTCTCATGGGGAAAATCTTCACTAATGAGGCAAAACTTATGAAGAATGGTGAGAATCAGAAAGGTAATCAATCCTCTACCCTCACACAGATAAAACCAAAGCTAAAGATAACAAAGGAAAAGTCAAAAATATGATGATGAAGGAAACACCTCCCAAGCTAACTTTTCATGTAGAGATAAAATATCAAGGAAAAGGAAAAGGAGGTAGACAAGGTAGGGTGAGATCTCAAAGGCCCTCACCTTGTGCCATATGTGGATTGTTCAACCCCATCACATAGCATTGTTTCAAGAACCCAAGGAACTAGAGAGGAAAAGGATACAATAAAGGTGTATTTGGAGCTCCTAGATGCTGATACAACAATTCGTATGGACACAACAACAATAACTACCAAGGATGATACAAAGGAAGAAGATATTATAACAAGTACATAGATGGTCAATCCCAAGAGGATTCACTTTTACTTATGAAAATGACAATGAAGGAATATAAATCAGATGAGCTTGTGTTGTATATTGCCTTTGGATGCTCAAACCATGTAGCATGGAATGTAGCATTGCTTTTTGACTTGTAAGATCCAAAGAATAATCATGAGACCCAAACATATGATGACACAAGCACCTTGTGGAGAAGATAGGGAATGTAAAGATTTCCAATGGTAAGTGAGGTTCACAAAGCATGGAGCCTATGTAGAGGATCGATATCAAGATTTCAAGAGGATATCCAAGGGAGAAAATAACTAGGTAGATTTTTTGCCTTTGAACTCCAAGACACAAGGAACATAGCATTTTTCAATTATGGTACCCAAACCCTATCACAGTTAGAGGTTTGGCATAAAAGATTAGCTCACATTGAAGGAAGAACCCTCAAGCAAATCAGTAGAGATCAAAGTGCACTTGGACTACCTAATATTTTGAATCAACATATGATTTACAAGTGCACTGCATGTCAATTTGGGAAATCTCATAGGCAACCATTCACAAAGAAGAGGTACACACATGGTGATATTTTGGAGCTTTTCCATACAAATGTTTGGGGACCAAGCAAAGATCCATCCATTTTAGGGTCAAGGTACTATGTGTCTTTCATAGATGATTGTAATAGATGGACCATTCTATATTTCATGAAGCATAAAGATGAATTGTTCTCATGTTTTAAGAAGTATCTAGCTCTTGTGGAAAATAAAAAAAGCAAAATGTTAAAAAGAGTAAAGTTTGAAGGAGGGGGAGAATAGTTCTCCAATAAATTTTATTCCTATTCACAAGATAAGGGAACAAGAGAGAGATAGCCATAAGATACACACCTCAATAGAATGGATTTGTAGAGAGGAGAAATAGGACCATCGTGGAAGCAACAAGGTCCACATTGAATGAGAAGAAGTAACCTATTTATTTATGGGTAGAGGTAGTATCCACTACCACATACCTCATAAACAGGCTACCCTCAAAATCATTGGATGGTATGACTCCTTATGAATCTTGGAATGGAAGGAGACCAGGGGATCATTGCATGATATTGGGTGCATTGCATATGCACACATACCATCTCAAATCAGAGGTAAAATTCATCATAAAGCCAAGAAGTGTGTCTTCATTGGCTATGAACTTAATCAAAACGTTTATAGGCTATATAACCCTAGAACCAAAGGCATGATAGTTAGTCGAGATGTAGTGTTTGATGAAAAACAATCTTGGTTTGAAGATGATTGCAGGAACATCAAGCTACCATATGATTTGGAGGAAGACTTTCCAAGACTCTCAAAGAAGGTTACACATACACTTGAAATTTCAAGTGACTGTGAAGATGATCAAAGGACTTGTAGGATGGAGATCAACTCATGGAACTCTAAAGGTAAAGTGAAGGTACAAGACTTGAGAGATATTGCACAATCCTCTCAACAAACCATTAGGAGATCTACATGGGAAAATAAGAAGACAAAAAGGTATGGCTATGACACATCATTGGTAACTAAAAACTCTATCTATATAGCTCAGAACTTGAACAATCAAGATCCCTCATCTTATGAGGAGGCCAAGAAGAAATCAGAATGGATGCATGCAATGGAAGAAGAGATTGAAGCCTTATAGGAAAACAACACTTGGGAGTTGGTACCCAAGTCTCCAACCATGAAGGCCATTGGATCCACATGGATCTACATGGTAAAGAAAAACTTCAATGGAACTATTAATAGGTGCAAATGTTGCAAGGATTTTAAATTCACATGCACATAGAGGATATGGGTACTGAAAACACATAGAAAAACAAAGATGCAAAATATATGAGACAATACACAAGATTGGGTGCAATCTCCCCCCATGCACTTTGTTTGATGGGTCTACAAAGTGCATGTATTTATAAGATTTTCTATTACGTGGAAAATAGTCGAAAAGCAAGGATGAAAGTAAAAAGTTGCTCTCTTTTATAGAAATCTTTTGCTTTTATTTACATAAATCACGATCTACAGTGATCCTTTATCCTAACCACTATTTTTACTACTTTTTCTAGAAAGAACCCTCTATGTGGGTCTTTATTTACAAAGTATATATAAAATATAAATCCTATTAATTGTGTCCAAACACATCCAAAATGTCCACACCCATTCACGCCCTCATGAACCTTCAACTACTATATCAAAACACCAAAACACATTAATAAATCAATAACTTAAACTCCAAAATTCCAAAATGCAACATATTCCATAATTGATAACATGCCCCTCAATTGAAAAATGAATTGACCTTAGTTCATATAAAGAAATAGACATGGATAACCAGTCACATGTCCCATTTCTAAACAACATAAGCACGTTCCATGTAAAAACACATGCATGGAAATGCTCATGGAGGATTTAAATTAATGTGATTATGAATGTGATGTTAATGAAGTGCTATGGATCTATTGTAATTATGTAATAAAGTAAGAGAAGTACTAAATAGGAAAAAAACTACCTATAGAAACTAATTAACCCAATAAAAGAACATACATCACTAACTGATGGGCATACAAATCATTCTACAATTTTTTTGAGTTTTGTTTGTTCTGACATGAACTCATTTACTACAAAATGGTATGCCCTAAATATTCTAATTTAACTCTAGAAAAAAGTAACTAAAGTATTTTTTTTACATACTATATCCTATTTGTAAATGCATCACATGTGCGGATTACATTCCTATTACAAAGAACTACATGATTAAAGAACAAAAATGAAAGTTTGATAATCAAAGAAAATTAGACTTTTCAAAAGGATGTTATTGATGTGGTTGTTCTAGATGGATCGTTGCGATAATCGATTGAAACTCTTTCTCTACATCATGAGCAAAAGAAATAGCTTCGTGAAGCACTATAGGTTGGAGTGAGTGAAGCTTAGCTTAGATCTCCTTCTCCAAAACATTGTCATACATGGTAACTTTGGATACACCTTCAAGTAGGTAGAGAAATACTAGGTATTACTAGAACAGGTCCATGTAAGTTGTAAAAATATTAACCTTCTTCCATGTGAACATGGTCCACAAACCTCAAACATGTAGGTGGAACTGTAGGGGAAGAAAATATTTTTTAACCTTTTCTTGAAAAGCCTCTCATGTCATCGGATGATTTGCACTATGATGTAAGACATTACACCAAAGTTGAGCCTTCCCTAGTAAATAGTTAGTATCAAGCTTTACTTTATCACTTTCAAAATAGGTTTCATCATAATAAAAAGCATAAAAATCTGATAAATATGATAGAACAAGTGGGCCATCCTTTAATCCATCAACTCATAAAAATTGGTAGTTTTTAACACCAATCTTGGAATATGTGCCGTCACCTTGACTAGAGACAACATATTTTACCACCCTTGCAAGGTTATCCTCTTCATATTGCATCTTCTGAAGTATCTCCTCCCTTTGGCATCTCTCTCTTTTGGCACCTCAAAGTTAGTGTCGTAGAAACTCCAATTGTTGCTTGAGCAGTACCTTAGGTAGAGGTGATTCAGGAAAGTCCTCCATGGTATTCGTATGGTCCATGGGTATGTAGAAAGTGAAAGTGAGGTAACACTTGACTTGTGAAAGTGAGGTTGTGGGTTCAAATCCTCCCTTCTTGGTAGATAAAAGACTCCTTATTTCCACTCCTTAATTAAAAGGTGTTTGCACATAGCCAATGGCTACCAATGGTTGCCAAGGGAGCTATGGGTGCGAGAAAAGCCGAAGGTGCCAAAGTTATATGCCTTAGTCACCAAAAAATCGAAACTAGAACCAAAAATGAAAAACAAAAACAAAAGCCAAAATGAAAATTGAAACAAAGATAGAGATCATAATCGCAATCAAAAACAAAAACAATAACAGAGATGCCAAAAACAAACAACTTTGGACCCGTCTGTAGTGACGCACACAAGCTCTAATACCATTGTTGCAAGGATCGTAAATTCATGCACACACGAAGGATACGGGTACAAAACCACATAGAAAAATAGAGATGCAGAAAAAGATGAGACAACACACAAGATTGGGTGCAATCTCCCCCATGCACTCTATTTGATAGGTCTACAGAGTTCATGTATTTATAGGATTTTCTATTATGTCAAAAATAGAGATTACAATGATGTCCGCTTTGAAAAGCAAGCATGAAAGTAAAAAGTTGCTCTCTTTTATGGAGAGCATTTGCTTTGATTTACATAAATCACGATCTATAGTGATTCTTTATCCTAAACACTATTTTTACTACGTTTTCTAGGAATAACCCTCTGTGGGGTCTTTATTTACAAACTATATATAAAATATAAGTCCTATTATTTGTGTCTAGACACATCCAAAATGTCCACAATCATTCATGCCTTCAAGAACCTTCAATTGCTATATCAAAACACCAAAACACATTAATAACTCAATAACAAAAACTCCAAAATTCCAAAATTCAACATATTCCATAATTGATAACAAAAAAGCTAGACTTGTGGCTAGAGATCACATGGAGAAGTCATAGACCTTCACGTATATATAGATGACATCATACTCACAAGTAATAATGTTGAAGGTATTCAAAGGATTAAGCTAAAAATGAAGGAGGAATTCAAGATGGATAACGCTAACATTGTAAGTACACCCATGGAGGTAAACTCCAAATTAATTGTTGATGAAGGTGAACTAATTGAAGATGTGACAAGCTACCAAAGCTTGGTGGGAAGTCTCAACTATGCCACTTTCACTAGAGTAGACATATGCTATAGCGTAAGTCCTTTGAGCCAATTTATGGATACACCTAGGAAGCCACACATGGAGGAAACCAAAAGGATTTTGAATATCTAAAAGGGACAATGAATGAAGGCTTATTCTACTCATGCACATTTGATGTAGACATAAAGTTATTCTTATATGCAGACTAGGTTGCATCTAAGGATGACAAAATGATTACTTCTGGATATCTTTCATTTGTAGGTACAAAGCTCATATCTTGCTCATTCAAGAAGCAACCCACTCTTGCTCTATCAGAAGCTATGTGGGTTAAAACAATGTACTCACATTTGGTAGTGATGTCATCCAGTCCTCACAACTTTAGAGATAACATAAGTTCTTTGCATCTTCTAGCTATTCCCATTTACCATGCGAGGACCAAAACATTGGGGTCCATTATTAATTATGTTAGGGAAAATATTACAAGCATAGAAATTGAACTCTCATATGTATCTACTCAACAACAATGTGCAGAAACAATGTCTAAGTCCTTGGATGGAGTGTTGGAAGTGGGATGGGTCTCAATAACAGTAAATCATAGGTTTACATGATCTTCCAACACATGAAACTTAGCATACACGCCTTAATACTAAAAAAGAAGATGCATGAGAGATAGAGTATAGACCAGGTTTTTCAAAGTGTACGATAAGCTAGGATGCTCACCTACACTATCTTATATTCCAATGTCAAATTACAATGTGTGAATATGATACAAACTAAGATGATCTAAATCTAGGCAAAAATAGGAACTAGATACAAAAAATTGTGTGCCTAAGAGGTATGAAGATTGTGTGTGTGTGAGAATATGGAGAATATGAATCGTTTAGAACTGTTTTATAGCAAATCTGAATTTTGATTATTCTAAATCAAAAACTAGTGAATGAACAAGTGGGAACAGATCTAGACTTGTTACTCACAGTATGTTGCTGACATGTAACTGCTCCACATGTCTCCAAATCTAGAGAAAACCTCCTCCAAGTGTGTGAGAACACTTCCTCTAGTTTTTCACCTCCAAAGATCTTCTCCAAGGTCTTCAAGCTAATCCTCCAGCTTGCATTGAGCTCCTTGAGTTGATTGCTCCTTGAGTGACACATCAACAATAAGCAATGCCTCCTGTATATAGTTACCCTTGACTTTAGGCTCACTTCTCCAACACCTCCAACATCCAAATCATGACCATCCACAATGGTCACTCTTCTACCTGAAGAGTTAGAAAGGGAAGAAGATACCTTTCTGTAACTTGTCATATGCTTAGTAGCTCTAGAATAAAAAATCCAAGGAGTATCTGAGATTGTATTTACTGTTTCCTAATCAGACGCTACTTCTTCAACAGTAATACATGCATATGAATCTACCTTTGAAGATTTAGGTTTTACATCATCTTCACCACTATTACCTGCTGCTTTCTTCTTCTCATTAAAAATCCTTGCTTTGCATTCTGGTATGAAATGACGTGATTTCTTACAATAATGTGTCACTCTAGCACAATGATGAGCACCAACGTGAGGAGATCCACCTCATAAACGTCAATCCATGGAGATGTGAGAACGAGTATGACAACCATGAGCAAGAGAAAGCACAAGTGCATGAGTGAGAAGCACATGAGCATGCACACACACATGCACACAAGGCAAGAACAAAGAGAGGAACAATGGAGTCCTTTCAATTACACAAGATCTCTCTTACAAAAGCTCCAATCTCTAACAAGCTAACCTCAATTGACTAACATAAAAAATGAGCTCTCTAGCTCTTTTTATAGGTTTTCTTACTAGTCTTGGCCCTGTCCAGACCTAGTGTTTGACCTAGTAAAAAATTAGGTTCCAACACTTTTGAGCGCTCAAATGGAATCTAAAAATTACAAAAATTAGTCTGATGCTACTTCTAGTACTCCTCAAGTTTGAGCACTCCTTGGCTTGAACAAAATGGAGTGTAATCTATCAAAAATGGTATTTGCAATGTTGGTATAGTGATGAAAATAACTTTTGATTGAAAATACTTTATGAAATTTTGGTTAGGCCTAATCTTTGCTAGATTTTCATAATGTTTCCATCTCCTTGCTCCTTATAAATCCTTTCTTTTTAATGCTTGTAACAACCCCCCCTCTCTAGCATCTGTGAACCCTGACAAAACTCTATTTTATAGGGTGATCGATGTAATATTGGAGGACATCAATAGCCAATTCATGTTCACGGAACCATAATCCTTTGGCCAAATCAAATTGCAATGCATCCCAATTGATGGCACTGGGGATATTTGGCTGTGGCATTGTCTAATACTCTAAATACATGGCTTGCACACATGCAAATATTTGAAGGAGGTGGGTCAATTTTGGCGTGAATACCTCAAAGTGATACTCCCAAAAATCTATAGTGAACATATCCTCAAAAGTCTGTTTGTAGCAAGTTGGGAGATATTTAATGCAGACATGCCAAGCATAGGCTACTCTAATACTTGGTGTCGTGCTCATGTCATACACAAGATCATAATTTCCATTGGTAAAGCTTGGGAGAGCAACTTGCAATGCTTGTGTATTGTGAAAAGTTTTGAAAACAACTTGCATCATATCAAGGATCTTCAGCATCATCTGCGATGTGATATCGGGCATTGGCTTTAACCAAAGGAGCCAATGGTGTATTATGGCCATCATATAAGCTATGGAAGGTGGTCCCTGCAATGGCGTGATGTATGGATAATTGAGCCACTCCTTTCATTGTGCATTGTTTCGTACTTTGATGGCAAAGGCTTTCCATGACCTATGCCTCAGAACTGTTCCATAGCACAGATCGTAAAGAAGATGCAAGGCTGCATTATTCCACGTGTGTAGCATTTTTGGATAACTTTCCAAGAGGGGTTTTCACTAGGTCGATTGATAAATAGTACCTTTTCACACTGCTGGTGTTAAGTCCTCTCGTTGGAATTGTGTAGCAAACATTGGGATCTTCCCTATGATTCTCTAAATTTCTACATAATTAGCCAAAATTACAAAATAGGGTATGTATTGGAGTTCAAAGGTCGTGATGAGTCGCTTAGGTGCCAAGTGTTGCAAGTAGTTGGATTGCAGCACCATTTCTTCTCTGACCTACATGGCTTGATTCTGCACCACCGTGGGGTTATCTGCCCACCAAGAATGGGATATGGTTCGTAGTCATCTTCAAATGTTTGTTCCACTAGAATGGAGACTGTTTCTTCTTCCGCTCTCTTGTTGAGATGAGCCATTTTTGGTGTGACTAGATTCCCCTCTTTGGGTGATTAACCTATCATGTGTGATATTGTTGATTACATGATTTATCCTACTTTATTTCCATTTGTATTCGCATGAGTGTCGCTCCATTTTGTATCCAAGAGGCAGTCAAATTCCATTTCATTTCCTTTTTATATTGTATCTCTTTTGTATTTTGGTACCTTGGTATTTGCTTCTATGTGTGTATTCATTCTCCTTCAAGGGGAATTATCCCACATATGATGTACATTGGAGAGCCTACTCCAACTCTATATAAGGAGGGTCTCTTGCACTTCTCAGACTTTCATGATTGAGATCATCACCTACCTACAAGTAATGACCTAGGAGGGAAATGCACAACGAGTGCAGATAAGCTCCCTGAGCAAGCTTTGCCAACTTCATCTGGGTGGTCGTCAATTATTCTAGAGAGAGTAATTGTGTGCATTTCCCTATACACATTGGCTTGAGACAAATTGAACCTCTCTATTATGCTCCCTGTTCTACACTGGTTCTCTCACAAGAAAGAGAAAGCAAGAGAATTTCTCATCTAGGTCACCTCTCTAGAAACACACCAAACTTCACCATCTCTTTGACACCACCCCACACATACACACACAAAGAGGGAGAGAGGGAGAGAGGGAGAGAGATAGAGAGAGAGAAAGACAGAAAGAGATATAACAGAGAGAGAAAGAGCAACTAATATTCTCTCCCTAATGTTGACTAGACTTCCTCTCTATTGCAGCAAGCAGTCTTGCAAGGAGTAGAATGTACAAAGCCTGCTTTGGTGAAAGAGATAGAATGATAGAGGGAGCATCCAGCAACAGTGCTTGAGCCTTGGTGTAAGAATCGTTTTCCAACCATTTTTCAGAAAATGAAAATGTTAAGGAGTAAGGCCCTGAACACAACTGGGATGGGGGACCTTCGAGGAACTGGCCAAAATGGCCCGTGAAGAAAAGCAATTGTGAAGTGAGCAAAGTGGATCCTGGGAAAATGCTATGTATGCCCAAGTGCACTAGAGCAACCCTGCTCCCCCCCTTGTATTTCTATCCAAGGCAGAAGGTGCTTGAGTGGGTTGCCAAAATGCGCCAAATTGTGCACAACTATGAGGGGGACCTCGTTAATCATCTGGCACTCATTCTTGCAAACTTGTGCTCACATGCTCTTTGTCATGCTCTCAAGCCCCTACAATGTCCCATGCGATCAAAAGCAATCTACAACTCACAAAACGTCCCTTACACTCTCAAACAACCGTGCACCGTCAATCGGTCGTCCGCCATCCATGCCCCATTCTCCTTGCGCTTGCCCGTAGTGCTTTACACAGGCCGGCTATGTGCCTTGTACAAACGTCTTCGGGCTTCTATGAATACATATCTATCTTTCTGGCAAGTGTATCTGTTCTTTGATTTTTGCTCTCAAATGTGTGAATTAAACGTCCACGACACGAAGTCATGTTTGGCAGCATCTCATGTCTTACATTTGCGTTCATGTCGGCTTGCATTGCGTGTGGGAAAAAGGTTCAATGTTTTATGAGCAAACAAGATCTGATTCATGTGCCATCTAAAGTTGTGTGTTTGTTAAGTGAAGGAGTTCAAGGAAGGGTCAAGCCTACAGTGAAACGTACAGGTGTGGGGCGCAAACGTCCAAGTTGTCCGCACTTGGGCCTCTTCCAAACAGAACGTTCCAAGTGCTCACCATCCAAGGGGCCTTGGGAAAGTTCCAGTCTACCTTCTAACGTACGAGTCACTCCCCAACAGGCTAGCGTGATGCACTAAGTTGAGCCCGGAATGTCTCGTTTCATTACATTTTTGGTATCAGAGTAGAGCTCGATCTTGCAGCCGTCGGGAGTTATTGACAGTGTTGTCACACCAGTGCTAGGAGCCGCGTCGATATCTTCTTCACACACTGCAATGGAGGGAGAAGCGAACAAATAATCATGTTTTTTATTTTGTGAACCAAGAGAAGGACTGGGCCATGTCGACACCGGAATGGATGATCACTCAAAAGGTACGCATGAGCAAGCTAGCATCAACCATTGCCAACCTAGCAGGGTTGCTAAAAGAAAGTGTACAAAGTAGAGAGAACATCAAACCAACCAACTAAACTCAAGCAGAGACCTCACAAAAATCATCCCATTCTCACCGCCAGTCATGGATGATGCACTATTGTGTGGCCTCAACATCAGAAGAGGATAGCGATGTTGGCTCATATGGTCACTTTAAACCAAGCCCTCTAGACAAATTCAAAGGAAAACATAATTCCTTGGCCATAGCCAAATGGTTAAACGACGTGGAGCAATATCTAGAACTTCAAAACGTAAACCTCCAACATTGGGTGAAGATAGCGGCCTCTTTCCTTGTCGACAACACCTATGCTTGGTACCTCGCAGAGACGATGCAAGATGACATAACCTAATGGTCCGACTTTAGGATGATTTTTTGCGATTACTTCATACCAGAAAATGAATCCTTCAAGCTTAGAGACGAGTGGAGAGGGCTCAAGCAGGAGGGCTCTCTTTCAGAGTATATCAAGAGGTATCGATGCCTAATGTTACAGATCACAGATATGCATGACTTGGACCAATTACATGGCTCTTTGTATGGTTGTAGCCTATGGTCCAGGCATGAAATTGAAAAACAAAGACCCACCACATGGGAAGAAGCTGTGATCATGGCCGAAAGATATCAAGACTCAGAATCACACCGGCAAGCACAAGCCATGCGAAAGACAAAAAACTAAAACCCCAAGGAAAGTACAAGCAACTCCAATAACAATAACAGATAGAATGTTGGACAGAAGAGAGGTCAAGGACAGACATCCCATAATACCACTTATGGGAACAATCAACAACGTGCATTTCTAGCACCATCAAACCAACGAAATGATCCACACCCCTTCTGCAAGGTATGTAAGGGAAACCATTGGGCTCAACATTGCACACGCAAAACCACCAACACACACGTTCAAATGGCTCACCTAGACAATGAGCCACACATAGTGAAGTCAAAGTAACCATCATCGAGGCGGAAGACTCAAATCATAGTGGCCCTTCATCTCCAAAGAGCGGCCCACAGATTGGTGCCATCGGCACAATGTCCTGGAGTCTACCCATGACACTACAAATAATCCAAAACATATATGTATGATTGGAGACACCCGAAAACCAATCTTGGTGGAATCTAGAGCTACCCACAACTTTATGTCACCAAAATGGGCAGCAAGCTTACAGCTACCCCTCATCAAGCCATTAGACCTTTTCATCTCCTTTGCACAAGGGCGGGATGACAATGTCAAGATAGCACTCAACATCCGCTTGACAATGGGTGAATGGTCACAAAAACTAGACTTCTTAGTCGTACCATTCGATTCATTGGAAGTGATACTCGAATTGTCATTTATGGACAAATACATGGTCAACATGCTCGGCAAAGGCATAGACAAAATGCGTGTTGACATGAAAGGCAGTGTCGTGGTGGTGGACTGCCATCACTAAGTGAAACAGAAAGACATAGAATCAGTGGCAAAGAAAGACTCAAGAAAGACACAAAAATTCAAGACAACAGAGGACAAGGGAAAGGCCGACACAAAAGCAGAGGTCTCAATGTCAAAAAACACGGGGCAAGTGCCAAGGAAACAGAAAGAAAGACCAAAACAAGAGGCACAACCCAATGCTACAAAGGCAAAGCACCATGAGAGGAGGTACCAGATGAACCACCGAGTCAACCAGACCCACACAAAGGCAAAGCACCCCTCGAAGACAAAACACCACCACACCACCACTCTGACAAAAAGAATAGACCCAAGCAAAGGCATCAAAGCTACCAGGCCTTCCACAAGGTAAGATGCATTCAATCACCATGGCATCCCATGTTTGACATGCTGACTCATCACCAACACCAATAACGGCAAAACAAATGGCCAAGTCTCTCAAACGAGGTGTCGAGGCTCATCTTTGTGTAATTCGTGCCAACACGATGAAAATCAATGACTAAAAGGATGACAAGATGAAGGTGGGCTATCGACAATTCCACCATCTCCTCACAAAAATTTGAGATGTTTTACCTGACAAACTCCCAGATGGACTTCCTCCCAAACGGCAAGTTCAACATTGTATCGAAGTTCTTCTCGGCCACGGGCCACCGGCAAAGGCGCCCTATCACATGAATAAAAACGACTTGAAAGAACTCAAGAAGCAACTTGTGGAACTCGAACAACAGGGCTTCATCAGCCCCAGTAGTTCACCCTATGGCACACCCGTTCTATTTGTCAAGAAAAAGGATGGGAGCATGCGACTATGCGTCGACTACCGCGCCCTCAACAAAATAACCGTGAAGACAAAGTATCCCATTCCTGTCATGGAGGAACTCATGGACGGACTAGGACATGCCAAATACTTCTCACGCATCAACCTATGACTGGATATCATCAGATATGGATTGCCCACCAAGACATCAAAAAGACTTCATTTTGCACTTGCTACGGCAATTACCAGTGGTTACTCATGGCGTTTGGCTTAACCGGCATGCAAGCACCTTTTGTAGAGAAATGAATGATGGATTCCGTGACATGTTAGACAAATTTTGAATCATCTACATCGACAATTTCTTGATCTACAGCCACTCTCTTGAAGAACACCTTGAGCACATGCATGCCATCTTACAACACATTCGAGAACAGCGATTGTTTGCCAAGCCGTAGAAGTGTGAATTCCCTATGAAATCAGTAGAGTTTCTTGGGTTCATCGTATCAAACATAGGCATCCACATGGATCCAAAGAAGCCTTTGAGGTTGTCTGACAATGGGCACCACCTCACACAGTTCGTGAAGTCTGAGAGTTCATCGACTTCTACCAATTTCCACAAAGATTCATAAAAGATTTTAGTCAGATCCTTGCTCCACTTATAGAGTTAACCAAGGGCAAAGGTTGCTTTGTGTGGGCTCAACATGAACAAGAGGCCTTTGAATGCCTCAAAGAAGTGATGTGCGATGCACTAGTACTCAAGCTTCTAGAATTTGACAAACCTTTTGAGATCCACATGGATGCATCAGGCATGGCCATAGGAGGAGTCCTCATGCAAGATGGACACCCTGTCGCCTATGAATCCCACAAGTATTCTGGAGCAGAACTACGTTGGAGAACTCATGAGAAGGAGTTGCTCGTTGTCATGCATTGCCTGCGCAAGTGGCAGCATTATATTCAAGATAAACACATGAAGATATACATAGACAACATATCGTTGAAGTACTTTTGCACACAGCCAAAGATTTCCCCCAAGCAAGCCAGATGGCAAGATTTTTTGGTAGAATTTGACATAGAGATTATACAAAAACCGGGGAAGCACAACATCATGCCCGACACACTACATGGTCGACCCATGCTCGCGGCAATATCCATGGCTGAAAGTAAACTCAAAGATGAGATCCAAAAATTACAACAAGTAGATGAAGAAGTCCAAAGAATTATCAAAGAGGTGTACAGCGGCCTCGACGTCAAGGGAAAGTACTCCATCGTCAATAATCTACTCTACTGCAACAACAAAGTTTACATCCCAAATGACGATAATCTTTAATGCACACTATTATGGGAAGCACATGCGTGCTCACCATCCAAGGGGCCTTGGGAAAGTTCCAGTCTACCTTCTTACGTACGAGTCACTCCCCAACGGGCTAGTGCTAAGTTGAGCCTCGTGTGACTCGTTTTGTTACACTTGGTCTACTCTCTAAAGACTATACAGAGAGGGGAAGAGAGTGATCAGACTCTACGTCCTTTCTCTCTAATGAAAGAGAGAGAGAGAGAGAGAGAGAGATAGAGAGAATGATCTGTAATCGCTGGTGCAAGGGAAAAGAACTCGCACGCGTTTAACTCTCTATCGAGAGATAGGGAGCAAGACAGACCTGGTACTCTGGATTTAGTAGAGAGACACCTACAATATTGCAACAACAACCTATGTAGCATTCAAGTGTTTCTCTTAGAAATGACTCCTTGGCTGCTAATTTTTAGCAATTCCCATGACATAAGCAATTACGTGTAGAGTTCCACATCACACCTTAGTGATGATCTACGCCCTGAAAATTAATACTTTGAGCCCATTATTTGAAGCATATCCCTTTACCAAAAGTAACACACCTTTGGCTCCATTCGGCACTACTTTCGTTTCTTTTGTACTTTGCAAAGGTTATTTGACCCTTAATTTCGACACTTCACGGGATACTCATTGTAATCATTAAAAGATTATGTTGTATTCACCAAGGGGCTCAACCATACTTGTGGCCTCATTCTTGACACCACACTCAGTTTGGAATCCCTTGACAGGGCCTCTTTGTATTTTTGTCAAAGGTTCCTTTGTATTATCCATAGGGTTTAACCTTCATCTTTGGCACTCCTTTGGCACTAAGTTCCCATATTGTAACAACAAGAAATATAAGAAAGACTTTGAGTGTGTGTGCATTTGTGGGTTGGAGGCTAGTCTAAGCCCACCCACAAGCTTGCTCTAGTTCTTAAGCCTACTCTAAGGCTATCTTGGTGTGCATCCTGCTACTCTCTACCCTCTCTTTGTGTCAACTCACCTTGCTTTTGGTGCCAAGTGTAGGGCTACTCTAAGCACCCCCTCTCCATGGTGTCTCTCTCATCACCAAGTGTAGGGCTACTCTAGGCCTCCCCTACTCCATCTCAAATTTTGTGCTAACTCCAACTTCATTTGCAAGTGTAATGATTTATTTTTCATTGGCAACAATGTCTACAATCTTGAATGTGACGTGTTCAAATCAATGGTACTTACCTTTATTTACACAATTTTTTTATGCCAAAGGATGAGCGACTAAATGGCACCAACTATAATCTATGGAAGGGTACAATTAGGGCATATCTTTATACCAACCTATTATATGAAGTAGTTGAAGGAACACAGCATGAGCCTGACAAGGAGAGTGATCTAGTGGCCTGGAACATTTGGGATGTCAAAGACAAGAGAGCTTCATGAAAATTACTTTTGATTTGTAATGAGTTGACCAAGGGCCATATTACGTCTTGCAAAACATCCTATGAAGCTTGAAAAATCATGTAAGATCTTTATGAGGAAAAATTGCTTCTAAAATCTACATCTTAGAGATCGAGTTTCATAAACTCTCAATCAGGCCCTAGGATCCCATTACTAAAGTTATTTCCACCTTTGAAGATTATCAACACAAGCTAGCATTATGTGGTCAACAAGTTTCTAGTGTGCACATGGCCATTAGACTTCTCAATAAGCTCTCATGATCTTATGAAACTTTTGTGACAACCCTTTATAATTGTAGCCAAGTATTGACCTAAGAATAAGCTCAACGACTTTTGTTCCTCCACGACTCTCGAGAAAAGTCAGCATCCGTCGTAAGAAATTGCAACAAAAGATAAGGGACCATTCAACAAAGCCAAACATGCTAGTCACAACTCTAGCAACACAATCAAACAAGATTCAAGCAAATTCATCAAATGAGTTTAGCTGCAATTACATGGTAAAATGGGGCACCTTGAGAAATTTCGCTACAAAAAGAAGAATTGCTCTAAAGCCTCTACCTCTTGGAACCAATCTAAATCCTCTCAACATAGGTCTCACAATTCCACTAAAGAAATATTTATCCCCACAGAAGACAATTCCCTAGTTACTTCGAGTTCCGCACAATAGTGGATCATTGCTGGTGGAGTCACATCTCATATGTGCAAAGATCATGATTCCTTCCAAAAGATCAAAGAACACACTAATGAAGTCTATTTAGGCAACAAAAAAAGTCTCACCATCAAAGGCAAAAGAAAAGTTCAAATCCCCAATCATCATGGGGAGTGTAAAGTTTATCCAATATATTGTTTATCCCAAACTTGTGCATAAATTTTCTCTAAATTAAGTCCATCATCGACCATCACAAACAAGCATTATTTGATGACATATCTATAAAGGTGATTGACCCTACAATTAAAGATACCGCACAAGGAGTTCAAGACAAAGGTTTGTACAAGCTATCATTTTTTCCATCTAAGGAGTCCCTTTCTAGCCTTTGGCACCAAAGATATGGGCACACCTCATACTTAACCAAAATTCCCACATCACAAATGGTTAAGGGATTTCCCAAGATCGGGCAAGTACACGATATCTACCAAGCTTTCACCCAAGGAAAGCAACATAGGACTCCCATTCCCGAGGAGGTTTCCACTTGAGATAGGAACCCTCTAGCCCTAGTCCACATGAATCTGTGTGGACCCATGAATACCCCTTCACTAAGTGGATCCATCTAATTCTTTCTCCTAGCAGATGATTACTTAAGATATATTTGGGTATACTTTTTGAAGTCCAATGCAGATACCTTTTCCAAGTTTCAAGAATGGATATCTCAAATTGAATGAAGCATCCAATTTAGTCAAGACTATTAGATCATATGGAGATGGTGAGTTCATCAATAATGAATTCGATAATTTCTTAAAACAAAAGGGCATCAAGAGGCAATTCACTCAACCTGACACTCCATCTTAGAATGAGGTAGTTGAGAGAAAGATTTGAAGCATAATAGAAATGGCATGCATTATGCTTCACAACAAAGCATTAGCATTCAAGTTTTGGGCTATACTAGCAATGCACTGCACATCATCAATAGAGGTTTCACAAGTTCATTGCAAAACAAGACACCATTTCTTTTATGGAATTAAACAAGCTCCTAGGGCTTAGTTCTTTGAAGCTAAAGGATTTCAACGGAGCATCGACAATGCTAACTTATACATATATCAGAAAGTGTCCTTATTTGCAATAATCATCCTCTCTATAGATGACTTGATCTTGATAGGTTCATATGAAGAACACATCCAATTCATCATCACACAACTTCACCTCGAGTATTCTATGACAGATCTTGGTCTACTTCACTACTTCTTAGGTATGGAAGTTCGGCAAACAAAAGAAGGCATATTCCTATCACAGAAGAAGTAGTGCTCTTATCTTCTTGTGAGATATAACATGGACCAATGTCACTCAGTATTTACACTGCTTGACCCAAACATCAAGCTCACCCTAGAGGATTCATCATTACTAGTGGACATGCATAGTTATCGATAGCTTGTTGGGCCATTACTTTACCTAGCCAACACTAGACCAGATATTGCCTATTCAGTTGGTATATTTAGTCAGTTTGCACATCAGCCTCATCAAGCATTGGGATGCTTCTTAGAGAATACATCGATATCTTGCCCTAAGATGATATCATGTTCTTTGGTACAGAGGAGACATCAAATGAATTCACTAGATATTCCGATTCAGATTGGGTTGGTGATCTTCATTCTTGACGGTCTACTTCTCAATACATATTCTTGCTTGGCTCACATCCCATCTCTTGGGAAAGTAAGAACTAGCCTACAATTTCTCTATCATCCATTCCACGGATAGCCAGTTAGCCTTGCCCATTGCTAAGAATACAGTGTTCCACACTCGGATAAAGCACATCAAGATACAGTACCATTTCAACCATGAGAATCTCATATCTCAAGGTATTATTCTGGAGCAGTGTACCTCTTAGGAGAACCTGGAGGACATATTCATGAAGCCTCTACCTCCATTTCTACTCCAATGCTTTGTGGACCTCAACAACATTCAATTGCTCCAAAATGGAGTTGTAGAGGGGATGTTGACTACATCATTTCCATTTGTATTCACATGAGTGCATCTCCATATTGTATCTAGGAGGCACTAAATTTTCATTTCATTTCCATTTTATATTTTATCTCTTTTGTATTTTGGTACCTTCCCATTTTCCTCTACATGTGTATTGATTCTCCTTCAAACGGAAATATTCCACATATCATGTACTTTGCAAAGCCCCCCACAACTCTATATAAGGAGTGCCTTGATGGAGAGTGTTAATCTCCAAAAGAACAAGCTATCCTTGATGTTAGGCCAGCTCTATATCAAGAATAACTTTAAACTCCAACCAATTTTGGAAGACAAGTGCCAAACTATCAAGAAATTAGCTAACTGTGAAGAAACTTGTTTCTCAGGAAAGTGTGCTGCAAATTAATCAATCATTGACTAACCATTTGTGTACATTTTCTGATGAAACTTTGTAGAATGTGTTGCCTAGAGCTTGCACACCCTCTCCAAGTTAAAATACTTCAAATGCTTGAGTAGATTGTGAGAAATGACTCAAACAGTTTACCTATGTCTGAAACTGTCTCTCTATAATGTCGACTTTGACACCTGCAACTTCTAAGACATGGTTCTCCAAAACTAGAACCCGTTTAAGCAAATACATTTAGCCATAGATGGCTTACCTCTCAACTTAAATTTTGAATCCTCATTTGTGTAAAACTTTACACTATACACTGAGCGTTGTCCATTTCTTTGACCATCGAATCTGCGCCTGTTTCAGAAGACACTCAGAACTTTCTTACATATGAATGTTCCTATTCAAAATTCTCTCAGCCTGTTTGCAATTGGACTCTCAAACTTTAACCATAGATAGCTTAACTATGGATTTAGACATGTACAAAAGGATTTCTCAAAATATTAAACACAGAAGGAGAATCAGAGAAAAGATCGACGTGCAATTCTCTGAAAACTTTTTCTTCTCATAAGTTTTCATACATCTGATGGATGACATACATAATGTTCATCTCATTCTCTCCTATTCTTCTATTCTTCACATCTATTGTCTTCTCTATCTCTTCTATATCTCTCTCTCTCACGATTTATATATATATATATATATATATATATATATATATATATATAAGTCTAACTCGTCATTTTTCCAAATACATTGAAATATTTACAATACTAATGTACAAAAGAACTTTGTTTCTGAATCTCTTCTTTTCCTTGAAACTAATCTTCAATCTTTCATTCACCTTTCCACTTCTAGATTTTGTGTAATCACTAATTGTTGATTTTTCTGCTCCAACAACTCCCCCTCAATCATCAATTGTGATTACCTGCATCTTCTTTATTCCTGCCATATCTTTAAATCTTTGCAACTTTGTTCCATCCAAACTTTTTGTCATCATATCTGCAATTTGATCTTTTGTAGGAGTATGCATGACTTCAATTTCTTTATCAATAACCTTCTCTCTCAAAAAATGATATTGAATTTCAATATGTTTAGTTCTAGCATGAAACACAGGATTTGCTGCCAAGTATAAAGAACTCATATTGTCTCCACAAATGATAGGAGTACTATGAACAACATCAAAACTCTTCATAAGTGTCTTTAGCCATATTACTTCCTTTGCAGCTTCCACCATGCCTTTGTATTCTGCTTTTGTAGATGATAGAGAAACTGTATGTTGCTTCTTAGAGCACCATGAAATTAGCTTGTCTCCCACATAACACAAATATCCATGTGTTGATCTTCTATCATCAGAATTACCTGCCCAATCTGCATCACTGTATATTTTGACTCTTGTATCTGAAGTATATCCATAATATAGACCTTCTTTAAGTGTGCCCTTGATGTACCTAAGTACTCTTTGTCCTGTAATCCAATGTTCCTTTCTGGGGCAATGCATGAATTGAGATAGAACTCCAACTGCATATGATAAATCATGCCTTGTTAATGTAGCATAAATCAAGCTACCCACCAAACTCTGATAGAGCTTCATATCTTTGAATTCTTCTCCTCCATATCTAGTCAACCTGTGATTTACTTCCATTGGAGTTGGTGCTATCCTGCAATCTTCCATTTTAAATTTGGTTAGCAAATTTTTCAGATACCTTTCTTGAGTTACATATACTCCATGTTGAGTATATGAAATCTCCATTCCCAAGAAGAATGACAAATTTCCCAAATCACTGATTTTGAATTCTTTCTCCATCTGTTTCTTAATCATGTGTATGCCTTTGTCATCTGTTCCTGTAAGTATTATGTCATCAACATAAATACAAACATAAATAAATCCATCCTCACTTGCTTTGACTAACAAGCTACTATCTGCCTTTGATGCTTGAAATCCAAGTTCCTTTAAGAACTTTACAAGCCTGTAATTCCAAGCCCTTGGGGCCTGCTTCAACCCATATAAAGCTCTCTTGAGCTTACACACATAATTTGGATACACTTGATCTTTGAAACCATCTGGTTGCTCCATTTAAACTTCATCTGAAATATAACCATTCAAAAATGCATTTTTAACATCTAATTGAGATAATTTCCAAACTTTGCAAGCAGCAATTGCTATGAGAGTCCTTATGGTTGTCATCTTTGCAACATGACTATAAGTTTCATCATAGTCCACACCATATGTTTGTGCATATCCCTTCACAACAAGTCTAGCTTTGTACCTAGACACACTTCCATCTGCAAACCTTTTTGTTTTGTATACCCATTTACATCCAATGATCTTTTGACTATTTGGCTTAGGAACCAAATCCCAAGTCTCATTTTCCATCAATGCATCATATTCCTCTTGCATAGCTTTTTCCCAATTCTTCTTCCCTTTGGCTTCATCATATGTGGATGGATCTTCATTTGCTTTTAACATATAAGCATAGTCTTTAGTAGTCAAGAATGAAGTATCATAGCTATACCTAGTAGGTTGCCATTTGTGCCTAGATGACCTTCTGACTTCTCCACTTCTTGAAGTTTCTGGTTCATCACATTCTGGATCAAACCTTGGCATTTCTTCAACTTCAACCTGTACTTCACTATTCTCATCTTCATCAAATATTTGAACTTTTGATTTACCTTTCCTTTGATTCACAATTTCTTCAACATCTGCATGATTATTAAGTGTACCTGCATACCAAGTACCTTGCTCATCAAATGTAACATCCTTAGACACAAGAAATTGCTTTGTGGATGGATTCCACAACCTATAACCCATATGTTTGTCATCATAACCAATGAATACATACTTTTCTGCTTTAGGTTCCAATTTATGCCTCAATTGAGATGGCACATATGCATATGCCAAGCATCCAAATATTCTACAATGATCCAAGGTAGGTCTCTTACCCCACCAAGCTTCATATGGTGTCATACCCTGCAAGGCTTTACATGGTAACCTATTAACCAAATATGTGGCTCTATTTATAGCCTCAGCCCACAAATAATTAGGACAATTTTTCTCCTTCATTATAGAGCTTGCAAACTCAATTAGAGTTCTATTTCTTCTTTCTGCTACCCCATTTTGTTGAGGAGAGTACCTGCAAGTAACCTCTCTCTTTATACCTGCATTCCATAAGTAATCACTCGATTCATTAGAGAAATACTCTCCCCCTCCATCTGACCTTAACCTCTTCAATCTTTGACCTGTAATTCTTTGTGCATATGCATGATAGTGTTTAAATGTGTTAAACACTTCTGACTTGTCTTTGATCACATACATTGTGATCCACCTGGTAGCATCATCAACATATATGACATAGTATCTTGAACCATTTATACTGAAATCTTTTGAAGGACCCCACACATCTGTATGTACCAATTCAAGTCTTTCTAAATACATAAAACCATGCTTATTGTATGATTTCTTATGAGCCTTACCTAATTGACATGCTTCACATCTGTATGTCATGTGTTGACCTGCAACATTAGGCAATCCAAGCACTGAACCATTGTTAATCATTTCTTTTATACCTCTTTCATTAAAGTGTCCAAGTCTTTTATGCCAAAGATCCAATTCAGACACCTTTTGCTCTCCATATGTAAACATAGCATGTCCAACATTACCTTGTATCTTTAATGTGAAGAGCCTTCCTTCCTTCTTTCCTGTAACAATCTGTTTATACCCTTGACTAGGGTCTTCAACATAAACTCCATCATTAGTGAACCTTACCTCATATCCTTTTTCCACAATTTGTCCTACACTTATCAGATTTTTAGGAATTGTAGGAACATACAGAACCTTACTCAAGAGAGTGCTCTTTGGCTTTGACTGAACCAATTGACTTTACTTTGTGCTTTGTATTATCACCTGTCTGAATTGTATGATTAATTGCATTATGATCTAAATCATTTATCAAAGCAATATTTCCACTTAGGTGATTACTACATCCTGAGTCAATATAAAACACTCTCATGTCTTCATGTGAGGCTTCACATGTTGCATTCATAATAAGAGTTGAATCTTCTTTCTGATCTGATGCATAATTATAGTAGGTGTTGTTATAGGACTGATTTTGGAAGTTTCTTCCTCCACCTCTTCCAAAATAATTCCTACCACCTCTACCTCTGAAGTTTCCTCTCTGATATCTTCCACCTCTTCCTCTTTGATTAAAATTCTGATTAAAATTACCATTGCTTTGATTATTGTGCCAACAATCATGAGATAGATGATTGGTCTTACCACATATCCAACAAGCTTTGACATTATCTTTGTTATTTCTGCCTCTTCCTCTACTTCTTTCACTTCCTCTTCCTCTTAGGAAGTCATCTTCAACTGATTGTTGCTTTCCTTTGCTAGCTTTCTTCTTGTCTTTAGAATACATTGCATGACCTGCACTCTTATCAACATCTCCTTTGATATCATTCTCAAAAGTTAACATATGCCCTAACAATTGATTCAAATCAGGAGTGAAATGATCTAATGAAAGTTCTGTAGATAAAATAAAAGGCTTCCACTTCTCA